>OX439483.1:411088703-411688703 GCA_949320155.1 Melangyna quadrimaculata
GTACCAATATTTATAATATGTACTTGTTCATTGTCGATTGTAGCGGATCTAGGATTTGGCTGTGGAGGGGCTTAGAGATCTAGTTTGAGACAAAAAAGAAAATAACATCTAAGAGGTCTTATTGGCAAAAGCTCATAATACAAGTTTTGGCAGTATGAGCCCCCTGAAGATCTCATTTTCGTGAATAAGCCAAATCCACTAGTAGAGTAGGTGCCTGTTTTGTTCGAACTGTCACTGGAAAGCATAGAAAACAATTGGTACGTTCAGAAGACTTAATGGACTTATTCAGTCAACTAGATACATCCATTGAACGATAATCCACCTCAATATAACTTACTTTTTTTCCGCATGTTATTATGTCAAACTTATAACTTTTCTTGAATAGTTTACCTCGACAGGATACAAAATTCCGTCGTAATGTACGGAAAATTTCGTTTTAAATTTAATTAACTCGACCGCACAAACAAATTAGGTCCGATCCTTTACTTTGTGCACAGAAAATCACAAACTGTCAGATCTTGGAGAGCAACGTTGATATATTCTCAAAAATATCATAACTGTGCCAAAGTACGGGAACGCAAATTCAACCAAATTCCGTATTACCTAATGTGCTGGACAAGTAAGGCACGATGTTTGGCTTTCATTCTTTTGCTCTCAAATTGAAATTTTGCTGTGTTGTGATTTTCAGTCCGAAGAAATTTCTCGGACTGAAAATCACAGGTAGGGGAAATTATTTTACTCTCCCGTGAGCGTTGTTTTTTGTAAAAAAAACTGTCAAATTATTGAGTACGGGAACTGAAAATCACACAAATGCACAGAAAATCACAGAAATTTAAAGTAAAGGAATGGACCTAATATGTTTATATTTTTAATTTCAAATGACAATTTTGAAAAAAAAACACACTTGATTTAAAATCCAGGCAGATATTTCGTGACTAAATTTCCAGTCACTTTACAGTAAAAGTTTCCTTTATTTGAAGTAAATTTTTTGAAAGCTGGCCAATCACAGACTAAAGTTGCCTTACTTGCAAGTCACCCTAGTCATCTGAACGTACCCAATATTGTGCCTATTGAAAAATAAAATGTCAAAACTTCAAGACTTTTATTCGGACATCCGACAAAGCTGCTCTAAAAAATAGCATATGCGTGAATGAATTTTCGTATATACGCTTTATATGCATACACTATTATATTCCTGCGAAAAAAATATGTCGATAAATTTGCACGTCACTATAGAGTATAGAGGTCTGCAAATATACATTTGCTTTTGCATGATTTTCTGAGTGCACAGAGAAAACTCACGCTGGCTGGTGGAATTTAGTTACTTATGACTAGAGATCTTGTACTTAATTGCTTAGTTCAAAAATGTTTTGTATGTATAATTGACTTTGGCATTGGAAATATAAAACCCAAGTAACAATTCCTGTTGTATTAACCAGTATTACAATATTGCTTTTCTCTCTTTAGTCCCAACTGCATTTTTTTTTAACCTTAGTTTTAAAGGGTAAATTGTTGTTGCATTTGACATGTTAATTGTTCATTTTTTTTAAAGTTGGCTTTAGCCCTAAATTTTAAGAATTGGTTGTTTAATCCCGACCAAATTATTTGGGCCTTGTTTTTAGAGAATAATTGTCTTCGCATTAAATACACTCCATGTCACTTGTTTGAGGCCACTATTTTCATAAAACTTTTTTCTCGATATATATGTACCTGTTAGCAATATTTTTCCTGGAAATTTTTGAAACGTGTGAGTAGGTATATATATTTTGCAATAAAAAAGGATAAAATTAAAGAGTTAACTCGGAAAATGTTTAGAAATTTCCCAAATTATGTGAATGGACTGCAAAAAATAGATATAAAAAGTTGCATCACTTGATTGAGGCCATTCCAAAAATTGCTTGACAAAAGTTAACATTGCCGATTTTTTTCAAACAAAAGTTTAAAATATTTAAGAAAGGATAGAAAACTATGTTTTATATTAAATTTCAAGTTAAAATGGGCTCTGGAAACACGTCAACAATAGCAGAAAGAGGATCAATTCTCAGACTGAAAACTATGGACAAAAACAAAAAGGACGCACAGATCAAGCAACAACAATCCGATAAAAGCGACTCATTCAGCGGCTAGCTTCAAAATCCACATTATCAGAGCTTAAAATAAGGTTAAGAAGTGGGGTATCAGCCAGTATTTCGAGGGTTTTAAGGATAACTAAAACCAGTGCAACATCAAGAGCATGAAAATCAAAAAGAAACTGGTTCTACGGCAGCTACATAAGGAATTTCGCCAGGGAGCATGTTGCCTATAGAAACGCATGGAAAAAGGTTGTTTTTTCGGGTGAAAAACAGTTTAATGTTGACGGACCCGATGGCTACAACTTTTATTTTCACGATTAAAGAAAAGAAGAACTTATTTTTCCAAGACATCACAGTCATACATCAGGTGTTATGGTGTGGGGAGCTATCACCTATTATGGAACATTTGAATTGGAATTTATAGCTAAAACAATGAACGGAAATAGTTACAAATGCCTGCTGTATCGGGTGTTTCCAAAGCCAAAAAATATTCCGGAAGCTCTACCTTGGATATTCCAACAAGACAACGCCCCTATCCATACTTCCTGGGTAGCTAGTAGATGGATTCAGTTGGAAAACATTGACTTTTACCATGGTCACCCTATTCACCGGACTCAAACATCATCGAAAATGTTTGGGCCTGGCTATCTCGAAAAGTTTCTGATGCTGGTTGACAGTTTGGAGTTAAGGACGTCTTGATCGAAGCTAACTGCGATGCCTGGAGCCAGATTTCACTGGATTATTCCAAAAAACTGTATGATTTAATTCCAAACCGTCTAATAGAGCTTATTTCAAAAAATGGCGGTCATACTAATTATAATGGACAAACTCATAATACATTAATATTTAAAAACAAAAAAAAGTAAACATTTTTATAGTTTTGTTCATTTTTTATAAGATTTTTCAAGTGGCCTCAATCAAGTGACGCATTTTTTTATACCCATTTTTGCAGTCCATTCTTATAATTTGTGAAATTCCATAGGAATTTCCAAATTACCCCTATAAATTTATACCTTTTTACTACAAAATATACTTACCTACTCACAAGTATCAAAAATAGTGGCCTCAAACAAGTGACAGGGAGTGTAAGTGTACGTCCATTATTCGTAGTCCCGAACTTGCTTTTCCTCCAATTTACTTAAGTCTTTAGCCCCAACCAAATTGTTTTGGGGCTTCAAAAAATTACATAACATGTAAATTGTTCAACCCTAACCTCATTATACCCATCAAATTTAACGGCTTAAAAATATATGAGACGAATATAAAACTCTACACGTTGTTATGTATTGATTTCTATACTTAAGTTAATTTTAAGAATCGGTTGTGAAGGGGCTTAAGCCCTTATAGCCACCCCTCTAAAGCCGCCCCTGTGGATGATGTGGAGAAGTTTAAGTATCAACGTATGGAAATGACATGCCTGATTTGCTCTGATCTAGTAGTTTCTTAAATTTTTCATATACATACATTTGATTTATGGTATTCATACCTACCTTCGTGGACGTAAATGTAGGTACCCATTTTTCAAATAAGCAGAATTGTTCTAAAAAAAAAATAATAATAATTTTTCTGTCCAACAAAATAAATTTGAATCGTGTTTATTAATATAGCCCAGTCAACGAAGACCCAAAATTATAAAATAAATGCAAAAAAGAAGGCGCTCTGGATTATTTTTTTTTTATATGGTAGGGGTTACCCCCAGGTATAACAATTAAATTGTCTATAAAATGATATATTCACATTTTTCTAGTGTCAATAATAAAGGAGATGCGGGGGGTAGAAAAGTCAACAAATCTGAAAAACCTGTTATTGTCTTAGATATTGAATGTTTTCTGACCAATTTACCTGGAAAAAACAAAAAAGGCAAATACACATTCATTCACTGTTATTTCATCATGTCGTGGGGCCAAGAAATGGGTTTTAATTTCCTTTTTTTTCCATATATCCGAAACTATACGAAAAAGTAGATATATACTAAATCAGGCAAAATTTAATTAGCAAGAGTTGTTTGCATATGGCGCCAAAAAATGATAACGTTTTTTTTAAAGGAACACAATACATAATTTTTTGGCCATAGAGGGGCGTTCTTTCTCCCCTCCTTTAGGAGGCGGGAGTTTTTTTTTAATAATATTAAAAAAACGGCAACACTTACAACAAAAAAATTTTCAAAGCAAGTTATTGATGTCCATAGTTTTTGTAAAAATAACTTTCAAACTCAAAATTATTAAAAAAAAAAAATTGACAATTTTGTTTTTGAATTTTCTTTTTAAATTGGGAAATAAGACGCTGAATTGGCTTTTATTATTCACTACCCCTAATAACTCTTAATTGAAAATTGAAAACTAAATGGTTCTTCGTCTCCTAGTTTTTGAGAAAATTGAATGTTGCGACGACAATTTAGTTGATGTTTTTTTTTTGTATAATTTTTATTATTATTAGAGTAGTATGTAATAGTAGTGTTTCTTTGAGCTTGGGGTTAAATAACGAATAAATTCTTTGAACCTGCGAGGCAAGCCTACCCACGGTATTGTGTGAGTGGTAGAGCTGACCCTAAGGTACAACAAACTCAAAGTCCCCAGCCCAGGGCCACAAGCTTTAGGGAGGAGAGGGGGTAAATGTCCCCTTTTATAGTTTTTCTTCAATATTTGGAAAACTAGGCGTAATAGAGGCAAAGTCAATATGACAAAGTGAAAGAAAATTAAATTCCCCATTGTGTTCCTTTAAAAAAACGTTATCATTTTTTGGCGTCATATGAAAACAACTCTTGCTAATTAAATTTTGCCTAATTTAGTATATATCTAATTTTTCGTACAGTTTCGGATATATAGAAAAAAAAGGAAATTTAAACCCATTTCTTAGCCCCACGACATGATGAAATAACAGTGAATAAATGTGTATTTACCTTTTTTGTTTTTTCCAGGTAAATTGGTCAGAAAACATTCAATATCTAAGACAATAACAGGTTTTTCTGATTTGTTGACTTCTCTTCCCCCGCATCTCCTTTATTATTGACACTAGAAAAAATGTGAATATATCATTTTATCGACAATTTAATTGTCTCTAATTAAGTAGTACAGACTTTCCATCTAACATGTTAGGTTGTGCCAATATTCACGAAAATCTAAAGACGGGTACCTTTAACCCCCCCTCCTCAGATTAGCTCGCGGCCCTGGGCTGGGGACTTTGGGTATGTTATACCTGTGGGTTACTCCTTCCATATAAAAAAATAATCTAGAGAGCCTTATTTTTTGCAAGCAAAATTCCTTCGTTGACTGTACTAATAATAAGAAAGTCAAAATAGGAACAAAATGATTGTATGGGAAGCATTTTTAATAATAATGGAAATTTTGTTATATTACACAAATTAAATAACATTTATATTTTTACTTGCTATATACATAGGCACTATAGCTATAGGGCAATTTTTGGATTCGTAAAAAAAAAAATCGAACTCAAGATAACAATTCTGTCTAACATTACGATAATAGAGAACGCGTATGAAGTAGGTCTCTCAATTCTGTCTTTCTGTACCTCGACCTGCAGCCTAAACGGCACAAGCGATTTTCTTCAAACTTTGGAGCTCAAAAAATAACGGTACCTGCCGTACAACAAAAAACCAAAAAGTTATTTATCTTAATAATGATTTTTAATGTAAACTTAATATTTTGGTAAGCAAAAATATCAATAACGGTTATTAACAGTACTTGTCATACTTCCGAATTTTGTATTTTTAAATAGCTCGTTAACGGCTTCACAGGTTTTGACCAATTTTTTTTTATACCTACTATATAATATAATATTAACAATTTTGGTTATACAAATTTTCTAAAAGATAAATTTTGACGTTTAAAAAATTAAAAAATTTCTTTTAAAAAAATTAAATATCTTTAAAACGGATTGATGAATATTCTTAAGATTTTGTGAAAAATTGTGTGTATTAAATAATAAAAATTGGCGTTCCAAGTTTTATTTTCAAAAAATCTTACATATACAAAATTAATTTTTAGGAAAACCGTGATTCTTAACTCTCTTGACGTTTATACTCATGAGGGTATAGCATTTTGTTCACAAGTGTTATGGTTTAGTCCTACACTTTTCAGTTCGCCTCAAAAAAGCACCTTTTTACCATAGATATTTTGATGGACTCCTTTTATTCTTGGTTTCCATGAGAAATGGAATATATTACACCAAGTTTCACCAACGAACCATTTTTTTAAAGGGCTTTCGGCAATATTTCCCTATCGTACTGAAGATATAGTCAGACTTACATAAAAAGGACTTTTAGCTTGGCTTCCCAAAATCATTTTTTCCGTTTAATGCACAATAATCTCCCCTCAAAAAAAAAACACAAAAACACCCTTCCCTACAAGATATTTGTATAGACTCTGTTGATTCTTCATTCTAATGGTAAATGTAACGTTTTCACCAACTTTCATAAGGGACTGATATGAAATTTAGGAACTTTGGATACAAAATTCTGCGTCAATTCCAATAACACAATTTTGAACTGCTGACCGTCGGTGTTTTATTATTTCTTGTTATTAATGGATTTTTTGAGCACGTTTGAATTGCTTTAACATAGGAAATTCAACTTTAAAAACACCAATATAAACTAGAAATGAAGTTTTCACTCCAATCACAATCATTTCAATATTCCAACTGTTAAATCTACACCGAAAGCCAAACTCTTTGCGTCCAGTTGCATTGCGTTCGTGTCCCAATCAACAACACAGAAAAAACTTTCTCCTTCAACAACTTCGTTGATTTTGGGTCTTAGTTTAGGTTTTAGTAACTCAGAACTTGGAACGGCTAACAAGTTTGCGTGACAATTTTCTCGCGAACGTGTTTGCATTGTGCTGCTATTTTTTTTTTATTCTTACCAAAGGAAAGGCTCGCAAGTGCTTGGATTTGCCAAAGTTTATCCAAGGAACACATTTCCTTTTCCTGTGTTAACGGCATCAGTATCAGCGGCAGTGAAAATAACAACATCAAAATAAAGTATAGTGCTGATGGTGCTGCACCTGCACCTGCAACAAAACAAACAAACAGACAAAATAGAACAACACAGTATACTTTTACTTTACTTTTATAGGAACTACAGGAAGTAGGTTAGGTTTACCTACACTGCAAGTTTATAGAAATGAACTATGCACATTTTGATGATCTTACATATTTACCAGGATGATTTTCTTAAGATGCGGCAAAAAGCTGGAGCATAAATGTTGGGTCAAAACAGTACAAGAATTACAGCAGGGGGTTCCCCCCTGGTTTAAGCAGAAGGCGCAATATTTTCTTAAAAATTGTCTTAAAATTCAAATTGGACCTAATCTTATACCGTGTCTTAAATCGTACGCATCAAACAAAACTTAATCTTAAAAGCGGTTAACTTTATCGTCCTCGAGGGCTGTTCGGTTCCGGTTTTTAATTATTAGTTTTGGTTGGAGATGGGGTTGGCGTTTAGCTAGGGTTGTAAGCTGACCCTGCGTCAGCTTAGAACGAAACTGCTTGACGATTTTATAATAATACAATAATAATTATCCATCGCGACCGTACTGAGGTAGGTATCTCGAGTCAAAGTTTTTTTTTTAGCTCGATGACCATCCTTCACATCAGTTCATTTGGGTGACTGTTGGTGTCTGCTTTGTTGGTGTGTTGGATTATGTTCGCTTTCGTGTAAAGAAGCTCGTTCCTGTGATGTTTCAATCGCTGTTGTTTGAAATGTAGTCAAGTGCAGATCCTTAGAAGCTTGCTCTTGTAGTTTTTTCAAGGCCGTCTTTGAGAAGAAGAACCACACTGGGGAGGAATAGCTGATGAAGGGCCGCAGTAGCTGCTTGTATATTAATATATTCGTCTTCTGGCTTAGTCCAATTTGCGTCTCATCAGTAGGTGGAGTCGGTGAAAGGCCCAGTTTTTGTTAACACGTATCCTGAATGCGGGTTGAAATTAGCAACTCGTTGAAGTGTATGCATAGCTTGATGGCTGCTATTGTAGATACGTCGGGTAGTTTCAGCACCTGGCTTCTGCAGTAAACTTTTATGGGACCACCTCTACTGGATCTCCTAACTGATTAAGAGGTGTCTATCCGATCTCATCATTTTTTAAAGAAGGCGTTGAGTCTGTTAATGTAGTACTCAACTTTGCATACAGCTACCAGAGGTGACATCGATTTGACATAATATAAGGGAGTCATTATCATACAATAGATCAGATGTCAACAGGCGGCTGTAGAGGAAGGGACCCAGGTTCGAACCTTGGGCAACCCTGGCTTTCGTGTTCTTCACTTGTGATTTGATGTTCTCCAGTTGAACGGCGAATTTTCTGCACGGAGGTAAATGGAATACATGAAGTTAATGGATGAGGGATTCAATCTTTACGCTTCCGAATTCTTTCTTGACCCTTAGAAAGGATCTAACGGTGACCCGATGATGGCTGTTGAAGTGGATTCAGTTTCAAGTGCTTTTCCTGAAAGCCAAACTGCATGTCCGGGATGATGGCGTTTTCACTGCAGAACCTCTTTAGCCTCCGAAGTAATACTTCTCCAGTATTTTACTTAAGTATGTTGTTTAGAAATGAAATGGGCCTGTAATTGAGGACCTAGTTGCAAGCGCTTTTCTTCGGACTGACCAAGATCTTTGCTGTTTTCCACACACATTTGACACATTTGAGGGAAGTAGCAATTGTTGATGCAGCTTTTCGACTTTGAATTTCTGATGATGTGTGCTACCTCCTCCAGACTGCACAAATACTACAAAATTTGGTGAAAACAACCCGAAGCATAAAACTGATTTTCAGATATGATCTCATTTATAACCACTTCATACCACTTTATAATCACTTCCATCACTTCCTGACAATCTTTGTTCGGTACTGTAAACAGCCATCTGGACGGGAAAATAGTTATGTATCAGTAATCTCAGTGTGTTAAACCAAAACAGACCAATTTCTTAGGGATCAAAAGTAGCGACTTGAGCTCTTGAATTCAACTGCTTGATACCCGCTATAACTGATCAACCGGGCGGGTCACCCGTTTATTCGGTTACTATCAGGGTAGTGAGATACCTGAGGAACCAGGTATGTTTTTGGAAAATATAGGGTACCCAAGCAACTGTACGGTCTTGTGTACACGAATACCCGGCTACTTGGGAAATATTTAGAAAATCCAAGTACACGGGTAGGCAGGTATCAAATGTTTTACGAGCGACATCTTCGGCGGTAGACTAAAGCAGACTACCATAGTAGTTCAAGACCATAAACCGTAGCAGGAGGTCTGCCAGTAACATCATAAACTGCTGTTCGATAATCATCAATCATAAGTTGCATTATGCTGATGATCCCAGTCTACATTAATGTTTTTCGCAGAACTTAGCAAGGTAGTTTAGCATTGTGCGGTTGAACCGTACGACCATGCCATTCTATTTAGTAGCAATCCATAGACTGTGTTCTCGTTTCCTAACAAGGCTGCAAGGTCAAGGCAAAGATTTTGGACTTAAAACCGCAATATTAATCACTGTGGGTGGATTTTCTTTGGCATATCATGCCCTCCAAATTCTGACAATATAATTCGTGTTAGCTTATTTTTGTTTAAACAAACGCTTACTTAACTTAAAGTGCTCTTATTGCATGAAGACTTATTTTTGCCTATTCTAATAACACGGAGTGTTGTGTACATACTTTAGTGCACACAATGTTAGTTAGTGTGAAAAAGCAACGTGGCTTTAAACTGTTAGATGCTCCATCAAAGAGTAACTCCTATATGTTGTATGTATCCTGCTTTTCAAAATTTCTCCCAACAGAAGTGGGCAAGTGGGTGTTGTCTGTTGTGCTGCGTAAAGTTAAATTGAAATCTTTAATAATGCTCTTCCACTCTTCCAACATTAATGAAAGACTCTTCTTAGAAATATGTATGTAGTTCTGCTTATACTTGGGAAATAGAATATATATGTACGTACAATGAACCGTTTTTCCATTTTATTAAAATCATATACAAATACAAATAACATCGTTGTCCTCATCCTTATCGCTGATGTTTTTGTTATTCTAGGATGAGTTTTCGTGGCATAATTATAGTTCAGTGATGAATTTCAAACGGGTTTCTTTGTTTTCTAAGATTCGCACTTGGAACGATTTACTGTGTACATACACGTAAGACGATAAAGTGTCACACAACCAAATTTACTCGCTTTTTCTGCGAATCTTCGTTTGTCTTTTCACAATTATAATAATATTATTTCTTGGACGTTAAAGGGTTTTGCTTGGCTAATTACTATTATCGTACTTCAGTGTTTTATCTTATTATCTATGCTAGAATAGTCCTTTGTTGTGCAAAATAATCGACTGAACAGTGAATCTGTCCGTGGCTTATGTATATAATGTCATACTTCATACAAAAGGATGATAGGGGTTATGACTTTTGACATTGGGGTTAATAATTTGACATTGCGAATAAGCTGTGTTTAATGAATGGCCCTTGTGAGTTCGAATAATGAAGTTTCCTTAATTTTTTGATTTTTTTTTTCTGCATTTGTTATCCTACTACTTTGAAATATATTTTCTAACACTCCAAAGGGGTCTTTCATATGATTTTTGTAATCCGTCTTCCTTCTTAATCATTTTAAAATTGATCTTTAAGGAAGAATGAGTCTTAAAGAAAACATATTGGATATTCTAATCAAAGTCGATTAATTCAAAGACAATTACGTTTGTGATTAAGTCCAAACAAGTGTTGTTTGCTATATTATAGATTTGTACGTTCTTGTGTCCACCCGAGCACCGATATCGATCCGAATTCCTAAACAATCGAAATGTATTCATTACACGACATTTTAAAAGTTCAATGCCAAGTTAAATTCGACTTTGCGATTGATTGATTGTTCCTTGAACAGGAGGTTCGGTGTTCCTTATTGTCACAACAAACCTAGGAGTCTAGAATTTTAGAATTTCCTGCATGAATCATTTGTTTTCCATTTCTTTAATGGGGTTGAACCTATGTTGTCAACATGTGATTTTTTGGCCTACATCCACATTTTTCTACAACTCGTAGATTTAACGGTTATTTATTATCCTTCATGATGATGCACAGAGGACCTAATACGTCAAAGATTTTTTTCCATTGTATCGAACAGAACTCGGCCGGCCGGCGGCGTCGCGGAACAAGAAAGTGGCAGTATGGGTTTTGTAAAGCATGCACTTGTCTTTCGCATACGGAATTTTGAACCAATTTTTCATTGCCAAACTATTTGAATTTATAATGTGTGTACCTACTCCCATTTTTCAATGGCCGATTGTACAAATTTTTTTGTAAGGAAATAAAGTTCTAAGTAAATCAAGTTATATTGGACCATGATTTTTCCAATGAGCGCCGCTATTTTCGATTTTCGAAAGGATGAAGGTGGGCTCCTAACCTTTAGCACCTCATATATGGGATATTCGCAAAAAAAAGTATGCCATCTAAAAGGTCAGTAAGTGGTCAAAAAAGGTCAACTAGTTTCAGAAATTGGTCAGCCATAGACAATTTTTAATTAAGGGTTACATTTTTTCAAGGTCACCAACTATTTTTGGCACCTCATTTATGGGATATTCGCAAAAAAAGTATACCATTCGAAAGGCCACCGGCTCGTGATAAAAGGTCAGCTAGTTTCAGTAATTGGTCAGCCATAGGTTTTTTTTTAGTGAATTTTTAAAGTTTGTTTCAAGGTCACATAATAAGACTTTTAGCACCTCATTTATAGAATTTAAAAAAAAAATTAGTATGCCATCTAAAAGGTCAGTAATTGGTCAAAAAAGGTCAGCTACTTTCAGTAATTGGTCAGTCATAGATTTTTTTTAATAATTTTTTTTTTTAACTTCAAGGTCAAAACTATTTTTAGCACCTCATTTATGGGATATTCGCAAAAATTATACACCATCTGAAAGGTTACCTAGACTTCATAAAAGGTCAACTTATTTCAGAAATTGGTCAGCCATAGTTTTTTTTTTAATGAAGACTCTTATACTGTAACCTTGAAACAATCTTTAAAAATGAATTAAAAAAAAAACCTATATATTTATATTATATTTTTACCAAAAATTGAGTTTGTTGAATTGAGTTTCAAAATGTTTTTACCTATGCATAGGTACCTATTTACGTAGGTATCTACCTACCTTCAATTGAAAATAATTTTGTTTATTTTTTTAATACATACCTACCTACCTTACGACCTTACCTATTTTAATTGATAATACCTATGTAGGTACATACATTAAAATAACCTTACCTACCTACCTACTTAGGTATATCAAGTTTTAATTTACCTACCTACATACCTCAATTCAAAATATTTAGGTACCTATGTACCTACCATAACTACCTATTTTCATGCTTTTTTTTGCAAAAAAATTTAATTTCTTTAAATACCTACCCAGTATAGCTACCTACTAATTTATAAAAATGTACATACATATCTACCTACATGATACAATATGGTACCAATGGCCAATATATTAAACTTGCAAAATCGTGCAAAAAACGTAGGTACCTACCTACCTACCTTTAATTGAAAATAATTTTGTTCATTTTTTTAATACATACCTACCTACCTTAACTATTTTAATTGATAATACCTATGTAGGTACATACATTAAAATAACCTTACGTACCTACCTACCTGGGTATATCAAGTTTTAATTTACCTACCTACATACCTCAATTCAAAATATTTAGGTACATGTGTACCTACCATACCTACCTATTTTCATACTTTTTTTTGCAAAACAAATTAATTTCTTTAAATACCTACCTAGTATATCTACCTACTAATTTATAAAAATGTACATACATTCCTACCTTACTTACTTACTTACT
Organism: Melangyna quadrimaculata; assembly: GCA_949320155.1. Taxonomy (NCBI): domain Eukaryota; kingdom Metazoa; phylum Arthropoda; class Insecta; order Diptera; family Syrphidae; genus Melangyna; species Melangyna quadrimaculata. The sequence goes on from OX439483.1 coordinate 411,101,613, forward strand.
TAGGCCCTCGGACCTATTACGTCCGTGATGTTTCCCTTACGGGACATAGGGCCTCCACTACACCTACGCGCCATCGTGTACGATTTCTTGAAATATATTTCAGCTCTCTCCAACTTTTCCCCAGTCGTGCCGATTCCTGTTCGACCGTTCTTCGCCATGTACTTCTAGGCCGGCCCACTTGTCTTCCCTTCTGTGTGAGCGGGTTCCACTGCATTGCTTGAGATGCAATGCACCGATCGCCTTTTCGAAGCGTATGGCCAATCCACTGCCACTTTCTTCTTCGTATAATGGAGTCTATGGGCTCCTGACCCGTTCTCGTATGAAGTTCGGCATTGGAGATACGGTTGGGCCAGAAAATCCTCAAGATGTTTCGTAGACATCTATTAACGAAGGTTTGCAGCTTTCTAGTGACAATTTCAGTGACTTTCCAAGTGCTGCAGCCGTAAAGCAGAACGGATTCAACATTGGAGCGGAACAGTCGTAGCTTGGTCTTTAAGCTAAAAGAGTTGTTTCTCCATATTTTGGACAGCATTCCGAACGCAGCCTTTGCTTTTCTGATTCGGCTGTTTACGTCCAGTTCAGTTCCGCCACCCGTAGAGATAATACTCCCAAGATATTGGAAATCCTCTACCATCTCTACCGGTTGTCCAGAAATATTTACTTGGATTGATGAGGAAGTTCCAAGGCTGATCCTTTTAGTTTTTGCCGAGTTGATCTTAAGCCCTACGATTTCTGCTTCTCTCTCCACCCTTGTTGTCATTTGATGGAGATCCATGATCCTATGAGAGAGTAAGCATACTTCGTCCGCGTAGTCCAGATGTTTGAGGTGAGATTGCAGAGTCCACTGAATTCCCCCATTTCCATTTGACAAAGCTGCGTGCAGTACGTCACTTATCACCAACAGGAACAGTATTGGTGACAGTATACAGCCTTGCCTAACTCCACTTTGGATTTCAAACTCCTCTGACAGCCTACCTTTGTGCAAAACGTGACACCTGGATCCATCATATGTAGCCTTGATAATAGCAATCAATTTATCTGGGATGCCCCTCCTGTGCAAAGCAAGCCAAATAAATTCTCTATTGACACTGTCGAACGCCTTTTCAAAATCGATGAACAGCAGGTGAAGTGGTGATCGATATTCAACGCACTGTTCGATGATGATCCTCAAGGTGTTGATGTGATCAACACAGGAAGATCCAGTGCGGAAACCTGCTTGTTCGGCGTCGAGTGTGTCTTCGAGGTGGTCTTTAATTCGGTCCAATATTATCCTTGCTATTATCTTGGCTACTGCAGGCAGAACGCATATTCCTCTCCAGTTTTCGCACTGTGTGAGATCTCCTTTCTTTGGGAGCTTGACAATCATTCCTTTTTTCCACTCTTCAGGAAAGCTCTCTGCTTCCCAAGCTCTCTTAATAAGTGGGTGCAGTAGCTCGCTCGATGTCGTTGGGGCTGCTCCTAAGAGCTCTGCAGGAATACCGTCAAGTCCAACCGCTTTGTTGTTCTTCAGTGCTTTGATGGCGGTGATAATTTCTTCTTTACTGGGGGGTACGGTGCGTATTCGGGAAATTGTTACTTCGGGTAGCTCAGTGGGAATAGGGTTCACTTCACTTGCGAAAACGCGGTTTAAAACCGCAGAAAAGTGTTCCCTCCACCTTATGAGCTGGTCCTCATCCGAAATTAGCAGGGATCCGTTTGTGTCTTTAACAAGGTGTTGTTTAGAGCTCTGGACACCAGTGAGCTCTTTGGTAATTCTGTAGACGGTCCTACTGTCACACCTACTAGCGGCTTCTTCTGCTTCTGTAGCCAGTGCGTTGATGTAGTTACGCTTATCACGTCGCACACTACGGTGAACTTCCCTCATCTTCATGCGGTACGTAGACTCAAGCTCGTTTCTCCCTGCTGCTGGGGTAGCTGCGATGCGAGCTTTAAGGTGTTTCCTTTCTTCGATCCTTGCCCAAGTTTCGTCGGAAAGCCAAGCACTATTTCTTCCTTGCGCCCGGCCGACTATACTTTCAGCACCGGATATGAACACATTTTTCACAGCACACCAATGATTTTCGATAGATGTGGTTTCCGTGCTGCTGATTGCGTTCAATCCTTGTGAAAGGTGGTCCCCTAGTTGTTGGCGCACTGCAGGATCCTTTAGTCTATCTGTATTAAACTTGGGCATTCGAGTGTTTCCTTGGGATCTCCGAACTGCAGCTGTACGCAATCTTACGGTAGCAACCATCAGATGGTGGTCCCGGGCCATTCCCACGTCAGCACCTCTTCTGTTACGGACGTCCTGGAGACTGCTTCTAAAACGCCGGCTGATCGCGAAGTGGTCAATTTGGTTGGAAGTTGCTTGTCTGTCAGTCGACACCCAACTGACTTTGTGGCACGTCTTATGCTCGAACATGGTCCCTCCAATAACAAGGCCGTTGGCGTTGCAGAAATCGACAAATCGTTCGCCATTGTCGTTTCGGTTACCAACACCATGTTTTCCCATGACATGCCTTAGCCCAGTGTTGTCATTGCCAACCTTGGCATTTAAGTCTCCCATCACCATTACTATATCACCTCGTGGAACGCTATCATAAGCAGCACTCAGCCGGTTATAAAAGGCCTCCTTCTCCTCGTCAGAAGAGAGCAAAGTTGGGGCGTAACACTGTATGATGGTGACGCGACGTACTCTAGTCCGGAACCTGGCTTTCAGGATCCTGTCACCTAAAGGCTCCCAGGAAATTAGGCTTTTGAGAGCTGTTTTGGAAAGCAGCAATCCAACGCCAGATTCCCGAGCGCTTCCAGGTGTTTTTCCGGAATAGAATAGTACAGTGTTACGGGTTGGTGACTTGAACTTCCCCGAACCCAGCCATCTAACTTCACTTATCCATAAGATGTCCATCCTATACCGCATGAATTCCTTCTCTAGTTGCAGGAATCTGGCATTCTGAGGACCTTCTTTTCCATTATCAAGAAGCGTCTTCACATTCCTACCTACATGATACATATGGTACCAATTTACCAATATAGTAACCTTGCAAAATCGTGCAAAAAACCATATACCCATAGCCATCAAAAGAAAGCAACAAAAACTAATTGAAAAAAACTGGAAGAATAAGCCTAAAGCATCCGTATTCTATTTTTACTATCAATATAAGACCACGTAAAATACTCAAGCAAAAAAATATTAATTGAATTAAAATAGTAGTTTTGGCAATTTTTAATTTTCTCGAAAACTAGAAGACATAAAATCATTTTGTTTTCGGTTTCTGATTAAGAATTAATATGAGCATCGATTTCTAAGAAAAAAAATATAATATAAAATCTCAAAGTTTTGAAAATTTTTTTTTATATTTTTTCCCCAAATTTTGAGTTTGAAAGTAGTTTTTTCAAAAACTATAGATAGATTTCACTTGATTTAAAAACTAGCTAATAAAACAGAGTATTGGCTTTCTAAAAAGATATAATACCTAATTGTAGGTATTACCGTTATTTTTTAATGATTTTGTTTCCATTTTTAGTATTTTTTTCATTAAATTGACCCTCCCGCCCAAACGGGGGGAGATATACACCCCCCCCCCCCTACCCGTAGTAAAAAATGTTTGTATTTGACCCCTCTACAAAAATCCGTTATCAATTGTCAGCGCCCAAGTTATCGTACTCGGGCCAAGTTGTTCGATATTAAGAAATTGTTTATCTGTTTATGCATTTGCTCGCATTTGATAAAGTGCATCTATTCGAAATCGTTTCCATCTACTGTAAGCTGCATCCCGTTGAGCCATTAATTCTCTGATTTCGTTCGTTAACCACGCCTTTGACTTATCTCTTACTACCCCTGTTTTTATTTTTTTATACGAATATGCTGATGAAAAATAATTGCAATGTTCTTGTTAAAGAACTCGACTCGATTATAGTTTGAAGGCATTGAGTAAACCAGATGCCAAGGAATGCTGTTTATATGCTGCTCAAGTGCAATGCTATTAACATTTTTAAAGTCTCTATATGTATAAGTTGTTGCGCATGGATGTTTATATGGACATCGATGTCATAAGTTAAAAATATTAAGTCATGCTTGGAAAAGGCTGGAGCAGAAACTTGATTATAAAAAAGGATTATTTCCGTACTATTTACAAAAAATAAATCTAGCAATGTACTAGAGCTACTCGTAAAATGTGTAGGACAACTAGTATTAACTGGGTGTAAATCAAACATATGAAAAGTATCAGTAAGGCTACTTTCAGCTAAAATATTACTGTTGAAGTCTCCACACAAAATAACATTCGTAGAAGTAATTGTTGTTTCTTCAATCAAAGTACATATGAGTTCTATATTAATATTTCTATTTAGTCGGTATAACACTCCCAGAAGACAACTACTTGAACCTGACACAATGTCTATAAAAATATAATCAACTACAGATCCAACAGTCGCTATACATCTTTGCTTACAAATAAGACATTCTTTTACGTATATTGCAACGCCACCGACAGACCTCCCCCTCCTACAGAACGAAAAAGCTTGTAACCCATCAAACCATACACTGCATGACTGCATCATTAACTTCGAAATGAAACCAGGTTTCCGACACGCAGATTGCACCAACCTTTGTATCACGAAAAACATATCTAAACTCGTCAATTTTCCCATGTAAACTTTGAGCGTTCAAATGGCAAATTTTAAGTCCCTGATTTTGACTACAAAAAACCATTACCATCGTTGGCAGTACATCTACAATTCTACATCCTTAAATTTCTTGTACTTAACACCATAGCTATGATGCTATGAAATTGCTCAAAACAATCTTGACAGCAATAGCCTGAATCACCGAATATCCTTATCTTGTCAAAACTTGACATATGTACATATGTTACATCGATTGAATTTCAAGTTCATCATCATCATCATACATATATTGTGACTTGTGTGTATTCACATCAGACAATTTAAATTGCAAGTATTTTCCTCTCAAAAGGACAAAGCATTTGTTCGAAAGTAATTGGAAATCTTTACCATACGGGTTTTAACAATCGCTTTATATTAGTGTAGATACTCTTATAAATATAAGGTAGTTCTAATGGGAGAAGAGATTTCGCAAAAAAAGGTCAGAAGTGAAATCAGTCGGAAGAATAGATACGCTTTGAAGTGTGTGCTTAGGTACATATATGCTTTTGGTCTACCTATACCCAATTACCATAACATTTTCAAATGATCAATTTATATTGAGAGAACTTATTCAAGTGAAAACTTATATCCCTTAACGATATTTATTTGTCTTTAAGAAATAAAAAAAAATCATTCAGCAATCTGCTTAGTTTGATTATTTGGAAAATGAGGATTAACTTATAAAACACATATTTATTCTCAACATCACATGAATAAAATGACAGCTTGGAAGCAAAAAGGAACCTTGTCCATGTCCATCATCAACTGCGAAAAACTTTATTTATTTCGATTTTTCAAAAGTAATTGAAACGAAATCGTTCTTAATCTCCTTTATATCGTTACAGCGCAAAGGATCTTTGTTTTTTACTTTTCAAATTTAAAGTTTACGAAATGGCCAAAGGTTTTATTTTCTTCTTTTTTTTTAGTGAAAGCACTTTTTACTATAGTTACTTTGATTGGAGTTTGGACTTTGTGTTTGGACAAAAGAACTAACAACAAAAATGTGGCACAGGAATAAATGCAAAAATCACAACCATTTTAGTGTTGACTTTAAGCAAACAAAATTAAAATTCCCACCCAACCAAAACATTGGTGTCCCTATTTATGTTTGATTTGTATAGAAGGTGAATTTCAACAAGCTTGTTCCCATTTGATTCATAATTATAAATATGTCTTTTAAAAACTTCAAATATGTACGCATTCATCAAAATTATGTTGTTTGCATTTAGCCATTGTTTAGAATTTACTCATTATTTACACAAATTAATGTAGTGCTTGTGCAGGCCCGTAGCCAGCATTTGCTCGGGGGGGGGGGGAGGGTGGCTTGCTCTAAAGGCTAACGTGTAACTCTATAAACTAAGAACATAAAACTAAGAACATAATAATTTTATTTTTGTCATTTAATAATTAAATAAGGACATTGTACGACTCGTGAAAAATCCGGCATAACAGGCAAAGATGATGTTTTGGAAAACCTTTAATACATCTGATTTTTTTTTACATACAATTGTTTGCTTGGGCTTTTGGGTGGCATTTGGAACAAAATATTCTGTGTTTCTGTGTACGTCAATTTAGTTTATTACCTATCTCCCTATCTGTCAAGGCAAGTTCTGTCAAATTCCATTAAAGGATGGCTACCATGATATTGGATTGTAATACCTCTAAGAACCCGATTTTTGTTGAATTATTATAGAACCATATTTGTCTCGTGTGTTGTGTTGCTTTGTGGCGTAGGAAATATATCGAATGACAGTAAAACACGACTTCACAACCCAACACACGAGACATGAGTGGTTCCGACTTAAAAGCTTCTCTACTGACTTCAAACTGGTTTCGAAAAAGGCAAGCCAGTTGACGAGCAAGTTTCTCAAGTTTGTGTCCCTTGGTAAAAAAATGTGAGTGCATTGCCACTGTATTGCATAAGAAAACAATTTATCGATTTTCTAATCCACTTCACTCACGTAAGAATCGGATTTTCGACTGATTTTCATTACATGAGTGTTGAGATTACAGAAGGATTTTGGTCAAATCATCAAATAAAATTGACATAAAATAAGTCCATATTTTTAAACAAACATGCAAAAAAACAGTTCATTATACACAACAAATTTTGAGTCGACTCTACTCTTTAAGTAGGATTGATTTCGTTGGGTGGTAATAAGATTCCTTCATTACCTTGTTTTTAAAACATTAAACTTTACCTAAACTAAATAAATAAAATAAATAAATAGGGTGGCACCACGGCTCGTGAAGAACCAGGCCCAACTAACAAACTCTCCAGAGCTAAACTCTTGAAATTTAAAAAAAAACTGCCATAAGACTCTGTTTTATCCCATATCTATACTTAAGAATTAACACCTTGTTAGGAAATTAAATTCGTCTCATCACCTCTTTATTTTAAGAGTTGAACAATTTTTCAGCAAAGAAATACTAAAATCTTATAGCTAAACCAATTTTTCTTCTTAAAATAAGATTATATCAACTTGTAGTCTTATAAGAATCCTTTGGTGAAAATTAATCTCTAAACGTAGGTTTGTAGTCTTTCTAATCTTATAACAACACATATTTAAGAGTTTTAGTCATTTTGTACTTCTATAAAAACTCTTACGAGATCTAAGTAGAATAGTCATTTTATACTTCTATAAAAACTCTTACGAGATCTAAGTTGAATACCTCCTATAGGAAGAAACTATCTGGATTTCAAATAACAAAAGTTTTGCAATAGGATGCTAATAAGATCCCAAATGTTTGAAATCATGTTAGAGGACTTGTTCTTTATTATGGTCCAAAATTACTTTTTTCGTTGCAAAAATCATATTTTTGAACGTGTTTAAGTACTTTAAGAATAAGAAAAATAATGATATAGGTACAATAATTTAAGTAATTCGAAGAAACTGAGTTACAGCAAACCTCAAAAAACATTTTGGTTTAAGAGGAATTTATTCAAAATGGGTCGTTCATGTGGGCGGATCACACAAATTGAATGTGAACATACAATAATCAATAGTTTTTTTTTTTACAATTTTTTATAATTTTTTTTTTGTAAAAATTGGTATTCGCATAAAAAGTGGTGTGGAAGTCGGCGGATTTTTTTAAGAATCAAGATAATAGCAGAACAATTTTTAATTGATATAAGAAGAAAATTTCACGCGTTCAACTATTGCACTTAAATAATTTATATATTCCATAAGGAAATTTGCTTTTAACACCAACATTTCAGCACTGGGGACACGACTTTTTTTTTAAGATTACAATCTCTTCGAACATTCAAACCAAAAGAGTTGCTAAAACCAACTTTGAAGAGCTTTATAAGTCAAACCTGTTAGCGGAAAATTATTTTATTTGCTGTTTTTGAAGCTGCGTTTATATTCCTTTTATAAATAAAAAACAAAACTTTTAAAATAAAACATCGAAATTAGTATTTTTGTCACGAAATTTGCCTCTTTGGACCACAGTGCACCGTTTATGGTTTGCTTGCAATTCTGTCAAATCTAAGTCCTAATAAAACATTTGCGATCTCATAAGAAGTTTTTTAGATTCATAAATAAACTTTCATTCTTCGCTTCTAACATCTATTATTCTATATATCTTATTCAAAGCGTTAATATAATTAAATTCTCATAAAGATGTTAATAGAAGAGTTAGTGTCACATCAGCAGCAGCCATATTTAAATATACAAACAGATTTTTGTGAATGTTTTGAGGGTTACCATAATTTAAGAAATTATAATTTCAAAACTGATCAAAACTTAATTTTTCAAGGCGCAAAATAGAAATATATTTTTGAAACAATAAAATAGCGTTTCCATTTCTCAACTAAATGAGAATTTCCGCAATAGATGGCTACGATGTCAATGGAAATTTACATTTTAGATTAGAAATGACTATCAAATAAATTTTTTCACATTCCCGTTTTCATACTAAATTCCACTTTAATTTAAAAAAATAAAATTGAGATCAAATTCATCGCGATTTATAACCAATGGCTCAATGCCTAAATTTGAATTTTATTTTGTTCCAAAACGTTTCCATGGTAACCCTTCTCCCTATTAAAATTATAAATTAAATAATTTAAATATGCATTATTTTGAAGGCGCTTCGTTTTTTTTCGAGGTAAAATGTTCAAATTAGTAGATAACATTTCAACCGCATATATTTTTTGGTTCACATACCTGTGAAAAACAATATAATGTATCGCCTTAATGAGTATAATTAATTGACTTATGAAATAAATACAACACAAGCCCATTATTTTTTTTAAATAATACATAATGTATACACACACAAACTAAAAAGTATTTTGTTTCTTCTTTTTAAAAATGCTTAATGAGGACGACGAGATAAGAGCACCTCCCATTGGAAGAGATGCATTCTCAAAGCAAGATTTAGTCGAGCTTTACAAGATTTTTTCGAGAGGCAATCGATAATACAAATGTCATCTCATAAGAAGAATGCAACTCGGATAATTAGATCACAAGTATTGCAAAGAAACAAATGTTATTGTTATGAGTAGGCAAGAGCCTCCCATAACTAGGCCATTAAACGCTTCTAACTGTCTTATAGAAATCTAGAAGTATTCTTCAAGATTACTTTAAGATCCCTTAAATTAGTCTAGTTAAGCTCTTGGAGCATCTTATAAGAGGCGAAATGTTACTTGAGGGGCCTAGTGACTAACAACTCGCAACTGTTCCTGTGTGCGCCTGTCGACAGGAATGGAAGGGACCTACAATTTTATGCCGAATTCGAACGGCTAGACGAGAAGCACTTAGTCGTGACAAGTGATACTCTTGGAGGATTTGTCAATTCCTCGCAAAAAGCAGTAGCCCTGAAAAAAAACTTTTTAATTTTTAGGTGGACGAGGCTGGGAAGTGAACCCAGACCTCCAGCGTGACAGTCGAACGCACTTACCATTACGCTACGGGCTACTTCTACCTAAACTAAATAGTCTACTTATTTTTAATGATTTTAATTTATTCCAAAAAGATTGAACTCTTTTTATTTATTTTTTTAATTCAAAACCATTGCGGGAGGAGCTTCAGCCCCTCAAGCCCCCTCCCCCTGGCTACGTGCCTGTGCTTGTGCATCTTCGAAGAATTATCGAAAGTGAGAAATACAAAAATATGAAACAAATTTCAGCTACTTTGAAGCATAAGATTTTGATGTTCATCTTGGAAGAATCTTCTAAAGTGATGAATACAAATACTTGCTTTTTTATCTAGGCTCCGGATCTATGAAGGGTCACCGACTGCGACACGAAGACTTTTCATCGTTTGCGATCCTGGGGCATGCTGCTTCCAGTCATCCAGACCGATCTGGTCGTCTCGAACCTGGTTGTTAAGATTATCTTTCTCTTGGTTGAAGAATTCTTGTCCAAAAAACAGTACCAAACATTCTTCGAAACATTTTTCTTTCAAAAGATCCCAGTATCGACTCTCCCTTTCTATTTATCGACCAGCATTCAGCATCATATACAGGGTGTCCCGTAAAGGATGGTCCAAACTGAATAGGGTGATATGCCAGGTGATGACCTTTTAGAATTTGGTAACTTGTTTATACCGAACCATAACGGTTTTTGAGTAACGGCTGTTTTTTTGAAATTTGACCGAACCCCTACTTTGGACCACTGTTTTGCTCACCCCGTCCATAATTGATTTTTAATTTTTTTTATTTTTAAACTTAAAAATTGACCAATAATAAGACTTTTTTTGTGCATTCAAATAATTTTTATTTTTTACACCATTTTTATAAAAGTACTAGATAAAGTCATAGTTTGATCAAAATTATTTTTTTCCTTCAATCTTTGAAAGAGCGTCCTGAAGAAAAATCCTTCGACTCAATACTGGTTCTTACTTTTAAAAAATTGCCTTGCCTTTGGACTTTCTAAAAAGGTATATAAGTCTTATCAATGCAGACTCTAAATCAAAAGTTACAACCATTTAAACTCAATCAGTCGTGGTCTTAAGATAAATTATAATAAATTTATTCTTTTTTGTTTGCTTTTATTATTTCCTTAAACCAGTTTATTTATAAATTTTTGTCAAAATGTTACGCTCCTGCACGTATGAAAGCTCGACAGCGTTTAATAAACTGTCTTTTTAAATTTCTTGTGCTTGGCGAGTTGCTTATTTCTGCAGCAGAAACCTGAATACGTAGCTGGTGTACAGGTATGTTTGAAATGAGCTTAGCATAGACTTTTTCCTTGAGACAGTCCCAATAAAAAAAAGTCGATATATTAAGGTCTGGTGACCGAGGTGTAATGAGCTGGGCAACCGTGCGTCGCGTCGTGTTGATACCACATTGACTGTATTATGGTAAGTGGCACGTCTTCCAACAAAAAAAAAATAGCATATTTTGCAGAAAATCTAAATAAGTTTCACTATTTAGAGTATCCGGCAGTTCAATAGAACCTATTATGTGGCCATTCAAAATCCCAGTCCTTAAATTTATTTTGAATATGGTATTGGAAATTTCCTTCTCGCACCGAATGCGGATTTTCCAATTGCCAACTGTGGAGGTTATGCAACTTGACAAATCCATCTTTTTTGCAAGATGACTCGTCGGTCCACAATATCTTATCGAAAAAATCCGGATCCTCTTGGTTTTTTCGGAGCATCGTCCGACAAAATTCAACTCTTTGTGTATAGTCCATTGGAAGTAGATGCAAATGAAAGGGATGAAGGTTGTTCCTATTCAACACTCTTTGGATGGCTGTTTTTGAGACCCCTGTTGCCCTTTCGATTGCTCTAACAGATGTAGAAGGTTCATTCTCGACAGCGCGAAAAACTGGCTCATCATAATAGCGTTGACTTCTTCCTTATCCTAGACTTCTCCCTGGTGTTCTGCCCTCCAAATAATCCAAGTGAACCCGTATGAAAAGGCGACGGTCAGGATGGGAAGCATTTGGGTACCTCTCAGCATATGTTCTGGCTGCTGCTCTTGCGTTTCCTCCACATTCTCCATAAATGTAATGCATTGAAGCATATTCCCGTGGCGTGTAAGACATTTTAAGTTATTTTCTCTTTCAATCAAAAACGTTTAAGAAAAAGCAATAAAACACAATTATCTCACTTTGAATAAGCGCCATTACTTATGACGTTTTAAAATTCTTACCAGCCATTATTTCCGGTAAAAATAAATAAAACAGTACCAAGGATTGGCCAAGCTTGGCGTCGCAAGGTTAAAGACCGCCATTGTTAGTAACATTAAGTTGGTTTGAGGATGAAATTATTTATTGAAATTGATATTATAAAATAAATAAAAATAAATTGGGTGGCACAACGGCTCCTGAAGAACCAGGGCCTAGTGACTAACAACTCGCAACCATTCCTGTGTAGGCCAGTCGACAGGAATGGAAATTTATATTAGATGTCGCTAATATTATAACGAAGTAAGAAAATATGGGTTAAAGTGTCGACAGTACAAAAATAAAAAAAAAAACAAAAATTAAACAAACACCTAGAAAAACTAAAAAAAAAAAAAATGGAAAAATCAAAAAAAAATAAACAACAAAACAATAAAAAAAAAAGGAATTTATTTTAATTTATATTAAAACCACGACTGATTAAGTTTAAATGATTGTTACTTTCGATTTAGAGTCTGCGTTGGTAAGATTTATACCTTTTTAGAAAGTCCAAGGGTAAGACAATTTTTTAAAAGCAAGAACCAGTATTGAGTCATACGATTTTTTTTCAGGACACTCTTTCAAAGATTGAAGTAAACAAATAATGTTGATCAAAGTATGACTTTATCTAGTAATTTTATAAAAATGGTGTATAAAATCAAAATTATTTGAATGCACAAGAAAACTCTTATTATTTGTCAATGTTTGAGTTTAAAAATAACAAATTAATTATGGACGGGGTGAGCAAAACAGTGGTCCAAAGTAGGAGTTCGGGCAAATTTCAAAAAACAGCCGTTACTCGAAAACCGTTTTGGTTCGGGATAAACAAGTTACAAAATTCTGAAAGGTCATGACCTGGCCCATCACCATATTTAGTTTGGACCATCCTTTACGGGATACCCTGTATTAAGAATAGGACTGGCAATAAAAGGGTTTTGTAGATCATGTACTTCGTTTTACCCGTTAAGAGTTTTGAACGTATTTATTTCGCCAACCGAAGTAGCAATTGTTGCCTAGCGTAATTCTTCGCTGGATTTTCACTATGTATAAGGTGTCATTCATGGAGTAAACTCCAAGGTAGAAGAACTCCTAAACTACTTCGAAGTTGATGTTATCAGTATTGACGTTTTTTCCTAGCTGGAAGCCAGATGCTTTTTTGTTTGTTGATAGCAGGTATTTAGTCTTATCCTCGTTAACTTCAAGATTAACAAGGTTCGCCTGATGTTCAACGACACGTTGGGAGCGGCCCATGATGTAAACATCACCCGCGTTGATGCCTACGGCACTATCTGCCCTAGAACGAGGTTGAAGAAGTCGCATCTCCTTCCCGAAACCCTGTTCCTGATTGGAAAAGTTGGGAAAAGCTATTTACGGATTTCACATTGTACCGTGTTTTTTTTTTGTCACGCGACATAACTGGATCAATTTCCCGGGATCTGTCACGCCATATAGAGCCATATATCATATTTAGGGCTGGCCATGAGACGAGAAGAGTCTCGGTCTTGCATGACGAGACCGAGACGAGACAAGACGAGACTGCGTTTTTATCAAGCGAGACGAGACTGTTTATTTGGACCAAAATTTACAGAAAGTCTAATAAATTAAAATATCCAATTTCAGTTAAATATTTATTTTCTTCTTCACGCATATTTAAACTATAATCGAAAATATTTCGTAACAATAATCAACAGCTTGTCCGGAAATCGCATTTTTTGGAGACGAGACCGAGACGATGCTAAATTCCACGAGACCGAGACGAGACTAAAAATTTTCGATTTTAGCGAGACTGAGCCGAGACTTACAAAAGTCTCGCCGAGTCTTGTCTGGTGGCCAGCCCTAATCATATTCGACTTTAAAGTCGATGAAAAGATGGTGGGTCTCGAGTTAAAATTCATCAGTCCTCAGTCTTCTCTAGAATTTGCTTCAGTATCAGTGGGAATATTTGGTCTATGGTCGATCTGCCGGGTCGGAGCCCCACTTGCCGATTGATGTGTTGCAATTTGCAAAACGGCTTAAGGAGCTCAGTCAGTTCGATAGGATCATATATATTATGTAATGTTTAGTCATCAACACATCTCCCTCGTATTTAAAAGTCCCGTTGGTTCCCTTGTTGTTCGTCAGCTTTCTTATAGATAAATCAACCTCTTATATAACTACTGGGTGGATGAAGTATGTCCTTTATTGACAGGCGGTGCATTTTCTTCTTGTCCTACTACACTTGTTCTGCTTGATGCGCATTCAGCAGCTGTGCTTCGGTGACTATGTTGCTTTCGCTGTTTCGGAGAGCGTTCTGGTTTTAAAACCAGTAGCCAGTTACTTGGCTTTGTTTTGATCGCGAGACTCTTCGATCTCCTCCCGTTTTCTGGCTACATACTCTTCCATCAGTGCTCTTCTTTTTACACTCTAACGTTTCGAATATCTATTATCCGTCGCCTTAATGAAGTTTTTTTTCTCTGGAAGTCTACTGTGATTTCGATTACCTTGATTACCTGATGATGGCACGATACTAGAACCACTGATGATTGTTGCAAGAGGTTAATGTAACGGGGAGTTTCTTTTTGAAACGCTTTATGTAGACTTTGACAACTGTCATTGAAAAATATCAAATTTCTTCTGGGCGAGTTACAATTTCTTTTTGATCGACAGTCGAGCTCTGAACTTTGCCGAAACAAATAAATGTTCACAGTCGACACACACGTCTAAGATGTCGTTTAGGAGCCATGGCCCATGCGTTGATTTGCACATGATCGATTTGGTTAGGTAATTGAGCGTGTGGAGAGTACCAAGTTGCTTTGTGGCCTTAGCCTTGCAAACCTAGTGCTTCTTACCAACTCTTACAAGCTGCTGCTGCCTATTAGTCGGAAGCCGTTATCTGTTGTCGTTTCATGGATGCTATGCTTCTCAACTAATCCGCCGAAGATGTTTTCCTCTCTTACTTTATCATTGAAGTCCCCGTGCACCACTTTGACGTTGTACTCCAAGAGGTGTCGTTGGCTCCGTCGAGGAAGTCATAAAATGTATCCTTGATAGCGTTTTGAGCTTCATCAGTAGTGGTGTCTGCATATGTTGGGCTTGTGTGTTAGATAGTACTTTTCATTTGGATCACTATACCAAGTAATCACTTATCGGCTTAAGGTCAATTACTTTGCGTCCAAGCCGATTTCCCACGACGAATCCTCATCCTAACATGGGCAATTCCTTATTGCAGCTGTAACAAATTTCGCAATGTTTCCGCAATGTGAGCTTTCTTACGTGGCAGGTACATAATCTGAAGTGATTAACCGTTGACGTTTCAGGTCTTATTGCATTTTAAAGGAGATCATTATCCAAGTTTTCTCGTGTCTCTTTTATAACCGGTTAGTTTTACGTAGTAGTATTGAGCTTTACCCGGCAACACAAACCCCAGACTCGTATAGTACTAGATCCTTTCGTAATATAAGTAGAGCAGGCCAGATAATACGATGGCAGTAAACCACCATGGAGATTTGAGACCTGCCATTGCTCCATTGAGGCTTCAGCCACCACCTTCTCTTTTCCAGTTTCGTAGCTAGTAAGTACTATAATTCCTTACTGACCTTTTAGTACGTCAGAGTACCTCACGAGAGGATTCTGTACTGTCTTCTATACAGTTGATGAAACCATTTATGTTCCGTTGAATTCATCCACCGCCCCGCAGCTGCCGCCGGCCACACAGTAGACCCGCTTTACGGCAATGGACATCGCCAAGTTGATGTCAATCAGTGCTCTCCCGGATCCTACATCACCCAATCATGAAAACAGATGAACAAAATTCAACATAGGTAGCTAAAGCTACTTAAGGGTTTTGATGTTCATGTAAGAAGAATATATCTGACGTAATAAATGAAAAAAGGTTCACAAAATTTTAAATGATAAATAAAAAGCGTATGAGAGCTTGATGGACATCCTGTCTACTCAGGAGCTGTTATTTATAGAAATTTGATTTCCTTAAGGGCCATTAAAGCTATCATTGAAAACCATCATTAAAAATATTAATTGTCTATTTTGAGAGATTTTGAAGAAAAAATAAATGATTATTTTGATGCCAAGGAAAAGCTATTTGACTTAATAATTATTTCTATGTAAAATAAAATTCAATTTGGCACAACTTTTCTCATAAAATGACTTTTAATTTTTCAATGATGAACTACATTACCAATGTAGTAGCCCGTAGCGTACTAGTTAGTGCGTTCGACTGTCACGCTGGAGGTCTGGGATCGCTTCCCAGCCTCGTCCACCTAAAAAACTACTGCCTCTTGCGAGGAATTGACAAATCCTCCAAGAGTATCACTTGTCACGAATAAGTGCTTCTCGTCTAGCCGTTCGGATTCGGCATAAAATTGTAGGTCCCTTCCATTCCTGTCGAAAGGCGCACACAGGAATGGTTGCGAGTTGTTAGTCACTAGGCCCTGGTTCTTCATGAGCCGTTGTGCCACCCGATTTATTTATTTATTTATATTTTACTACATTACCAATAATCATTGAACAAATTAAAAGTTACTTTATGGGGAAGATATAGGTCAAAATGAATTTTTTTTTAGATGAGAAATAATTTTGAAGACGTAAGATATATTTCTCCATTTAAATATTCAATGATTAAACTTTCGCAGGGCCTCAAAATCAATAGCTTACTTTTTTAATCCAATGATAGCTATAACTGGGGCCTTAAGTTTAGATACAAACGAAAATACTGCACTATTTTTGATCTTATGAAATTCACCTTGCTTATCCCCTTTGTGTAACCATTGCAAAACTGGCCAACTTTCATTTGGAAAATAAAAAGGTTGGCAGATTAACGCTACTAGCATAATGGTTGCTTGCACACTTTATGAGGGTTGGCCGACCCTAATAGGTTGCTTTTGTTTTTTCGTTCGGAATAATGGGAGGACTATATACCTAACCTACCAGCTTGGCCTGTCTGATATTCAATAAATGAATCGATGTAGGTACCACTACCGCTATCAACTAAAGGAAAAGTTCACTTTATCTCTTCTTCATTCTTTCCAGTTTAGCTACCAAATACAAAAATAAAATGAATAAAAAAGCAATCGGTTAAAAAATAACTGTTTGCTTTTACCCTTTTTCTTAAAATGGTACCCTCCCTATAATAGGAAAATAGCAATTTGAGAATGATTGCTTTTAATGTCAATAGCACGTCTATAAGCTAGCATAAACGGATGTTGTCTTCCAGACAATGAGACAGATCGTTTAAGAAAGTGTGTCCCATTCCCATCTCCTATTTAAGAAAGGGTAAAAAGCTATTTTGGTAAAAGTTATTTTTCCCTGTCAATGTTTGGCAAAGGATTACCTCCGTGTACTACTTAGCTACTACTTATATTATTATTGGGTGTGTATCAGTTTTCTCATTAAAAACTGTCGTCCTGGCATACAATGGTGTTGACAAGTTTAAACAAAGTAACTTCATTCATTCATTCCTTTGACATTTGATGAAAAACGATAAAAGTTTTGCTCCTTTGCGTTTTGCCTGAGATATTTTATGGTCTGTTTACATTTTCAGTGCATTAGGTTTTGCAAATTTCTTGTTTTCTTCTTTGAAGAGAAAAATCTTTTCATCTTTGGATGATGACGCAAAGGATTATATACAGATTTCTTCATGGTAATAAAATAAGAGGAAAAATAAAGAAATTGCTTTCAATATACTCCTGCCATAACGTGTGGGCCCATAGTTTGGTTGGCATAATGGGAGTCCAACTTCTTTTTCTGAAAACCTTTTAAATTAAATTATTTGCATGAATGCTTGGGTAAGGAAGGGACACTTGGACGATAAATTTTGTATTATGGGGTTCAATTTATTAAATATAAACCAATAAAATTACAAAAAAAAAAAATCAGTTAAAATCGAAGCAAACAAGTAGTATTTTGTCATAAAGGTTAGGAAGGTTCAAACCAGGGTTTATTTTATCAAATTTTAAATTACTCCCAAGCGAATTGGTACAGATAAAAGTAAGATCACACATACTTGTTCTTGGGGGGGGGTGGGTAGGGTTGCTATTGTCCTCTTTTTAACCCCCGCGTGAAACGTCCTCCAACGTTTAAATAATGGGTGATTTTTTAAGAGGTTTAGAACTTTTTTTAAAAAAAAAACACAAAAAAATCGAAAAAAATTAATGAAATATTTATTTGAATCGATAGTTTGAACCTTGCAATTTAATTTTTAAAGATAATTTCATGCAAATGTTGACCGCGGCTGCGTCTCAGGTAGCCCATCCGCTGAGTCCAATTTTGGCATACTCTTTCACACATATCGGCCGGTATCTCACGAATGAATGCGTGGATGTTGGCTTCCAGTGCGTCAATCGAAGTGGGCTTGTCCCTATAGACATTAGCCTTGACATATCCCCACAAAAAATAGTCTAATGGTGTCAAATCGCACGATCTAGGCGGCCAATTGACCGGCCCGAAACGTGAAATTAACTGTTCACCAAACTCGCCTCGCAATTGCGCCATTGTTTCGCGTGCTGTGTGGCATGTGGCACCGTCTTGTTGAAACCACATATCATGCTTTCTTTCCTTTTTTTAGAACATTCCACTAAAACAACTTCGGAAAATAACAAAAATGACTATTCTGATGGCGCCCTAGTGAGGCACTCCGTCCCTGCTGTAATGCATTTGTGTTTGTGAGACCTCACACCATTTTAAAAACTGCTTCACTTTTTTCCAACAAGGGCAGTTCCTCTATTTCTTCTTCTAAGGTCAACTCTCTAAATCTGGTTGAACGCGCCCATTTGTTCGGCTTCTGTTATTTGTTTTGTTTTCCCCCCTTTACATAGACCTACTTTTTGCAAAAAGTACAAAAGTGTGAAATAAACATGTTTTCGCAGTTAAGCCTTAAGTTGCAAAATATAAAACTTTATTTTATTTGGTGGTTCAATTTATTTACTCTAATATTTTTTACAAGATCATTTTAAAACCATGCCAAAAAGAAAGTGCTTATTATGATCACCCTGCATTTAGAAAAGGAAGAAATGATTCCGAAGCAGATTGCACAGTCTTCAACTCCAAGATTTCCATTGCAAGCAAAGGAAAATACGCAATCAAGGACCCCATAACATTTCAAATGCACTTAAAAAACAGATGATCGGGATCGGGTACATCAAGAGTTTTGGAAGCTTTCATTTTAAACAAGTCAACACAATAACATATCCAGGCTACCGGGGCAATAATATTGTTTCACACTGGTTTGTCATCAGCAATCGTTTAATTCTCTCAATTTGACCACTGAGTTAAACAAAAAAATGTTTTTCGAATCGGATTTGGGTTAAGGAATCTAATACGTCAGGACACAGGCGACTGCCATAGTCACCAGTGTAATCGCTCCCCTGATGTCTATCTCTAAATCAGTGGCGGATCCAGAGGGAGGGTCATAGGGGTCAAACGCCAGAGAGAAAAATAAAAACCTTTAAACTTCAAGAAAACAAATTCTTTTAAAGTAGGTAGACATACTCAAAAGAAAAAGAACTGTAGAAGCAGATTTTTCTATTAAAATAGTGGATGTCCAATAGCCCAACTAACAGTTTTTCCTCTATAAGGTCCATTTTTTTAATTTCTAGAAGTTATTATTTCTACAAGGATTGTATTTAGTTTGGAAATCGAAGTTGCAAATTTTCGAAGCTTTCTTTTTGAAAACAGCTTGGTACAAACCTATTACAGGCAGAATCTATAATTTTTTGGAAGTTTGAATATTTACAATTTGGTTATAATTTTAATTAGGCTTCCCAGAAATTTGTTTCTAGAGGCATGCGAAATAAAAGCAAAGAAAAAGCTTTTATAAAGAAGCACATTGCCAAGAGCTCATGAAGGGCCACCTTACAATCACCTGAAACAAGCTATAATGTTTACGAAAGTCTTATGCAAGCATAATTGTCACTTGTCAATTTATTTTCTTTGTGTAAGTCCCCTGAGCAAAAGCCCGATACAAGCATTATTTTGTGTACTGTTCGGCGCATGTATGTTTCTACTGCCAAGAGAGGGTTACCACATCAGGTCAAATTGCTTATGAAAATAAAAATAGGAACGATTGTATCATTTTGAAAATTTAAATTAAACCAATTCATTGAGTAGGTATGATCTAATATTAAAGCTCTTATATTTTGCAAAACAAAAACGGAAAAAACATTTATTTTCTGCATCGGATAAATATGGTAAAAGAAAACAATTTATATTTACTTGATAAAAAAAAAAGAAAAAAAAAATATATTTATTTCTTTACATGGATCATAATTACGTATTTATATTCAAAACTGCACTACAAATACAAATTCATATTCGTTGTTTGTGTTTTTTTTTTAATTTCTATAAAAAAAAAATATCATAGATCCCACCAATAAAAATGATTCCCTTATAAATAATTTGATCGCAGTGGTAACTCTGATTAAGCATGACATCCAATTTTGGTTCTATAACCCAGTAAACACAAGCCCGACAGAAGCATAATAAATGTGTGAACTCTGTCAGACGCATGCGCGAGAAGCATTTATTTCGATGAATTTGCCTCAGCGAAGTGATGTCTGGTTAATTTGTTTCTATAAGGCCTGTGAAGAGGTGGTTATGCAAATGTAATTTTAAACATCCTCTCAGGCGCATGCGCTGGAAATAATAATTCCGTTTAGTTGGTCCTAGCGAAGTGTTGCACATTCAACATGAAAGAATTAAAAGCTGGTACTTCGCATGGAAAGTAGTATTTATGTAAAAATAAGCTGCTGCTGGCTGAATTATTTACATACGAGGTGACCATAGTATCGTTTCTGTTTCATCGTTAAAAATATTGTATTGAATGTTTTTAAAAATTTTCTTAGTATGAAGCTTTCATTTCTCAGTAGTTTTTTTTATTACAATTTAAATTTTTTTTTAATATCTATTCTACGTAGCTATTTTCAGTTGAAAAAAAATTAATGATGGTCGTTATTGTAATTGTTTTTTATTTTGGCAAATTAGTGTTTTTAAAAAAGATACAAAATAAAATTGTCAGTAAATAAGTAGTTTGTGTACAAAATGAAAAGTACATATTTTATGGAGCATAAAAGAGTTCTTATTTTTTTCTCAAATCAAAGCATTTCGTTTTTAAAAAGCAATCGATTTCAACGAAAAACAAACTTATATTTCAATTTGTGTCTCACAAAATGTATGTTTGTGTGGCCACTTTCATGTTTTCTCTAATGAGTAATCATGAATCATTAATAATTAAAAAAAAAATTACATTAAGTAACAAAAAACTCCCTTGAAAGCAACATATGAATGGTCACCTGTAATTTTTAAATTAGGTAAATTCATCAGAAAGCCCCAAGGAAGTTTTTAGGAAGCTCATTTCGGTTTCAAGTGGTTCCAATTTGGCACTCAATTTTTATATGCCAGGCTAGCTCGATACCCAAGGTGCCCGACTCTCAACCCAACCATCCTCGGTTCAATTCCCGCAAATTCATCAAGTAATGTGTTTTTTTTTCAGATATAAATAACTACGCTACTACATTTGCAATGTTTGAGTAAAGTTTTTTTCTATAAGGCCTTAGCGAAATAAATTGAGTACATCCAATTTCCAATAAACCTGTAAATGATTGCTTAAAAGCCATTCGAGCTCCTCTATGTGGGCCAAATGTGTTTCTTTAAGGCCTTATAGAGTCAAATTTGCTGATTAGGAAATAACTTCGATAGGCTCTTACAGAAGTTCAATTTTTAGTTGGGAGGGTGGATCGTTTTCAACATTTTTTGCCAAATCACTGTGTGCAACTCATAGTTTATGCTTAATGGTTTTCTGAACTTATCCTCATCATTTATTTTGAGTCGCTTTGGGAAAAACAAAATCGGGAAGCCATTGAAAATTTGTAGGTGTTCACAAAAAATTAAATATTATGAAAACGGGGTGGGAATATTTGGCGACAAAAAAATAACGAATTCTTGCAGAGGGGCCAAAAACAAGTTTTTTTCACCATCTGGGAGGGGGTCTATATCTTTCAGTATAGGCAGGAGGGTCAATTTTATAAACAAAATGATTGAATACCATCTGATTTTCAGTGCTTGATGAAGATTTAATAGAAGCACTTATCTAAGGACTTATCACTAAGGAATTAAAGCCAATTTCTTACCTTATTCCAAATTTTTAAAAGAAAAAATCAGTTCAAATTTTTTCAAGTTTGAGTTTGAAAATATTTTTTTCGAAAACTGTTGAACGAAACAACCGGATTCGAAAACTGAATAAAAGAACAGACTTCATTCTTAATCATCTGTGTTTCCGTTCTTTTAAAATAATTTTGTAATCCCACCCACCCACCAATACGGAAGGAGATAGACCCCTACCTCCATGGTGAAAAATATTTGTATTTTGTCCCTCTACAAGAATCCGTTATTATTTTGCGTCAACTATTCGCGTCACTAATTCTTAACAGGTAGGTATATGATTTTTTTGTAAAAAAGACTAATTTTCGATAGATTCCCGATTTTGTTTTTCCCAAAGGCGACTAAAAATAAATGAAGTGGATACGTTAAAAAAACCATTAAGCATATACCACGAGTTACACACAGTGATTTGTCTAAAAATGTTGAAAACGATCCACCCTAATGTCTAAATAGATTCTCGTTACCCAAATGCAAAGTGTTTATTCCGAAAAAACGAATTGTGTGTTCAACTTAAAAAAAAAAATGTTCCGGCCAACCAAAACCTCACGTATTTTGTAATTACACATTAGAAACTAAAATTTTGAAAAATTAAATTTGAATTTCAGAGGTAAAGTATCTAATTCTTAAAAATAACCGGAATTAAATAATTCAAATTTCACTTTTGAAATAATCTTACCTTTAGTTTATCTGAAAATATTCTCATTAATAAACTTAAAAAAATTCAATCTGAACATAAATATAAAAAGTACTATATAAAATTTTCTTTTATAAAAATTATTAATTTTTTGTATTTTAATTTATGTTCGTGGACCTAGTTTTTGTTTTCTTTTTGTCCTCTTTTTTAAGGTAGATGATGTCCTCCAAAGTTAGCTTAGACAGACATGGCAACCCTAGGGTCATCACTATAAAATGGCTAAGCGTTGTACTTTAACGGTATATTAATTAAATAACGTTAACAATTGATCTCTTCTTTGTTATTTTGTTTTTTTTTTTAATTTTTTTGGTTGCGCTAAAATGAAAACTCCGGAGTAAATAAAATACTATATTGTTATTAAAATTAATACAAATACCAAAATGGCTCTAGCGAAATACCACCTCGTCCTCGGTTCCAACGCTCGTCTTCAATAACACCCCTTTTGTCAGCCAATTTGCTTGCACCACAGTTTGCTGTCAATTCGACGCTGCCAGAAAGTGTTATGACTCCTCCTGTACTTGAGAGCGTAAATGATTTTATGGGACAAATCTTCTTTCACACTCGTTCAGTTGCTAGAGTTCTGAAAGATCTCGATGTTCACAAATCCGCTGGCCCGGATAGTATCCCTCCCATTGTTCTGAAGAGGTGTTCTTCAACGCTGGCAAAACCACTGCGTGAGCTTTTCCATCTGTCCTACTCTACTGGTCTCTTTCCGAGTGGATGGAAAACAGCATTTGTCCAGCCTGTCCCTAAAAAAGGCGTATCTTCTTCACCCTCAAACTATCGACCAATTGCACTTACGTCCCTTCTTTCCAAAGTCATGGAAACGCTGACTAAATTTCAGCTCAAGAAATGTCTTGAGGAACGAAGGCTTCTTAATGACCGGCAGTATGGCTTTCGTAGCAATAGGTCCACTGGTGTTCTGATGGTATATCTCACCGAACAGTGGAACAAATCTTTACATCGTTTTGGAGAAAGTAAGATTATTGCACTTGATATTTCAAAAGCGTTTGAACGAGTTTGGCACCAAGCTCTCTTATCGCAAATGCGTGAATTTGGTATCGATGCTTCTCTTCTTAGTTGGATTAGAAATTACCTTTCGGACCGTTCAATACAAGTTGTTTTGGACGGTTTCAAGTCTGAAATTCACAAAATAAATGCTGGTGTGCCCCAGGGCTCCGTTTTGTCTCCGACCCTCTTCCTTATTTTTACAAATGACCTTTTGTCTGAAACTTCTAATCCACTAAACTGTTTCGCTGACGATAGTACTCTCAGCTTCTCATATTCGTTTACAGATTTTTATCCATGTCCTTCGGATGTGGAACTTGAACGGCAGCGTATGATAAGCTCAAAAACTCAATGCTGTCTCCTGTCGTTAAAGCGAAATCCACCCCAATGCCGCTATCCATGGATGGCACTTGCATCGAGGAAACCGAACAGCTCTCAGTTCTCGGTATGTGTATCACAGACCACCTTTTGTGGAATGACCACATATTTGACGTCGCCAAAAACACTGCTAAATGTTTAGGTTTTCTCCGTAGATGCAAGAAATTTTTCACCCCTTCTGATCTGGCTATGATCTTCAAAGCTTTTATTCGTCCAAAACTTGAGTACAATTCTCATGTTTGGGCAGGAGCTCCAAAAACTCACTTGAGTTTGTTGGACAGAATTCAAAAGAGAGCTTTAAAAATGATAGGCGAAAGATCTATAACAGAAACAATTACATCTCTCGAACACCGCCGTAATGTTTCGTGTCTTTCTCTATTTTATCGCTATTATTATAATCAGTATTCTAGTGAAATAGCCAGTTGCATTCCCCCCCTTAAAAAATTCAACCGTAACACTCGCGCTTCTAGGAATGCCCATCAGTTCACCCTCGAGCCCAACTTCGGACGTACTGTAATGTACAGAGATTCTTTCTTCAGTCGCACCACACGAATGTGGAATGCTTTACCCGGCCCGACTTTCCCCTCTCATTTGGATGTGCAAACATTCAAAACCAATGTGCATCGGTATCTCCTTTTAAATCCTCTCCTACTTACCTAATCGCTCGTATTCATAACCCCTTTTGTGCGCGCGGAATATAAAAAAAAAAAAAAATAAAAAATAAACTTTTGACTGCAGTATCGGATCATCTTCAAAAATAAAACTGTAATGTTATTGAATAGACGTTTTAGTGAGGAATAAATTCGTTCAGCGGTAAAACACAAAATTCGCTTAAATTCACCCATGCATTTCTGAGACAATGGACACACTGGTAATTTTTCAATATTGTTGGTATAACTCGAAAACTAAGCTGAGTTTGAAAATTTAACTTAAATGACTTTTTGTAGGAAATTAAATTTTCTATTAAAAATGGAGGTTAAAAAAATTTTATAAAAAAATTTAAGCAGATCAATTTAACTACAACTGTCCTAAACAAATCGAAAAATCAATTATTTCAATTTTTTTTTTTTCTAAATTACTCATAACTTGTTTTTAAAGTACAATTAGCGAAAATATAGTTGGAAATTTTTGTTTTTTATCATATTCATATCTTTTATCATATTTTACTCATTTTTATATCCCTTTAAAAATAACCTTTTTTTTATATTTTGTTTGCAATTTTTGAACGTAAGCATCTTCTTGACTTGCAATTCATTCATTTTTAAATAACTTGAAGTCGAGATTTTGATCAAATATGAATGTCATTAAGATAATAGAGGATTCGAAAATAGTGGGCCCGCAGTTTAATCTGTAGGTACTACTCCTTTTTGATACCAACCGAATTATTTTCTGTTGTTCGAAGCCTAATTTTCGAAGTACATTGTATGTGTGTGTGTGTGTGTAAATTGTCTAATATTTATATATATTTTGCATGTTCATGCGAGTTAAATTGATTTGACAATTAATCCGACGAAAGAGTCTATAATATGTGTGTCCGAAACAGAAAACATTAATCGGGTGACGTGAAATAAGGCCCAACGAAATAAGACCAAATCTCAAATTTGGCATTATTTCGCTTTGAAAATTAGGCCACGTTGGCTTTATTTATATTTACAAAACGAAATAAGGCCAAATTTCATTTAGATAACGGGTGAATTTTTAAGAGGTTTAGAACTTTAAAAAAAAAAAACATAACAAATTCGAAAAAATGAATGAAATATTTATTTGAATCGATAGTTTGAACCTTGCAATTTAATGTTTAAAGATAATTTCATGCAAATGTTGACCGCGGCTGCGTCTCAGGTAGCCCATCCGCTGAGTCCAATTTTGGCATACTCTTTCACACATATCGGCCGGTATCTCACGAATGAATGCATGGATGTTGTTTTCCAGTGCGTCAATCGAAGCGGGCTTGTCCCTATAGACATTAGCCTTGACATACCTCCACAAAAAATAGTCTAATGGTGTCAAATCGCACGATCTAGGCGGCCAATTGACCGGCCCGAAACGTGAAATTAACTGTTAACCAAACTCGCCTCGCAATTGCGCCATTGTTTCGCGTGCTGTGTGGCATGTGGCACCGTCTTGTTGAAACCACATATCATGCAAGTCAAGAACTTCCATTTCGGGCAAAAAAAAGTTTGTTATCATCGCTCGGTAGCGTTCACCATTGACAGTAACGCTGCGATTCGCATCATCTTTGAAGAAATATGGCCCAATAATGCCTCCGGCCCATAAACCGCACCAAACAGTGGCTTTTTCGGGATGCATTGGTAGCTGTTGCAATGCTTCTGGCTGATCTTCACTCCAAATGCGGCAATTTTGCTTATTTAAGTACCCATTCAACCAAAAATGAGCCTCATCGCTGAACACAATTTTTCGATAAAAAAGCGGATCCTCGGCCAGCTTTCCAAGAGCCCATTCACCAAAAATTCGGCGTTGTGGTAGGTCGGCTGGCTTTAGTTCTTGCACCAGCTGTATCTTAAAAGGCTTTAAGCCCAAATCCTCCCGCAAAATTTTCCACGTAGTGCTGTAACAAAGGCCTAACTGCTGGGAACGGCGCCGAATCGACATTTCGCGGTCTTCTGTCACACTAGCTGATACGGCCGCAATATTTTCTTCACTACGCACAGTACGTA
Organism: Melangyna quadrimaculata; assembly: GCA_949320155.1. Lineage (NCBI taxonomy): Eukaryota > Metazoa > Arthropoda > Insecta > Diptera > Syrphidae > Melangyna > Melangyna quadrimaculata. Next base: position 411,128,287 of record OX439483.1, read on the forward strand.
AACGTGTTGGTGGTTTAATGTCCAACAAAGTAAATTTGGTGCGAAATTTGGTCACAATCTTCCGAATAGACTGCTCAGAAGGTCGAGAATGCCGACCATAAAATGGAAGCAGCGCGCGATGAACATTTCGAACGGAGCACGAATTTTGATAGTAAAATTCAAAATAATTTGCAAGCGTTGTTCATTTGTAAGACGATCCATGGTTAAATTGCAAACCAAACCGAAGCTGTTTGACAGTGACACAAGGTACTAAACACACGTCAGCTGTCAAAACCAGTGTTGCCAAAACAAACCAGCTAAAAAATCACCCGTTATAAGACCATATTTGTTTTTACGAAAACATTCAGTGATAACAGAAGCTTTGAAGGCAGACCAAAGCACAACATAGGCGCCTGCCAGGCAACTGAGCATACCCTAAGCGGAGCGACGGAGTCGCGTGAGCGGGACAGAGGACCTGAAAAGGAAGTTAAAATCCTTGAACCCGCGAAGTGGGCCACCCAACGTACTGTTTAGTCCAACAACTTTGAAGCGTAGGCGCCTGCTAGTTGGGGAACAAATTCTTTTTTTTTTTTTTTTGGAACGCAGGTAAAAGTTACAAATAAAAAAGGATTCAAACCCCATCTGGGAGTCACCTATGTTATCTGTCGGTCTGCTTTCAAAGTTTTTGTACTAAATAATACTTTGGGTGGCACGCTTCGCGGGTTCAAGGATTTAACTCCCTTTTTGGGTCCTCTGTCCCGCGACCACGCGACTCCGTCGCTCCGCTTAAGGTATGCTCAGTCGTCTGGCGCCTGCATATGTTGTCAGTCGATCTGTTATTAATGTTTTTTTGTACTAAACAGTACTTTGGATGGCCCGCTTCGCGGGTTTAAGGATTTTAACTCTCTTTTCGGGTCCTTTGTCGCACTCTTTGCGCCTCCGTCGCTCCGCTTAGCGTATGCTAAGACGCCTTGCATGCGCCTTTGTTGTCAGTCGGTCTGCTGTCAAAGTGTTTGAACACAACAGTGATTTGGGTAAAAGTCTTTATTAATCATATATGTGTGTGTATACATGAAGTGTTGGTCTTAATGCCAATTCTGAAAATCAAAAACATCTGCGAGTCGTTGTTCTTTTTTGTGGTGGAATTAACCCATGCGGGTTCATTATCGGGAAATTACAACCGCAGGGGCTAGTTCCGTGGGCGTTAATGCACTGCACCGAATGAAAATAACACAAGGGCGATTTGTTTTGCAGTTTTTTGAAAAAAAAAAAAAACATGAGAACGAAATGAAGCCAAATTGACCTTATTTCGTTTTCTATAAAGCGAAATAAAGCCAAAATTGAGATTTGGCTTTATTTCTATATTAAAAGCGAAATAAGGCCGAATTTTTGATATCGGGCTTTATTTCGTTGAGCCTTATTTCAGTCACCCATTAATCGGAACAGTCAATCGAATTCTTTTAAGCCATACACGACCGAACCAATTAAATATGTCAACAAATTTCTTGCAGGTTCAACGGCCGTTAAGGAAGTTATGCACTTCCAAAGATTCTCCCTCTTTTTTTCCCATACAATTTCTATAGGAAAAAAATAGCGAAAAGATCCCTCGCATGTGGGTATCAACAAAATAAAATCAACTTTCAACTTTCAGTTTGACCCACAATACACCATTGTGTTCAATAAGGATATGCTTATTCTGGCTAGCTTGATCCGGTAAGAAAGGGTGTTTTGTTAAAAGAATTATAGAAGTTGGCCACACTACCGCACTCCTTAATTTCTAAAAACTATTTTAAACTCACTACTTGCCAAAAAGGAACATGGCAAGCCTGTTTTCTTTCTTGTAAATTTGAAGAAAGTAGTTTAGTCCTACATAAACGCTAATAGAATCTCAAACACCTAAAATAAAATAAATTACGAACAAAACTTTTTCGCACACTTCCACTAGACATCCTTGAACTTGGATAAGCAGTTCCTTTTTTTTTTTTTTCATTTCCTTCAGAATGTTGCATTTTTCTAATACGTGTAATAAAAATATCTTGAAAAACATTCCAAGTTCTCTGATGTGATCCCTCCGGACAGTCAGCACGTTTTCGTACATGTAGGTTGGTATTTGGTACCTACATATTTGGAATAAGTCCAAATGCACATAATGGCTTACAATATGAGCTTCAGGTCTACAACTCGTACACTGAGTGTTCTTTGGAGAATATTTTCTTCGAAAGTATTTTTACAGTTGTTTAGTTTTCTCTGGAGTCTGGAAGGAAGGTACATACATAATACACAGCAAATACCATTGAATAAAGTTCAAATATCGATTTAAACAGTTTGTAAAATAAATACGAAGGTATAAAGGTGAATTTGATCATTGATTTGGAATTTTATGTTTTAAATGGATTTGTTTTCTGTTTTTATGTAGAACTTTATGTGAAGTTTCTAAAAGAAAATTTGAGAAGAATGAATTTTTAATGATAATAGTTCAATTTTACGAAATCCTTTGCCTTGTTTGAGATAGAACTTCGGTATATTTATACCCTCAAATAAAAGGGCCTAGGAACTTAGAAATCGGTTTAAAAATCATTCATCATGTTGCCATTAAATATGGAAGTAGTTGAAATCATTTTGAGATAAATTTGGCAAGAACCGTGGTGTTTATAAATGGCAACAAGATAAATTACGTGAAATTTTAGGATAGCATATTGATCTGTTCTACGTCTGTCTACGTACCGCATGAAGATGAGGGAAGTTCACCGTAGTGTGCGACGTGATAAGCGTAACTACATCAACGCATTGGCTACAGAAGCAGAAGAAGCCGCTAGTAGGTGTGACAGTAGGACCGTCTACAGAATTACCAAAGAGCTCACTGGTGTCCAGAGCTCTAAACAACACCAGGTTAAGACACAAACGGATCCCTGCTAATTTCGGATGAGGACCAGCTCATAAGGTGGAGGGAACACTTTCCTGCGGTTTAAAACCGCGTTTTCGCCAGTGAAGTGAACCATATTCCCACTGAGCTACCCGAAGTAACAATTTCCCGAATACGCAACGTACCCCCAAGTAAAGAAGAAATTATCACCGCCATCAAAGCACTGAAGAACAACAAAGCGGTTGGACTTGACGGTACTCCTGCAGAGCTCTTAGGAGCAGCCCCAACAACATCGAGCGAGCTACTGCACCCACTTATTAAGAGAGCTTGGGAAACAGAGAGCATTCCTGAAGAGTGGAAAAAAGGAATGATTGTCAAGCTCCCAAAGAAAGGAGATCTCACACAGTGCGAAAACTGGAGAGGAATATGCGTTCTGCCTGCAGTAGCCAAGATAATAGCAAGGATAGTATTGGACCGAATTAAAGACCACCTCGAAGACACACTCGACGCCGAACAAGCAGGTTTCCGCACTGGATCTTCCTGTGTGGATCACATCAACACCTTGCGCATCATCATCAAACAGTGCGTTGAATATCGATCACCACTTCACCTGCTGTTCATCGATTTTGAAAAGACTTCGACAGTGTCAATAGAGAATTTATTTGGCTTGCTTTGCGCAGGAGGGGCATCCCAGATAAATTGATTGCTATTATCAAGGCTACATATGATGGATCCAAGTGTCACGTTTTGCACAAAGGTAGGCTGTCAAAGGAGTTTGAAATCCAAAGTGGAGTTAGGCAAGGCTGTATACTGTCACCAATACTGTTCCTGTTGGTGATAAGTGACGTACTGCACGCAGCTTTGTCAAATGGAAATGGAGGAATTCAGTGGACTCTGCAATCTCACCTCAAACATCTGGACTACGTGGACGACGTATGCTTACTTTCTCATAGGATCATGGATCTCCATCAAATGACAACAAGGGTGGAGAGAGAAGCAGAAATCGGAGGGCTTAAGATCAACTCGGCAAAAACTAAAAGGATCAGCCTTGGAACTTCCTCATCAATCCAAGTAAATATTTATGGACAACCGGTAGAGATGGTAGAAGGTTTCCAATATCTTGGGAGTATTGTCTCTACGGGTGGTGGAACTGAACTGGACGTAAACTGCCGAATCAGAAAAGCGAAGGCTGCGTTCGGAATGCTGTCCAAAATATGGAGAAACAACTCTTTAAGCTTAAAGACCAAGCTACGACTGTTTCGCTCCAATGTTGAATCCGTCCTGCTTTACGGCTGCAGCACTTGGAAAGTCACTGACACTGTCACTAGAAAGCTGCAAACCTTCGTTAATAGATGTCTAAGAAACATCTTGAGGACTTTCCAGCTCAAGCGTATCTTCAATGCCGAACTTCATGCGAGAACGGGTCAGGAGCCCATAGACTCCATTATACGAAGAAGAAAGTGGCAGTGGATTGGCCATACGCTTCGAAAAGGCGATCGGTGCATTGCATCTCAAGCAATGCAGTGGAACCCGCTCACACAGGAGGGAAGACAAGTGGGCTGGCCTAGAAGTACATGGCGAAAAACGGTCGAACAGGAATCGGCACGACTGGAAAAAAGTTGGAGAGAGCTGATATATATTTCAAGAAATCGTACACGATGGCGCGTAGGTGTAGTGGAGGCCTTATGTCCCGTAAGGGAAACATCACGGACGTAATAGGTCCGAGGAACTAAGTAAGTAAGTAAGTAAGTATATTGATCTGTTTGGGTAGTATTAATAATTAACTGAGCTGAATTTTATTGAATTGGCTCTTAATTCTTATTTACATTATAAAACATTGATATTTGAATTTGTTTTGGCACATAAAGGACATCATTTTATACATTGGTTCTTATTTTTATAAAAAATTTCTTTGATTGTATTATACTTATTTACTTAATGCTAGATGATTCATCTCGGGTTGTTCATATCCGGTTGTCTTTGTGATTGAATGTGGGGTTCCAGCCAGGCGCGAACGCAGGAAAAAATTTCGGGGGGGTGTTGAACAAATTTCGGGGGGGGGGGTTTAAACTGAAAACTCAAAATTAAGAGTGAAATTGTATGGCGAGGAAGTTAAATTCATACATTTCGGGGGGGGTGAACCCCCAAAAGCCCCCCCTACGTTCGCGCCTGGTTCCAGCCACAGTTAAAGCTTCAGGCTGCGTCCTCGTAGAATAAGATTGCCTCGTCAACATTGATAGAAATAATTCCTTCGTCCAGTAATGCTGTCACATACACGGGTATCTATCCTCGCTTGTAATGGTTCGCAATAGCGGATTTAGATAGTTGCTAATGTTGCTTGTCAGTCTGTTGGCAGCACTGGTTGTATATTTGTCTAGGGGTGTTAATCCGAAGACTTCTTAGGTTAGGTTAGGTTGTAAGGGGTGATGATTCGCCAAGCCGAAACACCTCACTCGAATCCTAATGGATCCATTGCGCTCCCCAGGATTTGCGAAAAGGAAGGAAAAGGGAAGGGTAAGGAAAGGAATAAGTGAAAGATTAGGTAAGGGATGCCTCCCTGAACCATCCCGAAATCTGAATGAATTTCAGGGTGCTCTTTAGTGGCAGTGCGTCGAAATAGTATTCTCCGAGGGCTGTTTTTCTTTTTCTAGAAAGGCTAGGGCATTCACAAAGGAAATGAAATGAACCCTCCTCCGCCTCTTCATCCTGACACCCTCTACAGAGGACGGATGCCATGGTGTCCATTCTGTTAAGGTGGGTTCCCATTGAGTTGTGACAAGTTAGGATTCCAACCAATAGGGATAGTTGAGGCCTGCTTAGCGCGAGTAAGTGTTCAGTTTCTATCCGGCCAAAGATTTCTCGAAACCCGACACGTGTCAATCTGTGACCACCTATCATTGGCGGCTTCAAGGAAGCTCTAGTGAATTCTGCTCTCTTCTAACCCCAGTGGCAATACTTCTTAGATTCGCAGGAGTTTCCTTTGAAACACTCCGAGCTTTCTCATGCTAGTTTTAGAAATAGCAAACCATATCGGAAATCCGTATGTGATTAGGGCTGGCCACGAGACTCGGAGTGACTTTTGGAAGTCTAGTCTCGGTCTCGTTAAAATCAAAATTTTCAGTCTCGTCGCGGTCTTGTATAGGTCTCCTTTAATTTAGAGTCGTCCCAATCTCGTCTCCGAAAAATACAATTTCCGGACAACCTGCTGATTATTGCAAAACCGAGACCGACACATTTCTCGTCTCGCGGCCAGCCCTATAAGTGATGATTAGGGCTGACCACGAGACGAGAAAAGTCTCGGTCTCTATCTCGGTCTTGCATGAAGACGAGAAGAGACTTGCTTTTAAGCAACCGGGACGAGACCGAGACGAGACTGTATATTTGGACCCAAATTTACGGCGAGTCTAATAAATTAAAAAATCCAATTCCAGTTAAATATTTATTTTCTTCTGCACATATTCAAACTATAATCGAAAATATTTCATTCAAAGGTGTTTTCTCGTGATAACACTTGCAGTTAGGCTGCATAGCCTACGCTCCGTCATATTTACATTGAAGGTTTTGAATGAACATACATAGGCTGGAATTATTGCAATTTCATGGCTGCCACACCAATCATCAGAATCCTTTTAATGGTGCTTAGTCTAAAGTTCCAATTTTAATTTATAAATTGTTTTTGCCGTCAACTGAGCTTAAATCAAAAATATTCCGTTCCAATAATCAACAGGTTGTTTGGAAATCTTATTTTTCGGAGACGAGACCGAGACGAGACTTAATTATATGAGACCGACACGAGACTGAAAATTTTCGATTTTAGCGAGACCAAGACGAGACTTACAAAAGTCGTGCAGAGTCTCGTCTCGTAGCCAGCCCAAGTGATGATCGGAGATCGGTCTAAAATGTTGTTTATAGAGCTGAAACGTTGTGCTCTGCCTCAGTCCATTTCTTTTCGGCATAATTGGGTTAATTCGGTGGAAAGCAAAATCTTTTTTTTTTCAAATTTCTCCTAGAAGTTGATCCGTCTAGTATATTGAGTTTATTCTGTTGTAGTTTGTGGCTGAGAGTGTGTTGTGATGTCCGACGCAGTCGGCTCACGTGTTCCTCTACTCTTTTTGCTGTAATGACTGGATACAAAGGTAGATTTGGCGTACATTAGCGAATCATCCGCATAAGACAAATTCATAGAATTTCTGGATTGAGCCTTATCTGATATAAAGATGTTGTAAAGAAACGGGCCTAGCTTTGATCCTTGGGCAACTCCTGCTCTTATAAGTTTGGTTGTTGACTGGATATTTTCAATCTGGACAAAGCATGATCTGGAATGAATTGATAAAACTGAAAACTATTTTTATTGGTATGTGTGGAAAATTAAAAATGACTAGTTTGTGTATAAGCCCCCGTATACAGATGCGGTCGAATGCTTGCTCTATATCTGGGAAGCGCCCAACAGCAACCTGATAGTTGTTGAGGGAGCTAACAACATCGTTCAGGAACCTCAAGAGTGGGTTTATAGTGGAATGTTTCTCCCGAAAGCCAAACTGCATATCCGGGATGATGTTGTTAGTGGTGCAGAACGCCTTCAAGCTCCGAAAAATTAGTCCTTCAAGTATTTTGCTGGCACTCCATCGACTTTCTTCGGTATCGATACTATTTTTGCTGTCTTCCATCTCTTCGAAAAAATAGCAGTTGTTGATGCAGTTGTTGAACAAGATTGTGAGAAATAGTAATGACTTGGGGAAATTTGTTTATGATGTAGTTGGAAATCATGCCTGGTCACATCAAACTACTTCTTCAGAGCATCCAGTGGGTTGCGGATCACTGGCAGGGTCATCATCGTTGAAATTGGTAATTTCAATGTCTGTCTACTGTTGCTACTAGATTGTTGACTCTACTGTCTCTAAGAATGTAGGATCGTTGGTTGGGCTTGGCACGAAATTTTCTTAAAAATATTCAGCAAATCTTCCACTTTGTCCGGAGTTGTCGTGACTTCCCCTTGTCTGGTACTGATTTTTTCTGACATTTGTTGCCTTTGCTTATAATTGTATGTATCTCTTTAAATGCATTCGGTCCAGGTTTGATGGATTGTAGCCTTTTTTTTGGAACTGGGTTGTTGAAATGTTGAAGGGAGTTTCTCAAAAAATTTGTGCGCATTGAAGTTTACTATTCAACAATTGGTAGTAACTTTTGGTCGGTCGTATTCTAATCCCTTTGATGTATGCTTTTGCAGTCGTTTTCGCAATCGCTATCAATGAACACGCAGTTGTACAATTCATTCTGGCAAATGCTGGTACTTGTACCTCAAAATCTTCGCCTCTTTTGCTCACTCAAGACGTTGTTTATAGTGAGCTCGATTGCTTCTACAGCTTCTTTAATTTCGTTGTTGGAGAGATTTCTTTTTGCATCCGGCATCGCTATAATCTCATCGATTTTTCTTTGTAATCGATCAATGTGCAAACGGTTGTAGTGGATATACTCCTCGTTTTGGGGATCTGTTGCTATAATCGGCACATCAAGTGCATTTCCACTGGCTCGTGGTCGCATATCCAGAAAGGGTCCTGTTAAGTTAGGTGAAACCAGGAAGAAGTCCAGCTAGTATGGTGTTCTTCGGAATGTTGGCTTCGGTTGAGAGACCAATAGAAATGAATGGTGCTAAAAATGCTCATCAAACTAGTTAACCAGGAAGTTTCCAGCATCGGATGAAGTTCTGTGGATATCGTGCATTGAAATCACCTCGAATCAGTCATTTTGGGCAACTAAGGTGCTGAAAATAAAAAGATCGTGATTAAAATAAGCTTATTTGGCACTGCATTTTTTGTAAATGCTGAAGATAATTAGAGTTGCGTCATCTACGAATTCTATGACGACTGCTGTCGCTGTGGCTTCCAATGATCTAAGAGTGGGGATCACAACTTGAGTAACAAAAAGTACAGTGCCTCTCTGGCCCTCATCCTTGAGTATTGGGAAGGTGTTGTCCATGTTGTTTCGCTTGGTGACGTTGGTTTCACTGATGAGGGATATGCGTGGTGAGAACTTATTTTGAAAGAGGAATGATGTTCTTTTTAGAACGCTAACGCTGTACTAATACTAATGAATTAACAATGTACACGATTATATTTATTTAGCCGCGTATATGTGCATTAAACGCTGCATAAATCGAAGATAATGTTTGGGTTGTAGGCGTTCATCCGAGGTCGTATTGATACATCCAAAGGCTGGGCGGGCATGATTTCTTTAACAGTAATTGTATAACCAGCAGTTACTTCCAACGCAAATATTGTTTTTCTCGAATCATGATATCTAGTTTTAATATGAGGGTTATATGCCAACAAGTTTTTTTAATTATTACCATAAAGAACAACGGTTCCCGCCAAACAATTATTAGCCACAGAGAAAAATATTTCTTGTCTTAAAAACGGATTCTACGATTTTGATTAAGAAAATCTATGGAAAAAGTCTGTTTTTCAGTATTTTTTTCAATAAATGGTTATTCTTGGTACATCCAGTAGGTACTTTTTTTTCAATTTTGATTTGCTCAAAAACCGTTTAGCTTCTTAAGCCTAGTACATACTTGTGAACCATCTCGTGAACCCATACAAATTTCGCTTTTTTGTTCACCCGTGAACGTGCTCGTGAAGCTGAGTGGAGAACAAAGTGGAGAGATTTCGTTCACGAGCAAAATGTACGGGAATCCTTGGTGAAGGTTTGACAGTTGGATAAAAGAAAAAAAAAAGGTGTTATGTTTCAGTTTGTGCGCATTCCTCATTTATTTTCAGTTTGTTCTTTGCGTAGCGTGCTTTTAGAATGTGAAACAACTTGAAAAATTAAAAAAAATCAAACAATAGATTCTTTCATAATGAATTTACCCAGCAAAGTTTTATTTTGTGGTAGGCGTTTGATGCACTGAGGTTTCAAACGTCAATCGTTCACGAGCGCATTCACAAGTGTGTACCAGTGATAAATGTCAGAAGTTCACTTTCTCCACAGGCGAATGTTCACTTCACGGGGAAGTATGTACTAGGCTTCATAAGTTTAAATTTTGAAAAACTGTTTTGCAAGTAAATCTATTTTTTTGAAAACTAAAGAATTATAAAAAAGTTGATTCCTAAAAACTCAATATTTTGAAAACGACTAGGTAAATATTTTTAAAACTTTGTATAAGATAAATTGATACTAACAATTTCCATATTTATTGAAAAAATCTTGTTTCTATAACGAAAACAAGCAAATGGCTGCGAACACAGCCGTCCGTCTTAAAGCCATTTCTCAATGGACCAACAACTCTATCGGTCATACTAAAATACTAGACTTCTATGAATCTATTCCTTGTCATTCCGAGTACACCACATCCAAACTAAATTTCGACAAAAGTTTCCAGGTCACTATATCCTCAAGAGAATCTTGGGACGTTGGGGACCCTCTCAAAGGTGATTTAGTTCATTTTTATACTGATGGGTCGAAAACTGAGGAAGGAATGGGTGGCGGAGTGTACTCCCTAACCACTGTAGCGTATTCCAAGCGGAAATCCTGGCAATTAAAGAAGCTCTGTCTTGGCTGAGAGAAAACGTGATATCAACATCGGATATACGCATCTTCTCAGATAGTCAAGCAGCACTTAAATCTCTCAACTCTGTCTCTACCAACTCCGTTACGGCCCAAAACTGTCGATCGTCTCTTGAAGAGATGGCGGAACAGTTTAATATTCACCTTCTTTGGGTGCCGGGCCATAGAGATATTCCGGGAAATTGTAAAGCCGATGAACTTGCCAGAAATGGAACTCTAATGCCCGTTTTGCTTAACAGGTTGAACACAGGTATACCGATCGCTACGTGTAAACTTTTGCTAAAACAAAACTCTGCAAGGAAAGCAAACTCTAGATGGACAAACCTTACTACATGTCTGGCCACAAAAGAAATCTGGCCATCGCTAGACCCTAGGCGCTCTAAAAGTTTGCTATCACTTAGCAGATCACCAATTAGCTCCGTAATAGGTGTCATAACAGGACACTGCCTTATAGGAAAACACGCCACAAGACTTGGCGTTTTCTCAAATGACTTCTGTAGAAGTTGCATGGACGAAGAGGAGGAGGAAACAATTCCTCACCTCCTCTGCACATGTGCTGCTCTTTCACAGAGGCGCAGACTCCATCTGCGGGACTACTTTTTCAATGATCCAAGCGATCTGGCTAATACAGACATACACTGTCTCTCTCGCTTCATAAAAAGCGCCGAATGGTTTTCGTAATGAGGATAATCTCCTCAATCCTATCATGTGGTATCACAACGGACCTAATTATGGTCTAAGTGTGTCAGCCGTTTTCCTGACAGCCACTTTAACCTAACCTATAACGAAAACTATAAAAGTTTTGAAAACAGAAAATGTCTGGGGAGCTTAAGAGGGATTTTCTTCTAATCTTTTAATTTGCCTCTTTTGTTCATAAAAGTTTGCATACTAAACTAAAATATGAATTTCGAACCGTCTTTTGAAAACAAATTAGACACATGGGTAGGTTAGGTAGGCAGGCACCTAATTAATTTATTACTATTTTATCACTTTATCATTTCTAATAAGGTGCCAAAATGTATGTTAATAAGTTTGTTTCCCTTTATACTTAACCTAAATTAAAAATACTTACCCACTCCATAATCCCCAAAGTGATTTAAGCTCTTGACCTCTCACATTACTAACTTTCTGCTTCTTCTTTTTCTTATTCTTCCAAAGAAATCTCTGATTTCCTCAACAGAATTACGGATTGTAAACCAAAGCTGTAATCTCACTCCGCAATAATTGAATATGAAATGAAAATCCATTAGGTCCACACCGGGGGTAAACTGTTCCAATCCTTGTTAATTGGCTCCAGGCTATAGGGTTAAATGGTACAAGTGTTTATGGACTGCTATTAATATATATAAGTTTATTTGTGTTTGTATATTTACAAAATATATATTGCCCTATTTCTCTGTAGCAGTAGAGACATTCAATACGCAGACATGAAATCTGTGTAGTGATTGAGTTTGAAATTGGCTTATGTTATGTTCTCATGGTTTATAAGCAGATTAGTTTTATTTATTTTGGTGTGTCTCCTTTTCGAATGATTTTATTTTTAAATTTTAATTAAAGGAAAAACTAGTAGAGGTGTGTCATGTGTTGGGTTAATCTTATAAAATAGAAAAATAGAGAAAATCTTACTTTAATAAAGTGGGGACTCTTGTTGAAATCAACCTGCTAGTGTAAGAAGCTATTCCGCCATATGATGAAACAAGCGAAAGTTAACAAATCAATGCAAACTTTAACCAAATTTCATTTGTTATGTTTAAAATAATTAAATGCGGGACTGCATCGAACGAACTTGGTCTTGTAGCTTACAACTACAATTAAGCTAGACAGTGACAGTGAACAAGACAGCATACTTAAAGGCACTTATAAAAATGCTGCTGCTCCAAATGCATTTGATAAACAAATAACACATCTCGACCTGTGACGTCAGTGGTCTAAAGCGGTGGAGTGCGTAGTGCACACGACTGCTTAGACTGAGCAAATTTGATATGCGTGGGTTCGAATCCTATTGTGTGCATAAAAAGTTTTTCAAATAAAATTGGATTAAAGCTCAGCACCACAAAAAGGAGACTGATGAGTGCAAAAGTGGCAAAGCACAAAATAGCTATATCTCCAGCCAACCAATTGGTGGTAGCGCCTTTAAGTTGTTGTTGTTGTTCAAAAATTCAATCAAACTATAAATTATTATTTTAAAAGCTGAAAAAAGATTCAAAAATCGTTGTTTGAGTTTCCGTCACACACTGAAAGAAAAGTACTTTCAGATAGCAAAACTTTCATAGTGTGACGATCCGAAAAGTACTTTCTTGAAAGCGTTTTCTGAAAGTGACTTTCACTGTTTGACTAATACAGGAAAATTAGCAAACAAAAACAATCGTTTAATGGAACGAACGGACACAGGCTGGCAGACTTTGCGGCGGGGCGAAAAGTCATCATCTCAAGCACCTACTTCCCACACCTCAATATACACAAGGGGACTTGGCGGTCGCGTGATCAAGTAACCGTCAACCAAATCGACCACGTTGCGATAGACGCGAGACATGCTTCCAGTATCTTGGACGTCCGAACGTTCCGAGGGGCCAACATTGACTCGGATCACTACCTGGTGGTAGCTAGACTACGTATGCGGATATCCATGACGCGACAACGCACCAGCATCAAGTGCAGAGGACCAGTGGGAACACTGTCAACAAGCCATCAGAAGTGCTGGGTTTCACTAGGCGAATACCACGAAACCCCTGGTTCGATGAAGAGTGCCGGCTAGCGCATGCACCTTAGGACGAGGCCTACCAGGCAATGCTGCAGACTCGAACAAGAGCTGCTGAGAGAGTGACCCGGGAGCTCTACGGGCTGAAACGAAAAGAGGAACGCCGACTTCTCAGGAGGAAAAAGAGAGAGCACGAGAAGCGGGCGGTAGAATCTATTGAGGGTTGTAGCGGTAGGGGAGATGTTCGAAAATTTTATCAGAGGTTGAAGCGATCCACCCGAGGATTCAAGGCTAGAACGGAAACCTGCCGAGATGAGAGTGGGAATATGGTAGTAGACACACAGTCAGTGCTGAGGATCTGGAAAGAACACTTCTCTAGACTGCTTAATGGCGAAGACAGCCAAGATGCCGCTAATAGGCAGAACGCTCCGTTCAACTTGGACGATGATGGCCAAGAGTTCCGTCCACCCGACCTAACCGAAGTGCGGATGGCGATACCCAAACTTAAGTCGTACAAGGCTGCTGGTGCGGATGGCTTACAAGCCGAACTATTTAAATCAGCGGGAGATGAATTGGCTAGGAGCATACACCAGCTCATCTGCAAAATTTGGTCGGAGGAAAGTATGCCCGATGAATGGAACCTCGGTATAGTGTGCCCCATCCATAAAAAGGGAGATGTTCTGAAATGTACCAACTACAGAGGAATTAGTCTCCTAAACGTCGCTTATAAAATCTTGTCGGCCATCCTGTGTGACCGCTTAAAACCTTTCGTCAACGACCTGATCGGCCCCTGTCAGTGTGGTTATAGGCCAGATAAGTCAACCGTCGATCAAATGTTCACACTCCGACAGATTTTAGAAAAATCCCGGGAATTCCAGATCGATACACACCACCTTTTTATCGATTTTAAAGTCGCGTATGATAGCGTGAAAAGGGACGAATTATACAGAGCCATGTCGAGTCTCGGCATCCCTGCCAAACTCGTCCGCCTTTGCAGGATGACGATGGAGAAATCTCGCTGCTCCGTCAAAATTGGTAAGAACACCACCGATTCCTTTGATGTTGAGAAAGGAGTGAGGCAAGGCGACGCGTTATCATGCAACCTATTCAACATCGTTCTTGAAGCCATTGTACGCAACGCACATGTCAACACCAGCGGTACAATCAATCAAAAGTCCGTTCAATTGCTTGCATATGCGGATGAAATAGACATTGTCGGCAGAACGAAGCGAGCTGTGGAAGGGGCATTTGCGAGCATTGAATCGGAGGCGGCTAGAATGGGATTGGCGGTTAATGAGGACAAGACGAAGTATATGCTGTCATCGTCGACTCGGGAAAAATATCACGATCGACAGATATAACTTCGAAGTTGTCAAGGACTTTGTCTACCTGGGCTCCACTATTACATCGCAGAATGACATCAGTGCAGAGATCAAGCGAAGAATTACTCTTGCCAACCGCTGTTTCTTCGGTCTAAGAAGGCATTTAAGTAGTAAGGCCCTCTCTTAGAGAACCAAGGAGACTTTATACAAGACCCTAATCATCCCGGTCCTGCTTTATGGGTCAGAAGCATGGACACTGAAAGATTCGGATAAAAATCTGCTAGGGTGCTTTGAGAGGAGTTTTTTTTACTTAATGTAATTTTTTTTTAAATTATTAATGATTCATGATTACTCATTAGAGAAAACATGGAAGTGGCCACACAAACATACATTTTGTGAGACACAAATTGAAATATAAGTTTGTTTTTCGTTGTGTTCGTGTGATTCGTGTGATTTTAGGTCCGGTGTGTATCGAAGGAGTATGGAGGAGAAGATTCAACGACAAGCTATACGGGCTATACAGCGACGTTGACCTGGTCAAAAAGCTGAAAATACAGCGGCTGAGATGGCTGGGGCACATGGAGCGTATGGACAGCAACGCACCTGCCCGACGAGTCTTCGAATCTAACCCCGATGGGGTACGCAGCAGAGGAAGAACCCGTAACAGGTGGCGCAATCAAGTGAATGACGACATCAAAGCACTCGGTGTGCGCAACTGGAAGCGGCTAGAGCTGGCTGGAGGGGCTTGTTAGTTGAGGCCGAAGCCCACCCTGGGCTGTGAGCGCCATCAAAACTAAAGTAAGTAAGTTAATGGAACGAAACAAAGGACGGCTGAATTTGTTATACCTAAAGGAGGTTATTAGAAAAGCTTATGTCCAGTTTTTCGGGACGCCAACTCCCTGGGGAAATCCGTATTTTGGAAAATGCGAATTGATCTATATCTCCGAAACTATCGATTTGAAGTAAAAAGTTTTCATAATCAAATTTGTTGGAAATTATCTTTTACTATCATCAAAACTTTTTTCCGTGTGCACAATATTTTTGAGGTTATGTCATTTTATTTTTTGTTTTACTTTTTTTACATTTTCGCAATTTTCTCATTTTGTAAGAAACTAACGTAATTTGTTCTCGTGATGCAAGTAGAAGAACACCACAAAGCTTAACAGATGTTAATATATTTTTGAAGATGATGCGATATCCCAGTCCTAAGTTAGAGCTTTGGGAAAATCAGCTGCTAAATCATTTAAGCCGATAACGTACAATAAAGATAGATTTTTTCGTGGAATGAAATATTGGTAAGCTTATTACTCTATAAATCAAAGAGACGATTAGAAAAGCTTAGAAAAGCTTGGAAAAAGGCGAATGGACCTATATCTCTGAAACTATTGATCTTAGAGGAAAAACTGTAAGGCCAAGGTTGTAGGCAATTAAACCATATTTCGTTTATGCATACGTTTTTTTCGGTGTAGGCAATATTTTCAAGGATATGTCGTTTTTAATTTTGTTTATAATTACAAATTTTTTACGTTCCCGAAGAAACTTACGCGAATTACTTTTCAAATAAGAATTTTAGAACACTAAACTTCCATTATTTTGATATATTTTTGAAGCTGATGCGATATCGCAGTCAAAAGTTACAGCCATTTTGGTGTTTGTATTAATTTTATTAACAATTTAGTATTTTATTTACTCCGGAGTTTTCATTTTAGCGCAACCAAAATCGCTGTAACTTTTGACTGTGGTATCGCATCATCTTCATAAATAGCTATTTTGAAATATTGGAAATTTAGTGTCTGATTTAGAAAGTAATTCACGTAAGCTTATTCGAGAATGACAAAAATGTGTAAATGTGAAAAAAACAAATGAAAAGTCGACATATCCTAAAATATCGCCCGCACCGAAAAAAAATTTAGTTATTAATGAACAAAAGATAATTTTGAATGATTGAATTCTCAAGAACCACCTGAGTGGACTACCACCATTGTATCTTGGCTGGAATAATTGCAATTTCATGGCTAACACACCAATCATCAGATTCCTTTAGTGGTGCCGTCAACTGGAATTAAACCTAGACCAGCTACCTCTGAGGCCTATGCACTACGCATTGCGCCACTGATTGCCTACAAGCTTGGCCTTACAATTTTTCATATAAGATCAATAGTTTGGGAAATAAAGATGACTTCGCGTTTTCCAAAATGGCAGATTTCCCCAGGGCGATGGCGTCCCGAAAAACTGGACATAAGCTTTTCTATAGCCCTCCTTCAGCTATACAAAATTCAGCCGTCCTATATTTCGTTCCACAAAAAAATCTATTTTTCCTGTGCTATATTTCCTGAAATCGTTTTCGAGAGAGCAAATCACTTTTAGAAAACGCTTTCTGCTGGAAAGAAAACGTACATATATTTATCACCCGCATTGCTCTTCTATCAGCTGCATTTTGTGGGATCGTTATACCTTTTCCTGCAATTAAGTTGGCAGGGTATCGTTTGTCCACCGATTTTTAAATTCCTCTTTACCGTGAAACGTGATCTAGGGAATGCCACCTTCCCATCGATGTACGATACGAATCCATTGTATTTTATGTACAAATATTTTTATAATTTATATATTTTTATTATTAGAAAGCACTTTCAGCAAACGCTTTCGTAGTGTAACGAATCAAAAACTGCCTTCAAAAAATGTTTACTTCTTGAAAGTAAAAAGTTTTCAGAAAGCTCTTTTCGTTCAAAGTTGGACTGCTCTCTAAAAAAACACTTTCAGGAAAATTTCAGAATCGTAATTTTCCAAACGTCTTCTGAAAGCATTTTCCTTTCAGTGTGTGACAAGATCGTTAGAGGGTTTTTTTTTTAAATAAATTGTTTATATAGGGTGTTGCAAGCGTATGGCCGAGACGAAAACCATGGGTTCTTGAGAAAAACGTTTGAGGTAATTTTCTCATTTTCGCTTCCTTTTCGACTTATAGAGGTCTTTATAATTTTTGATCTCATTTCATAAACTGGCTTTAACTTTGCTAAAATACAACCGATTCTTGAATTGTTTTTATTTGTATTAAGACAAGAGCAACAGTTTTCTATAACTTCTTTTTAACGGTTTTCCCGTATTTCTTATGAAACCCATTTTATTGCGTTTTTATTCGGATTTTTTTTTTTTGGTAGCATTTTTTCTTTTTTTTATTAATTCGTTTTCTTTAAAATACCTAATTTTTTTTTTTTTAAAAAACATCTAGGCTATTGATTGTTAGAACAGTTGGAAAATAAAATTTTGAATTCTTTTTTATTCAAATATTCAAATTTTTTATTTTATAATTTATTTTAAATTTTATTTTGTTAATATTTTTAAATTTATTTATTTAAAAAAGATTAGGTATTTGTAAGAGAAAAAATTGTGCTTACACATTAAAAATGAAAAAAAATGTTATTTATTATCGTGTTTTCGAATGAAAAACTATACCAAAGTCAAACAAAAAAAAAGGCATCAAAATGCAATAAAATTGGTTTGATAATAGATTGCGGGAAAGACGTTTTCCGCATAGAAAAGATTTGTAGAACGGGTGAAAATTGTTGGGTGCATGCATAATATGTTGTTATACACAGAAAATTCAAGAATCATTTGTGTTTTGGAATAAGTTCCACTTAAGTTTTGCATTTTGGTACTTTGTGGCAATTGTAGCAGTCAGAATTAGTGACAGTTAAGTGCCACGCGTGATAGACTTAAGTGTAACCTATTTATGTATGCAAGTGTGCACTGCAGAAATTAGCGTTTTGTATCATGTATTGAGCACTTAAGTGACACTCTTTTGACTGTAAAAGTGTCCGTAAAAAAGTTTGAAAATCAAAAAAATCGCTTCTATGAAAAGTTCCGTTAATAACTGTTATTGTTAAAACTTTTTTTTTACCAAAATATTACAAATACCCTTAAAAATAATAATAGTAGTCCGTAGCGTAATAGTTAGTGCGATGGACTGACACGCTGGAGGTCTGGGTTTACTTCCCTCCCATCCTCGTCCACCTTCAGGGCTACTGTCTCTTGCGAGGAATTGACCGATCCTCCAAGAGTATCACTTGTCATGAATAAAAAGGCAATTGACGAGGTATTCGGGGATATCCTAAGAAAAGCAATTTGCTAAAGTAACCTCAAAATCCACGACCCTGAACTTTGCAGACAATTTGAGTATCATACTTTGGACTGTCACCAGCGTCGAAAATCTTGTTCGATTTTGAAAATTTGAATGGTCATCGCCTTGTCGTCTCAAAGTCTCGGTACGTCATTTTTAAATTTTTTTTTTATTATTTAAAAATGTATTTGTTATTATGAAAAAATTTAAAGAGTGCTATGGAACCCACCTTTTAAAACATTTCAACTGCCACCAACTCCATGAAAATTTTTGAATTTTAAAAATTTGTATGACAGTCGAGGCTTATCCTTAAATCTCGGTACGTCTTTTTTTTATTTATCGTAACAAAAAAGTTTTCATTAAAAAAGTAAAAAGAGCCGCTAAAAAGGCATCTTAAACATTTGGACTGCCACCAACTCCGTAAAAATTGTTCAATCTTGAAAATTCTTACGGCAATAGATGGCTTATCCTAAAACCTCGGTACGTCATTTTTTTTTTATTCACCGTTACAAAATAATTTTCGTTAAAAAAGTAAAAGAGCCGATCAAAAGGGCCTTTAAAACTTTTGGACTGCCACCAGGTAGGTAGGTAGAGATGGCGATGGCGGTCACAAGCATCCTTGCTCGATGACCCAATTAACGCTGTAATGCGCCGTTTTGATACCATAACTTGTTTGACCTGTGGGTTAAAAGAACATTTTTAAAAAAAGAGAGGGTATTTGGTGATAGATCTCCCAACGGATCCTCGCCTACGCCCGAGTTCAGCTGCAGTATGCTACGCTAAGCAATTTGCTGATTTGCCCGGGACGCATACGATCTGATCCCTTAGGGTGATCATCTAGTCGCACACTCGGATATGGTAATCTTTGTACACCTCCGTCTGTTTGCACAACATGACTTGTGGTTACCAGAGAAAGTACCACCCGCCTGTATGACCAGACGCTTTTATTGGATTCTCTCAGATTATCCGAGGCACATTTTGAGTGCTTCAGGTTAATATGAATGACTTTTAGCAGCGCGTTTTTTAATTTTCTTTCGATTCTGCAAAGCCAGGGTCCGGCGACTCGCTAGGGACCTCGACTCCATCAGTGACATCGTCTAGCTCAACGTTGTCACCAACTTTGCCGGGGTCTGCTCCCTGGTTCTGCAGAATCTTTATTTTCGCACATCTTATGCCAAAACGCAGCTTGAATTCGGCCTTCTCGAGAGCCCCAATGCTTTCCTCGCTGATCATCAGAAGGTAAGATACACTGTTCCTTTGCGGACTGCCACCAACTCCGTAAAAATTGTTCAATCTTGAAAATTCTTACGGCAATCGATGGCTCAACCTAAAACCTCGGTACTTCGTTTTTTTTTTTTTTATTTACCAAAACAAAAAAGTTTTCATTAAAAAACGATTTTTACGGAGTTGTTTTGAGGCCCTTTTTAGTGGCTCTTTTTACTTTTTTAATGAAAACTTTTTTGTTACGGTAAATAAAAAAAAAATAAAAAATGAAGTACGGAGATTTATGGATAAGCCATCGATTGGCATTCAAATTTTAAATAAATAAATAAATTGGGTGGCACAACGGCTCGTGAAGAACCAGGGCCTAGTGAACAACAACTCGCAACCATTCCTGTGTGCGCCTGTCGACAAGTATGGAAGGGACCTACAATTTTATGCCGAATCCAACGAGAAGCACTTATTCGTGACAAGTGAAACTCTTGGAGGAGAAAAACTTTTTAGTTTTTAGGTGGACGAGGCTGGGAAGCGAACCCAGACGTCCAGCGTGACAGTCGAACTATTACGCTACGGGCTACTACCATTCAAATTTTTAAAATTCAACAATTTTTATTGAGTTGGTGGCAGTCCAACATTTTTAGAGGCCCTTTTCAGCGGCTCTTAATTTACTTTTTTAATAAAAACTTTTTTGTTATGGTAAATAAAAAAAAAAAAGTGACATACCGAGACTTTAAGACGACAAAGCGGTGAACATTCAAATTTTCAAAATCGAACAACATTTACGGCGCTGGTGACAGTCCATAATACTCAAATTGTCTGCAAAGTTCAGTGTCATCAAAATTCAGTTTCCGTTATCGCATTTTTTGGCAACAACCTAGTAGGTAGGTATATGCAGTATTATTAAAGGTTCACGAAGACGGACAGACGTCCTGCTTTTTTGGACTTCTTCTTATTCATTTTCTTTTTTTTTTTTTTTAAGAAGAATGCAATAATATTTATTTATGATCCTTTGCCCACACATTTTTAACCAGTTAGTCTCTTATTATCAAAGTCAACAGTTAAAGAACCCATTCTATTAAAGATAGGAAATGTTAGAAGGTAAAAATGTTTTTATTTAAATTGTTTTCTATTCCCAAAAACTTGGCCGACGTTTTTTGAAAAATTACGGGAGATATTTTAATGTATAGGAAAATAAAACAACATTCAAATGAAGTTTATGTTTAGGTATTAGGTTCGAAGAAAATGCTGATTCTTCGTTTATATCTTTTCGTCCAAACAATATTATATGAAGAGTAAATTGAAACATCAATTAAATATCTTGAAATAACCTCTGAACGTTTCTGACCGATGGAGCATAGGTACATAAACATTTCCCAAAATAATAATAATATAGTGAAAATAACTTATGAAGTGCTACAAATTATATACCTACCCTACCTTCTACATACGTACCACAGAAAAATGAATTACATTATATATCTCTACTTCATATAGAAAATACGAGTACTTAATCTACATTTATGTATTATCTCAATGTGCGGTTCATTTATTGATATTGTGAATATTCTCGTATTTCTTAAGAACCAGAAACTAACATATATTCAAGGCTCCTCTGACAGCTTGTTTACGCTCTCACGTTGGTTTTAACATGCAATAAATACTCTTGAACAAATTTTTATAAATGAAAGTTGATTGCCAATAATTAATCACAACATGTTGCGTAATTTCATGAAAAAAAAAAAAATAACCACTATAGTCTTGGACGTAACGTCGAGTCTACTGACTTTATAGTTGATCAAATTTTCTTAACCAAATCACTTAAGTATCGCGGAAGTCACTCGGAAATTTCCCCTGTCATAGTGTTTTTTTTTTGAAGAAATGATCAAAAATCATTTGGAAAACATTTTAGATAATGTTAGGTAAAGACTTCATATCTCATTGAAAAAATGGTAAAAAATAGTATAGACAGTAAGCTTTAATATACATTTCTGGAAAATTTAATTCATCTTTATTTTTGGTTTTTATTTTATATTAAAGTTGAATAACAGAAATTGATTAACTTTTTCAGAAATTATGTTTTGCAACGTTACCTTCTGGTATATAAACACGTTATATTGCCGACATACAAACATGTTATTACAAGGTTGAAATTTAATATATATTAAAACACATACTACGTAGTAATACGTCTACTGATATTCTTCGTTGGTCTTGGCCATTCAATATCATGAAGATACTTTATTTAAAAAAAAAAAATAGCTAAAATAAAATTAAAGGAAGAATTTTTTCTTTAATGTTTACGCAGGATATTAATTTCAAGGCACTTCTGGGGAAAAGAATGGTCTATAGATATTTCATATTGATGATTTTAAGCTTGAATATATTGGGGCATATTCATAGTCGCAGATAGACCCAGGTTTAACTTAACTACAGTTTAAGACAACTTTGGCTCAATGAAACATACCGATTTTAATTACAAGTTGTTGGTTTTATATTTTTATAAGATAATTAATTTTGTATACTACACAAATGGCTCCAAATATTTTGAAATGATAAACTTAAAAAAATAGAATCAACGTCCGAAAATTCATCTAAAACTTTGTTTAAGTTAGACCCAGCTCTAAAATCACTATGAATACGCCCAGTAGCGGATCTAGGATTTGGCTGTGGGGGGCTTGCAGTTTGGAGATCCATTTTGAGACCTTAAGTAATAAAATTTGCTTGTCCCAAGATAAATTTTATAATTTATAACAAATAATAGCCCTTCCACACTACCCCACTTTGTATTAATACATGTCAAATTGAAAGTGGGAAAGAATTCCACGCGACTGCCAAATTTGTGTGAAAGAAATGACTTTTCATATCTTGCTTCCACACTTGCTTGTATTAATACATTACCTTAACCTAAAAAAAAGTGTGATAGAATGTGGGATAGATTTAGAACTGTTCCTAAAATTATTCATGTATTAACACATGTCAAATCGTGTGGGATAGAATGTCGGGTTGTGTAGGCTGGGCTTTCATATTTTGTTTCCACACTATTTTACATGATTTGTTCCCACTTTTTTGACATGTATTAATACACAGTGGGCTAGTGTGGAAGGCCTTTAATAGAGATCAGTTTAGGTTTAATGCAAGACCGTTCTCAACTTTTTCACGACAACGCGGCAAAACATTACTTTTTTATGAAATGTAAGTAGCTATATCGCACTAAGCGGCAACTAAACTTCATACAAATTCATACGAATTCGTGTGAAGTGTAGTTCCGATGCAGTGCAGTTCCGGCGAGTGCGGTCTAACTTTTAAGGCCCAAGTATTTTTTTTTCTTTTCCTTTAATGATATCCGTTTTTTGTGTGCCTTTATATCCGCTCCTGTTGCGCTTCAAAATGTTTTCAATACAAAGTATAATAACAATTATTCATAATTGCTGTAGTGGAGATAGAAGCAAATTCAAAGGCGCATTTTTAGCCATATATGCTTGAACCACGCGTACAAATTAGTTTATTTATACAGGGTGTCCCTTAATTCGTCAAGAGTATTTTAGGGTATGATTCTGGGGTGTATTCTAAGAACAAAATTCTTCTACAGTAAGGGCCTATCTCCAATTTTGAAATCATTTATCGGGAATTTAAGAAAAGTCTTACTTTGGGGTACCCTGATCCACGTTACCTGTAATTGCACTGTAACTACTCATGATAAAAACTTTGTGTAGGCCTTTATTTTTAGAAGAAATACCAGCCTTTGTAATTGCGTTGAAATAAATTTGATACCTTGTCTCAGTCTTAAGATATCCGGTTTTTAGCCTGTTTCATTTTTCTTGCCCATGCTAATTTTTTGACTTTGGGGTCAATTTTCTCCAAAAAATGCGTAATCAACATGATGTTTTAATAATTTTTTTGAATGTATGTAACAATTCTAAAAATAAAAGTTTGCATCAAGTTTGGCAAAAACCCATAGATTTTATCATAATTTGGAAAACCAGCTGTAGATAAAATTTAATAAAAAGGTTTTTATTTGCTTAACGCTCGAATGGCTATGAATAAAAAATGATGCGTGTGCTTATCGATAATTTTTATTTTACTTGTGAACTAAAACAGTTAAAACAGGTGTAAAAATGAGTCCTCTTTGATTTTGTATGCATGCTATAGCCAGTTTTTGTATTTCACTGATATTGAGATTAATGATCCTAACTACTGCATGACTTCGGAGAACGCTGTGAGCATGCGCTCTTCTAATTCACTTAAAGTTGCTATTTTGGTTGAATAAAAGATTTATTTCATTCTTCCCCATTCAAAAACATCCAATATTGTTGGATCAGGAGATTTTGCTGGCCATTTAACTGCTCAAACTTTTTCCTATCCAACGATTACCGCTCACTCTTCATATTTTCAATTTTAAGCCTCTCAAGCAAAGTGGTCGGAAGCACCATCGCGTTATGAATAAGATGAAGCTAGTTGAACCTATGAAATGTCCTTCAATAGTTCTGATAAATCATTTTGCAACAACTGCAGATAATTTGTAGAATTCAACTTAAGTGGCTACTAAAGTTAGAATTTTTTTCAAAACAAGGAATGTCAAAGTGCACCCGTTATAACTGTTTTAGTAAAAAACATACTTGAAAAGTTAACTAAAACCACAAAAATAATTTTAATTCATAGCTTTACGAGCTTAAAGCTAAAAAAACATTTTTTTTTTAATTTTACCTGCCGCTGTTTTTCCAAATTATCATACAATCTATGAGTTTTTTGGCAAATTTGTTGCTGAATTTTATTTTTAGTATTGTCAGATACATTCAAAAAAATTATTAAAACATCAGGTTGATTACGCATTTTTTGGAGAAAATTGACCCCAAAGTCAAAAAATTAGCATGGGCAAGAAAAATGAAACAGGCTAAAAACTGGATATCTTAAGACTGAGACAAAGTATCAAATTTATTAAAACGCAATTACAAAGTATGGTATTTCTTCTAAAAATGAAAGCCTAGACGAAGTTTCTATCTTAAGTACTTGCGGCGCAATTACCGGTAACATGGATCAGGGTACCCCTAAATAAGACTTTTTTTTAAATTCCTAACTGTATAACAATTTTTTTCTTAGAATATACTCCAGAATCATACCCTTAAATACTCTTGACGAATTAAGGGACACCCTGTATTATTTAAAAATTGATTAGGTACCTACATTATGTAGTTATATTTTTAAATTAGCTGTGGGTATGTTTTGAACTTCCCATTTTTGACAAGATTTGAAAGCTGTTTTTAATTAGCTAGTTCAGAAAAATTATATTTAAGTGTTCGTACTGGCAAAAGCTCATATATGTGCTTTGACACGGTATTAGTTCTCTAATATCTCATTTTTCCTGAATTATCCAAATCAAAGAGAAACTATTTTGTTCAAACTGACTCTTTACGACATAAGACAAAGCTGCTCTAGAAATAAGCCGCGGCCCAATTCTGCCAGCGTGAATTAGTTTTCGTGAATACGCTTATATTCATGCTAAAAAAATATGTCGACAAATTTGCACGTTACTCGTCTAGAGGGATTGCAAATATTCATTTGCTTTTGCATGATTTTCTGAGCGCGCACAGAGAAAACTCACGCTTTTGGAATTTGGCTCTTTGACTAGAGAATTTCTATGTTTTGTATGTACAACTGCCTTGGATCTTTCAAATTTTGAAAACGTAGACCCGAAAATTTCTAAGCCAAGCC
Organism: Melangyna quadrimaculata; assembly: GCA_949320155.1. Taxonomy (NCBI): domain Eukaryota; kingdom Metazoa; phylum Arthropoda; class Insecta; order Diptera; family Syrphidae; genus Melangyna; species Melangyna quadrimaculata. The sequence goes on from OX439483.1 coordinate 411,153,753, forward strand.
AAGGCCGTAAGAAACAATTCCTGTTGTATTAAACGTACACGAAACTTGACATCCCGTTGTTCTCCAATGGTTTAAGCCTCAAATGCGTTTCTTTCGGTAAATTAGCTTTGTTTTTAGTATATACAGTTTGGGCATTTGACACGTTAATGTAAAGCCCCGACCATTTGTATCTCTTTTTACTTATCTCTTCAAGCCTTAGCCCCAACTTCGGACTTTGGCAGTCTCTAGACTTCAGCCCCCAAAACTCTCTGGAATAAGGTTAGTTTTTAAGAAGTAAGTTGCTTAACCCTGGCTAGGTTTTTTGTCCAATATTCTCAGACCTTATTGCGCCAAAGCTGGTTTTTTTGTTCCAATTTTCTGGGTTTAATTTTTAGGGAAAGATTGTCGTTGCATTAAAAATATCCATATTCATAGCCCCCAACTTAGTTTTTGTCCAATTCGCTTCAGGCTTTAGCCCCAATCTCAGGGCTTAGAAAAAAAATGACTTAACATATATGCAAATACTTCAGCCCCAACCACGTTATTTTGTCCATCAAATTTCATATCTTAACAATATTTTAGATGGAATATAAAATTCTACACGCATTAATGTATTGCTTTCTATATTTCAAATTATTTTATGATTCGGCTGTGGGGGGGTCTCTAGCCCCTATAGCCATCCCCCTGGATCCGCGACTGAATACGCCCCATTTTGTTAAATTCTTTTAAGACAAATACTAAAAACATAGTCAATGTAGGCTAATTTCAATATAAATAACCTCTTTCTGACGGCTGTGGAATCGATTTTGACTACGATTCTCTTAAGGGATTCTTCTTAGAAGGCGATCGAACCATTCTACATTGAAATTGCCATTGAACCTTCAAGTGGAAGGTTATATGGAGACCAATAGCCGCATTGCTACACAAATTTAGCTCATAGCTTGAAAAACTAGCAGCCAAAGCCTGCTGTGCATATGATAGTGCTTGGATAGGCCCACATTTTCTTTAAAGCAACTTTGAATATATCTGCTACAGTTTTCGAACTACGACCTTTCAAAGTTGCAACGTTAAATAATTTGGAAGTAAATGTAACGTATTAAGACACCTTTGAAAGGCCGTGGTTCGAAAAGTGTAGCAGATATAAAAAAAATCGCTTCCAAGAAAATGTGGACCTGACCGAGCCCTATCATATTCACAGAAAAAAATTTGGGCTTTGGCTGGTAGTTTTTCAAGTTATGAGCAAAATTTGTGTACGAATGCGCTTGGTGGTCTCTTTGACCCTGACCATATACCTACAACATTTCAAAGAACTCTGCAATGGCGAAAGTATTGCAGCAATGTAAGATTATCATCTGGGACCAGAGCACACACACAATGGCTCTCAAACGCGCATTGAAAGCCCTGAAGCGCACGTTGAAAGAAATGATAAATGACGTTTCAGTGGCGCAATGATTTAGCTGTCAAGCGATGTTCGTCAAACGCTACCTGTCATTCCAAGATCAACTCCAGCAGATGAATTGAACACTTCCTTGAAAGCGTCGGCTTTATGGCGATATGTGAAGAAATTGCAATTGAAAACGAACATGGGTGATTTCAGTGTCGAGTTTTGACCAATTTATAATGAGGCCAAAAGAGCCTTTCACGAATGTTTTCCTTAACTTACATAGCTCAGAATTATGCTTACCATGATTGGCCGAGTGCACGAGCGAAATTAAGAATATTTGTTTCTTATATTTTATTTATGTAATGTTTGAATCTAAGAGTTGGCTTTTAAGCTGCTTGAAGCGTATAAATGTGTCTAGGCTACCAAATAATTTCAGAAACACTTCATAAACAAAAAACTGTTTCCGAAATGTTTTTGAAATTCGCTTTTTTGTCTGAAAATGCTTCACAAGGTGTGCCCAGGCGAAAGAAACATTTAATTTTTTTTTATTTTAAGCTGTACGCTACATGAAATTTGGCCCAATGAAATATGGCCCCAAACATAAAATGAAAAATAGCCCCACCAAAAATGTATAGGTATGGGAAACAACAAAAACAAACAAAAGAGTTTAATGTTTTGGTATTAGGGCCATTTTTCATTGCCTTTTTTCATTTTTAATTTTGGGGTAAAATTTCATTATGAAAAATGGCCCCAAACTTTTATTCTTACAACCAAAATACTTTTACAACGAAAACTTTGATAGCGACCGTCTGACAACATAGTCGCCTGCCAAGGATTTTAGTCGCGGGTTCAAGGATTTTAACTCCCTTTTCAGGTCCTCTGTCCCGCTCACGCGACTCCGTCGCTCCGCTTAGGGTATGCTCAGTCGCCTGGCAGGCGCCTATGTTGCCAGTCGGTCTGCTATCAAAGTTTTGGTTTAAGAATAAAAGTTTTGGGGCCATGTTTCATAATGAAATTTCACCCCAAAATTAAAAAAGGCTTTAAAACAATGAAAAATGGCCCCAATTTACAAATTTTAAACTCTTTTTTGTTTTTGTTGTTTCCCATATAAATTTCTGGGGCCATTTTTCATTTTAAGTTTGGGCCATATTTCATTGGCGCCAAATTTCGTGTAGCCCAATTTTTCATGTTGTGTTTGAGACCATTTTTCATAAGTTTGGGGCCATTTTTCAATTTGTGTTTGGGACCATTTTTCATAAATTTGGGCCATTTTTCAATTTTGAAAATCGGGCCATTTTTAATTATGAAAAAAACCCCAAATTTGTGGTCATTTTTCATTTTTCGCTTAGCGCCATTTGTCATTGGGGCCAAAGGAGAATGGGCAAAAATGTATGGGAGCTGGTCTACCCACTCAACAGCAATGTGTTGTATGTCGTTGAAAAGGTAATTTTACTTAGTTCATTCCATTGTATGACCATTAAGCTCTAAACTATGGGGTTCGTGAGATATTCGGAATCAAAGCACCGAAAAAGACAATACTGCATTTCTTCATTGGTATTGTGTCCTCATACCTACATTAATCTGTGATACATCGTTGAAAAGATAATTTTGTATACTTTATTTTTGTATATAGCCGTAAAGACGTAGATCATAGGGTGCAAGAGATATGTGGGCATACAAATCGGCAAATATAACAACAATGCAATTCTTCATTTGGTACTGGTCTACCGACTCAACAGTAATGAGTCATACGTCGTTGTAAAGGCTATGGCATTTGCTTCATTTCATTATATGGCAGTTAAGCTCTAAACCATGGGGTTCGTAAGATATTCGGCTCTTGAGCACAAAAAACAGCAATAATGCATTTTTGTTATATTTGCCTATTTTGATGGCCAAATACCTCTTGGACCCCACGGTCTACAGCTAAACGGCAAATTGCAAAATGAAGTACATGCAATAGCGTTTTTAAAGATATTAGAGAGATTTCTGTTGAGTTGAAAGACCAGCTACCAGTGCGGAATTGCATTACTGCACTTTTCAGCGTTTTTGGCACATATCTCTCGAATCCCATTATTTACACTTTAACGGTCATATAATAAAAAGAAGTACACGCAACAGCCTTTTCAACAACACATGACTCATAGTTGTTGACTTGGTTGATAAGTTACCAATGCAGAATTGCATTATTGCTGTTTTTTGTGCTTAAGAGCCGAATATCTTACGAACCCCATGGTTTAGAGCTTAACTGCCATATAATGAAATGAAGCAAATGCCATAACCTTTACAACGACGTATGACTCATTACTGTTGAGTCGGTAGACCAGTACCAAATGAAGAATTGCATTGTTGTTATATTTGCCGATTTGTATGCCCACATATCTCTTGCACCCTATGATCTACGTCTTCACGGCTATATACAAAAATAAAGTACACAAAATTATATTTTTAACGATGTATCACAGATTAATGTAGGTATGCGGACACACTACCTATGAAGAAATGCATTATTGTCTTTTTCGGTGCTTTGATTCCGAATATCTCACGAACCCCATAGTTTAGAGCTTAATGGTCATACAATGAAATGAAGTCAGTTAAATTACCTTTTCAACGACATACAACACATTACTGTTGAGTGGGTAGACCACTTTGCCCATTCTCCTTTCATGTAGCCGATATAAAGTACTATTTCAGCTTTTAATGCTCAATGGTGTTATTCATTTTTTGTTAGACGCTAAAACCCAAAAGAAAGTATGACTCTCATTTTTCTAAGAAAATAATGAAACTAATTTTCTTATAAGGATACAAGCAAAAATATTCACTGGTTTCTGAAATAAGTTTTAGTCGGATTAGTCTTTTTTTATATGAGGGAGCTTGTTATAACTTTATAAGCATTTGAATACCTACGATCCACAATGCTTCCAGATTTATTTATTTTAATTTTAATTAATTAACAGAACTCTCGCTCTTGTGCTTTATGGCAGTAGTCATACAGTTTCATCCAATTATATAAATTCAAAATGTTTTTCATCTTCAATTCATCCAAAACTTGTTTTCCATAAAACTGAAGTCTAAATTTTCTTCGCACAAAATGCGTCTAAAACGAATATGTTGAGGTAAGTTAGATTTTTTTTTTTCGACTGGACCTAAAATTTACTGAAAATAAAGAAACAATTTAACCAACACTTTTCAATTCAAGTTCACTTATTAAATAATCAGATCAATGAAAATGTCATTAAAAATAGGTACTTAATTTTTAAACAATTGGAATAACATTATAATCATGTTGTAGATATAGTAACTTATTGCAGGATGTTCAAGGTAAAAATAATGGTTGTCAACACCATGATAAAAAAAAATACGAAACTGTTTAACAGTCACGATTTTTAACGGTCTGTCAGTTCAGCTAATGGTGACATGAATGCTGAATACGTGATATTTAACCAAATCAACACATTTTTTTTGCAGATGTATTTATAGAGTTTAACTTTTAATTTTGTTTCGATTTCATTAAGGTATGTTATTGGATGCACTACCGTGTTTAAAGGATATATACGATTTAAAGGTACATTTAAAAAATTAAGTGCATTTTTAAATTTTGATTTATTTGTTGTAACAAATATTGGACATCCCCAGTAGCTGTAGAAATTGATATTTTCTTTCAATTGGGAGAATTATGTTTTTTTTATAAAAAAACATAATTATTTTAAAACGATAAACTTTCAAACAGAATCACAATTATTGATACTTTTTTCGCTTTTTACTATACCTTTTCTTAATTTTTTTACAAAATTTATAATAAATATTAAGCTTTTTTTTATATTGACAACACCGCATCCTTTGGGTCTATTGGTTGCAGTGGCGTAGCTAGCCCTCTAGGGGCCCCGTATCAAAAATAAGTTGGGGGCCGCCCTAGAAAATTACAAAAATTAAACAATAAACAATTTTTAAAAAACAATCATACAAAATTACAAAAATTAAACAATAAACTATTTTTAAAAAACAAACAAAAACACTCACAATAACAAATCCAGTATATTTAATGGTACATACATATGGTCTTTAAACAGGTACATATATAAATGTAGGTGCTATAAAACTTAAACTAACAGTAAAAAAAAAAACTCAAATAAAAATTTTTCTTCCCTTTGTTTCCTCCAATTTATTAATTAAATCAACCATTTCTGACGATGATTTTAAATTCAAGCTTTTCAACTACTATGGACATGATCGCTAAGTCCGACAACCGTTCTTGTCCCATAGAAGTTCTTAAATAATTTTTTTAATATTTTTAGCTTGGAGAATGTTCTCTCAGCTGTTGCTGTCGTTACCGGAAGAGTCAAAAATAAAAGGCATACCGTTATTACCTCCGGAAAATGATGCAAGGCTATTGTATTTAATTAGCAATAACTCTGTGAGTTCCTTAGTTGAGTGAATTTTCCAAACAGGATGTTAAAGCAATCAGTTGTTCCAAAAGATCAACTGACAGAACCTCATTGTATTTAGCAACCAGTTTTCCTGTTTCCTTTTCAATTTTTTCATTTGAAAAGGATAAAAGTTTTTCTGGTTGTCAAACTTCAGATGAATTCCTTAGATCATAGAGGCTCTGAAATCTTTGTTCATTTTGAGAAATCAATATATCTAAGCAATAATAAACATGATTTTGAAGTAAGAATCCGGATCTGATATTCTCTCATCTTCTGATAATTCGTCAAAAAAGCGTTTCGTTATATTCCTTCTTTTATTTTTTAAAACAGTTGTTACCTCCCAGTCTTTTACTAAATCTCTGGACTCGATAAGCAAACTTAAGAATGATTTTTGATTTCTTAATTCTCTAAGCCTATTTAAAAGATTACTTTGTAAAATACTTGCTTTTTGTAAATAATTGTCTCTATGCTGTAAGGCTTTGGACACAGAGTTAATGATTTCGAATAAAGAAGAAAAAACTAGACCAATACAATGGGTAGCTCTCTAAAATGTTTATTATATTTTTACTTTCATCACGTTCATCTTTTTTTTGAAACTAAATTAAGTTGGTACAATGCTTTCATTATTAATGAATAGTTTTTCTGTACAGCGAATAAAGCGTCATTTCTCTCTAGTAGGGCAAACCCTCGTTATTCAACATTGACCACCGTTTTATGCTATTGCCAAAATAAAGTATATATGTTTTCCAAATTGTCAACAAAATTTGACACTACTAGGACGTGTTTTGCAGCATCAACGACTGGTGCAGTGCATCAAAAAAAACACCCTTTTTTTGTTGGTGTGTAGATGCGTATACCTATGAGAATTTCATGCATACAATTAGGTTAAGAAAGAAAACGATTTTTTGTATAGAGTATAGCAAGAAAAGAGATTTTTGTATTTATTATTTTTTTTTATATGTATTTCAGTTTCTTAAAAACTTATCTGGGTTCGGGGGCCCCTGTATCTTGGGGGCCCTGTATAATTGATACGGCTGATACCGCAGTAGCTACGCTATTTGGTTGGCTAACAACGACATAAGCCAAATTAATTTTCACGAACTATTATTTTTTAATTAAGAAATAAGTTCAAAGAAAAAAAGTGCGTATACGCCCGAGTGCACAACTCTGTTTTACTGTAGTTTTTGGAAATAGTAAAGGGTGGTCTAACGAAAACGCATGATGTTATCTTAATCTTAATCTTAATCTTATTTTAATCTTAACTATTATATAAAGACGAAAGAATTATTTTGTTTCTTCGCGCATAACTCATAAACTAATTAACTGATTTCCGTGAAACAAATTTTATAATATTCTGTGTGTCTATAAGATGGTTTAAGGATATTTTGTATTTCTTAATTTCTTTAAATTTTCAGAACATCATTGTTTTTTAATTTTGTATCACCTTTTTTCTAAGAGTTTGTCCCAAATATTCACTCATACACTCAAAACGGTTTGATATTTTAAAATAATAAGAATTTTTTGATACACTCAACATTCTAATGAACATTTTAAGACCTATGTATATATATTAAGAAATCAATTTGTTTAAATTATCTCTATCCAGGAATGCTATTCAAGAGCAATCTTTTGTTATTTTTGGTTTGTTCTTTTCCTCTGCAAACTGAGTTCATGCCTGCTGGCTGAGCACAATGATGTAGTTGTCGAAAGGTAAACAAAATAGTATAGGTAGCGCCACGATGTAAAACTACCATTGTAGCAAGAAAAAGTGTATGTGTGTGAATTATGTAGTTGGGTATGTTATTAAGAAGAAAAGAGTCACATATTACGGGGTCAAATTATTTGTGTATTGTGTATCTCTTATCATCGGCATAATCGCCACACATTATTTAAAAAGAAAGGTGTTTCCCGGGTACAAAAAAAAATTATTTGGTTCGAGTAAAAATAGTATAACTTGACTTCTAATGATCGGATCTTCAAGATAGAGATTAAAAGAAAGAGGTACAATTAATATTAAATTAATTGAATGGAGTTTGGCGAATATTTTAAAAGGGAAAATGTTATGAATCAATTCAAATCAAATCAGTCTTAAAAAACGCTTCACATATTTACAAAATGGATACCCTGCAAAAACATTGTGTATCCGGAAGCTTTAAAATAAAACACATATGAAGGTAGGAAGGTATGCAAAAATATACAGACTCCCTTAATATTATGTACTTAGCAAACAAAATATTGTTTTTAAAGTTTGCGAAGCAACGCGAGCACGGGTCGGCGAGTTTGTAAATAAAACAAAAAGTTTTCAGAGAATTGTCTTAATATTTTTTATTATGATAGAAGAATCTATGACAACTATGTATGTGAAATAAAATATCGGCTAAATGCTCGCCATCAAGGCTTCGGTAGCAAACCTCTATCCATATTTTCAATGACTCTGAGACATAATTGAGGTTCAATGTCGTTAATGTGCCGAATTATCGCATCCTTTAGCTCTTTTATTATTTGTTCTTGGCTTATTGACGTATACAGTTTTTCTTTTGAATATCCCCAAAGAAAGCAGTCCAAGTGTGTCAAATGTCAAATTACATGATCGTGGCGGCCAATAAACATCGCTACGTCGGTCTCGTCATGAGATAACACGGCCATTGAATTTCTCGCGCAAAAGGGCTATTGTTTAGGAGGCTGTTTGGCAATTGGCACAATCCTGTTGAAAGCACATATCGTCCAGGTCCATATCCTCAATTTCTGGCCACAAGAAGTCCGTTATCATCTCGCGAATCGCGATAGCGAACACCATTCACAGTCACTCCTTGGCCGACCTCAATTTCGAAGAACTACGGCCCGATGACGCCGCCAGCCCATAAACCACACCAAAGAGTCACTCCTCCTTTGTGGATGAATCGGCTTTTCAACATTCACTCGTGGATTGGTGGATTCTCATTTACCCAAATGCCGCAATTCAGCTTGTTACCGAAAACGCTGATGTGAAAGTGTCCCTCGTCGCTGAAGATGATTTTATATGTAAAGTCACCATTCATTTCTGTCTTCTCAACCAACCATTTGGCGTATTGCAGACGACGCGACGCTTGAAATGGTTTGTAGGATTCAGCTCTTGAGTCAATTGAACTTTGTAAGCGTGTAAATTCAAATCTTTATTGAAAATTCGCATCAGTGCTGATGATGATCGTGAGATGTTCAATTGTTCGGCACGACGACGACGAGTCAAGGTTTACGGCTCTTCTGCCACACTATCGCGAACAAACAAAAGAACACAATACACGATTCTATGTAATTACATAAAATATTGATGATTTAATTCAAAAAAGTATGAAAGCATTTGATTAAAATCCAATCCCTACGACATTGTCCTCCGTACTTCTTTATGAAGCGAATGGAAAAATAAAATGAATAATATATTTTGCTGTATTTTGGGATATTTGTGAAAAAGGCAGAATATTTTTATTTAAATTGTTCATTGTGTGTATATTGTATATGTGTGTAGCGTTACGTATCAAAGTATTATTTCCTTTCTTTTTTTTTGCTGACAACCAAATTGAGCGCTAAACATTTAGTTGGTAGAATTTTCATTTGAATCCATAAAAATGGAATAAATTTGTAGAATTCGTACATAATATTGAAACTGAATAAACATATTTGCATATATTCAATATTTGCATTTGTCCCAAATGAATGCACCATGCACCTTCACCTTTTAAATGAATATGTATTAGTTTGGCTTTGTTATTATGTTGGCATGTGTATTTGTGATATATCAGGTAATATGCTGCAATAAAAAAAAGCATCCATAATAAAGATTGGGTTTTTTTTTATTTTCTATCATTAATTTTATGTTTTGTTCTGAGTATGAATAAATTAGGTATATGAATGATTTACCTTAATTGTTTTACTAACATGCATAATATGTACCCACTTGTACTAGGGTGGGGCTGATTTTGAAAATGTTCAAATTTCATACCGTTAGAATCATTAATTTCCCAAATAAATAGGAAAAAAAAGTAAATTTTGCCAAAAACCGAAATATAACTCATTTTAATTTCCATTTTTAACAGTGTAAAAAAAAAATTAAAAATTGTGGAACCATTTTTATTTTTAACTCTACATTGCATAATTCACGATAAATGGCAAGTTTCATTAACTTATTATTGTTATTATTGTACTATTCGTACTAGAATGTCAGCTTATTAGGCTTGACCATTCTTTATTCCGTCAATTTCATTGAATTTTTGAACAACAACTTAAAGGCGCTACCAGCAATTGTTTGGCTGGAGATATAGCTATTTCGTGCTTTGCCACTTTTGCACTCATCAGTCTCCTTTTTGTGGTGCTGAGCTGTAATCCAATTTTATTTGAAAACTTTTTATGCACACCATAGGATTCGAACCTACGCATTAACATTCATTTATTTTAACCTATTTTTTTTAGTAAAATGCTAAGAAACTCCGTGTAAATATTTTCTATTGGAAATTTGAACTGCTGGTGGCATGGTAATGTCAACCGATTTCAACAATATTTTTGTACAATTTTTTTATTTTATTGTTTTTCACTTTAAGGGGAATGAAATTCGAGCATTTAACTAAAAAGACCCATCCTTAAACATAACGTTGTACATACATAAGTTTAAAATCAGGAAAATGAAAACTGTTTATTTCAAATAAGCTGATTGAACTAATTTTAGGTTAAATTAACTACTGTATTGGTTAATCTGGGTTAGGAATGATTACATAAAAATTTAATATTTGTCAAAAAAAAAAAGCAATAACAATTGCTCGTTTTTGTACTGTAATTAAAATGAATTAAAAACGAAAGGTGATGGGAATGTCACAAGGCTTTTAAATATATAAGCCAGAAACAAAACCTATATATTAATACGCTTAGCAAATCCTAAGCAAAACCTAACGGTACACTTTTCTCTGTAAATACTTAACGGAACTACATGAATTTATATATAACGTTGGAAAGGTTTTGCCCCACAGATGTGCACAAACCAAAAATTATGTCTGTATGAAGTTTTTAAACCATTTAATGGACATTTCTATTTTTTCAGATAAATGATTTTTATCATTTTAAGGGTTGCGCTTAGAAATCTGAAATTTCGGGGGATGATGACCATTATTTATTTGGATTTTTTTTGGTGGAAAATTTGGAATCCATATATTAGCGTAAAGTTTAGAAAGTTACATTTTTATATATTTTTGACCAAAATTAACTACCATAAGGAATGCATAAATATACAAGTATAGTAGACAAAGCGTAAAATCAAAAAAATAAATATATTGTATGTACGACAAACATATGTACATAATGTTCGACAGTTTTTGGAAAAAAGTGAGTTTGTGTGATATTAAAGTTTATTTTGTATCGTATTTCTCAATAGGTCTGTTCCCAACATTGACCAAAACTGCCAATTCTCAACAATTGTTGCCCAAATCCTGTCCCATACTTCACAAATTCGGTAGTTTTTTGGTAGAAAAGAGCGCTCATGAGAGAAAAACAATTTCCCCCCTGACATTCTGCCCAAAAAACTTCTTTGGGCAGAAATTGTTGGTCTGTCAAATGTAAGGTTGAGATACGTTGTTTAAAAAAAAAATGACTATTGTTAAGAGTAGTCAGATCGATTTACTTCATGTTGGAATGAGAAAGGTTAAATAAATTAAAAGAATATTTGTGTGGCAGAAATATTTGCCAAGAAACCGGTTACAACTTTTTCGGCAGTTTTTCTCACCGGTTAAAACTTTTTCTTCAGTTCATCCTCACTCTTCAAAATTCTACAGAGTGACAATTTCTGCCCAAAAACCTTCGGAAAAAACCTAATATAAGCCAGATTTTATTTCTGTTGCAAGATTACCCCTGACTTCATAAAAGTAAACATTTAGAATCAATGCTGAAAACAATCGCAAACTAATTTTACTATTAATGTTCATTTTTGCTAAACTTTTATATAATTGCTGAAAGCAAACATCAGCACTTGCCTGCATAAATAGGGCTTGAGTGTGGTAGTAATTTAGGATGTTTACTTTCACGAACTCGGGATAGGTTATTTTATAAACCTTATTTAAAACTCGATCGAGACTTGCAAAAAATGTTTTGTAAAACTACAAAATAAGTACATTCTAGAATTAACCGGTAAAGCTTAGAGTTTTAGCATTTAAAATGTTTATAGGTTCGTTTTGCACAAATTATGGTGTTACCAAAATGAATAAAGTACAAATGAATACAAATGAAAATGAACTTTAGCGTAGTAGCGGCATTTTGCGATCAATTTGGTTGGTCGCAGACCTGTATAATTTAAGCTTAAGTACAAGTACAATTCCTTGGTACTTAAAATTTTTAAGTACAAGTACAATTCCTCGGTACTTGTACTTACAAATTTTAAGTACCAGTACCGAGGAATTCCATTTTACTTAAATTCCACAAAAGAATTTAAAAAATTTGTATTCACTACTTTAGTAATTAAATACTGTTCTTAAATACTTTTTCAAATATTTTTAATTCCTTAAGTACTTTAATTGCTTTTGATTCCTTTTAATTTTTTTTTTTATATTTTTTTTACAAATGGAATTTAAAAGGAATTATAAGTAGGTACTAAATAAATAAAAATAAAAAGTATTTAATTACTAAAGTAATGAATACAAATTTTCTAAATTCCTTAGTGGAATTTAAGTACAAGTATCTACAATTCAGCGGGACTGCTACTTAAAATTTTCAAGTAAAAGTACCGAGGAATTGTACTTGTACCTAAAAATTTTAAGTACCAAGGAATTGTACTTAAGTAGTACTTAAGTCACAATATATTTAATTACATTACAGCTCTGAGTTGGTGTTACCACAGAAGCTAGCAACATTATTAAAATGAACATATCGTTGTAAGCGATGAACAGGGCAGCGTATCGAATTGTTGGTTGGGTGCTTGTGCAATTTGCTTGTGCTACCAAAGAAGAAAGAAGAGAATGAAAGAATGAAAAATAAACGACGACAGCCATCGGCTAATAACATGTGTCTAAGAAAGGCAACAACAATTCTTACTGAAGAGCTCAATTGTTGTTGTTAGAGCGAAACACATCTGTAGTGTAATATATGCTTAATCGATGAATTGAGGTTAATAGTTTATGAACAAAATATTTAAAAAATAAGTAACAACATTATTTATGTTTTATTTTTAAGTTCAAGACAAAAGTTTAAGGCTTGTTTCAGACAAATTCGGTTTCATTCGGTTCGGTCTCTATTCGGTTTGTATTCGGCTGTGCGTGATATGTGTGAAACGATAAAACGGCAAAAATAAAAACCTAATAGAAACCGTAGAGCAGTTTCACACATATCAGACACAGCAGAATACAAACCGAATAGAGACCGAACCGAATGAAACAGAATGTGTGTGAAACGAGCCTTAACGAATGCTAAAGAAATGTACGTATCCGTAAATTTTGTTTGTTTTTGTTTTTTTTTTAATTAGTTTTGATTTTTTTTAATTTTCAAAATTTTCATGGATCTTATATAAAGTAGGTAGTGAAAAGATAATCTATGACGTAACATGAATTTGGTGATTGTTTCGTTGGCCGAATATTCGGCCACTGGCGATACTAGTTTAATTTAATCTCTTATTACCCTAAGTCCATCAAAATTAAAACTTCACCATAATTCTAACATAGATGAAATTTGGTTGAGAAATTTTTGGATTCATAAAAAAATAACTACCTTATGTACATAATGTGTATATAAAAAGCCTCTGTCAATCCGTGATGCAATCATTCGACGTCAAATGTCATATACATTTTATAAGCTGAATGCTATCGAAAATTATTTTCAACACGGAATATTAAAAAAAATTCAACTACTTCTAAAATTTTAGTCAATATATCACGTAAGGTCAAACCATCAAATTAATTTGTAAAAACCTGAACTTTATATTTCAATGCTCTTTAAAGACTGAAGGACACACTCTTTTGATTCTTGGTAAACATGCCGAATGAAACATTTGTACTAAATTTCATTAATATCCCATTATTTTTTAATGGTTTTGAGTAATATTTTACTTGTTGTAACTAAAAAAAAATTCATCATTCCATAAAAAGGATTTTTACTTTCTACAGGATAAATATATCTTTTTAGTTGTGGCCTCTTTAGAATCAGCGTTGAAAAGCACCCTAAAAGCATGTGTCATATGATTAGATTGTGTTACAATACATTTTTCAGCTTGATAAAGTCTCGCATATATTTATATTTAATTTCAAACCCAAACATAAGAAAACAAGTTGAATTCTCACAATCTGATTACAATAAAAAACATATTTCCTGGAAACCAGCTGTCAATTATCTGGAAATCTTGGAAGTATAATTTACGACTCTCTTCGAATTCGATAATTTATCAATACGAAGCGTGTCCAAATGGAGATGTCGAATTGAAAACGATTCGCTTCGTATTCCCTATTCGACCAGTCTTAGTTTTGACATAGTCAATCTGTTTTGACAAAGTGAAAGTGATGATGCTTGTGCCATCATCACCATCATTGTGCATCACTTTACACAAAGTTAATAAAAGAGAACATAAAAAAAAAATAGCAACAACAACACCTAAACACAACGAGTGGTTTAATCCTTCCCTTTCCTTCCCATCGTCTCTCGCAGTTGAGTTAGTTTTATCGTTGCAAGCATTGTGCGTGTAACCCCCGCACATGGCGCGCAGGGATTAAGTTAACATGATCTGGTGCAGGGAACTAAGTCCCCGGGAACTATGTCCACTGAGGGACTAAGTTCTCACTTAATGGGAACGAAATCCACTTTACTAAAGAGGTCTTCGTTAACCATGCAAGGTGGGAACCAGCTCCACTTTCTTATGGGAAATTAGTACACAATCAGAAGTATAAAGTGGGAACCAATTTTCAACAACAAAAATTAAAAAGAGAGATTATTTGATTTTTATTATTTAATTATTTTAGAAAACTGAATTTCGTAACAACCTGATTCTTTTCAATTCAGCTTTCGAGTTTTCGAAAATAATCAAAAAAAATGGCGCGAAACTCGAAAAGTGAAAAATTAGAAAATAATTTAAAAAAAATCACGCGATTTTTATTTGATTATTTTAGAAAACTCGAAAACTGAATTTTGAAACAACCTTATACTTTTTGATTCAGCTTTCGAGTTTTCTAAAATAATCAAACAAAATCGCGCGATTTTTGTTTGATTATTTTAGAAAACTCGAAAACTGAATTTCGATAAAACCTGATACTTTTTGATTCAGCTTTCGAGTTTTCGAAAATAATCAAAAAAAATCGCGCGATTTTTATTTTATTATTTTCGAAAACTCGAAAGCCGAATCAAAAAGTATCAGGTTGTTTCGAAATTCAGTTTTCGAGTTTAAAATTTTTTTTTTTTTTTTTTGATTATCTTAGAAAACTTGAAATCTGAATTTTGAAATGAACTGATGCTTTCGAGTTTTCGAAAGTAATAAAAAAATCCGCGTGATTTTTATTTGATTATTTTCGTAAACTTGAAAACTGAGTCAAAAAGCATCAGTTTAATTCGAAATTTTAGAAAATTTGTTATTTAAATTTGGTATCTCGATATAAAGTTTTTTTGTACAGAAATGTATTTTTTTAAATAACAAAACTTGAAAATACTTGAAGAATTATTCTTTTTCCTATTTTAACATGGGAATTTATTTCACATTCAAAGGGAACTAAAAATCCCACAGTTTTTTTGTAACTGATTTCCCACCTTGCATGGGAACGAAGACCACTTTAGTAAAGTGGATTTCGTTCCCGTTAAGTGAGAACTTAGTCCCTCAGTGGATTTAGTTCCCTGCACCACATGATCTCGGATAGATAGTTGTTTGTCTCTCTAAATCAGTGCGATTTATCACTAAGGCATAACACTGGTGATAAATTGTTATTGAAAAGTTCAAATTGGAATTAAGATGTGACGTGCAATTTAGGTAATTGTCTGAGTTGGTTTTTAGTTAGCTTTGAATTTTTTAATGGCGGGTAAATTTAGGGTTGATTATAGCAACATTCGAGGGCTTAGGAAAAATTTCTATGCTGCGTATGTCTATACTGTGCAAAACAGTCCAGCTGTTTTGGCACTGAGTGAAACTCAGGTAGGTGAAAATTCTAATTATTCGGAATTTAATTTATTTAGGTACAACGTAGTGCCATTATTCTTTCCCCACCATGGTCTTGCCGTTTATATAAGAAATGATGTTGCATACCAACTTCAACCACAATATGGTTTGTGTTCTAACACAAACTTTAACTTCATGTGGTTAAAATTCACGGTAAATAAGCACATTATTCACACTTGTTTCGTTTATCGAAGTCCTAATTTGGACAGAAATTCAACTTTTAACGAGTTTGATGCTCTGTCCGACTCCATTCAAAGAATTGTTGTCTATTTTCCTCACACTGAAATCGTCATTGCGGGCGATTTCAATGTACACAATTGTAGTTGGCTTCGCTTTTCTGGCCAGACAACACCCGAAGGAAGGTTTGTTGAGCTCTTTGCTGAGTTAAACCACCTGTCTCAGCTTGTTGACGAGCCAACTCGAATCCCTGATGTTGCATGTCAATCCGTCAACACACTTGACTTGTTTCTTACCTCTGACCCTGATAAAAATACTTTTAGTGTATTATCGCCTCTAGGCACATCAGACCATTGTGTCATATCTGCGAATTTCTCGTGCCACCAAATCACAGTTAAAGAAAAAATTCCAAAGAGAACCGTTTGGCAATACGAGAAAGCCAACTGGGACGGTCTCAATAATTTCTTTAAGAGCTTTAACTGGTCACTATGCTTCCTCGATAGTGATGTTGACGCCAGTGCAGATATGATTACAAACTTGATTCTTTGTGGAATGAGAAATTTTACCCCGAATAGGGTAAAATCTATCAAACCCAAAGAAAACTCATGGTTTGATTCGAGCTGTAAGGAGGTTATTAGGGTCAGAGAAGTAAGTTTCCGTGGTTACAAAGCCAACCCTACTAAGGAAAACCGGAAAAAAATTCAACAAGCCAGGAAGACCTGTAACGCTCATATTCGACGAACCAAATTTTTGCATGATCAAAAATTAAGGCAAAAAATACTACAATGTCCCAATATTAGTAAAAATTTTTGGTCATTTGTAAAAAATATTCGAAAAACTACTTCGTCTTCGGTTCCAACACTCGTCTTTAACGACACACCTGCTGTCAGCTCGCAAGATAAAGCCAATTTGCTTGCAGCACAGTTTGCTGTTAATTCGACGCTGCCAGCAAGTGATAGAACTCCGCCTGTACTTGAGAGCGTAAACGATTCTGTGGGTCAAATCTTCTTTCGCACTCGTGCAGTTGCTAGAGTTCTAAAAGACGTCGACATACATAAATCCGCTGGCCCGGATAGTATCCCTCCTATTGTTCTGAAGAGGTGTTCTTCAACGCTGGCAAAACCACTGCGTAAGCTTTTCCATATGTCCTATTCTACTGGTCTCTTTCCGAGTGGATGGAAAACAGCATTTGTTTAGCCTGTCCCTAAAAAAGGCGTATCTTCTTCACCCTCAAACTATCGGCCAATTGCACCAACGTCCCTTCTTTCCAAGGTCATGGAAACGCTGATTAATTTTCAGCTCAAGAAATATCTTGAAGAACAAAAGCTTCTTAATGACCGGTAGTACGGCGTTCGTAGCAATAGGTCCACTGGTGATCTGATGGTATATCTCACCGAACAGTGGAACAAATCTTTACATCGTTTTGGAGAAAGTTAGATTATTGCGCTTGATATTTCTAAAGCGTTTGATAGAATTTGGCATCAAGCTCTTTTATCAAAAATGCGCGCATTTGGTATTGATGAATCTCTTCTTCGTTGGATTAAAAATTACCTTTCGGATTAAGAAGGGCACTAGATTACCCTGCAACAAATTTTTAAAATTTTAATTTCTAAAAGGCAGAACAGAACAAGATTGAATGGATTTTTTTTATTTAAAGTAGTTTTTGGTTCAAAACCTTTAATTTTCATTATTTGTTCATGACTGTGGTTGACTACTCGACATATCAGCATCCCTCTTATATCTGCGATGAGGCAGTGCAGTAGCCCAATCTATGTATGTGTTTTCAGTTCAATTCAATCAAAACGAACGATGCTTCAGAAGATGATCGTCTCACGAGATGAGTACCTAGTGATTAATTAATTTATTAAAAATAATTAAAAATAAAATTAAAATCCAAGTGACATCATTGTTAAGTACATACATTATATTATAAAAAAAACATATATAATATAGCACTTGCCACTTCCCACAATGACGTTGATAGCCCAAGGAATATTTTGTATTTTTAGTTCCTGCAAAAGTTAATTACAAATACAAAATAAATTATAAATACATAAACAATAGCGAGCGAACAGACAACAACCGAAGCAGTATTAATGCACAACGACCTTTGTTAAAATATACTCCCGGTTCTCGGATATGTTTACCAATTTATTTATTATTTTTTCCTTAAAATACCATGAATATTTATGAAATAAAAACAAAAAACGGAAGTTATATGTATGTATTATATAATTTTACTGCACAACTCCGAAATGAGACAATTCGTTAAAATATAGAATTTTTAGCGACATTATGATTTCGTGCGTTCCAAGGATTTTAAATCTCTTCTTGGTTCCTATTTCGAGCTCATGCTCCAGCTAGGGTATGTGAAGTCCCTGGGCACACGCCAGTTAGTACTTGTAGGTCCCCTCCATTCCTGTCGAAACGGGCACACAGGAGTGATTTAGAGTTGTAAGTCACTAGGCCATTGTTCTTCACGAGCTGTTGCGCCAAAATATTTAACTGTATACACTAGGGTGGATCGTTTTCAGCAGTTTTTTCCAAATAACTGTGCGCAACTCATAGTATATGCTTAATGGTTTTCTAAACTTATCCTCATCATTTATTTTGAGTCGCCATTGGGAAAAAAAATCGGGAAGCCATTGAAAATTTGTAGTTTTTCAAAAAGATATTTAGCCCAGTCGAATTAAAAAAAAAATAAGTGCTGAAATTACAAAAATTAATTAGTAGATTTTTTTTCTTTTAATCGTTAGAGGCGTTCATAAAGAGTGTTCAGTACGGCTTTCGACCACCTAGCTATTTTGCGTTAGCCGCCATTTTGAATTTTTGGAAAATTGGTTTTTGTTAAATTACTCGTTTACTTTTAACTTATCACTTAAAGTGCCCTTAACAAAAGTTGCTTAAAATTTAATTATCTACAACTTTGGTGAAAACAATTTTTTGCCTAAGATTGATAGTTTTCGACATAATCCGGAAATTGTGATTTGAATCGTTTATTTGTAGGTTATCCGCAATAAAGGATATTTTTGTATAAAAACAAAAGGATAAAGTATTTGTTTTTTCAATAATTAAGGGGCCGTAAGGAGTTCAAACAAAAAATTTCGACCTCATATCTCTTCAACTTGGGTCACCATCTTGAATTTGAAGCAAGTTGGTTTTTGTTAACAAATCATTGACGAAATAGCTATTTGTGACTTATGCGTAATTACTCTTGATAAAAATTGATAATTAAAGAGTGGATAAGATAAAAATCTTGATTTATCCTTCGGCTTTTTTGGTCACAATGGATATGGCAATGAAACAGTCATGTTACATTTGCTTTTCCCGACGATTCGGCAGGGGTTGCTGCCTTATTCAGGGGAACTTTATTTCACACCAAGGCAGCAACCCCTGCCGAAACGTCGGGAAAAGCAAATGTAACTTGACTGTTTCATTGCCATTTCCATTGTGACCAAAAAAGCCGAAGGATAAATCAAGATTTTAATCTTATCCACTCTTTAAGTATACTACGAATTGGTCAATAATTCATCTTTAAAAATTGATAATTTTCGACTTCAGTTGAAAATCAAGTTATCCGAACTAAGACTAGAACTCTTTTCCACACCACCGCTTGGGTAGAGGTTCAGTCACGTTATCTTTAAGGTGGTGTCCCCAGGAGGCCCCACTATGAAATTCGTAGTTCGTAATGATTTGCTTAACAAAAACCAACTTGCTTTAAATTCAAGATGACAGCCAAGGTTGAAGAGATAGGCGGTCGAAATTTTTTATTTAGTCTCCTTACTTACTTACTTAGGTCCTCGGACCTATTACGTCCTTGATGTTTCCCTTACGGGACATAGGGCCTCCACTACACCTACGCGCCATCGTGTACGATTTCTTGAAATATATTTCAGCTCTCTCCAACTTTTCCCCAGTCGTGCCGATTCCTGTTCACCAACAGGAACAGTATTGGTGACAGTATACAGCCTTGCCTAACTCTACTTTGGATTTCAAACTCCTCTGACAGTCTACCTTTGTGCAAAACGTGACACTTGGATCCATCATATGTAGCCTTGATAATAGCAATCAATTTATCTGGGATGCCCCTCCTGCGCAAAGCAAGCCAAATAAATTCTATACTAACACTGTCGAACGCTTTTTCAAAATCGATGAACAGCAGGTGAAGTGGTGATCGATATTCAACGCACTGTTCGATGATGATCCGCAAGGTGTTGATGTGATCCACACAGGAAGATCCAGTGCGGAAACCAGCTTGTTCGGCGTCGAGTGTGTCTTCGAGGTGGTCTTTAATTCGGTCCAATAATATCCTTGCTTTTATCTTGGCTACTGCAGGCAGAACTCATATTCCTCTCCAGTTTTCGCACTGTGTGAGATCTCCTTTCTTTGGGAGCTTGACAATCATTCTTTTTAGTCTCCTTACGGCCTCCTTAATTATTGAAAAAAAAAAAAATAATTTATCCTTTTGTTTTTATAGAAACAATATTTTTTATTGCGGATAACCTATAAATAACCGATTGGAATCACAATTTCCGGATTATATCGAAAACTATCAATCTTAGACAAAAAATTGTTTTCACCAAAGTTGTAAATAATTAAATTTTAAACAACTTTTTTTAAGGATACTTTTAGTGAAAAGTTGAAAATAAACGAGTTACTTGACAAAACCGATTTTCCGAAAATTCAAAGTGGTGGCTAACGCAAAAGAGCTAGGCGGTCAAAAACCGTACTGAACACTCTTTATGAACCCCTCTAACGATTAAAAGAAAAAAAAATCCACTATTTAATTTTTGTAATTAAAAATTGCATTTCGACTGGCTTAATTATTATGAATCCGGGGTGGGAATATTTGGCGACAAAAAAATAACAGATTCTTATAGAGGGACCAAAAACAAATATTTTTCACCATGGGGGGGGGGGGGTCTATCTCTTTCATTATATGCAGGACGGTCAATTTTATAAACAAAACGATTGAATACAATTAGTTTTTTTTTTTCGTGATTTTATATTTTCTAAAAAATAGAAGACATAAAGCCATCCGGTTTTCAGTGGTTTATGAAGAACAAGTAAAAGCACTTATCCGTTAAGGAATTTATGCCAATTTCTAATTTAATTCCACATTTTTTGAAAGAAGAAATCAATTCATATTTTTTCAAGTTTGAGTTTGAAAATATTTCGTTCGAAAACTATAAACAGAAAAAACTTGATTCAAAAACTCAATAAAAGAACAGACTTCTAGCTTTCGGAAAATGTATCATTCTTTATTATCAGTGTTTCGGTTCTTTTTAAATAATTTTTTAAATGATTTATTTTCATTTTTAAGTATTTCTTAAAAAGTTCCCCTCCAACCTGTACGCAAGGAGATAGACCCCTACCTCCATGGTGAAAAATTCTTGTATTTAGTCCCTCTACAAGAAGCCGTTATTTTTTTACGCCAACTATTCGAGTTCCTAATTCTTAATAGGTAGGATTATAATTTTTTTGTTGAAAAAGACCAGTTTTCGATGGCTTCCCGATTTTTTTTTCCCAAGGGCGACTCAAAATAAATGAAGAGGATAAGTTCAGAAAACAATAAAGCATAAACTATGAGTTGCACACAGTGATTTGGCAAAAAATGTTGAAAACGATCCACCCTATTGTACACCTAGATTTTCCCGCTTCACCTAATGCATGGTGGTTAGAACGTCTGGAATGACCTATTATGAAAACAAAGCATATCGTATCGGTATGCTACCAATATTGCTACAAGAATCTGTATATTTTACATGCATATATGCATTTCCAAATTTCGTGGTTTTACAGTGACATAATGTTAGCATGAGTAAACTACTCAACAGTCAGGATGAACAATGTTTTACCTGGCAAAACCATACAAATTAAATTTATGGCAGGAATTAAATGTTTGTTTTACTTGTTTGTTTAGTACAAAGCACGTGGGACTTGATCTATTTTTTTAACTGCAAATAATTATACCTAGCTACACTTTTTAAAGTTTAAACGAAAAAATTTCATCATACAAATTTTACGCCAAGGGCTGGTTGTTTTTTTTTTCCCTAACTGAAAGGAACTCATAAATTATATTTTATTCGTTCATTCCTCTCTTTAGAATGTGGAAATTGATTTTCTAGAAAAAAAGGGTTAATAATCCCTTAAAAGGCGAAAAACCATTAAGGGTAATTGGATAACATGAATAAATTATTTATTGCCTTCTTGCTTTAGTACCTTATGTACAATCAATTAAGCTGTAGGTATATCTATCACCTTTAACTTTTAAACAATGATTTGAACTTTTTTTAATGTCTGTTTTAGTGTTTTTTTATACTGTTGCGCTTTAGAGCCGGCTTTTATGTCCTTCATAATTACAATTCCTTATCTTTTGCTTAGCCATTTAGTGATATTTTGTGTTTTAAATTTCATGACCATTTTGAAAACAGAAGGAAGTACTTAGATTTTTTATGAAATTACAAAATGGCGTTCCCATGAAAAAACACACTGAAACAAGAAACAAAAGCAAACTGGCGCAACGTTTTGATCTTTGTCATTTAAATAATAAAACCCACAGTAGTTAAGTGCAACTATTTAATAACAATTGAAACACGCTCACATAACAACTGTTGACATAACTTGCTCACATTTGACAGATGGATATCAAATAAAGTAATCCCCGTTTAATGGCACCTCGCTTAATTGAACAAATTGCGTTTGAAAATTTACAGTATAAGTGGAGTAGCTTTTAAAATGGTTAACTGAACCCCGCTTAATTGAATTACTCTCTTAATTGATCTTAAAAAAATGCAGCTAAAAATTTATTGAACGGTAAAAAAAAATTTATTATGAAACGAACTCAAAAATAAATTAAAGTTACTTGGAAGCACTAAAATTGGCACTGAAATTAACATGGTTTTAGATGAATAGTTTATCTTTTAGTTGACCGATTCGTGCAATTATACGGGTTTTGCTTAATTGAACAGTTTGGTAATAAAGCGGGGTTTCTTTAATTGAACCACCCGGGTAATCTGACAAAATTATCAGTGCAATTAAGCAGGGAATACTGTACAACTATACAACAAAAAAAAAAAAAAATTGCACACAATCTCAAAGCAATGACATTTTTGAAAAATTCACGGAGTATTAAAAGAAGCTGTAAGATCTAGAAATTAGTAAATTCTGAAATTTACTGCAGGAAAATTTAGAATTTTTCAGCAACATTGCTTAAAGTCCAAAATGATTTATATTTTCATAATTTATTTGCCACCATGCATTTGGTACGGATCACCCAAGGTACCTTTTTCCAAGGAAATTGTTGAAAATAGTCTCGGATGAATTATTATATTGTGAAAGCCAAAAATTTCGCACGTTTACTAATGTCGCGGAATAGTTCTAAACTTTCCTGGTAATTTCTAGAATTTATACTTATTTCCGGATTAAACGCTTAAATATGCGCAAACAAAATGATGTAACAAATACTGTCAAAACTGACTTACTTTACTTACTTTACTTTTGATGGCGCTCACAGCCCAGAATGGGCTTCGGCCTCAACTAACAAGCCCCTCCAGCCAGCTCTGTCCCTAGCTAGCCGCTTCCAGTTGCGCACACCGAGTGCTTTGATGTCGTCATCCACTTGTTTGGATTCGAAGACTCATCGAGCAGATGCGTTGCTGTCCATACGCTCAAAACTGGCAGACCATTCAAAATAAATGCCAAAAAAAATAATAAATGCGCCGATTAAATTGAAATTTCTAAATAGTCAAAAATTGATTCATTAATATGGAAAAGCTACTTAGAAATATTTGGAAAACCTTTTTGGAAATATTTTTAATAACTAACTTACGGTGGTGCTCAATTCCGGTGTGGACTATTGTTTCAACCAATAAGCCTTCTCCAGCCACCTGTTTCCAGTTACCCACGCCAAGTTGGTTGAAGTCCTATTCCATTTGCCTGCGCCACCGGTTTCACGGACTTCCTTTACTACGCCAACCGACCCTCGGGGCTAGATTCAAAGATTTTTCGGGTCGGAGTGTCCATCCGCTCTACATGACCCAGTCGTTGCCGGACGGAAGATCACCCGTCAAGATTTTTTTCTCAAATATTCCTTAAGCAAACTCAGCCACCCCATGCCTCTGCACCATACAGAAGGACCGGAATGATGAGTGTCTTATACAGGGAATATTTAGTAATTTGACAGAGGGCGTTGCTTCTCAATTGCCTTCTTAGCCCAAAGAAGCAGCGATTGGCACGAGTTATCCTTCATTTGAACTCAGCGCTGGTATCGTTGTCTGAGTTGATAGCGGAGCCCAGGTAGACAAACCCTTAACTACCTCAAAGTTATATCCGTCGATGGTGACGTTCTGTCCAAGACGTCGGTTTTGAGCGTCCTTTCATGATACAGCATATACTTGGTTTTATTTTCATTCACCGCTATATGTATCTTCACCACTTCGTTCTCAATTCTCGCAACAGCTCCAGTGATATCACGCTTTATTCTTCCAACTATGCCAATAAAGTCAGCGTACGCAAGAAAGTGGATGGACTTTTGAAAGATTGTGCCTCTAGTGTTGATGTGACTTTTGTCACTATTTTTTCAAGAAATCGCTTGACAGCACATTGCTTTGCGTCAACATCAACGGTGTCGGTGAGGTCTTTGACGACCTATATGGAGCATCAGCGTTTGTTCTCCATCTTCATCCTGCACAAAGACAAACGGATGAGTTTGCCAGGGATGCCAAAACGAGACTTTGCTCTACAGCTCGTCTCTTCAGATACTGTCATTCGTCGCCTTTAAATCGATGAAAAGGTGGTGACGCGAGTATCGATTTCAAGCTCTGGGTTTTTTCCAAGGTCTGCCGTAGTGTGAAAATTTAGTCGATGGTGGACTTTCCTGTCCTGAAATGAGTCTATCGGGTTGTTGACGAACGACTTCAGGCAGTAAATATTTTTAAAACTAAATAATAACGACAGGCGCCAGTATTCTTGTCACCTGAGAGTAAGAGGACCTTGCCGAGACCGAGACGAGACTACCTTTTAAGCATCCGAGACGAGACTGCCTTTTAAGCATCCGAATCCGAGTCCGAGACGAGACTGTATAATTGGACCGAAATTTACAGGGAGTCTAATAAATTGAAAAATCCAATTTAAGTTAAATATTTATTTTCTTCTGCACATATTAAAAATATATGGGGGACAAATTATGTGTTGACATATAGAAAATATTTCGTTCCAGTAATCAACAGGTTGTCCGAAAATTGTAATTTTCGGAGACGAGACTGCAAGACTGAGACTGAGGCTGAGACCGAGACGAGACTTAATTAAACGAGACCGACTCCAGACCGAACGAGACTGATTTTAACGAGCCCGAGACGACACTTATACTGAAGTCAGTCTCGTCTCGTGGCCATCACTAATTGCTATTGTTTAAAATCTACAGCGCATTTTGTTCAAAAAGCTATGTTAATTCTTTTATTCTTACATTATTTTTGGGTCACTCTCACTAAAAAACATCAGAAAAAATGGCTTAATAAATTTTATAGATACATAATTAATTTTTCTACAAGATCGTTCTATGTTAAATTTGTTTGTCTAGGATCAAAAATACGTGAACTACATACGCTCCAAGTTAAAACCCCCCAATAAAATCAATATGGCTGCTAAGTGACATTAGGTACAGTTCGACGACAGAACTTACAACGCTTTCCAGATTTTTTCGGCGTCATTATCGACTCTTGAAACGCCCTCCAAACTCAAGCCCAAGACTTTCAGCAGATTTACAGAAGTATTTGCTGTTGTCTTGAATCCCACTCACCATCAAGTAGTGTACACATAACTTATTTTCTCCAGGTCTCTAAAGGACGACAATCTGTTTTTTTATTTTCTTTTTTTTAATTAGAAATGTACCTACATACTTTCTCTTCTGAATTCATCACATTTCGGAAATCGGTAGTGGAAATGCAGTTGGAGAATGAAATATGGTTTGATAATGAAATGGTTATTCACCTTAATTTTACACCGTTTTTATGTTTAATTTCACAAGGAGTGAAGCCTTAATACCTTTATTTAGAATTCAATTTCTATTGCAATCGCAATAAATTATCTTCCAAAAGATCAAACGATAGTCATACAAATGGTCTCCATAAAGAATTTGTTAATGATATGAAACATTCATATAGTTTAGTTACTTGAACCCTTCCTTTCATGATGGCAACTATTTCATTCATAAATTTCCATTTTTCCAATTAAGCATAATGTGTTCATTATTCATAAATAATGCGTTCACTTTCCATTTTATTAAAGACCAGGACCAGGGATAGCACTTGTGCTATTCATCTCTGCTTTTCCTTTGGCTCCTATATCTCCTAGGTAATAATTTCCCGTTATAATAGACGATTCTCATTTTCCTTATCCTCAATTCTCTTGTGCTGAGCATCAGCATTAATTAAAGCTCAAAAGCGAGCACCAGGTAGATAATTGCACAATTTCTACCGTCATGTTCAACAGGATAGCTGTCTGTCTATCGTGTGATAATCCAAAATGCTTCCGCCAGTTCTTCGCCGTCTGCCTTTAATGGAAAATAATTAATTGTTTCTTTTGAAACGAACGAATCTCTGAATACCTATCTTTAAAAAGATACAAAAAGCTCCACTAAAAATTAATTTTCTAGCTTCGCAGAAAGGTATGATAACCCATGTTGATGTATCAGGATTCTTTTTGATATTGTTTTTTTTTTTTGTTGCTGTTTTCTTTTTAAGGGGATTATTTGCGCTACTAAACCATCTTGTAGCACTTTTATATTACTTTTAATAAGCCGCTTTGACAAATAATACAAAATTAAATTCCTTTTCTTTCCCTCTCTGCGGAAGCAATTCTTTTAATTGACTTTTTTTTGTAGCGTGCGGTGTCGGCAGATTCCACTGAAAGCCCCCTTCCAGGTAAAACAAAAATGAAAAAAGCCAAACAACCAAATTTAATTTCCTTTCTGATGAAGTTAAATTTTTCTTTTTTTTGTTGATGTTGTTAAGTGACAGAATGGGGGGAGAAATGTCCTTCTGCTCACTGAGTATAAAATGATTGGTTTCCCACATTATGCTTTCCAATTAATGTTATTGCTGACCACAACAACAACAAAAAATAAAATGAAATGTAAACTTTATGACACTTGAATGATTTAATATTTATTTCTGCTTTTGTTTGCCATTTTTATAGCCATAGCAATAATTACAAAAGAAAAAGGGCCAAGATCGCAAAGCCCGATGCAGTTCTGCATTTTTGATGTGTTGTTAGTACATGTTAGAGTAGTCTGTAGATAATTTTGCTGCTTCAAAAAACCTGTGCTCGCTGCAGGAAAAATTCAACTCTGAGAAGAACGCTAAAATCATCCCATTTTTCTTCGCCATTTTCCTTTATAACTATGGAAATATGCAACTAAGGTGCCAGTTATAGCTATTATACCATAATTTAAAATATTAATTGTCAATTTTGAGAGATTTTGAAGACAAAATAAATGATTATTTTGTTGCCAGAGTAAAGCTTATTGCCTTTATAATTATTTCTAGGTAAAACAAAATTCAATTTGGCACAACTTATCTCATAAAATGACTTTTAATTTTTCAATGATGAACTACCTTACCAATGATCATTGAAAAAAATTTAAATTTACTTTATGGGGAAGATATAGGTCAACATGAATTTTTTTTGGAGGAGAAATAATTTTGAAATCGTAAGATATATTTCTGCATTAAAATATAAAATGGTTAAACTCTCGAAGGGCCTCAAAATCAACAGCTAACTTTTTCAATGATGGTTTCCAATGATAGCTTTAACTGCGGCCTGAGGGGCCAGTTATAGCTTTCATTGAAATTCATCATTGAAAAAGTTAGCTGTTGATTTTGAGACCCTTCAAAAGTTTAATCATTGAATATTTTAATGCAGAAATATAGCTTACGACTTTTAAATTATTTCACCTTCAAAAAAAATTCATTTTGACCCATATCTTCCCCATAACGTATCTTTTAATTTTTTCAATGATCTTTGGTAAGGTAGTTCATCATTGAAAAATTAAAAGTTACGTTATGGGGAAGATATGGGTCAAAATGAATTTTTTTTGAAGGAGAAATAATTTTGAAGTCGTAAGCTATATTTCTGCATTAAAATATTCAATGATTAAACTTTCGAAAGGTCTCAAAATCAACAGTTAACTTTTTCAATGATGGTTTTCAATGATAGCTATAACTGGCCCCTTAGGAAAATACCATCCACGATAAATTTGTTTGTTATCAAAATTCCTACAAATAAATAAAAATAAAAATAAAATAAATCGGGTGGCACAACGGCTCATGAAGAACCAGGGCCTAGTGACTAACAACTCGCAATCATTCCTGTGTGCGCCTTTCGACAGGAATGGAAGGGACCTACAATTTTATGCCGAATCCGAACGGCTAGACGAGAAGCACTTTTTCGTGACAATCTTGGAGGATTTGTCAATTCCTCACAAGAGGCAGTAGCCCTGAAAAAAAACTTTTTTAGTTTTTAGGTGGACGAGTCGAACGCACTAACCATTACGCTACGGGCTACTACTTATAAAATCCCTACAAGACCACATAAAACTTAAATTGATGCATATTATATTTGTGTTGTTATCTAACCATGAATTAAAAAAAAAACATTCCTTAAAACTAAGTAATTTTGAAGCACCAAACCAAAAAAGCAAGAACAAACTTGAAGGAATTGCCGACTTATAAAATATTTTATATGATCGACTTTCATAATCTCGATAACAAAAAATGTCGACTGGTGATTGAGGACGATGCGAAACCAGCCACTAACGATCAGATCATTTTCGTTAATTTAGGAACATTATATACTTACGAGGTAGACAGTGAGTGATTTTAATCGATTTTGTCGATTAACAAAATGTCGTATATCAAAATCTCGACTTTTAAAATCTCGATTGTTAAAATGTTCATTTCAGTCGATATTTTAAAAGTCGGCATTTTGAGAATCGCATTTTAAAAAATTGGTCTATTTTTTTTTTGATATTTTGTTCAGTCGCTCGTATAAGATATTTAAAATTATTTGTTCTTTTAACCTTTTAACATTTTTTCTGTCTAGATTTTGAAAGTCGATCGATGAAGTCCATGTTTTGAAGGTCGACATATCGTACTCAATCCGAAAAGTAGCAATCCCCAATTAGTATACCGGCGCATCTTAAGATTTCCTTGTATTCGCTAGTTTTTGTCCAACCACTTCAATTGATTCCGATATTTTCAGTTGCAGATTCAAGGTAGAACTATAACTGTCGGCTGGGCACTGAAGCTTAAGTCACAAACAAACGAGAAGTAGGTTTCCAAAGAGTCAAAAGCAGAAGGCACCTATATATTGCACTCAAATGAAATGAATCATATTTCTCTGTTTTTCATTTTTTCTTCAGCGAGATTTCTGTTTTTTTTTTTCTGAATTGAGGAGAGCTCCCAGTCCCAAGTTTTTTTTTTTTATGGAAGATTACTTTGCTGTTCCAAAAGGCTGTTTTTCTTCATTACAAAATGAAGCACACTATAAGATTTGGGGTCGTTATAGGCAGTAACGCCCTGAATTTAATCTGAATTTAAAGAAACATAAAAAAAAAAATTAAAAATCTCATAAAAAAAGTTGTTTAAGTATAATTTTCAATTTTCTCAAAAACTAGAAGACATAAAACCATTCTGTTTTTGTTTGATTCAGAATTAATATAAGCATGGACCAAAATAATCCAATTTAACACTTCATTTACCTAACAATTTTGAAAAAAATTTGTTTAAGCTTTTTGTTTTGTTTTTTTGTATAAAATTTTTGAGTTCGAATGCGATTTTTTTCAAAAATTATTGACACAAATAATTTAATTTAAACTTAGGATTAAATAACAGATTTCTAACTTTTAAAACCGGTATAGTACTTCATTGTGAGTGTTGCCGTGTTTTTTTTAATATGTTTGTTTCCATTTTAAGTCATTTATTCTAAAATTGCCCCTTCCTCCTGAACGGGGCGATATAGACCCCTCCCTCATGTAGCAAAAAATGATTGTCTTTAACCCTTCTACAAAAAATAGTTTGTAGTAGCCCGTAGCGTAATGGTTAGTGCGCTCGATTGTCACGCTGGAGGTCGCGGTTCACTTCCCAGCCTCGTCCACCTAAAAACTTAAAAAAAGTTTTTTTCAGGGCTACTGCCTCTTGCGAGGAATTGACAAGTCCTCCAAGAGTATCACTTGTCATGAATAAGTGCTTCTCGTCTAGCCGCGCATAAGACTGTAGGTTATTTACATTCCTGTCGACAGGCGCACACAGGAATGGTTGCAACGTTGTTAGTCACTAGGCCCTGGTTCTTCACGAGCCGTTGCGCCACCCAATTTATTTTTTTTTTATTACAAAAAATAGTTCTCAATTTTTGGCGAGAAAGTTATCGTACTCTCCCCAAGGTCGTAAAAGACTTAAAAAAAATGAATGTATATAGCTAAATCTATGACTGATCAATTACTGAAAAGATCAGCTACCTTTCATAAGAATTCAGTTAATAATATTAATAATAATACAAACTTTAAAAACTCATTTAAACAAAAATATAAAATGGCTGACCAATTTCTGAAATTAGTAGATCGTTTATGTGGATTTGGTTTACTCTCTCGGTTTGTGTTTTTTGTTCGAATATCCCAAAATTGAGAAGCTAATACCTACGACCTTCATTTTTTTATTTCATTCAAAAAAATTATGGTCGACGAATTACTGAAACTAGTTGACGGTATTTTGGCCTTTCGAAAGGTATTTTTTTTTTGGGAATATTTCATAAATGAGGTGCTAAAAATCACACATGACTTTAAAAACAACTTTAACCATTGATTAAAATTTTTCTATGGCTGACCAATTTCTGAAACTACTTCACCTACTTGACCTTGGTGCTAGAATCCCGGAGCCCTTTTTCGCGCCTTATCTATCATTGTTTTATTACATAGCCGCACTGCACGAAATATTATCATACAAATCGCTGCAAATACCTCCTCCTTTACCTAGAATAACAACATAAGAAATAACTATTATGTATGTAGGTATGTTTGCACATAAGAATCTGTTTCTGTTTTTTTTTTCTCAAACTGACTTTTATGGTTGTTGGCATTGCCTCCATTACTCTTCCTGTTAGAGCCTCTCCTTACTACTTAATAAAATCATCCTTCAAAAAGGGTCTTGTATTTGTTGTTTTTCTTGCTAAACTTTTAAATATTCCCAATTGAATTTGCTGTGCTGGCATCATCGACAAGAGATTCCTATATGCAAGGCTGTTCTATTTATATGGGGCTGGCTTGTTGCGTGAATTTTTTGTTTAGTTTAAAAGCACACTCTTTCAGCAAAGTTATCCGTGTTGTTTATTTTTCTCCCTCTCCCTCAACATCATAACATTGTTTACCGTCGACATCAGCAATATCCTATATTGGTACTCAAACCAAATTGAAATTCCTTTATTTTGTTGCCTGACAAAATTTTATTAAGGACTAGAAGAATTTTTACAAGTTTTTACGGCGCGCCCGCCCGCCACCTAAACAAAAAGCCTCTTTGAATAAAACAAATAAAAAAAGAAGATAGCGATACAAAATGCTGATCGTGTGTATGTTAACGCGATTGGAATAATGGTTTAACATTAAGCAATATAGAAACTAATAAGTTTTCTTCTCCAAAGCAATGAAAATAGTATGCCCTGTCATACACAGAAAACTATACAGATTCAAATGTCCTTGAGTCAATGCATAATAAATCGGTTAAGAGGATGGATTCTATATTATATTGTTGGTTCCGCACCACCTGAAGTCTATTGGGACTTAAATAAATATGCTTTGCGGGGGCAACTCTGCTGTGTTGGAAAACAACAACTATGAAAGCTACATAATGCAAATTGTATGCGGTAGCGGTTCCAGGACTGGTTTCATAAAGTAATTGCTAAAGGGACTGTATTAATTTTAAACCTTTTAAAATAAAAAAAAAAATAAAAATAAACTGCACGACTGGATCGCACAAACTTGCTCTCGTAACTTGAAACTTTAACGTAGCTAGAAATTGACAATGAATTTCATTGGTTCAATTATTATATAATAATGTCTGGTAACTGTCGGGATTGGGGCCTTTGTATGCAATACTGCTATAAAAACGCAGTGTAAGAAAAATTAAAAAAAAAAATCGGGTGGCACAACGGCTCATGAAGAACCAGGGCCTTGTGACTAACAACTCGCAACCATTCCTGTGTCCGCCTTTCGACAGGAATGGAAGGGACCTACATTTGTATGCCGAATCCGAACGGCTAGACGAGAAGCACTTATAAGTGACAAGTGATACTCTTGGAGGATTTGTCAATTCTTCGCAAGAATTGCCCTGAAAAAAAAAAAACTTTTTAGTTTTTAGGTCGACGAGGCTAGGAAGCGATCCCAGGCCTCCAGCGATACAGTCGAACGCACTAACCATTACGCTACGGGCTACTACTAAAAATGCAGTGTAGGATCTTCAAAATCATATTTAATAAAAGACCTGAGTGCTGAGTAGAAATTGCTATGGAGTGCAAAACATTTTCCGAAGACCCAAATGGATGCAAGACGCACTTACAGCTTCAATATTTAAGTGCGTCTTGCAGACAGTTGGACCAACAGAAAAGGTCTTGAACCCCATATTCATATCTAGGGCGCTCAGCTCTTTAATTAAATACAACTTTGGAATTCCTACTCTTGGTACCTATGCTTTAAGAAAAAAATGCAATTTCAATGCAGCATTACGTACAAAGGCCCCACCCCCGAAATGCCAGACTTTTATATTTGCATATGAATAGTATGGACCAATCTTAAAACAAAAGGAATTTTTGCTATTGTTCATATCCATAAACATTGCTGTGGGCTCTCGGTCTAGAAATTCAGAAAAACAAAATTCAAATATCGTTGGAGCGGTTTACTTAAAAAATAATTTTTTATAAAGGGTGTTTTTTAAGATCTTGAGAACTTTAAATAATAATACAAGACATTATTGGAATGAATTTTTATTATTATAATCTGGTAGATAATTTCATATGGCATTTTTTTTTTTTTAAATATGTTTTCCGACATATGTCCGCTGCGGCTACGAGTCACATAGTCCTTTCGGTCAATCCAATTTT
The DNA here is from genome assembly GCA_949320155.1 of Melangyna quadrimaculata. Classification (NCBI taxonomy): domain Eukaryota; kingdom Metazoa; phylum Arthropoda; class Insecta; order Diptera; family Syrphidae; genus Melangyna; species Melangyna quadrimaculata. The sequence goes on from OX439483.1 coordinate 411,186,997, forward strand.
TCACTACTTTTTCCAATTAATCTGGCCGTATGGCGTCAATGGTGGCTTGAATATTGGCTTCCAATGCTTCACGAGTTTCTGGTTTGTCGACGTAAGCCAATGACTAAACATAGCCCCATAAAAAGTAATCGAGACGAGTTAAGTCGCACAAACAAGGGGGCCAGTTAACAAGACCACTTCTGGCAATAAATTTGTCACTAAATTGATTTTGCAATAAATTGATGGTTAAGCGCGCTGTATATGGAAAGTTGCGCCGTTTTTTTTTGGAACGTTAAGCTGATTAATCTTTGGAAACAAAAAAATCAGTCAGCATGGCTCGATAGCGCATGCCATTCACCGTAACGGCAGCTCCTCCCTCATTTCGAAAGAAATAAGCCCCGCGTGGACGCCGGTCGCACCATGACCGATGATGCCGACAGCGTGTAAACCACATCATAAAGTCAATTTTAATGGATGTAATGGTGATTCGTTAATGTTTGAGGCTTGGCCTTACTCCATATAAGGCAATTTTGGTTATTGACGAAGCCATTTAACCAGAAATGAGACGATTATGTTGAACGTAAAATGGACGAAGTGCTCTATGAACTCCCCGATAAGATTTATTTTTTTTTTTAAGTAAATTTTTACAATTTGGAAACGTTGTTTCGGCGTTAAACGATTCATGATGAATTGCCAAATCTTACTGAACACAGAAAACAGTTTGACATTCTCAACTGTCAAACTATAGACAAAAACCATCGAAACTTTTCATGCAACTAAAAAACACCCGGTATATTAAATTTTAGGAAAATTAAAAAAAAAAATTTTTTGTATGCCAACTATCAGTAAGCGGTTCTTAAGATATTGAATTTTCAAAAAAATAATTTTTTATTTGATACCAGAATATCAACCATACTCTTATTAGTAATATTCATAATTTTTTTGTCAAAATCGTTAGAGCCGGTTTTGAAATGTTCGCGTATCGGTTTTTTCGTATATCAGTTTTATGGCAGGTTGCGTTATTTTTCAATTTTCCCTCTGCGGAATTTTCGCTGCAGTGAGTGGTTTACTGGCTGAACCCAATAGAGAGTGCAGCAACAAGAACTGCAGTCGCAAATAAACCAGTCGTCAAAAAATATCGTACGCACTGTTTTCTATGTGCCCACCATGGAGCTGTACAGCTTGATAATTTCTGTTGATAAATTCCAAAATATATCCCTATTATTTACTGCAAACTAATTGGTTCACATTCATTCACTATTTTGTTTGTAAAAAAAAAACTATTTTAATCAAACACAACACAACAGAATAATGAAAACAGAAATAATTTTTTTTCCGCGCAGTAGCTTATTTTTTTTTTCTATTGAAAATGTGCGAAAGCATGCAGCAAAAGTTAAAAGTTGACCAACTTGTGCGATACGGTGCGATGATGCGATAGCAGCTGCGTCGCATTGTGCTCGCAACATTGAATTTGTGTGTATTCAATATTTTGACAAATACTACAGCACGGATTGCAAATGCAGCTACGTCGTCATTCAGGCCTATCGGGAATTCCTTGGGAAATATTTTTCCCACGGAATTTTACAGTTCCCGGGAACGCATTCCTCCTATCGGGAATTCCCCACGGAAAGCTTTTCCCTGGGAACAACTTTTACCAACATAAAAAAAAAAAATATTCGAATATTGCTTTCGAAGAGTTTGATTTTGCAGTTAACAAAAGTTTATTTATTTTGTTAAGTGTTTAAATTATAAACAATAGGATAGATAATATAAAGAATATTGCTTTTATGATTAATTGATGAGATAGAGCAAAGAGGATAAAATGAGCAGAGAATAATAAGGCGAGTTTAAGGGATCATTAAATCCCTTAGAGCTACCAGAACCACTGTAAGTTGAAACATTTTATTGACTCATTCAATTTTAATATAGCTTTGATCTACATATTCCATCGTTGTTATAGAGTTAACAAGCCATTGTTTAAACATTTGATTGATACACAGTTTGATTTCTTGCCTCAATCAAAGAAACCAATCGCTATTCAACGGCGTATACAGGGGGGGGGGGTCACGGGGTCATGTCCGGAGTTGTTTCCAAATTTTCACTTAGTAAATTAAAAACTAATAGGATTTTGAAAAAAAAAAAAAAAAATTATATTTCTGAAAATAGAACCTTTAATTTAAACACATTATCAAATTAGGATCTAATTGAAGGATATTATGTGGATTCAGCATATAATATCTAAGATTATTGTGGGAATCAATTACAAATATTATATACAATGAGAATATAAGGTTGTTCCCGCTCTAAAAGGTGTGCTGTGTACAGGAATAATTAAAACCTGCAGAAAAGTGCATTATTCACTCCCTGTTTTTTGTTATTTTCCTATATGACTTTGGAATTATGCATCTTAGGAAAAAAAATATTAAGACCAAATTTGTTTATTATAAAATTCTCCACAAGACGACATTTATATAAAACTTTCTGATTATATATTTTTGTTGGTATAAAGCATTGAAGTCGGAAAAAATCTGTAAAAAACAGACTAGTCCTGAAGCACTAAACTGACAGCTACAAAATAGTCCAATCCCAATACAAATGTGTACTCAAGTCTCTATAGGGAAAACAAAATATCGAAACTCGATTCGAATCGGTCTGATACTTTCGGCATGAGAGATAATGTTAATTAAGTGCACCGAAAATTGTTATTTAGACCTGGTGCAAATTTTTGCACACATACTTAGGACCCTTAGCTATCGTGAAGTATCGTTATAATATTTATTTTTACTTTTTTAGTAACTTTTGTAGCGATTTTGAAGAGCAAAAATCGTATGAAAAATGCTATAAAATAATTATTTGTATTAAATGTACTTCACTTTGCCATCGTAGCAGAGACATAAATTTTTTTCAAATCAGAAGCATACAAATCACTCCTGAACTTTTTTCTCACTTTTATTGTAAAGCAACGAGAACTTATCTTTTTATTCAATTAAATTACGTATTGTTAATGTATTTTAGTTTTGCTATTGTTAGAGTAATTTACCCAAGTGGTCATTCTTGGAAATCAGAACTATTGTCTTCATTTTCAGTAGTAAATATTTATATTTAACTGAATAAGGTATGGAGAAAAATGGAGGCGGAACAAGACAGGATACTGAAAAAAGCTTATAAAAATGCTGATACTCCAAATGCATTTGATAAACAAATAACACATCTCGACATGTGACGTCAGTGGTCTAAAGCGGTGGAGTGCGTAGTGCACACGACTGCTAAGACTGAGCAAATCTGATATGTGTGGGTTCGAATCCTATGGTGTGCATACAATTGGATTTAAGCTCAGCACCACAAGAAGGAGACTGATGAGTGCAAAAGTGGCAAAGCACGAAATAGCTATATCTCCAGCCAAACAATTGGTGGGAGCGCCTTTAAGTTGTTGTTGTTGTTCAAAAATTCGATGAAATTGACGGTATAAAGAATGCTAAAAATGATTTATTGACCAATTTGGAATTAATAATTGTGATTGGAAGTGATTAAAAATAATCTTTCCGTCGGCTTTTTTTGGTCACTGTAGTTTTTGCAATGAAACAATTAAGTTACATTAGCTTTCCCGACGTTTCGGCAGGGGTTGCTGCCTTCTTCAGGGGAACTTTATCCTAAACTTAAACTTAAACTTACCTTTTCACTAAACTTAAAACGAAAGCGGATAAGGATAAAGTTACTGATGTCATTTACAAAATAAATTGTAAGGGTAAACCTAATGAACCATGCAACCAGTGTTACATCGGAACTACAAAACAATTTCTTAAACAGCGAATTTCTAATCATAAATCGGATATCAAATCAAACAATCCTGGAAAGACAGCCCTGGCGAGCCACAGTATCGAAAACGGCCACTCTCCAGATTTTGAAGGTGTCAAAGTCCTACAGACAGAGAAACATGTTTCGAAACGATACACCCTAGAAACATTACACATCATCAACAACAACAACAACATGAACAGAAAACAAGACACCCAAAACATCTCTGCCATCTATTGTTCTCTTGTCTCATCATAACACAGTATTCTTTCAGTTTCTTTACTCCTTGTTTAAATTCCATAGACTAAACTTCGTTTGAAGTGGTTATTTCTTTACTTTTGTAAATAATATTACAATTATTAGATACAATAATTTTAAATGTCAGTTTAAATTTAAACACAGTTTTATTAAAGTGAGTGTATTTTGTATTGTTTCAATTATTGTTATTATAATGTAAACAATAAATTTTTTCTTGTTGTCCAAATAAAGTTCCCCTGAAGAAGGCAGCAACCCCTGCCGAAACGTCGGGAAAGCTAATGTAACTTAATTGTTTCATTGCAAAAACTACAGTGACCAAAAAAAGCCGACGGAAAGATTATTTTTAATCACTTCCAATCACAATGAATAAAGAATGGTCAAGCCTAATAAGCTGACATTCTAGTACGAATAGTACAATAATAACAATAATTATATTTAACTATTTACTTAAATTTCAGAAACTGAAAACAGTGCTCAGTATCAGTACCTAATGATATTTTACTAATTTTTCCTGCAACTTCAGTTCGAATTAGAACTAACTGAAATAAAAACTTTGATAGGAACAAAATAAATTCTGAATAAAATTCAAAACAAATGAACAAGCGAATCCAAAAACTTAATTCCTCAGTATTTTGACAGCTCAATTGAGATTTTTTGTTCAGGCAACTGGAGATTGCCGTCTGCTGTTGCTGAGGCCGTCCGAAACAAAAAATGTAACATTCAGGAATAGAAACGAAGAGCCCGTTAACAAGTTCAGCTAATAAAGGTTCGTTCGACTCAGTTTTTTATTTTACTTTTCCTTGGAGCCAAAAATGAGGTAACTTCGCTCTTCGCAAATACCAATATGTTTCATACTAAAGATTTTCCAAGCTTTTAAAATAGATTCCAATCGAGTGCGTTTGTAAAATCTTCACCTATTTTCATGCAAATTTGTTTGAAATCATCTTATTAACAAATAAATACTTTCAACGAAATTGCACAACTTGCCGCTTTCCGTAGTGAAAATGTAGTATTACATTCGTAGTCTGCTATATCAGGCCGACTTTTGATTTATTGCTGTTTTTGAAATTAAATGAGTAAAGGTAAGATATCTTTTTCCAGGACATGAACGATTTTAATTTATTTTAACTTGTTTTTAACATAGGTAATGTATTAATTATAGTATAGTTAATTTAGACTTTCCCCCTTTTCTTTTATATACTGTGGGTAAAATATGAAAACAAATATAAGGCACTTGACTTTTTATAAATATAAGTTTGTGCTATTTTTTTTGCGTGACCCCCCCCCCCCTCCCAAGAAGTAAAGCTGTATACGCCCCTGTCGCTATTCCTCCTTTCATTAAGAAAAGTGCGTGCTTGCGTTTCTTTGCAGAAAGTGGGTATCAGACAGGAGTGGGAAAAGACCATGAGGTCGGGCTGGCTCTATCTTCCTTTTCAAAAGTCCTTTCAAATGTATTAGATTTGAGAACAAAATTTGCCCGTTATGGATCAAGTGTCAAATGAACCAAAAGTAGAAGCATATGGAAATCCTTGCACAGAATCGCCCATTGCACAAATCCTAAGGATGGTTTCTTCCAATTAGCTGAACTTATATACTCTTTGCAAGGGCCTCCGCCAGACGCTTTTTTGTTCCTTAAATTTTCTGACATTTTTTTCCTCACATATTTTTTTTTCATCAAGCCAAACATTAAATTATTTTGTTTTTTATAAAAACACCATTTAAATAATTAACCACTTACTTTTTTCCACGCGGCAACTGATTTTACTGGAGAGCCAATGCAGTTGAGATCTCTTTCAACGTTTTTCCAATATTTTTGGACATCTTACTTTGATTGATTGGTGAATCCGAGGTTTTTTTCCATTATGTTAATTAAAACTTCTGTTTACTTCGAATTTGACCTTATAAAGGACTCTATTTTTTAGTTTTATTAATTTTTTTTCTAGAGAATAACTTATTGTTGTTTATTGTTTTGAATTCCCACGTAAAATAAAAGGGTAATATTCCGAGGGAAAAAGCAACAAATTTCCCAAACAAAAATTGTTGACGATAGGTATTTTTTCTCTCGGAATTTGTCCCTAATTTCGAAAGAGGTTCACGATACCTATTTTTCGAATACGGGAAAAATTTCATGGGAAACACAATTCCCGATAGCTCCAATTGTGTTCAGCCAGTTAGGCTACATTTCGAGGTACAGAATCGCGGTACCCACTTTTTTCACGTTCTTTATCATCGCTATATTAGGGAATATTATTACCTCGAGTTCGTTTTTTTTTACGATTCCAAACTTGCCTTAAATCTCCTCAGGTCTGAAGGAAAAAAAAACTTTAAATAAGAGATGCTCTAGGTAGTTGCTAAATGAACTGAAGAAAACGTTTTAAATATTTCAAACACCCTTAATTCTGTTATTTACTAAATCTGTATCAAAAAATCTGAAAAACAGTTTATTACACATTAGCCGACCCTTGCTTGCGTTGCTTCGCAAACTTTAAATTTTGTTTAGCTATAAGTTTATTTAAGGTACAAGTACATAATATGTACATATGTACATACATACATACATATGTACATAAGTACATCTCCTTCCTATTTTGTTTTTTATTTTAAATTTTACGGATAAAAAATGTTTTGACAGTGTAGCCAGTGAAATTTGAAGCGGTTTTTAAAGAGTGAACTTATTGGAACTTATTGTCAATGTTTTTTCCCTTTTAAAATATCAACCAAATACCATCCAATTGCTTTATTTTTAATTGAACCTTTTCTTTTAATACCCACCACTGTAGCCTATTTTTTTCCGTCATTTTAAGATCGCTTCCCAGCCTCGTCCACCCAAAAACTAAAAAAGTTTTTTTTTTCAGGGCTACTGCCTCTTGCGAGGAATTGACAAATCCTCCAAGAGTATCACTTGTCACGAATAAGTGCTTCTCATCTAGCCGTTCGTATTCGGCATAAAATTGTAGGTCCCTTCCATTCCTGTCGAAAGGCGCACACAGGAATGGTTCCGAGTTGTTAGTCACTAGGCCCTGGTTCTTCATGAGCCGATGTGCCACTCGATTTATTTTTTTTATCTTGAAGATCCGACCATCAAAAGTCTACAACGAACAACACTGAAACTAAATAAGGGACATTTCATATGTGTTGTGCATATAGGTAGCTACATAATCTTCTACAGCTTATAGCAAATTTGTCTGTCTTCCTATCTATGAATGCACATGTACATCGTACAGTGTACTACACTCAAATTCTTCCATTCAAAATAACCTCTTGAACGCAATGAGTGTATTTGAAGCGTGCAGCAAAAGTTGAAGGGAGTTCAACTTCAGTTGCACCATACGTTTCTTGATACAATCGCAGCTTCACATTGTGGCGCTGCTTACTATTTTCCTACCTTTCTACAACTAGGTATACACCATTGTGTTCTACTGGCATGATTTCAGTTGGTGGAAGAGAACAAAACAAAAATATCAAAAAAAAAGCTACCCCTTGATTGCTCTTGAATAGAATTCCTGGATAGAAATAATTTAGAAAAGTTGATATTTTTCAAATGTCCATATACTTATTCCTCAGCTTGTTTGCATAATTAAGAAGAGACATAAGGCTTAACATTTTTGTAAAAGTATTGAAATTATTTAAAAATCTTAGTTTTTTAAAATATCAAACCGGTTTGAGAGTATAAGTGAATATTTGGATCGAACTCTAAGAAAAAATGTGAAACAAATTAAAAAACAATAACATTCTGAAAAATTAAATAAATTAAGAAATTAAAAGAGACTAAGACACTCTCATAGACATAAAGAATAATATAAAATTTGTTTCACGTAAATCAGTTAAATAAGTTATGAGTTATGCGCGGACATACAAAATTATAGTTTCGCGTCTTTATTTTATATTACTATTTAGGTTAAGATTATCAAACTCGCTTAAAGTCCATCCCTGGAATCTAAGTTGAGCTTCGAAAATCCCCTTAAGTCATAATAATGGTTGAATGGTACCCACGAACTACAACAATATAACATTGAAATATCCGCGATAACTCGAAACAAATCTTTTTAATATTTATCCTTAAGCCAGCCCTGTAAGATACGAGTGTCTAGTATACCTATCTAACCTACGTTACTATTACTGCGGTTTCTTAAGCTACATTATTTATCATTGTTACTTTTAGTTTTGTATATTCGTGGAGAAACTTATTTTTAGAGAACTTATTATTAATGTGATGGTGCTGTGCAGTGCGGTGAAGAAGAATTATTTCAAAGTTTATACTTTTGCGACTTAGTTCTCTACTTGTGTATTTCTTTAGGGAGTCATCAGAGTACTTTCGTTATTATTCGTGGGAATTTGCGTTTGAAGATGTTTATGGCGAAGCAGTTAATATTGCTCTTGAATGCAGATGTGAATTTTAATACTGTTATAATTTTTTAGTTGATGTTGTTGTTGATGGAAATATAGCAGCGACAAGTGTGTAAGCGTGTTTTTTTTAATTCAATTCAATGCAATTCAGTAGTTAACTAAATTATTTTTATTTGCTTTTTCTTTTGTACAAGATAGACAATAGTCATGTGTTAATTATGCTTATTAACTACTTTGCTTAAAACAAATAATATAGTAAAAACATAAATTTTCTTAAAACTAACAATTTAACTTCTGTAAGGGTCTACCGAAGTTATTTCCTAATCAGAAAATTTAGAGAAACACATTTGGCCCATATTGAGAAGATCGAAAGGCTTTTAAGCAATCATTTACAGGTTTATTGGAAGTACTCAATTTATTTCGCTAAGGCCTTATAGAACAAAACTACATTCAAACATTGCAAATGTAGTAGTGTAGTTTTGTTCAAGTGTTTCGATAGGCACATCTAAAAACCCTTATAAAAGGCTTGTCGTAGCCTAGAAGAAGCCTTTTCGAAGCACAATGCAAAACAAAATAAAAACAAATTTTTTATTTTTATTTCTACATTTTCTTCTTAATTTTCATGCAAGTAATGATTTTCTTCTGAAATTTAATGCACAATAATTATTTATATCTGAAAAAAAACACATTACTTGATGGATTTTGCGGGATTTGAACCGAGGATGGTTGGGTTGAAACCGAAATCAGCTTCCTAAAAACTTCCTTGGGACTTCCTGATGAATTGAACTAATTTAAAAAATACAGGTGACCATTCGTCTGTTGCTTGCAAGGGAGTTTTTTTTACTTAATGTTATTTTTTTTTTTAATTTTTAATGTTTCCATGATTACTTATCAGAGAAAACATGGAAGAGGTCACACAAACATACATTTTGTGAGACAACAATTAAAATATATATGTAAGTTCCTTTTTCATTGAAATCGATTGTTTTTAAGAACAAAAATCTTTGATTTGAGAAAAAATATAAAAAAATCTTTTATGCTCCATAAAATATGTACATACTTTTCATTTTGTACACAAACCATTTACTCAATTTTAATTTAAACAATAATGACCATCATTAAGTTTTTTCAACTGAAAGTAGCTATATAGAATAGATATTAAAAAACGTTTAAAATGTAATTAAAAAACTACTGAGTAATTAAAGCTTCATACTTAGGTAATTTTTGAAAACATTCGAATTTCTTAACGTGACAATGTTTTTTAACGATGAAACAGAAACTATACCATGGTCACCTCGTTTGTGAATAATTCAGCCAGCAGTAGCTTATTTTCACATCAATACTACTTTCCATGCGAAGTACCAGCTTTTAATGCTTTCATGTTGAGTGTGCAACACTTCGCTAGGACCAAATAATCGGAATTATTACTTCCCGCGCATGCGCCTGAGAGGATGATTAAAATTAAGTTTGCATAACCACCTGTTCACAGGTCTTATAGAAACAAATAAGGCTGACATCACTTCGCTAAGGCAAATTCATCGAAATAAATGCTTCCCGCGCATGCTTCTGACAGAGCTCACACAATTATTATGCTTGTGTCCGGCTTGTGTTTGATGGGTTATAGAACCAAAATTGGGTGTCATGCTTAATCAGAGTTACCACTGCGATCAAAATTTCATTCTGAGGGAATCATTTTTATTGGTGGTATCCGGGGTATTATCTTTTTAATAGAAATTAAAAAAAAAAGACAAACAAGGAATATGAATAAAGTTTATCTGTTTTTGTCAAATCATTTCTATTACATTATTATAGTTCCATGTAAAAAAAATATATTTTTTTTTTCTTTTTTTTTAAGTGAATTTAAATTGTTTTTTTTTTTCTTTTTTTCATATTTATATCAATGCAGAAAATAAATGCTTGTTCCGTTTTTGTTTTGCTAAATTAAAAAGCTTTACCTATACTCAATGAATCGGTTTAATTTAAATTTTTAAAATGATACAAATTTACCTCTTTTAATTTTTATAAATAATAAATAATTTGACCTGTGGTAACCCTCTCTCAGCAGTAGAAACATACATGCGCCCAACAGTACACAAGATAATGCTCGTATCGGGCTTTTCCTTAGTAGGCTTACAGAAAAAAAATAAATTGACATAATTCCACTAACAATTATGCTTCCATTAGACTTTTGTACACATAATAGCTTGTTTCAGGTCTTTGTAAGCAGGCCCTTCCAGAGCTCTTGGCAGTGCTTCCTAATGAAAGCTTTTTCTTTGCTTTTATTTCGCATGCCTTTCAAAATTTATTTCTGGGAAGCCTTACGACAACTATAACCAAATTGTAAATATTCAGGCTTGCAGAAAATTCAAGATTCTGCTTGTAATAGTTTTGTAAGAAGCTGTTTTCAAAAATATAGCTTCGAAAATTTGCAACTTCGATGTCCAAACTAAATACAAGCCTAGTAGAAATAATAACTTATAGAAATTCAAAAAATTAACCTTATAGAGGAAAAATTGTTGGGTATTTCATTTCAAGTATAGAAAAGCGAAGAAAATAATCAAACTTTGTTTTTTTTTTTTTTTTGTCAGTATTTTGTTGAGAAACCATTGTTTTTTATTATTGCTGCACATCTGCGTGGCATTGAGTCCACTAGGGTCCGACAGCGCTCAATTGGTATTTGATCCCATGATTCCTGAACTGCATCCCATAATTGCCGCGAATTCAAAGATCCCCGCTGGGAAACAGCCTTTTTTACATCTGCCTATACATTTTCTATCGGATTAATGTCAGGCGACTGAGCTGGCCATTGCATAACCTCAACCCCATTGACCCGAAACCATTCCTTAGCAGACTTACTCGTATGTTTCGGGTCGTTGTCTTGATGGAATACCCATTTTAACGGCATATTCCATTCCGCATGAGGCAGCATCATATTGGACAAGATATCCACATTAACCCGCAGATCCATTGTGCCAGTTATTTAATGTATGGTGCCAATACCGCTATATGAGAAAATGCCCCATGCCATGACCTTAGCCCCTCCATGTTTAACAGTTTTAACGGTGTACTGGGGCCTATATTCGGTATTCGAGGTCGTGCGTATTGCCTTGAACCAGTTCCACCAAATAAAACAATTTTTGTCTCATCAGTCCACAGAATGTTTCGCCATTTTTCTAGAGGCCAGTTAACATGGGTTTTTGCGAAGTGTAGGTGCGCTGCTACATGATTTTTTGTCGGCATGGGCACTTTCCGTGGATTTCTAGCTATTAAAACGTTTTCTAACAATCGCCTTCTTATAATAACACTACTTACTGACAGTCCTAGACCTTCCTGGATCATCTGAGAGGAAGCAAAAGGGTCCTTTCGAACGATGCGACGATCTCCGGTTAATTTTGTTTTTCGTTTTCGATCATCTGGTCAGAGCACCCCAACAACAACTTTATTTCTTTATATGTTTTGCCTTCATTTCGAAGTTTTTTTTATGAACTCACGGTTTTCGTCGGTACAATGATTTACTCGGCCCACTAATAAATCAAATGTATGGAAATAAACGATAATTGAACTTAATAATAATCCTAATTGAACTATTTGTCTATAAATAAAAAAGTAAAAGATTGTTTAAAATCTCAAATTTCTAGAACAGTTTCATTAATGCCGCATATCAGGGGAGCCATCCGGAAAACAAAAATAAACGAACAATACCGTTTCGACAATACCTACATATTTCTATGACATCTCTGAATGGAGAAACTGAGAGACGGAAATACTTTGATTTTAATATTATACCTGGAAATTTCGTTAGTTTTCATAGTGGGCCACTGAATTTGAATTTTCGCTTAATTTATCAAGCTAGACATTTTAGTGTAGGGGTCACTCAAACTGATAAAAATTGTATGCATAGACAAGGCCGTATGCAGGATTTCGATTGGTGGGGGAGGCAAACTGAAACAAAAACAGATCCGCTGGATTCTGTATTTATTTAGTTTTTTTTTAATTTAAAAATTGAGGCCTACTTATTAAAGCTTCTAATAAAAAATAAGCAGTTAGAACCATAACCTTCTGAAGATATACTAGTTGAATTTTCACCGACAAGCGATACGCTAATATTAACACAAACATATTAATTTCATATTCAAATATCAAAATTTATTAATGCTGCATGCTTCAGGTGCAGTGAAATTAGTCTAATAAGGTCCAGTTTTTCAGTGTGAGATTATCCAAGTTTCTACGTTGTGTTAAACCCGAGCTAACTCCTGAAAATAGTCAATCTATAGCCAGATTATTTTTCTATAGACTGCTTAACTGCGAAGACAGCCAAGATTTCGCTAGGCAGACCACTCCATTCAACTTGGACGATGATGGCCAACAGTTCAGTCCACCCGACTTAACATGAATGTGGCTGGCGAAATCCAAACTTAAGTCGTGCAAGACTGCTGGTGCGGATGGATTACCAGCCGAACTATTTAAATCAGCGGGAGATGAATTGGTTAGGAGCATACTCCACTCATCTGCAAAATTTGGTCGGATGAAAGTATGCCCGATGAATGGAAGCTCGATATGAGATGCTCTGTAATGCACCATCTACAGAGGAATTAGTCTCCTAAACGTCACATATAAAATCTTGTCGGCTATCCTGTGTGACCAATTAAAACCTTTTGTCAACGATCTGATCGGGCCCTATCAGTGTGGTTTTAGGCCAGGCAAGTCAACCGTCGATCAAATGTTCACACTCCAACAGATTTTAGAAAAAACTCGGGCATTCCAGATCGATACACACCACCTCTTTATCGATTTTAAAGTCGCGTATGATAGCGAGAAAAGGGACGAATTATACAGAGCCATGTCATATCTCGGCATCCCTGCCAAACTCGTCCGCTTGTGTAGGATGGTGATGTAGAAATATCGCTGATCCGTCAAAATCGGTAAGAACACCACGAATTCCTTTGATGTTGAGAAAGGATTGAGGCAAGGCGACGCGTTATCATGCATCCTATTTAACATCCTTGTTGAAACAATTGTACGTAACGCACGCGTCAACTGCTGCGTATGCAGTTGACAAAGACATTGTTGGCAGAACGAAGAGAGCTCTGACAGGCGCATTTGCCAGCATTAAATCGGAGGCGGCTAAAATGGGATTGGCGGTTAATGAGGACAAGAGAAAGGAATCTCAACATCGTCGACTCAGGCAAAATATCAGGAAGGGCTCCACTTTTACCTCGCAAAGAGACATTAAAGCAGAGACAACAAACAAACAATTACTTTTGCCAACCGCTGTTTCTTGGGGCTAAGGAGACATTTAAGAAGTAAGGCCCTCTCTCAGAGAACTAAAGAGACTTTACACAAGACCCTAATCAACCCAGTCCTGCTCTATGGGGCAGAAGCATGGACATTAATAAAATAGGATGAAAGTCTGCTAGGGTGCTTTGAGAGGAAGATTCTTCGTGTGATTTTCGGTCCGCTGTGTATGGAAGGAGTGTGGAGGAGAAGAGATTCAACTACGAGCTATACGGGCTATACAGCGACGTTGACCTGGTCAAAAAGCTGAAAATACTGCGGGTGAGATGGCTGTGACACGTGGAGCGTATGAACAGCAACACACCTGCCCGATGAGTCTTCGAATCCAACCCCGATGGTGTACGCAGCAGAGGAAAAACCCAAAGCAGGTAGCGCACACAAATGGAGAACGACCTCAACCAACTCGGTGTGCACAACTGGAAGCAGCTAGGTAGGGACAGAGCTGGCAGGGAAGTTGAGGCCGTAGCCCCAAAGCCCATCCTGGGCTGTGAGCGCCATCTAAAGTAAAGTAAAATAAGTAATTTGACAACTGAAAGTTAAAGATAGTCCTCCATATCAAAACTGCTTTTGAAATAAATCGGGTTCCATTTATTTGCGGGATTAACTAACTTAACTCAGAATTCTCTGCTCAGGAAAACTGTCCCTTGTACAAGGCCATTACCAGGGGAGTAGGGCTGTCCACGAGACGAGACTTTGCGAGACTTTTGCAAGTCTCGTCTCGGTCTCATTAAAATCAAAAATGTTCAGTCTCGTATAATTAAGCCTCGTCTCGGTCTCGTCTCCGAAAAACACGATTTCCGGACAACCTGATGATTATTGGAACGAAATATTTTCGATTATAGTTTGAATATGTGCAGAAGAAAATAAATATTTTACTGAAATTAGATTGTTTAATTTATAAGACTCTCTGTAAACTTCGATCCAAATTTACAGTCTCGTTTCGGTCTCGTCTCGGTTGCTTTAAAGGTACTCTCGTCTCGTCTCGTCTCGGGCTCGTCATGCGAGACCGAGATCGAGACCGAGACTTTTCTCGTCTCGTGGCCAGCCCTACAGGGGAGGCATATGACAAGGGTTTGATGCTTTGATTTTGATCTGGTCAATTATGAAACACAAGACTATAAGAATTGTATGATTCAGAAGCAGCAGTATACGACCAACAAGGTTCAGAAATTTTTTTCTTACAAAAACAAATAAAAGAAATGTTGGTACACTGTGGCGTATGTGGAACATTTTTTTTTTTTTATTCCAAATGGATATTATGACAACAAATTAAAAATGAAATTCAGCGTTTGATTTCTTGCAGAAGGCTGCAAAAAATATGAAAATGGTGTAAAGGGTACTATAAAACATGGAGGAGGCAATTTACCTGTACAATTCAGCATTTTACCAGTAAATTCTAGAACTTCCACATATCAAAGTCTTACAGTTGTAATTACACATTTAACTTGCTGCCCATCAGCTATCAGCAGTAGTTATATTAAAAAAAGCAAATGTCTTATTGACTTTCATTTATTTTACCCTAAACTAGCTGCAATATTGAAGAGTTGTTATTAATTTGTATCTTTAAAAATTAAGAAATTATTAAAGAAATAAAATTTTAATTAAATTTTTATTAGACTCATAATTTCCAGTTCAATGAACAAATCAGTAAAGTATGTTACGAGTAGGTATGTCTTAAAATTTCTAATTAAACAATAATTCTGTCAAGCGTTACTTTGTGTAAAGCCAATATATTACACATGATAGGTTTAATATTATGTGGTTGCTTAATTATTTCATTAGAAGATCAAAATTCAAACATGACGTCTTCATTATTGAAAATCGGAAATATTTCAACGTAAACTATAATTATAGGATAGGGTAAACTGTGTGTTATAGTGAACTTATGGTTATACACCAGTAAACCTTCAAATTCTTAATGAGTACGAGTACTGTTTGTAAAAGTCTTAACATGACATTAACACAAAATGGATCTCAAATAAAAAAAAACCATGGCCATCTGATTTGTTTTATACTTATGAAATTAAAAAAGTTAAAATGAAATTGAAAAATTAAGCGAACCTTGGTCGATTTTTTTTTTTTTTGAGACTTTGTTTTGTTGATTTTTTGTGTTTTATAATTCTCCAAGAAAAAGACGATAATGTCCTCTTAAAAAGCTTATATCTTGAGCTCTATTGGTCAGATTGCCAAGATTTTGACTTAAAGAAAATGACAGAGCATCACGGCATATATTTTATAAGTTTATTGAAGTGGATATACCTCTGACAAAATAAATTGGAAAATCAATGTTTTCAAACCCCCACCCCCGCCAAAGGCTATAAAAGAAACCTGCCAGACGATTGTTCTCGATACCACGATATATGTACCTTCAAACCCTCATACTCATCTTTGGTTATCAATCCACTCTCGAAATTTGCTGTGAATATGAAATTATGAAAAAAAATTTAATCGTTGGAGCGGTTTTTTAAAAAAATAATTTTGTATTTTAATTATTTTAAAGAAAAAAACTTGAAAGGCGAATTTTAAGTGATTATGAAATTTAAAAAAATATAAGGTACACTTTTTTATTAAAATGCTTTGGGCCGTTTTCGAGAAATATAATATATTACTTAACGGTCTTTCAACATTTGTATGGAATATTTTTGAGCTTAGAAACATGATTTTTTCAAATATTTTAGAAGATAATAAAAAACTACTTTATGACAAGTTTAAAAAAAAATTGCTTTATAAAAAAAAAAAAAATTAAAAGTTAAAAAAAAAAATATTTTCAAAATTTTTGTTCCAAATAATGCTAAAACCTTGTAGAAGCTTCTTCTTAAAAAAAAAATGACAAATATCAACTGAACCGTTTTCGGAAAAAATTATTATTTTTTGACAAAAAAAAAATTGTCAACAAGTATCCTTTCTATGAGAAGATTGCTGAAGCTATTTATGAGAAAAAACAAATACATTTTTTTTTGTTGGTCCTAAAAAAATATCAAAAAAATTTGTGGGCATATAGTTATCAAGTTGTAAGAAAATCCATTTTGCCGTTTAAGCAGTACGGTACGCATATCCAGACCACACCGCACAACCCCCCCACCACCCCAATATATTTAGCTTGCTACGGTCTTAACTCGAGGGAATTCCCAAAACCCTTAAATCACTTCAGAGGCTAGGCAGCATTTCGAGGTACATACAAACAAAACGAATTTCGGGAACAACTTTTTTCACTTCGAAAAAATTGCGACAAGCATTTTTACCTCTTTTAGGCTTCCTATCTTAATTTCGAGTGGAGTAACAAATTTTAGGGAGAAGGAGGTAATATACAATTTTTTTTTCAAATTAGGTACTCCAAAGATATAGGTTTTTTTAAAAATAGTTGTAGGTACAGTACACATTGTAGCTTATGTAATTCTGCACAAAAAAGACTAAAGCACTTTTTTTTCGTGTACGTAATAGATTTCGAGAAAAATGGTTGAAAACATTGGGACGTAATACATGAATGGCTAAAATAGATTTGCAGCAAGTTTGCACGCATCTATACATGCAGCGCTGTACACGAAACACATGTGCATAGTTTCTGATATTCATGATGTATAATTTTGTCAAATAAACAAATGAAAGCACAGCATTGCGGATGTGACAAGAAAGTGCTTTTTCGGCACGAGATTTTCTTCGGCTTCATGGATTCTTCAAAAAGAATCACCAAGGACCAAGCCAAACAATTTTGTACGGGTTTACGGGCATAGTTTTAAACTTTCCTATTTCACTCAAAAAGACATCCTTTCGCCCCAGATATTTTTATGGACTCTTTTGATTCTTATTTCTTACGACAAATGACACATGTGTGTCAAGTGACATGACCATATCATTGAAATTTGGTAATTTTATAAAAAGGTTATAACTTTTTCTAGGGAAATTATATTGACATTATTTTGATTGCATAAGATTGGGCATTAAAAATAACCCTAAGGTCATGTGCCATATGCTTAGATTATACCAAGACGAATATGTAGGGGTTTGATATACTTTCACCTTCCTATCCCCCCATTTTGAAAGCGATTATACAAAAAACTAATACATGGATAAAAATGGACTTCGGATATGCTGTACAGTATGAAATTCGTGTTAAAACATGGTCCGAAATTTCGTGTTAAAGCATGGTCCGAAGGCAACCCTTATATCTCCGGTCTGCCACTGTGGCAACACTTCTTAAAAGTAAATTTAGGATGTGGAGTATAAGTGTACCAGAGCTCATCTCGTCAGATTGAAGGGCAAGCCCTTAAAGCCCTAACTAATTACATTTGTTTGACTTAACAAAGGAACCTATAGTTTTCGAGTAAATTGGAAAAAAAATGAATTTTACGGCCAATAAATTTGTTTGCTTTAGGAAGTGTTGAGAACGTACAAATAAAGCTCTCCACGTAAATTCAGGTTTGTCGGTATTTTTTCGAAGTAAAGACATTTTTGTATCTAATCTCCCTATAGACAATCATCATGGCGACTAAAAATAAATGAGAAGGAGCAGCTCAAAAACCATTACGAATGAATCATTATGTATTGCAGGCAGCACTGATTTGGAAAAACTAGTTAAAAAAGCTCAACCCTTGAACTTTACTTACTACTAAAGTACTTAACTTCTACAATACCCTACAAATGCGATGTCATAGGAACCAAATACCACTAGAGACTAATCAAATTAGGTTATTAATTTCAATTATAATTAGGTTCGTCATTGTTAGTCGATATAATACCATATTTCACCATAATTTTGCAAGCCTAACGAATAATATACATACATGCCTATATCTGAGTTACTTCAAATAAAGTGGATTTCTATTTCATCGATTCTTCTCATTCTTAATGGGTTTACACAGTTATTTTTTTTTTTAATCATTATGATAATTTTGTGCTGATCTGAATGGTAGCTCTAATCCAGATGTTGCTAATTGCATAATTTAATTAACACAAACGATACCTTCTAGCAATCAAATCAGAAAGTTTTCTTCTCTCAATTTAAATCCAAATCAAATTATGTACGTGGGTAGAAAAAAAAAAAGGAATAAAAAGAAGTATAAAACTAAAAAAACTTTGAAGTGCGATGGTTAAATATCTAGTTTGGAAGTTCAAAGTTGAAACTTTTAAAGAGTAGATAGGAATGGAAGAAAAGTTTAAAGTAGTAGGTACGCACTTGACCTTTTTTTATGGCAAAATAAAAATGTTTTCCTCTGTAACGTTAAAGATATACATATGTAGGAATTGGTGCCGTCTTGATTCTCTCTGTTGGTATAAAATATTTTGACAATTTGTTGAAAATATGGTTGCGTGATTCCATTCAATGCGAACGTGACAATATGAAAAGATTTTCAATTTTTCTGTTGAAAAACTTCGAAATCCCTTTTTTTTACCCTAGCACACACTAATAATCCAGCATATCCACCTATCCAATTACCGAAAAAATCTCCGAAGCGAATGTGTCAATGACGACGACGACGTTCTATGGTACGAGCATAAGGCATCTTGAGGGAATAATCCTTTTGATTGACACTCGCAACCAACTTCTTGTTGAATCTTCTTTACTTTTAAGCTTTGCTGTTTTTTTTGTTTACGGTTGCCATGTCGTCATGCGTTTTCTTTCAATCATTCTTGTTTTTTTTTTCAAGATTAAATTAACAAGTTTGATGGTTCATAAAGTAGGATATGTAGTAGCTTTTTCTGTTGGAAAATTGTGTATTCGAGAAGGAATTGACGTTTTATCAGACTTTTGTATCTTTTTCGATTTAGTTTAGATTTCCAGGGAGGATATTATGTGTACCATAAAACGTTGGTTATAAATCCAGGTTTATCTTTTACTTCAAATAAAAATTTATTTTACAATTTCTTACATTTTTGGCAAAAATCAGGGCTGCCGATATTGAAACTAATGAAAAGTATTAACTTTTAGTGAGCGAAGAAGATGTAACGATTTGTAAATAACTTGAAACAGTAAATCAAATACCTAATTAGGCTAATCAATATCAGTTTATTTCTTCAACAAAATAATCGTAGAACGGGCAAGGTGAATTTATATGCGAGACGCATTTATGCTATTTTTGGCACTATATACACTAGAAAATGTATGCAGACTAAGCAAGCCCTCCTATGTATTTTCTTAAAAATAATGGCGCAAAATTTTAAACATTGCTCGTTTAAGGAATTCCGCCCAACTAACAATTCAGCTTCTTTTAGCTTATAATATTGATGTGACGCAGGTTTCACTTTATATAAAGCTTCGGTACGGCCTTCGGCGGTATTATATTTCTTATACATGTAACGAGCTGGATAATTACTTCTTTAAAGTCGAATAGAAATAAGAATAAGAAGTCTTACCGAGTTTGCAAGCTGTCACTCGAATAGACTTCTAAAATTGATATTACAGAAGATGATTGAAGATGTCACTTTAAAAAGGCTGCATAAAATTTTTATAAAAGTAGCTGCCTCTAAAAGTTTTCTGTAACCATTTTCAATAATTTTTATTGAATACTTCGATACGGCTTGTTAAGTCTTACTAAAGAATTATAAAAGAATGGCCACGTTCGGGTGGTAGGCAGACATATGGTATCTACTTTAGCATCTGATACGTTTTCAAACGACCATAACCGTGTATGTAACCAAACCAAACGAAAACCAAGAAAATAAACAGGTGAGATATCAGCTGTTAGTATGAAGTATCTCTCCCAAACCAACGCGAAAGCGGCGCAGAATATTCGCCGACAGCAGTTTTTGTTTGTTGCTTAGCATTAGGGGCATTCATGCAAACGCAGAAAACCCATAGAAAGCTTAAAAACTATAGAATTTTCTATCGGTCGAAATGAACTGTCAAATTTTGTATGGCAAAAATTTTCTGCAACCCTTAGAAACTTTCTGACGTTTAATTTGACATTTGACTTAACTTAGCTGTTTGTTTCTATCGTTTACGCAAAAATTTAGAATGGTGTGTTCATGTAACCTTTTGCGTAAAATTATATTTTTCTACAAAGCGAAAAATTATCTCGTTACATGAATACCCTTATTATTTACTTGTCATTTATTTTGTATGATTGTGAATGATTCGCCCTGCATAACGAATATTCCGCGTTGGTTTGAGAGAGCCTTAATACAAACAGATCCGAACATTTTTGGGATAGCCTTATATTTCTTTTTGGTATATTCTACAATGTCCCAAAGGTAGTTAAAATTTTTGGTCATTTGTAAAAAAACATACAAAACACCACCTTGTCCTCGGTTTCAACGCTCGTCTTCAATAACAACCCTTTTGTCAGCTCGGTAGATAAAGCCAATTTGCTTGCTGTTAATTCGACGCTGCCAGATAGTGGTATGACTCCTCCTGTACTTGAGAGCGTAAATGGTTTTATGGGACAAATCTTCTTTCGCACCCGTGCAGTTGCTAGAGTTTTAAAAGATCTCGACGTTCATAAATCCGCTGGCCGGATAGTATCCCTCCCATCGTTCTGAAGAGGTGTTCTTCAACGCTGGCAAAACCACTGCGTAAGCTTTTCCATCTGTCCTACTCTACTGGTCTCTTTCCGAGTGGACGGAAAACAGCATTTTTCCAGCCTGTCCTAAAAAAGGCGTATCTTCTTCACCCTCAAACTATCGACCAATTGCACTTACGTTCCTTCTTTCGAAGGTCATGGAAACGCTGATTAATTTCCAGTTCAAAAAATATCTCGAGGAACGAATGCTTCTTAATGTTCGACAGTACGGCTTTCGTAGCAATAGGTCCACTGGTGATCTGATGGTATATCTCACCGAACAGTGGAACAAATCTTTACATCGTTTTGGAGAAAGTAAGATTATTGCACTTGATATTTCAAAAGCGTTTGATAGAGTTCGGCACCAAGCTCTCTTATCGAAAATGCGCGCATTTGGTTAAGATGAATCTCTTCTTCGTTGGATTAGAAATAATTTTTCGGACCGATAAATTCAAGTTGTATTGGACGGTTTCAAGTCTGAAATCCACAAAATAAATGCTGGTGTGCCCCAGGGCTCCGTTTTGTCTCCGACTCTCTTCCTTATTTTTATTAATGATCTCTTGTCTGAAACTTCTAATCCATTAAACTGTTTCGCTGACGATAGTACCCTCAGCTCTCATATTCGTTTACAGATTCTCATCCATGTCCTTCGGATGTGGAACTTGAACGGCAGCGTATGATAAGTTCATTAAATTCTGATCTCGACAGCATTGCCCAATGGGGAATCAAAAACCGCGTAGAATTTAATGCTTCTAAAACTCAATGCTGTCTCCTGTCGTTAAAGCGAAATCCACCCCCAATGCCGCTATCCATGGACGGCACTTGCATCGAGGAAACCGAACACCTCTCAGTTCTCGGTATGTGTGTCACAGACCACATTTTGTGGAATGACCACATATTTGATGTCGTTAAAAACGCTGCTAAGTGCTTTGGTTTTCTCCGTAGATGCAAGAAGTTTTTCTCCCCTTCTGATCTGGCTTTGATCTACAAGGCCTTTATTCGTCCAAAACTTTAGTACAATTCTCATGTTTGGGCAGGAGCTCCAAAAACCCGCTTGAGTTTGTTGGACCGAATACAAAAGAGAGCTTTATTTTATCGCTATTATTATAATCAGTGTTCTAGTGAAATAGCCAGTTGCATTCCTCCCCTTAAACAATTCAACCGTAATACTCGCGCTTCTAGGAATGCCCATCAGTTTACCCTCGAGCCCAACTTCGGACGTACTGTAATGTACAGAGATTCTTTCTTCAGTCACACCACACGATTGTGGAATGCTTTACCCGGCCCTACTTTCCCCTCTCATTTCGATGTGCAAACATTCAAAGCCAATGTGCATCGGTATCTCCTTTTAAATCCTCTCCTACTTACCTACTTACCTAATCGCTCGTGCTATGTTAAAACATTTTAAGGGTATTCATAACCCCTTTTATGCGCGCGGAATATATAAAAAAAAAAAAAAAAACCTATTAAATATAGAGATTCTTTCCTTAGCCGCACTACAAGAATGTGGAAGGCTTTACCCGACACAATGTTTCCCTGTCATTTTGATATTCAGAGGTTCAAAGCCAATGTGCATCGGTATCTCCTCTTAAATCCTTCCCTTTTTTCCTAACGCTAGCATTGTGTTTAACCCTTTCGGTACGGATGTGGTACAAGACAAAGAATATTTATATGGACTTGTACCACATCCGTACCGAAAGGGTTAAAAATTTTAAGGGTATTAAAATCCCCTTTAGTGTGCGCTTTATTAAAAAGAAAAAAATTTAACTTATTTTCCTGTTTGTATTAAATCAAATAAAAATCAAAATTGCTATTTTAACATGCTTTTATTATTTTTTCGTTAACGACATGCAAATTGTATCAAGCAATTACTATATGTATGTATATACACCGTCAAAGTCAATGTCTAGCTAGATTCTAGTTGTTACTTGTTAGCTATACGAGAGCAAGTTCGTGGGATCCCAGTCGTGCATATTTTTTTGTTGTTTTTACAAATACATTTTTTATTTAATCTTGAAAATTGAAAATCCTAAAATGATGAAGTTTGAAATTTTGATAATAGTTTGAAATTTTTGCTTTTATTTTTTTTTTTTTAATTTTGATTTTTAAAATAATTAAAAAAAAAATGTTTTGACAAAAAAATTAATTTTATTTTAAAATAAAAGAAGAAATGTATGGCTTTACAAAAAGTAATAACAGAGCATTGTTTGTGTTGCCGTTGTTTTTAAATAATTTGTTTTCTGTTTTGAGTATTTTTTTTATATTAAGTTGCCCCTCCCGTCTAAATGGGGAGTAAAGACCCCAATTCCATACGATTTTTTTATTGTCTCAACCTATCTTGCGCCCTCTAGCTTTTTTTCACACCTTATGTGAAGCACCCTGTACACATTTTAATACGAAAAAATAAAGGCAACAAAATCAAAGTGACGTTCAAACTTTTTCTCACTCACTTCGAACCTATAATCCGCTCATTTCCAGGTTTTGAAACGACAGCCCTTAACTATATTTATTCATTTCGCTCATCACCGCCGCCACCGCACCCATTTCCCCTTAAGGTTTACTATTTTCTCTGATTTGTTTTACAAAAAATTTTATACGGATAAACGAATTTATTGTAAAATACGATGTGGTGGTTGCAGATGTCACTTGTTTCAAATATTCAATCAGATTAATAAATCACATCAAGTGCGCGGAAAATTGTTTAGTAGTAAGTTAAGATGAAGAAATATAAAAAAAAATATTATATAAACATTCTATTATGTTCTTTTTTTTACTTTTGGTTATTTTTATAAGTAACCAAATAAGAAAATTGTTTTAAGATATTTTATGTTAATAGAAAAAGGCTTCACAAAATAAAAACAAAGAATGCGCAGCTTGCTCAGAAATGTTATATTTAAATTATATCTTACAAATTATTTTTTATTAACATTTTATATTGGTATGAAAGGTAGGAAGCGGCCCATAGCCCAATTCCACTGAAGTCAGTGGCGGATCCAGGGTTGTGGCTATAGGGGCTAAAGCCCCCCCCCAACCGATTGTTAAAATTGATTGAAATATAGAAATCAATAAATTACAACGAGAAGTGTTTTATGTTCGTCTAATATATTGCTAAGCAGTGAAGTTTTATGGGAGTCAGAAAAAATAACGAGGATGGGGCTAAGCTATTTATAATATGTTATGTAATTCGTTAAATGAATTACATTGGGGCTAAAGCCTGAAAGGAATTGTACAAAAAACAAGGTTGGAGCTACAAATAATTAACAAGGACAGACAATTGGGACGAAAAAAAACAGCTCGGGAATAGGGCTTGACAAGAATTGGACAAAAAAAAACGTGATCGGGGCTAAGCAAATAATTCCCTTAAAACTTACCTTATTTGAGCAAGTTTTGGGCTTTTTGACTTAAGGGACTGTCAAGTCCAAATTGGGGCTAAGGCTTGAAGAGATAACTGAAACACGGGGTGGGGGCTTTTTGGTCTAGGTTCGAATCCAGTTGACGGCAAAAACAATTTATAAATTAAAATTGGAACTATAGACTAAGCACCACTCAAAGGAATCTGATGATTGGTGTAAAAAAACAAAAAATAAATCGGGTGGCACAACGGCTCATGAAGAACCAGGGCCTAGTGACTAACAACTCGCAACCATTCCTGTGTGCGCCTTTCGATAGGAATGGAAGGGACCTACAATTTTATGCCGAATCCGCACGGCTTGACAAGAAGCACTTGTTCGTGACAAGTGATACTCTTGGAGGATTTGTCAATTCCTCGCAAGAGGCAGTAGACCTGAAAAAAAACATTTTAGTTTTTTAGGTGGACGAGGCTGGGAAGCGATTCCAGACCTCCAGCGTGACAGTCGAACGCACTAACCATTACGCTACGGGCTACTACTATGATTGGTGTGGCAGCCATAAAATTGCAATAATTCCAGCCAAAATGTAATACTCGGAGGTAGACAAGACAAGTGGTTGTTGTTCATTCAAAACCTTCAATGTTAAAACTTTAATATTTGTTATAAATTGTAAAATTAATTTGAGAACAAACAATATAAATTACTTAATATCTCAAAGGGGATATCACAAGCCCCCCCCCCTTCGCCACAGCCAAATCCCAGATCCGGTACTGGCTGAAGTGCACCGTTTTGATACCATAATTGTTATGATAAGTATGTTTGTATATAATTTATGTCATTTAGTATATAAAATCGGGCAATTTAATAGGGGTATTCATGCAAACGCAGAAAACCCATAGAAAGCTTAGAAACGCTAGAATTTTCTATCGGTAGAAATGAACTGTCAAAATTTGTATGGGAAAAATTTTCTGCAAAATATAGAATTTTATCTCACAATTTTGAAGCGGAAAGCGTAGAAAAAACCCTTAGAAACTTTGTGACGTTTAATTTGACATTTGACTTAACTTAGCTGGTTGTTTCTATCGTTTACGCAAAAATTTCTAATGGGGTGTTCATGTAACTTTTTGCGTAAAATTATATTTTTCTACAAAGCGAAAAAAATGACTTAGTAGAATAATTGTCTTTATGATAAATCTTTTAATTCAATGTGACATGGCTGATTCTGTTTTGCATTTATGTACGTACTTGCGTTTTGTGATAATGATGGACTTCATTGCGTGCGTCGGCGGCGTCGATGACTTTCCTAAGCCTCGATGTCGGTTTTGCTGACCCAATTCTGGACTGGCAAACAAACAAGAATATTAGAATAAAAGCATTTTGTATGAAAACAACAAAAATAATTAAACTTCAGGTGATCCCATCAAACATGAACAAAAAAAAAAACATATACATACATATTTAAATTAAACTTAACAAATGTACAACTCTCGAGCACATACTGTCATCATGAGTAATGTATCTTTAAAATTATTATCCACACATACGTTCATAAAAATAAGAAAATTGAAAAATGTGTTGAATTAACGTTCATAAAAAGAAGAGTTACTTTAAACATCGATAGTTTGCAGTTTCGAAAAAAAAATAAAAAAAAAACATCATTAAACCGCTTGCTGATTTATGTTTACTTTTATATTAAACTACCTTGACTTTTAATTTTTTTTTTACTTAGCTCTTATCTTAAAATACTTTTGTATAATCTATTGTTATTTGGTTTTTATTCATTAATTTATAAAATTTTTCAAAATAATTTTTTATTTTAATTTGATAAGATGTTTAACGGAGCACAAAGCTGACATTAGCAACACACAGGTTTATCCCAAAACATATTTGATACTAATCAAATCAGAATCACCATGCAGAGAAGAGAAAAGAGCAGAAAAACGAAACACAATTGAAAGCTTACGAATTCAACAAAATCTTGATAAAACAATGAACACACAAGAAGACAGAGATAAAACAATAGCAACCTACGCTCTGGCATTAAAAGAATAACGTACAGTGTGATAACTTAATTTTTGAAAGAGCTGAATAAAGTATTCAGTTTATTTTTAAAAAAAATCTTTAATTAAAGTAGATTCAGTTTTAATTATATTTTATTTTGTATCCAATGTATAACTACAAAATATTTCATGTAAGTTTTATATATACACAAATGTAAAGAAATGTTTAATATCCGTAATCATTTTGTTCAGATTTAATAAAAACTACCCCTGATGAAGTTGGGAAAATCCAACGAAACGTAGGGAAAATTATGAAGTAAAGTTTTTTATTTGCATAAATAAGAAGAGTGATCAAAAAAGCCTGAAAACCCACAAATAAGATGTTTCAGAGTTTTTTTATAATTTATAGTTTTTTTTTTTGTTTATTTCATTTATTAAATATATAAAGTGGGGAGTACATTAAGAATTAAATTCTTTTAATTTTCACATATGCATTAACAAATAAAGAATAAGATTATATGTTTTAAGATTTACAACATATTTACACAATGTAAGACTATTATAAGAGAGTAAGATATTTTAATTAAATAAGTTATTCATTTGATTACTTTTAACATATGATAATAATAAAAAGTATTTAAGCGACCTTTAGTCCAATGCGTTTCGGTCCTGATAACAATTACAGTGGACCTCATCAGTTAGAGCTGTAATTGTTACCTTTCTAAGACGCAACATTTTAGTCGATGGCTACCGACGTTTATAAAATTTACAGCATAAACACACTGCAAATTATTACAGCTCTAACTGATGAGGTCCACTGTAATTGTTATCAGGACCGAAACGCATTGGACTAAAGGTCGCTTAAATACTTTTTATTGAATTTCATTCAATACAGTCCACTAAAATAAAAACAAAAACAATATAACTTCTATTGTTTAGGTTTTTTCTTTCTTTAATATGATAATAATAGTATTTTGAACTTTAAGCTTGAAATTACTAAACGAATTGACAAAGGTAGGGAATTCGATAATCTTATAGTGTGAACAAAGAAGAGTTGTTGGCTATTTAAGTAATTAAATCGAGGCAGAATTATTGTGTTCGAATAGTTTGCAAATATTATTTTCTCCAACAGGTAAGCGGGTTTGTGACTTTGAATAAGTTTGTGAAAGAATATGCAGTTACGTATGTTTATATGTTGTCTCAGACTACTTCCAGTTACATTGCAAGAAAAACGCGAAATGTGGTCAAATTTACGAAGTCCCTATATAAAACGTAGAAGCCCGTAGCGTAATGGTTAGTGCGTTCGACTGTCACGCTGGAGGTCTGGGATCGCTTTCCAGCCTCGTCCATCTAAAAACTAAAAAATTTTTTTTTTTCAGGGCTACTGCCTCTTGCGAGGAATTGACAAATCCTCCAAGAGTATCACTTGTCACGAATAAGTGCTTCTTGTCTAGCCGTTCGGATTCGGCATAAAATTGTAGGTCCCTTCCATTCCTGTCGAAAGGCGCACACAGGAATGGTTGTGAGTTGTTAGTCACTAGGCCCTGGTTCTTCATGAGCCGTTGTGCCACGCGATTTATTTTTTTTATTTATTTATATAAAACGTATTGTAGAGTTAAATGCCAGTTCTAATTTACGGAATGAAGCTGTATCAGGATTACAATAAATGACTGATAAGTAATTTATAAGGGGCACAAAAATAGCTCTCAAAAGTTGTAGTTTGGTAGTGACCGGAATGACGCTAGAAGACATGTAAAGCTGACGCAATCCACCAAAGATCCGTTTGACAACCAAGTTTATATGATTTTCGCAGTTTACGGTTAATAATAATTCAAAGGTTATTTACTTCCTCTACATATGGTACAGTCGTACAGTGTTATTATTTAAATAAAGAACTGGTGTGCTAGATGCGTCGATTACATTCTTAGAGATAATTTTCCCCTTGGATTTGAGTGGATTCAATTTTTACTTATTAACAGTCGCCCAGTGATATATTCGCTCTAAGTCTTCATTTATTCTTGCCACACAGTCATCAATAAGACCAATAGGTGTTGAGAATTTAATCTGGGCATAATCAGCGTAAAGATGCATTGTGACGTCTTGGCAAACATCAGGTAAATCATTGATAAATAGAGAAAAAAGTAGTGGACCTAATATGGAGCCTTGAGGTACACCACACATAACTTTCAAGAATGAAGTGACCCCATAGTCGGTACACACCTGTTGAAACCTTTCATCTAGGTAGCTAGTAATTAGAAGTAGGGATTTTTTTTTTCTAAAAAAGAAGTTGATTTTGAGTTTATGAATAAGAATATTGTGATCAACACTATCAAAAGCCTTTGAAAAATCAAGCAGACACAACATTGAAATATTGTTGTTATCGAATTCATATCTTAACAGTTCTACAATTTTCACAATAGTCATAGTACAGCTATGGTTTTTACGGAAACCTGAACATATCTCTCGCATTAAAATTTCAAAAACTTTTGAACGACATGGCAGAATACTTATAGGTCTAAAGTCCTCAGGTTAACTTCTGTTGGAGTTTTTCGGTATCGGAATCACTTTAGCAGATTTTCAGATTGCTGAAAATTCTGATCTCATTATGCAGCAGTTTATAATGTTCATCTCTTTTTTTCAAATACCAATTTGTAAGTTGAATTTTATTATTAAAATTAATATACATATGTTATTAGTTAACTTTGTGGTGCAGGGTCAGAAGTCCACAGGCCAAAAGTCCACAATGTTCTTTTGTCCCACTTCTGTGGGTCAAAAGTCCATAAATCAATTGTGAACTTTTGACCCACTCCGATGGGCCAAAAGACCATATAAAAATCTTGTGGGCTTCTGGCCCATTGATTGTGAATTTCTGACCCACTTCACTGGGTCTTTAACAAGACCGCTTTGGGTGGCCCGTTTCGCGGGTTTAAGGATTTTAACTCCCTTTTTGGGTCATCTGTCCCGCTCACGGGACTCCGTCGCTCCGCTTAGGGTATGCTCAGTCGCCAGGCAGGCGCCTATGTTGTCAGTTGGTGTGCTTTAAGTTTACGAGCAGTAAAGAGTATACAAATTAATTCTTAACAAAATAAATAAATAATTCTTAATTGTTCTGCTTTTTTCAACATTATAATATGAAATTATTGTGGACTTATGACCCACTTGCTTTATAAAATTAGGGAATATTGACGCCTTTTTTGTGGACTTCTGACCCACTTGAGTGGGGCAAATATCAACAATACAATTGTGGACTTCTGACCCACCCAAGTGGGACAAAAGTACATTATGGACTTTCGGCCTGTGGACTTTTGACCCTCCGCCAATTTACCTTAGTGGTTGGTGGTAAAGTATAAATTATATTATTATATATTTTATAGTGTAATAACTTTTGGTTTTTGCATAATCAGTATGTAGGTATAGATATAGAGATACAGGGCAAAATGTGCCATTGCCTATATTTTGTACTTTAGCTATTTATAATAGTAAAATTTCTAAGAATCTAACTTATTAAAAATTTTTTTTCCTAACTCTTCTCGGTATGGAGCTATAAATTATTTAAGCCAATTATTTCAAAACAGAAAAATTACCAAAAATTCAGGGGAATGTACTTAAAAAAACAAAACATGGTTTCAAAGAATATAATAAGGCAAATTAAGTTTCATATGCAAAATTTCGATTTTGGGTGTAAGAATTTTTCGAATTAAAAAATTTTTGAAAAATTTTTTCTTGCAACATTTTGATTTTTCGCTTTTTAAAGGGTGTTTTTAAAAATCATAAAATTACACAACATTTAGATGTATAGGTTTATATTTTTGGTAGAAATTTGAAATCAATATCATTGTTTTTTTTTTTTCAAATATTTGAGTTGAAAAACATTTGAAGTATTTTTAATAGTTTTTTTTGTACCTAAAAAAAAGAACTCTTTATTGATTTTTGTTTAAATAATCAGTTGTTGACTACGTCATTATATGTAAAAAAAAAATAGACAGGGTTCGGAATCATTTTTTGTTCTTGAAAAATTTGAGACGAAAATTATTTTTCAACTGTTTTTCTTAGTTCAAAAAAAAATGTCTGTTGAATTTTTTTTTTTATATTTAGCCATTTGGTTTTGTGTAATTAATGTGTAAAATAAAATTAGTCTGAAGTGAACATCTTATTCCGTTCTCGAGATATTCCAGATAAATGACATTTTACAGCTCCTTTTTAAATTGCTGTAGTAATATAACGTTTAATTGAATTTCTTAGATAACCTTTTCAGCACGTAATGACAATATTATCTGCAAAATAAAATTCATCCCAGGTCGATATCTTCATTCGTTCTCGAGATATGTTGGACGAAAAAAGTACCCCGAACGTACTTATGTACATACACACATACAGACATCTTGCTAAAAAAGACGAATTCTGATTCTAGAGACCTCAAAACGTGACGATATGTCAAAATTTTCAATTCCAAAAATCGCACCAATTACAATAACTTTGAATGAGAAGTTAAAAAAACATTCTCTAAAATAATTTGATAACAAAATTGTAGAAGAAATCAGATTTTTGAATTGAAAAAGAGCTATAAAATATTATATAAGCTGCCGTTGTTTTTTAATTATTTATTTGCCATTTAGTAGTGTTGCGGTAAATTTTACCACAACAAGTTTCACTGGCTTATTTAACATCATTTCTCCATTTTAGTCCTTTCTTTTCCGTTGTGGCTCCAAAATGCTTTTAGAGTTCAGTAGATACCTGGTTTCCATCAACCAGAGACCTGCTCTTAAGTACTTTGGAAAAGCAACCAAAATAAGTGTTCCTGATTAGCAAACTACCAATACTACTATTAAGCAATTGTGTGACGGCTGATCCACAAAATAATTGCGTGTGTGACAGATGGTCGACACAAACAAGATTCAAGAGGACAGACAGATGCTCTGGTCGCTATCAATCCTAAAAAGTAGCACGGGCGATATTTTATCCCCGATTGCTGATGTGACTCTGTATGAGAATGGCTGAATGCCCAACGTAAACATTTTATTAAATTATTAATTGTACAAGATGGAACGTTAATGCAAGTTCGCGAAGTAGGGAATTACTACCAATCTCTCCTCTCCAACATTTTAAATATTGAAGTTAGCTTCCCAGCAATTTTCACGAGAGTAGTTTTACCTTTATTCGAGGGGGTAAAATGTATACGGTTTTGGACTTGAGTTTCTTTTTGGCTTTCCGAAACTTTCTTTTAAAAATTGAGGGGGTGTGAGTAGGGTGGCTGAATGCTTTCATTGAATTCCCGCCCACTGGAAGTCATACCAGAGGACGGCGAATTCAGTGGCGATGACAATGCAGAAAGCTGGGGTGTAAAATGCGAGTAGGATAGGCGGTGGGGTCTCAACTGCGTTCGCTCACTTTCGCAAATATGCGGGGTGTAGCTGAATGATGACGCGATCGATATCCACGCTTTCTGATTGGCCGAAAGCATTTGGGCATTGGAAAAAGGAAGCGGCCGTCCAGGCAAGGTAAAAGCCTGGAAGAGCACTTCTTACCCGACTATAGTGTGAACCTGAGGTTCTGCTAAATTTGGAAAAAAGAAGAGAAATTTTTGGAAAAAGAAAGATATTCAAGAGTAGTTTTTTTTTGTTTTGGTTTGTGAAAATTTTCATTACCAAGAAAAAGTTGTGAAAATTTTGAGAAAGTTCTGGAGGAAATTGTTGGAGTAAGCCTGGGAATAGAACGGAAAAGAAAAGGAGGAAAATTGACCTCAGCTAGGAGGGATAAATCGGCAGGATTTGCTGATTGGCAAGCTAAGTATTTTTATTGGTACCTATTAGTATAATTGTGCGTTTTTGTTTTAACTGAGAAATTTGTAAAATCGTTTGACTTTTGCTTCCGTTGATATTTCCGATAAAGCGGAACTCGCGACCCGTTCAAAACAGTTTGGTCCTTTCGGGACAAAAGTATTAACCGTCCATCTTACTTTGTTCAAATCTTTTGTTCAAACATTTGCTAAAAGATCTTGGGTTTTAATCCTACTCGAAAGATTTCCCAAGCAATATTTAAAGTCATTAAAATTCTTCTTTTAAGAGTTTAAATTCATTCTTTTAATTCAAAATTCAGCTTTATTGTTTTCCGCTCCAAAAAGTTTGTGATTTCCTTTCTTATTATATTCCAGGTACACCCTGTAAATACTTTTATACTTTCGATTTAATTCAATTTTTAATTAATTTCATTAATCGCAAGTCGATTAATAAAACCCCACACGTCGCTGAACCCATCCCATCGCTGAGCTACCTTTCTGTGCTTCCAGTTGTGAGACTGTTTTTTTTTTCTAAACGAGCCCATCGTCCATTTGATAGTTGTAATTTTACTTTAATTTTTCTCTCGTCGCGACGCACGCCGCCGGTTATCGTGCAATGATTTATTTATCAATTCGTTTGTGAAAACTGTGTTTGGATTCGGTAAATCCAATTGCGTTTTGCAGATATAAGATCTGCCATTATATCTTTTAAACTCATCCTAAAATCGCGTATAATTTTACAACAGTAGTAGTATTTTTTTTTTCTTTTTTTTTAAAGAAAAATGCCACTCCCGCCATATCGGGAAGAAGACCCCTCTCCCATAAAGTTATTTTTCTTGTTATGACCCAACCTACACGCCCAACCTTTTAAATGTGGTGGCACGTATAAGAAGTATCCGATTTCAATGAAATTTTGCACAGAATTTTGATTTTTTTTTTTCCATTACTTTTAGTGAAAGAAAATCAGTTATTCCCAAATAATAATTAAGAAAAAATATTTATAGCCGTTTTACAGTCGTTTTTGACATAAATAACTCTTTTATTTTTGAAGATAACAAATATTCACATCAAAAGGAAATTACTTCAAAACTTAAAGTTCAAAGTTTTAAGAAAATTAAGGCTTAATGTCCAGGTACATACAGACAGACAAATCTGCGGAACCTATTTTTTGTCGTTCCCTATTGTGATAACTCTAACAAAATTTCGAATTCGTTTTTTTTTACGTATAAAAAACTTCCCGTACATTCCTCTTATACCAAGTAAAAACTAGCTGATGGGTACATAATGTACATAAATATTTATTCGAGTAAAGTACAAACTTTGTTTCTTTGTTTAAACTAAAAGCTATTCTTTAGCTACAAATATATTATTATTTGAAAATGTCCTTGACAGATTCACTAATTACGTGTCGTATTGGTCGTTCTTTTTCCGAAAATAGTCCAACTTAACTTTGTTGCACAGACAACACTAACGAAATTTGACACAAGTGCATCTGCAAGCTGTTACTTAAAAACAAAACTTTATCCCTTTGCGCTTTCTTGAAGGACACAAATTGAAAAGGACTTTTCCTTAGAAAATCTTCTAATTAGAAAACTTCTTCAAAAGTCTGGCTGCAACTTTCAAATAACTGAGCACCGACTATTTATTTTTTAAGTGCTCCCTTGGGTCAATTCAGCTTTAAAATGTCCCCTCTTTATTGGTACCTAACCTATACCTATATATATTGCTCCTTTCGGGATAAAATTGCATACATTGTCCTCTTTTTCCAAAGTTCAGGGCAGCCATCTTTCTACTTACCAGCCGGCCGGCCGTCCGGTGGTGCTATTAATGGTAACTTAAATACAATTAAGCTCATCTCCATCACCCAAGGATTCTTGTGTGCAAGGTAGATTGTTTTAATTAAAGTATTTTAATTTCATTGTTTAACTTCCCAGGAAAATGATGTCACACCGTGCGTCGCCCGGCGGCGTCGTCGTCCGTAGCTTTAACCTGTGACGAGGGTCCTTCTCCATTTAATTTTATTTAAAAGAACAGGCAAAGCGTTCGTTCGTGCGTGCAATCGAGCGCGTGATCCAGAATAAATGTACAAAATAAATTTAATTGAAATACCATTAAGATTATAAGTACCTACATTGTTTTGTATTTTTATACCCAAAATGAGATACTTTATTTATTGGTATTATTATTGACTGCTGATGCTGATTGTAAGCCTTTTAATACAGAATTCGGCTTTAATTCCCTCGGGAAATAACTAATTTGGCAGAAGCGATCCCATTAGTAGAGTAGCAGACACATCTCAGATATTTAACCAAGCTGAAAATTGTTTAAACTCTTTTTATATGATTTGTGTTTGTTGATATTATTGTTACAGCAAGAATATTTTTTGTGTGGCAGGTATACTTATTATTTAACATATTTTAAAAGCACCACAGGGTGTCCTTGTGAGTTGTGAACTTTAGCTTCTTTTTGTCATTCGATGTTTTCTATGTTTTTTTTGTGTTGGATAACTTAATTGCAAGTTGGCGAAGCACCCCCTCGAAAAAGGGCAAACACTTATTATATCGAAAAGTTGAGTGTTTGAAAGTGAACTATTAATTAGTCTTTAGTAAGAGTTTATTTAGAACTTGACGTTCAAGGTTTTTCAACGTTTTTTGTGTTGCTTCGCTAGCTTGATATCAAAGTAAGCGAAGTACCCTCTCAAAAAGCGATAGCCACTTTTGTTAGTGAATATTTTTGCAGCTTTATACATTGCCATTTATCTCATGTTAATTAATTCTGTCATTTTGAAACTCGTTGTGCGATATTTTATATGTTGTTTTTGCTATCTACTACACCCTTTTTACAGGATCAAACTCGGCGATTTTCAACCCCCCTCTAACTCCAGTACCAATAAAGTCAGAAACTTCAAATTCACGGTATCTGCTAAGCTCACCGATCACAGACGCCTCGCCTTATTTGAACTTTTGAGCATGAGCCATACCTGAGATATATAGGACTGCAAAAATCTCAAAAACCGTACTTGACTCACTGGTTTACTGACTCACTGAATTATCATCAAAGTTATGGAGCACTTCCCGACATCGTAGAATCTTGTAATTTCGTACAACTGTAGGCATTGTGGTGTATATAAAAGGAAATGTTGCAAATTTAAGATTTTCCATTCAGGGGGCGTGGTAGCCGCCCATTGTCATAGAATTGATATTACATTATTTGGAGGACTTGATGTTAAATAAAAGGAAACATTTTAAAAATTGAGATTTTCATAAGACGGCCGGTGGCGTGGCACCCGCCCATTTTCATAGAATTGATATCAATTATATGGAACACTTTTCACTACCGTAAAATCATGAATCATGCATGCAAAGGGAAAAATAAAAATTAAGATTTAAATTGAATATATGGAGCACGATTGTTGCAGAATAATGAAATTGTTGTAGAGAGGTTTTGATGGTTTTTGATGTTCGACAACTTCCTTGTAATTACTATCATTTAAATGGAGCACTTCTGACTATTGAAAATTGGTAGAGCGGTTGGACTTGAAGTGCATAGAAAAATCAAAAACAAGTTTTCCTAATGGGTTCAGTGGGCGTTTTTCCACCCCACCTTTACCTGATAAAAAAGCTTTTGCAAAAAGAACTGAACTCACACCAAAAAACACATAAATGTTAAAAAAGAAGGCAATTCAGCCTCAAATTTACTAGAGAAATCTGTTATTTAATGATCTAAATTTGGTAGGTTTACTTGGCAAGTTTTCTTTTATGTATTACCTAATTACAAAATTTTTATTTGAAAACTTGACTAATGAACCTACCAAATTTAGATCAGTGATCAGTGATTTCTCTAATAAATTTGAGGTTTTTCGATATTACTCTACTTTAAATATTTATTAAAGACTCGTCGGGCATGTGCGTTGCTGTCCATACGCTCCAAGTGTCCAAGCTATCTCAGCCGCTATATTTTCAGCTTTTTGACCAGTTCATCGTCGGTGTATAGCCCGTACAGCTCGTCGTTGAATACTCTCCTCCACACTCCTTCAATACACACCAGACCGAAAATCACAGGACCCTAGCAGTCTTTCATCCGATTTTTTAAATGTCCATGATTCTGCCCCATAGAGCAGGACTGGGATGATTAGGATCTCGTATAAAGTCTCCTTGGTTTTTTTGAGAGGGCCTTTCTACTTAAATGCCTTCTTAGACCGAAGAAACAGACTTTGGCAAGAGTAATTCTTCGTTTGGTCTCTGCACTGATGTCATTTAGCGAGGTAATAGTGGAGTCCAAGTAGACAAAGTCCTTGACAACTTCGAAGTTTTATCTGTCCGTCGTGATATTTTGCCCGAGACGATGATGTTGAGATTGCTTTCTCGATGACAGCATATACTTCGTCTTGTCCTCATTAACCGCCAATCTCACATTAGCAGCATCTGATTCAAGGCTCGCAAATGCGCCAGCCAAAGGTTGCTTCTTTCTGCCGTCAATGGCTTTGTCCTCTGCATATGCAAGCAATTGAACGGAATTTTGATAAATTGTACCACTGGTGTTGACTTGTGCATTGCGTACAATTGATTCAAAAACGACCTGAAATAGGTTCACATGGTCCATGATAACACTTCGTCTTGCCTCATTCCTTTCTCAACATCAAATGTAATGGATATATAATAACATATTTTATGTACATACATACAAGTTAACACCCTATGCCACGACAAGCTTTCACAGACAAATAATATTGTTCTCGGAGAAGAGCACATTTTGCTAAAAAAGACTGCCGTTGGGCGTTGAACAATAATATCAAGTGGTAAGCAAGTAACCGTTCTTCTTCTTCTTCATTTAACCGGTGATTGTCATGATATCGAGGGGACCACAACTATCCCACTCAACTGCTTCACCTAGGGTTCCACCTGTGGGGTTCGCCGGGTTGACCTCAAAAATCGTTGACAGGCCTCCCAGTTTTGGATTGTTCCATGTCTGAGGCCAACTCAATGCAGGTGTCGTTGCATTTGTTTCATCCAGGAGTTTTTAGGCCTGCCTTTCTTCCGCGATAGTGCTGGAATGTCTTGATGTTATTGCCTTTTGAAATGGGTTCTAATGGCATCTTCTTTGTACATGACAGTACCAGCTAAGTTGGTCACGCTGTATTTTGTCCAAGATTGTATCTTTCACGTGTAGGCTTCCTCGGATTCTCTTGCTTCTTATTCTTATTTTATTTATTACCGTTGCCCACCAGAAAGTTCGCTGTTCAGTTGTTCTCAACAAAAAACTCATGCTGATTACCGCTGCACCAAATCAGTTCTTAGGTGCGTGACTGAATGGACACTTCGGCGTGAAGCTAATTGAGACCTGTTGTTAAGTTCATGAATCTTTTAAATAAAGAATAACCAATGTTTATCTATGAGTAAAAAACACAAAATCATTTGTTCATAATTACTTACATGAGTAATGGCATGGGTAGTTATTATCGAATTCAATTCCAAATGTAATTAGATATTAGGTGTTTTTTTGGTAACGCTATCGGCAGTACAGTACGATTTACCAAAAAAATGTTTAGCACTATCCGCAGTTGTGCGGTTTTTTTTTTCTTAGGTTGGTATTCTTGGTTAGTTGTCGAATACCTAATTGAATAAAAACAAATAACCAAGAACTTATTTTGCCGGGTCGTGAGGGTATCAAAATTTTTAATTCGTTAAAAATTTTATTTCTATAAATATAGGTTGGTTTTATTATTGTTTTTACGATTTTAAATCAATTATTATTTAGCTTTTTTTAGTTTCCATATGTTTAGCTGCCATTTTTTTGAAATTTCTTTTGAGTTTTTCTTACTTTTCTTCTGTTAAGATCAAAACAAAAGTCAAGGGAAGTGTTCGCAGAGTCCCGATCTACATTGCCCGATATTTCCAGAAATCGTGTGAAATGTACACACAGAACGATTTTTTCCTTATCTTCTTCATGTTTTTATTGCTGTGCTCTTCGTTTTTCCTTGATATTCACTCACACCATCATATGAACGGCACACTGACACCGAACAAACACAAAAAACTAGAAAGAAGGTGAAAGAGAACATAAACAGACTGGAAAAATCGTTAGAGTTTTGTGGTACAAACGATTTGATCCCTATCCCTCACGTCCCTTCACCAACGAACAAAAGATCGGCACTGGAAAAATCGTTCAATGTAGACCGGGACAGACTTTGATAACTT
The DNA here is from genome assembly GCA_949320155.1 of Melangyna quadrimaculata. Taxonomy (NCBI): domain Eukaryota; kingdom Metazoa; phylum Arthropoda; class Insecta; order Diptera; family Syrphidae; genus Melangyna; species Melangyna quadrimaculata. Next base: position 411,225,490 of record OX439483.1, read on the forward strand.
TTGAATCTACATTTACATGCTAAATTGAGTGGTCGGGTTAAAGTCTAGATCAGACCTGCATGTAAACGGGGAATTAAGCGATTTGTGCACGATGAATTAAGACTAACGCGAAATATTCGCTGCGAAAACAAAAAGTGATTAGTTTTTCTTATAAAAACCATGTCGAGAAAGCCCTTTTTAAGAAGAAAATATCTGATCAAAGAGTGCAAAAAATTCATTCTCACTTTTTAATAGCAAAAGAAAGAAACTTTCAAGAGGAATAGCTTTTATATTTAAAAAATAGGGAGTTCTCTGAGATCTTATTAATATAAACTGGCCAACTAAAAAAATAGATCGATTTTTTTGTCCAATGGGAATTAAGAATTATAACTACTCCATTACCACATCCATCGAGACTCAATTTAACTACCAATCGTAACAATTTCTAAAACAAACACTATCCAATTCGAGACTCGAATTTTTAACAGAACTCATTATATTTCACTTAACCTAAAAATCAGTTTTCTGTTGCCATGGAAAATGTGAATTTATCCACAATCGACACCCAACTCAATATTGAAAATCATTCAATTTGCAATTTTATTTATGTACATATACAGTCGACTCCGCTTAACTGGAACACCATAATTGCAGACCATTTGTTTCAGTTAAGCGGAGTTTTCAGTTAAACGAACTTCGGATAACTGAAACTTGTTTCAAATAAGCGGAGGTTTGTCAAAACAAATAAAATTTCATTTAGCCTATCAATAAAAAAATAAAATTTAGGTATGAATTTTTCGTATTGTGTCAAAATAGTTATATTTCAATATGAAACAATTCAAACAACAAAGGAATTTACATTTTTAATCACAAAACGAATATGAATATAACATCTTTAAAAACAAAAAAACGGTCGTTTCACTTATGCTAAGTTGAATATGTAAATGTTCATTTGAGAATTCATATAAAATTTAAAGTGAATAACATTTCCTATAATCTCACTCAAATGCAATTATTGTTACAATATAATTTTTCGAGATTTTCCATTGAATTAATACAACAACGTTTAAATTTTAGATTAAAAGAGATTATTTTAACTCGCATATAATTTCAAGGACACCATCTGATGATAAAAGTATTGGGATGTGGGATGAAAAGACTTTGTTAAATAATAACAAGCGATTCTACGAGGTCACCAATAAGGTGTAACATCTACAGTCAACCGTATTCATAAAGAAAAAATAGTTATTTTAGCTCCAGTGTTTAGGAAAACTACATCATGGAATAAAAATTTTCTGGGATTAAACTAAGCTAAACCATTTGAGTCCGCAACATTCTTATTCCATGGTATAGTTCTCTAAACAGGGGAGCTAAAATAACTATTATTTCGTTATGAGTAAGGGTGCTTGTATTTGTAACAAAATCCTATCCTAATCTTATACTATGTCTTAAATAATTTATAGAACTATCAAATAATGTAAAATAGGAAATGTCAACAAGATTGACTCTAAAAGTTGGTTGAATTTATCGTCCCTGATGTGTTCCGTCCTTGTGTCAGTGTAGAACGAAATTGCTTTCACGTTTTCTGTGATAACATTGCCCAGCATGTCCATCGTAGTGATGTATCTGAGTTTGAGTGTTCGGTGTGTCCTACTAGATTATTTGCTTAAAGCAGTCACGACTGAGTCGACCAGAACTACTGTCAAGCATACGTTGTATTACTTTTACCATGACTAAAAGGAGCGGTTCTGAAGGTTCGCACTCCGCACATCAAATACCTTCGCAAAGTGATTTACCAAGTTTAAACTTGTATAGAAATGGAAACAAGCTAAAAATAACCAACGTTATGCAAGCTTAACAACATAATTAACTAAAGCTTCTTAAAGACATATATTTAAACTCCTTACAATCCCCTTAATGATTGAAAAAAAAACACACTTTATGCTTTTGTTTGTATACAAAAATACCCTTTATTGCGGATAACGTAAAAATAACCGACAACAATCACAATTTCCGGATTATATGCCAAACTATCAATCTCAGACACAAACTTATTAGCACCAAGGTTGTAGATAATTAAATTTAAAACAACTTTTATTGAAGGCATTTTAAGTAAAAAGTTGAAGATAAACGAAATATTTAACAAAAACTGATTTTCCGAAAATTCAAAATGGCGGCCAGCGCAAAGGAGTAAGGCGGCCGAAAATCATAATGAACACTCTTTATGAAACCCTCTAACGATTAAAAGAAAAAAAAAATTCACTAACTAATTTTTTGTATTTTAGCATTTATTTTTGTTTAATTCGAATGTACAAGACATATAAAAAACACACATACATACATTGGGGCATATTCATAGTCATTTTAGACCGGGGGCTAAGTTAAACATAGCTTTGGTTGAATTTTCGGACGTTGATTCTATTTTTTTAAGGTTATCATTTCAAAATATTTGAAGCTATTTGTGTAGTATACCAAGTTAATTATCTTATAAAAATGTAAAACCAACGATTTGTAATTAAAATCGGTCTGTATTCATTGAGCCAAAATTGTCTTAAACTGTAGTTTAGTTAAACCTGGGTCTATCTGCGACTATGAATATGCCCCATTGTCTCAGTAAAATGTCAAAACACTTACAACGAGTTTCCCATGTGCTTTGAAATTAATTTCAATTGCACATGTAAATCCTCCCAGCAGCGAAAGCGAATCCTGCGGCTTACAACTGCTGCAGTATTTTGGGAAACAAATCTTCCATTGTGTTTTGTGTGTACTCTGTGTTGGCTCCGCAGTAATCAAGCAATGTAATTGAATATTCATATAAATGGAAAGGCATTGCACACTGCACACAATCATTTATCAATGAATCATGCATGATGCAAAATCAAAATGCATAGTTTGGGATTGTTTTATATAGTTATTACGAGATTAAATATCATCCAATCAGATGCAACAAAATCTAAACGTTACAAGAGCGCAATTATTGAATTCTACTTCAATAAATTATAACAATATGTATCTATGTATGTATTGTATGTATGTAGATGTGAAATTGTTGTGGTTGATTTATAATGTCAATTATTATGAAATAATAGTCATTAATTTTATGTTTTGCAATGCTTTAATTATAAAAAAAAAAAATCGGGTGGCACAACGGCTCATGAAGAACCAGGGCCTAGTGACTAACAACTCGCAACCATTCCTGTGTGCGCCTATCGACAGGAATGGAAGGGACCTACAATTTTATGCCGAATCCGAACGGCTAGACGAGAAGCACTTATTCGTGACAAGTGATACTCTTGGAGGATTTGTCAATTCCTCGCAAGAGGCAGCAGCCCTGAAAAAAACTTTTTAGTTTTTAGGTGGACGAGGCTGGGAAGCGAACCCAGACCTCCAGCGTGACAGTTGAACGCACTAACCATTACGCTAGGGGCTACTACTTTAATTATGATATACCAATTTGTGATGGCTTTTTACACATGAGATCACAGAGAGCAAGTTGGATTTGAGTACCATTGAATTATGTGTTTAATTTCTTAAAAAAAGAAATTCCAATGGGGAAAGGCCCCCCAGGCAGTGTTGCCGCTATGCGACTTTAGTCGCATTTTTGCCCCTTTTTACCTGTGCGACCATGATACAATCTTTTGAAAAAGTCCCGCGCAGAAAAACATTCTAGTTTTCGACATGGCACTAGAGATTTTTAAATAGATTCTGGCAAGGCCCTAGCATGTAATGGCCAAAACTAGGGCCTCGTCGATTATGAACCCTTTTGCCTCGTCAGAAAAACAACTCTAGGCCCGGACCAGCAAAAACTAGATTTGTTCATATTTTTGCTAGAAACATTAAAAAGGGGTATTTTAGTATCGGTTGTGATCCGATAGTAAAATAACTCAGATCAAAAACAAAAACCTGAATAATAAAAATAATAGCGCAGATTTTTATGAATTCAATACGATATTAAAGCAATTTTAGTATGATACTGGGCATTTTTGTAAAATACTCTTATTATCATATTATTTGATAAAGTATCGTGTACAAAAATGCGCTTAATATAAACTACATCCCACCACAAAAACAACCGATATGAACCACTTGAGATGAACCATCTGGAATTAAGTAAATATAGTTTAAGACAGTAAATTATAATTTTTGATTAATTTTAATGAAAAGTTCAAAAAGCCTTTGGTGGGAGTGTGAAAATAGAGATTCTCGAAAGTAAATACCTATATGATTATCTGGGCAGGATTTACAAGAGCGTGAAATTTTTAACTTTTTTTTTAAACCAAAACTGATTATAATAAAAGTTAAAATTTGTATTTTTCGATTCATCGATTCAATTTATTTAGTTAACATTTTGCATATCAATAACGATAGTGCTTAGTCTGATTGGATGCCGATAACGTCCAACAAGTTCTTACTAGCGGGAACCTCACGAGAGTATGAAACATTTTCCTCGTCTAAATTTTACTTACTGAAAACTTTCAAGAGCTTGACGTATATTTGACAAGTTTTCCTCGTCTAGATTTTCCCTAAAGAAAATTGACTAGTGCCATGTTGAAACTAGACAGAAACTGGACATTTTTCCAGCCGGGGTGTTTAGTTTGCCCACACGCGAACGCAGGTAGGGGGGTTGCGGTTTTTTTTAATCTTCGAATTTCCCTGAAACTACTTAACTAATTTTGATTAAATTTGTATACAGTCGCCTCTGGAAAGTGTAAGCATTTCGTACCAATATTTTAAAACAAATATTATTTTATTAACAAAAAATTGTTTTGAATAAATGCGTTCATTTTGACAATAACGAAGGAGCAAACAAATATTGAAATCTGACTTAGGCTCGTTTCACACACATTCGGTTTCATTCGGTTCGGTTTATATTCGGCTGTGACTCATACCTGCGAAACGATAAAACGGCAAAAATAAAAACCTAATAGAAACCGTATAGCACCAAACGATCCCTCGACACAAATCGATTTCATTCGGTTTCAAAACGCCACGTATTCGGGTCTAGGGAACACAAAGTAAGCGTATTGTTCACACATATTCGGTTCGTTTTTGGTTTTTCTTGATTTTTTTTTAATACATTTTATTTAATTTTAATTATTAATTATTATTAAACCGAATATGAACCGTCTGTGTGTGAAAAGGTCTTGACGGAAACCGAAATTAAACCGAATACAGATACAGGCCGAACCGAATGAAACCGAATGTGTGTGAAACGAGCCTTAAGCAGGCCTGCAAAACAAGTAACGTTCGTTAACATAAAAAGTGTGTAGAAATCAAGTCGGCGTCGGGCAGTTGTGCCGAAAAAAAAAACATTCTACTGAAAAAAAGTAAATTCTGATGACAAAAATATAAATGTTAAGAAAGGAAAACATGTAGGTAGATATAATATAAGTAAATGAAATAGCTTCGAAATACATACATATTATCAGGAATATTTGTCCATCACAGAATATTTTGTTCCATACATCAACCAAAATCCCTGAAATCGGCTTTTCCCACACGAAAATTTAGTCTCAAAAATTTCGTATTTTTTTATTTGTGGAAATTAAAAAAAGTAAATATGCAGTTAATTGTAGTTTTTTAGTAGTAAATTAGTTGTGGGGAAAAAAATTGTAGCTCTACTATTTAAAAAAGAAATGGTAAGTAGTGCTAACTTGATCTCAACTTGGCACTACACTTTCTGAAATTCCAACAACTAGTTAAGCAAATTCGTTGAAGCTTTATAATAGTATTTTTAATAATATTTTTAATATTAAAAAAAAAATTGGTAGGTAATGCTAACTTGATATCAATTTGGCACTACACTTTCTGAAATTCTAAAAACTAAGTACGCAGTTAATTCAAGCTATTTAGTAGTTAATTAGTTGTGGAGAGCAAAAAATTCCAAAAAAATTTTTGCCGTAGGTACTTTAAAAAAAGAAAAGGGTGGGTAGTGCTAACTTGACACTGGTGAACTCAGCCATTAAAAAAGGAAATTCGAAAATTTAAGCGTGCCATTATTTGTCAGTTTTTAGTAATAAATTAGTTGTTAAGAAAAAAAAATTTCAAAAAATTAGTTGCCGTACTTTTTTTTTAAATAAGGGTAGGTAGTGCTAACTTGACACTGGGGAACTCAGCCATTATAAAACTAAATTCGAAAATGTAAACATGCGATAATTTGTAGCTATTTAGTAATAAATTAGTTGGGGAGAAAAAAAATTCCCAACAAAATTTGCCGTACTTTTTTTTTTTAAATAAGGGTACGTAGTGCTTACTTGAACTGGTTAACTCAGCCATTAAAAAAGGAAATTCGAAAATGTAAACGTGCCATTATTTGTATCTTTTTAGTAATAAATTAGTTGTGGAGAGAAAAAAATTCCACTACCTACCCTTATTATTAAAAAAAAGTACGGCAAACAATTTTTTGGAATTTTTTTCCCTGCACAACTAATTTACTATTAAAAAGCTTCAACGAATTGTTTAATTAGTTTTTGGAATTTCAGAAAGTGTAGTGCCAATTTGATATCCAGTCAGCACTATACTTAACATTTTTTTTTTTTGTTAAATAGTAGAGCTAAAAATTTTTTTTTCCACAACTAATTTACTACTAAAAAGCTACAATTAACTGCATATTTACTTTTTTGAATTTCCACAAATGTAGTGCTAACTTGACTTACATAGAAAATTGCTCATAAAAGGACATACATACAAATGTGAACAAAATAATTTATTTCTCAAAAAATGTCAGCCTAATTCTCAGAAGGAAACAATTTAAATGAAAACAGGAACCTTCTAACAGTATCTTACTGAAATAGAATGATTGAGATTTGTATGCAAATTATTATGAAAAAACTAAAAAATCTTGTGCTGTCTGAGGCTGGTAAGTTATGTTTTAATTTAGAGAAAGTGTTTTTTAGAATAACTTTTGTAATTTTAAAAATAGTTGTTTTCATTTTAATCGTAATTTAAGCATTATTGTCCTTCAAGTCAAGATTTTAACTTTTCGTAATAAAATATAATATTTATGAACATCTTAAAATTTATTAAAACACCAACATAAAGTTCTCCACACAAATTCAGCGTTGTCGGATTTTTTTCAGAGTGCAAGTTATTTCCTAGACTATTTTTGATAAAATAATATTGGTACATAAGTAACACGCTATATAAAAGTCTAAACTTGAACAGGAAAATTGAACACGATATGTGATGCAATCAATTTTAGCCACTTTTGTTTGGGTGCGTTAGTGGTGAAACAAGAAAAGTCAGGCGTTGCAATAGCAATATGTCTTTGTTAACTTATCTTCAAAAACTGAAACGGAAAACATTTCACACATTTTTCCAAAGAAAACATAAAAACTAAGAGACGTGTTATTTTCCATACAATTTTACAAAACACATAAACTTTAACATTTATTGTTATTTCTATTTTCAGACAGTGCACTGCCGTTTTTTTTTTTCCTAGATACAACTTTTTTTTCTTATTTTTTATTACAATCTATTTTGTCCCTCTCTTATCCTTTGCACCACAGGAAGTGACTGTGTAACTACTGTCATTATTGTGCTTTGTTAGTTCTCTTATTCTGGGATTTCTTTTGCAATTGGTGTTGCTGTGCAGATTGTTGTTTTGCCTTATCGTCCTGCAAAAGGATACGTCGGAAGAGCACTGGATTTGTATCGTTGAGAAGGGTATCTTCGGGTCTGCTGTTTATATCGAATACAAAGCATTGCTTTAAGTTCGCCCATGTTCGCTGACTCGGACAGACACTCAACTTGTCCAAGAGTTTCGAACTCATGTCGGGAATAATGGGCTGCAGGATGATGCCACAAAGGCGAAGACTGTCCATTGTCATCGAAAGGATAGTGTCCAGCTTTTGTGAGCGCTCACTTGGTGTCGTTGTTGTCGCTGTCGTTATTGTTTCCGATGGAGAAGATGCCTTCTTCAATTCCCATGGCTTAGATGACTCGAAAAAGTTATTTGTCGCATGGAGTGCTGCCATAACCTTATCCACGACTAAGTAGAAATTGTTTTCCTCATAGTGTTGGGCGCATCGCTCTGAGGGAGACAAGAACAACAACAAAAAAGGGTTAAATTGAACCTGGTTGAGTGAAGAGAAACATAAGAATTCACACTTAAGGTAGTGATTGATATTATTTTCTATTTCTTTATACAACACAACCATTAACTCCGTGACTTTATTTCTTACCTGGCAGCTCGGAGAGTACCTCTTGCAGGCGCTTGGCAGCATCTAATCGCAGGATTTCGTTGCAGTGATGAACATAAATGCGGGGATAAACTTGACGAGGATTAAGGGATTTGGCACACCCTCGTGAAAGAAGGTTTCCCAAAGTGTCCGCAAGCTCTGAGTTAAGGATACGTAGGGCTTTGGTGTTGCTGTAATCTAAAATAAAAAAAGGGGAAAATAAATCAACTTATACTTCTGATAAGGAAAATGAGAAATATTTGCTTTTTTTTTGTCAAAAGGAATGAATACCTATTAAATGAATTATAAAATTAATTAAATGTCTTTTAATAAAGATGAACCCATTTAAAAATTAAAAGGTTAACTTTTGCATAGAATGCAGAGATTAATTGTGAAAGTTCAAAAAATGTTCGGTAAGGGGCCAGTTATAGCTATCATTGAAAACCATCATTGAAAATATTAATTGTCAATTTTGAGAGGTTTCGAAGAAAAAATAAATGATTATTTTGATGCCAAAGTAAAGCTAATTGACTCAATAATTATTTCTAGGTAAGTAAAACGAAATTCAATTTTGCACAACTTTTCTCATAAAATGACTTTTAATTTTTCACTGATCAGTGAAAAAATTAAAAGTTACGTTCTGGGGAAGATATGGGTCAAAATGAATTTTGCTTAGAGGAGAAATAATTTTGAAGTCGTAAGCTATATTTCTGCATTAAAATATTGAATGATTAAACTTTCGAAGGGTCTCAAAATCAACAGCTAACTTTTTCAATGATGGTTTTCAATGATAGCTATAACTGACCCCTAACTTACTTTTGATGGCGCTCACAGTCCAGGATGGGCTTCGGCCTCAACTAACTGACCCCTAAGGCTCAAGAAATAATTTTAGATACCTCGGTAAATGTTGAAACATTTTAATTCCAAATTTACGATTTAATTTCGTAGTTTCACTTTTAAGCTCGAGGTGTTTATTTTAGTGCAATCGACGAAGAGTTCGAGGTGTACACTCGCACCCAAAAATAATATTATCGATGTTGTGAAGTTCTTTTAAAAACAAAAAAGTTGAACATTTTTATTCGAAAGAACGAGTAAAAGTGCTATAATAATGACTAGAAATAGATAAAGAGCATTGAATTTTAGAAATAAATATAATACTTAATTACGAAAAATTAAAAAAAAAGAATAGTTTGAATATTTTGTATTCATTAATTTTTCCAAAATTTTGAGTTTGAAAATTATTTGTTTCCAAAATTGTTCACTAAACGAACTTTATTTAATAAGAAAAAAAAGAAGAGATTTCTGTTTTGCAAAAAGGTATGATAGGGGATTTCAAGTGTTGCCGTTGTTTTTAATGATTTGTTTTCTGTTTTAAATATTTTTTTTTGCAAACGGCCTCTCCAGCCTTAACGAGAGGGAATAGATCCCCTCTGAGTTATTCATGCCTACAGTTTTCGAAAAATTTGCATGCAAACTCAACATTCTGATAAAAAAAAATTTAAAAAAAAAGGTTAGAGCAGTTTTTTTTTTTAAATTGTGAAATGAAGTTATGATATCATTACAAAAGTATTAAAAACAACTTCAAATATAAATTATTACTAAAAATTACTATAAATTTGTTTTTTAATAGCTAAAACAGATAGAGCTAAAAAAAGTATGCTTTCTGATTTGTTTGATAAATATGCATTTATGAAAAAAAATTTCAAAAATTGTAAGCTTGTTTTTTTTTTAAATAATTTTGTTTATATAAAAATTCTTGAAAATTACAAAAAATTAAATTTGGTACGCCAACTTTTAGTTTTTAATAAAATACAATTTTTCGCTCTTTTGATCGTTATTTTATGTATACGAATTAATTCTGTTTCTGTCTGGTTTTTTTGGTCTGATTTCTTTGTATTAAATTGTTTTAAATTATTTATTTATTTATTTATTATCTCATTAACTTAATTAATAATTTTTATAATCGAAAACTAAAATCATAAATGTAGAATTTAAAAGCAAGTAAGTCTGTACTAAAAATATCCAATGTTCAAAAATCTAGTTTTAATTTGTTATATACAAAGTTTCAATAAATTGTGACCCCTGAAGAAGTTGAGAAATTTCAACGAAACGTAGGGTGAAAATATGGAATTCTTTTAATTTAATTCGCATACATAAAATAACGATAAAAAGAGCCCAATTAAAAACATAATAAAAAAAAAAATGATTCACCCGTTTTCAAGAAATTGAATTTTCAAAAAAAAAAAATTTCAATACTTTTTTAAAAATCCAAAAAGTTCAGAGAACTTCTTATATACGAGAAATTTGAAAACCAAAAAATCGGTTTTATGACAGGTACCGTTAATAACCGTTATAAAATTTTTTTACTACCAAAATATAAAATGTAATAATTATAGAAGCTCCTATTTTTTTTTTCCAAATCGTTACAGCCGTTTTTGAAATAAATCAATTTTATTATATTGTACCGTTTCAGCTGTTTAGGCTGCACGTCGAGGTACAGACAGACGGACAGAATTGCGAGACCCACTTTTTTCGTGTTCTCTATCATCGTAATGCGTTAGGGAAAATCATTAACTCGAATTTTTTTGCACGAATCCTAAACTTGCTTTATACTACGTATATCGCAAATAAAAAAGCGGACAACCCGAGGTACTGTTTATTACAAATAAACTGAAAGCACACAAACTGATAACATAGGTGCCTGCCTTGCGACTGAGTATACCCTAAGCGGAGCGACGGAGTCGCGTGAGCGGGACAGAGGACCCGAAAAGGGAGTTAAAATCCTTAACCACCCAAGGTACTGGTTAATACAAATAAACCGAAAGCACACCAACTGACAACATAGGCGCCTGCCTGGCGACTGAGCATACCCTAAGGGGAGCGACGGAGGAGTCGCGAGAGCGGGACAAAGGAACCAAAAAGTAAACTTAATTCCTTGGACCCGCGAAGCGGGCTATCCATGATACCTACTGTTAAAGAAAACTTTCGCCAATAAATTCCGTTGGTTTGGAAAAATCGCCCAAAATTAAGGAACGAACCCCTATATTTTACAAAAACAATTTACATTCAAAATACTTGGGCGACATACCTCACTGTTTATATGCCGCGCCCGCCGCCGCGCCGTAATGCTGGGTGCTAGCATAGGTACCTACCTATTTATCTATTTATGTTAGCAAGCATTAAAAATAAAAATATGTAGACATGAATAACTCAATTTAAATTTAGGATTAAAGAACAGATTTCTGGCTTCCAAAACCGGTATAGTACTTTATTGTAAGTGTTGCCGTTGGTTGTTAACATTTTAACAGGGTGAGATAGATCACCCTCCCATAGTAAAAAAATGCTTGTTTTTGACCCTTCTATAAAAAACCGTTATTAATTTTTGACGCCAAAGTTATCGTACTCGTGCCAATCACTTTGTATAATAGCTGATATTATTAAAATATATATTTACGCTCATCCCTGGCTAACTGACTGAATGACTGTATAACGCTGCAATGCGAATTTACAAAAAAAAAAAAACAAGTTTAAAAAAAAATTTACTTTTTTAGAAAAAAATAACTTTTTTACAAAAAAAAAATACTTGCTAAAGAAATTATTTAATTTCCAACATATCGCCTGTCTTTTTTCGATCTTTCAGTTATGGTTTATATTTTTTACTATGAATTACATATATGTACATTATATGTTAGGGGTGTCAGATATTCAAAATGTGTATCGTGGATCTTGTAGACTGTAGAAGATACCCACACAAGTATTTCTACGTCCCGGACATTTTTAAAAATAGTAATAGTCAAAAAATTATCAAGAAATTCGCGTATCAAACTTGGTTTCACCGACTTAAAAAGATTTCTTTTGGCTCTCTAGGGATGTAAGTAATAAAATAGCACAAGTTAATACCCCTTTAAATTTAAGAACATGACTTTTTTACTCGAATTTTATTTAGCTTTTCTCGATTTTAAAGGCCTACACGGGTTCAAGGTCTAGCAAGTAAGACTCGTCTTAGAGGTAATTTCGTGTGCTGAACTCAAATCCGGCATACATTTTCTACTATCGGCTCTAGTTTTTGAGATATTCTTGTCTGAAAGTGGATTATAACCATTTTTGTTCCATATTTTTGAGATTTTGTAAAAATACAAAATGCTTTTTCAAACAAAAAAAAAATGCACCGATTTTTTTGATAAATTGCATTTCGAATTTTTATAAAATCTCAAAAATAGGGGAAAAAATGGTTATAATCCGCCTTTGGCGTCCTGCAACCAACTAGTTCTCAATAGGGAATTAAAAAAAAAACTGTAATATTAGCCGTTATTTTTATGCTTCGACCTTTAATAACTTTGGAAGGAGTACATTTATTCGCTACAAAGTGAAGACTTTTTTTTCGTAAAATTTTCTTAAAAAAAAAAAAAAATTCCACTCATTTAAATACTTACAAATCGTGTGGAAATTAGTAAATAGCGATGAATGGCCTCTAAAAATAAATCTAAAGGGCTGCATTTTTAACAGGCTTATTATTTGGCTCAACTTTAACTAATGAGCAAATGAGCAAACTCGGAATTGGTTTTTTATTTTTTAATCAGTCTAAGCTACATTCTACCTCGAGAGCAAGAAAACAAAACCACTCAAGTTTGTCTTCTAAAAACAGTAATCGCGATGGATACAATTTCTATAATTGATTGTTAATAGGCTCGTTTTAAATCTTGAACTTAAAAATTTAAAATTTTAAAACAAGGTAGAATCAATTGCATTTTTATAGGTCAGAGAGTAAACGAATGACAAAATTTATAAATAAATGGGTGTTTTGTTCCATTTTAGTTGCCAATTACTCGTAGTAGTTCTGAAACTTATTAGTTGTTTTAAATTTAAACCAACTAAAACAAGCTTTTTGTGTTTTTTTAATTAATTCCAATTGCGGCTGATATTCCTTTTTTTCCTTTTTTTTTTACAAGACTCAACCACAATTGTTTAAAACAAATTAACGTGAAGTGCCAGCAGCATTGCTTAAACATGCAAACAAACCATATTCGACCAAAATTTAATTGAATTCGATACTAGAATAAAGCACGATAGGGTTGAAAGAATGTAGGGAGTTGTAAGCTTCCTGCCAACCGAAATGGATATCCTAATCGTATTTCATAACAGCCGATTTATCAGGGGCGTAGCAAACATAAATTCCAGAGGGGGATTATAATGGTTCCGCCAAAGCCATTCGAGTGAACTTCTCATACAATTACAACGAAAAACTTAAGGAATGTCGTAAAACCTAATGTAATTGTTAAGTGTTTCTTTTGAGGTTCGCTTATATTTGTGAGTGCTTTTTTAACTCAATATAATTTACCACAAGCATTTTATTTCTTGGAAAGAAATAAAACAATGGTCACTGATTAGATTAGTTCTAGTCTGGAAATTATTTTACCAGAGTTTTTGGAATTATTCTGCGAGAATTATATCTAAATTGAATCAACGAGAAGTTATTTCGCGTCTCTTTTGTAATATCAAACTCAATATCAAAGATATTTCAATTTTTTTTCTGGTTTGCCAAAAAGTTAACAACGAGTCAAGGGCGATGTTTTTATTTTGTTTTTTTTTTTTATTTTCAGTGAAATCGTTCTTTGATAAGGATTTGTTTAGGTAACCTTGTCGAGATCCATTTCATTGTGCCCCTCCTGATATCGCTATCCGCACCTGACCTGGTATGTTCTATCAAATGGAAAATTTAATTAAAATTCAATAAATGAACCAGCAGTAGGTAGTAGATATAGCAATAGAAGGATTATTTGGTGGCGCTAGTAGCAGCATTCGATTTCACTCAAAGCCTTGGTTTTGTGACACTGACACTATTATTGGGAATATTCCCTGCAAATGTTTCGAACCATTTGAATAATGATTATATCAGCTGCGTCGTCGTCGGCAATGAACTGCGGTGGACGGCTGGCGTGCGGTATTGTGTATTTGAATGTGCATTGATATTAAACTAAAGCAGGAATGTCCTGTGGTAATGATGCATATAATTATCATGATTATACATATATCATTTCGAGAGAGTATGGTTCTGATTCAATTGCGAATTACATATCGTTTAATTAGGCTTGTTTACTCTGTATCTACATATACCTTACCTATGTACTCGTAGAGAGGCTTTTCTTGCTGAGCGTTGGTCGGTTTGTTGACGCATTTGGCACGGCACGATGTATGAATGAATATAGAATTACTTTGAAATTAAATTCAAATCAGGTAGCAATATCATTTTAACTCATACAAAACATTCATTAACATTTCCGCGGAGCTTAAAAGATAATTATTTGACAAAATTATCATAAATATGCAATTAAATAAATTGTAGGTACTTAATTTATTTCAATAAAACAGAGTTATTTAGATATCAATTTGCTTTTCCTAATGTCACACAAAACAAGAATCTAATTTTCTAAAGAGTATTATTTCCTATTTTTTTTTACATGATATAAGTTAACAAAAACATTAAATGTCTGTTCAACAAAACTTTTCGCTGTTGGTAAAAAATTAGGTTGAATGTCAAAAATATCACTATTTCACGGCGCAGGAACAAAAGCAGGAACATAACGCCCAATTTTTAGGGGCTTATGACCCACTTCAGTGGGACATAATGCCGAAATCGAATTAAGGTGCCATCTAAGTGAGACTCAAAGCCCAAATATTTTTGAAAAAATGGGAGAAAATGGCCCAAATTCCTTAAAAGCATAAAACTGTAAAAAGATTCCATATTTCAATACAATAAACAATCGTTTTTTTTTTTTGATATTTTATCCAAACGAACGTCTTTGGAAGCATCAGACTGACTGAGAACATAGGCACCTGCCAGGCATACCCTTACTCTAAAATTGGGACAGAGACTCCAAAGGAGAATTAAAATCCTTAAAAACGCGAAGCGTGCAACCCAAAGCACGGTTTGTTTCTTCGTTTTTGTTCCTTTTTTTCCTTGAAGGATTTTCTTTTTTTTTTTTAAAAAAAAAGGAATTAATCCCCGTGGGTTGTTATAGTTTAGTTCCCAACTTAAAACTAAATTAACACCCGCGGGGTTAATTCATCTTTGTTGGAGAAGTAACACACGCGGAGGATAGTTCTTACTTACTTATTTTAGATGGTGCTCACAACCCAGGATGGGTTACGGCCTCAACTAACAAGCCCCTGCAGCCAGCTCAGTCCCTAGCTAGCCGCTTCCAGTTGCACACACAGAGTTGGTTGAGGTTTTTCTTCACTTGTGCGCGCCACCTGTTATGGATTCTTCCTCTTTGGCGTACACAATCGGGATTGGATTCGAAGACTCGTCGGGCAGGTGCGTTGCTGTCCGTACGCTTCACGTGCCCCAGCCATCTCAGCCGCTGTATTTTTAGCTTTTTGACCAGGTCAACGTCACTTTATAGCCCGTATAGCTCTTCGTTGCATCTTCTCCTCCACACTCCTTCGATACACACCGGACCGAAAATCACACGAAGAATCTTCCTCTCAATATAATAGTTAATAGTTAAAAGCCTTCTTAGACCGAAGAAACAGCGGTTGGCAAGAGTAATTCTTCGTTTGATCTCTGCACTGATGTCATTTTGCCCATGAAAATTTCGAAGTTGTATCTGTCCATTGTCATATTTTGCCCAAGTCGGCGATGTTGAGATTCCTTTTCCGATGACAGCATAAACTTTGTCTTGTCCTCATTAACCGCCAATGCCATTGTATAGCCGCCTCCGATTCAATGCTCGCAAATGCCCCTGCCACAGCTCGCTTCGTTCTGCCGACAATGTCTATGTCATCCGCATATGCAAGCAATTGAACGGACTTTTGATAGATTGTACCGCTGGTGTTGACATGTGCGTTGCGTACAATGGCTTCAAGAACGATGTTGAATAGGTTGCATGATAACGCGTCGCCTTGCCTCAATCCTTTCTCAACATCAAAGGAATCGGTGGTGTTCTTACCAATTTTGACGGAGCAGCGAGATTTCTCCATCGTCATCCTGCACAAGCGGACGAGTTTGGCAGGGATGCCGAGACTCGACATGGCTCTGTATAATTCGTCCCTTTTTACGCTATCATACGCGACTTTAAAATCGATAAAAGGGTGGTGTGTATCGATCTGGAATTCCCGGGATTTTTCTAAAATCTGTCGGAGTGTGAACATTTGGTCGACGGTTGTCTTGCCTGGCCTAAAACTGCACTGATAGGGGCCGATCAGATCGTTGACAAAAGGTTTTAAGCGGTCACACAGGGTGGCCGACAAGATTTTATATGTGACGTTTGGGAGACTTATTCCTCTGTAGTTGGTACATTTCAGAACATCTCCCTTTTTATGGATGGGGCACACTATACCAAGGTTCCATTCATCGGGCACACTTTCTTCCGACCAAATTTTGCAGATGAGCTGGTGTATGCTCCTAGCCAATTCATCTCCCGCTGATTTAAATAGTTCGGCTCGTGTGGCGGATATCGCCAGCCGCACTTCGGTTAGGTCGGGTGGACGGAACTCTTGGCCATCATCGTCCAAGTTGATTGGAGCGTTCTGCCTATTAGCGGCATCTTCGCTGTCTTCGCCATTAAGCAGTCTAGAGAAGTGTGCTTTCCAGATCCTCAGCACTGACTGTGTGTCTACTACCATATTCCCACTCTCATCTCGGCAGGCTTCCGTTCTAGCCTTGAATCCTTGGGTGGATCGCTTCACCCTCTGATAAAATATTCGAACCGCTACAACCCTCAATAGACTCTACCGCCCGCTTCTCGTGCTCTCTCTTTTTCCTACAGGTGCGTCTTTTAATTGTTTTTATTTTCGTTTTATGTTTTTGTGTGTATCGCGTTTATTTATGTAATATCGTTTTGTAAAAACAATTAAAGCTTAAATAGTGAAAACATTAAGGTGTATAAAATTTTAAAACTTTAATAAGCTATAACTTCATTCAAAAAATAACTTAGATGGAATAACACTTATTTTGTTGTTCTTTTATTCAAATTTTCAATACAATAATTTTTTATTTTTAAGTTATCCGAAATTATTATTCGGTTAGTTTTGTCAAATTAACAACATAAGTCGACATCATTTATAAATCACTTTATAAAAAAAGAATCATTCAATATCGTAGCAAATTATAAAAGTTTCATCATCTCTCTATCTGTGAGATAATAGTATATTTGAATTTCTTGAATGAATTTTAACAAAGAATTAACTAACAATTGCTTCTAAATCACCAAACACTCTTCGCAATTTGTTTATTTTTTTTAAGTATACTTTAAGACAATTTTCACCAAAACTTTTTCAATCAAATAACACAAAGAACTAATTTATAGCAATGACTTTTGAATTTGTTTTCCTCTGTTTTTTTTTTTTTTTTGTTGAATAAATTAAAACATCAGGATGAAAGGAATTTTTATTCAACTAACATTTTTGTAGGTAATGGGTAGGTTCAGAGAACTTAGGGGACTTGCAAGTAAAGCAAATTTCTAGACTGTGATTGGTCAGCTGTCGAAAAATTGTTTCAAATGAAGGGAACTTTCGACAGCTGGCCAATCACAGTCTATAATTTTGCCTTACTTGCAAGTCCCCTAAGTTCTCTGAACCTACACAATGTTCAACCATGTAATTGAATTTGAACTGCTAAAAGTTTTTATTTTTGCTATTTGTTGTTGTTGTCATTTCATTCAAACTTAATTAATCAAATTTGTATATCCTGATGGATTGATTTGATTGAGCTTAATTAGATAGGAGTATAATAATTGATGAAAAGATTAGTTGACAAAAAAAAAAAAAAACAAATAATCAATCCAGAGAGGATACCAATAATTATTTATGTTCATTACTTTGTTTTTGCCTAGACATTTAATTGGCTTTTGAAATTAAATTTGCAGCAAATTGAAATAGCTTAACTTGGCAAAACAAATCGATAAGTAAAGCGATACATTTTAGAACAACATAAAATACGCGTATGTTCATATCGTTCAGAATAAATGAAAGCAAAAAACCAATATTTTCACAAATTAAACAAAATTCATTAAGAAATACAAAAATGAGGGTGATGATTGTATCATATCAATCAGCAATTTTATTTATTGTGCACTTATTACAAGCAAGTATATCTTAAACTAATACATCATATTTAAAAATAAATACAAATGTAGTCAATAACACACAAAATATATACAAAAATAAAATAAGACCTAGATAATAATTTTTTTTTTTTTTTTGAAAATATAACAATACATTATAAATATAATAATACTAGAAATAATAAAAGTAGGGGGCGGGTGAAAAGGTTATTTTGATGAGTTGGAGAGGAGAGAATTTCGGAGGACTGTTTTTGATATATTAAAGTCAAAAGTATTTGAGGAGTTGTTGGAATTTCGCAGCATACGAGACATGGGATTATAGTAGCTATAGTTGGTTCGGTGAAAAGGAATACGGAAAAGGGGTACTGACCTAATATTTCGCCGGTTGGTATTAATTGAGATCAGACTCAACAGAGTAGGGCAGTCAATATTACCAGTCAATATGTCACGTCGTTTTTCAAGCGACTGAAGATCAATTAAAAGTAAGCGATCTAGATATGGAGGAAGTCGGTAATTATCATCCCATGGCAGATTACGAAGGGCGAATCGAATAAACCTACGCTGGACAGCTTCGATTCTTTTAATTTGGGTAATTTGATATGGGGACCAAACCTGAGACGCATATTCTAGGATCGGTCGGACAAATGGTATGAAAAGAGATTTGGCAATATACGGGTCAGATAAATCTTTTGACCAGCGCTTGATAAAGCCAAGTGTCGAATTAGCTTTCTTTATGATGTTGTCAATATGGTATCGAAAGTTAAGCTCCTTATCACAAATTACTCCTTAATCTCGACAGGAGTCGACTATGGATACAGGATCACCATTTATATGATAGTTTCTTGGAGGAGGAGGGAGCCGTTTACGTGAAAAAGTCAAGCTGTGGCATTTGCTAACATTGAGCTCAAGTAGGTTTTTTTGGCACCATAGGGAAAATTTTTCAAGATTCTGATGTAAAGAACAAATATCAGCAGCAGTTGAAATTCGTTTAAAGATTTTCATGTCATCCGCATATATTGATAAACCACAGTCAAGAACTTGAGCAATATCGTTGATTGCTAAGATGAACAGAATTGGTCCCATATGGCTTCCTTGTGGTACTCCTGAAGGAGCGTTAAAAGGAAGGGAAAGAGATGATCTAAATCGGACGACATATTTTCTATCGGTTAAATATGACATCAACCACAGCATAAAGAGGGTTGGGAACCCCAAGGAATTTAATTTAAAGATGATTATATTATGTGACATTTTATCAAAAGCTTTGCTAAAGTCGGTAGCAATCACATCCACTTCATCTCCATCGACCATTGTGCATAAAACATGGGAAACAAATCCAACTAGGTTCGTTGTTGTTGATCTACCCGATACGAAACCATGTTGTATGGGCGAAAGAACTGATTTGCAGTGGAAAGAAAGGGTTTCGTATATAATGCTTTCGAACATTTTTGGAATGCATGATAATTTAGCTACAGGGCGAAAATTTGACACATTAGTTTTTGGTCCCTTTTTGTGGATAGGAACTATGTACGATATTTTCCATGATTGAGGAAAGGTACCTTGCAAAATGGATATTCTAAACAGGTCAGTCAACGGCGGAATAAAGGCATTTATGCATTTTTTTAGGATGATTGCCGGTACACCATCTGGTCCTGTGGAGTAATCATCTTTAAGCTTTTCAATTTTTTCTTTTACCATAGCTGGTATAATGTTTGGGGTTGTAAATGTGGTTTGAGAAGAATTCTTTAAGTAGTGGAAATATTGGACATCAGGTTCTGTGTCACAATCAGAAAACGATTGTTTGAAATAGTTAGCAAAGAAATTGGTTATTTCGGTCGGATCAGAAGAAGAATTCCCATTATATGTTAGGGAGGATGGGTAGCCATCGGATTTCCTTTTAATATTAATGAATTCGAAAAAACACTTAGGATTCGATTTGATCGAGGATTCCATACGAGTAATGTAATCTTTGTAGAGGTGGTCGTAGAGGATAGAAAATTCTATTGAAGCATTTGAGAAAGCTTGTTGATCGTAAAGAGATTTTGATTTCAAGTAATTCTGCCACAATTTATTTCTTCGGTTACGAAGAGATCGAAGTTCTTTGTTATACCAAGGTGGAGAAGAGGAAAAAATTGTACGTGGCATAAAAGGAACAGATTGTGCAAAACAGCTGAAAATTTCAGTATAGAATGTCGTTATTGCGTCATCAATTGAACTATGAGCAAAGTGAAATACAATTTTGCTGAGAAGCATATTTAATTTTTGAAAATTAGTTTTACGAAAGTTAAAGTAATATTCTGGAACAGTGGCAGTATAACATTTATCATAAGAAAAAGAGATTAGGAGAGGAGGGTGAAACTGATCAAGAGTAGAAAGTAGATGATCGCTTTCGGTCACAATAGAGTTATCAGGGTCGGATGTCAATATGAGGTCAAGTTGTCGATCAAGATTGTTTTTAACACCACTCACTTAAAAGAGACTAGAGTCCGCAGTACAATCTATCAATAATATCTCTTTTTCCGATTTAGCGTTGGTTGGATAGTAGTAAAGTATATTTTGGCCACTGTATTTTTGTTCTCTTTTTTTATATCAAGAAGGGATATCTTTATAAATATATTTTAACATTTAATACTCCTTCTATTAAGGCTTAACAAAAATAGAATAAAATAAAATAAAATGAAATAAATATTTCCCTTTTTTCGTGAGCTTTATGCAATAATAAATGAAAATCCTAGTGTGGGCTTTAGGTCAGTTTTTGAAAATTCTTATTTTATTTTAATGTTGTTAAAAATTCTTAATTTATTTTAATGTAAATAAAATAAGAATTTTCAAAAACTGACTTAAAGTCCAGTTTTTGAAAATTCTTATTTTATTTTAATGTTGTTAAAAATTCTTAATTTATTTTAATGTAAATAAAATAAGAATTTTCAAAAACTGACCTTAAGCCCACATTAGGATTTTCAATAATAAAGTTATTAGGATTTTCATTTATAAAATAAAATAAAATAAAATAAAATAAAATAAAACAAAATAACATTAAAATAGGAGAGATCCTCAAAATGTCTAAGCAAATGCGTTTGTCCAGTAAGCTGGAGCGTGAACCAATACCTTAAAGTTCCTTATGAATGCAATTTAACCAGAGCAGAGGTGTACAAATTACGATTTTTGTTTTGAAAATTAGACATTGAAATTTGTAATCTTTTAAATTTATAAGGAGTTCAAAATTCAATTTTGTTAAGAAGTTATTACAATTTCAGTAAAATGAGAGGATTTTACTAAAACTCTTTATAAAAAAGAAAGATCTTACAAATTTCGTTATTTTCTTGTTCATAAGAACAATCACTGAAAAGTTAATCTAAATTGTCAGATCCGTTTCCAAAAACCAACTATATATTTAAGTATACAGCAAGTATTGCTCCTTGCAAGACTTTCACTATATATTTTTTGATAAGGGGGACGTATCAGAAAAAATGTTTGGTGTACAAATAAGATTTCGAATGGGTGCATTATTTAAGCCTATGTACATTTTGAAATTCGATTTGGTTATGGAGATATGACCGTTTGAAAATAACACACAAAGTGCGATTTGATTTTATTTAAAAAAAAAGTGGGGTGTCTACAATAAGTTTTTTTTGTGTTAAATTTAATGTACAATTAGAGATACATCGCCTGGCTTTTTTTTCGAAAATGTAGGGTGCGTTGGCTGACGTTATGTATTCTTAAAAAAAAAACTTTAATTCTTTTAATTTAAAACATTCTACTACGATTAAAGGGAAGAATAAAAAGTGGGTCTCGGCTGTTTTTGTCCTCAGTTTTTTTTTTTTTTGTTTTTTTTTTTTTTTTTTTTTTTTTTGAGGAATAAAACTATCTGGCATACATTTTTTTTAACCGTTAAAGCAAATATTATTTTTCACAAAAACGGTTCCTACGTTTTTGGTAAGAAAAATTTACTTACCATTAAGAAAATGCTACTTTTTGATAATTTTTTTTCTCAGAAAATGGTTATTAATCGAACACCTGACAGGACCATTTGTTTTGTATGGTTTTTGATTTTCTGGAGATGCTTCTGTTGTTTTTATTATGAAGATGATTCTGAAAAATGTCAATGATATTTTACCCATAGCAACATTTTTGAAAAAAATGTATTTTGAGAATTTAAAAAAAAAGTTACAAAATTTTGTTGGAACAAATGGACTGATGATGATTAAATGACTTATATGAGTCCTGTGAAGTTAGCAAAAATTGCATATCTAATGAATGAGAGTTCCGGGCAGCGAACAAAGAGTTCTAGAGTTCATCATACTTTTTTTCAATAGCTCTGGTGAATAAAGTGTTCAAACTCGAAAAAGGTTGTTTTTGCTAACTTCACGCAGCAAGGACTTTTTCGAGAATGAGCATGTTTTTCAACTTAAAACCAAGAGTTCCTGATGGGTTTTAGAAAGAGTTCTGCAAAATTGGAAAAGTTAGGGCAAATTAAGGCTTCCATTGACTTAGAACCAATCGTTTTCAAAATCGAAAAAAAAAAATAAAAAACAAGGAGTTTTTATTACAGTTCCCGATAGCAAACAAAGTTTTTTGAACATTTATTAATAACTTTTTTTAATAAACTTATTTTTCAAAAGTTATTCACAAATTAAGGTACCCATTGCACCTTAATTTGCAAATAACTTTTGAAACTGTTTTTTATTTTTGGATATATATTTTTGGTTTTTAAAATGTTTGGTTCTACGTCAATAAAAATTAAAAAAGTAAATCGGGTGGCACAACGGCTCATGAAGAACCAGGACCTAGTGACTATCAACTCGCAACCATTCAATTTTATGCCGAATCCAAGAAGCACTTATTCGTGACAAGTAATACTCTTGGAGGATTTGTCAATTCCTCGCAAGAGGCAGTAGCCCTGAAAAAAAAACTTTTTAAGTTTTTAGGTGGACGAGGCCCAGACCTCCAGCGTGACAGTCGAACGCACTAGCCATTACGCTACGGGCTACTACGTTCTACGTCAATGTGCACTTTTATTTGCGAATAACTTTTGATAAATTAGCTTTAGAAAAAAAGTTATTGATAAAATGTTCAGAACTCTTTGTTTGCTATCGGGAATTCTAATCAGAACTCCTTATTTTTGGTTCTAAGGGACCAGTTATAGCTATCATTGAAAACCATCATTGAAAACATTAATTGTCAATTTTAAGAGATTTTGATGAAAAAAAATAAATGATTATTTTGATGCCAAAGTAAAGCTATTTGACTTAATAATTATTTCTAGGTAAAACAAAATTCAAATTGGCACAACTTTTCTCATAAAATGACTTTTAATTTTTCAATGATGAACTACCTTACCAATGATCATTGAAAAAATGTCGATGTTTAAACGTTCAAAACCAGGGATCAGAAATAAATCTCCACCTTTTGAAAGGTTCTTTATTAACTGTCATTTTCAATAAAGGTCACACTTTAACCTTTATTCCCAACAAACAAAAATATCGGTTAAGGTCTGAGAGAAACCTTTATTTTGCTTTTTTTTTTAGGTTAGGCCAACCAGTGAGATTTATCTTTGAGAGAAAAAAATAAATCTCATCTGCAATTTTATCAATCAGAATGCCGATAGAATGACCGTTAGTATTTTGTAAGCACTAATGCATGCGGAAATGCAGATTATTGGGCTTTTTCGAAATTGCATTGGTTGTGCTTGGCGTCCCAGTAACTCAAGTCACAGTCGAAAAGGCATTTTTGTCTTTGCATTTTATTTAAAGCGATTATTAGTAAGACTAAATACCTAAAATAAGGAAAAAAGCTTACATGTATTTATTTTTGAAAAATAGACATGTTTTCGGCAAATTCCAAATTTTTGTGCACTAACCATTTTTGATTTATTTTCAGCGAAAAAGGTTAAAGCTTGACCTTTTGCATTCATTTTTTCGTAAAATTCTCAACCATTGAGAGATATTTTTGAAAATAAAAATTAAATCTCTACCGATAACCTAAATTTATTTTTTTTTTAAATAAATCTCAACCCGAAACCAAAATCTTTCTTAAGTAATGTAGTAACTCTTTGAATGAAACCAATTGAAAATAAAGGTTGAGAGTTATTTCTGATCTCTGTTCAAAACCAATGTGCATCGGTATCTCCTCTAAATCCTCTCCTACTTACCTAATCGCTCGTGCTGTGTTATAAACATTTTAAGGGTAGCCATAACCCCTTTTGCGCGCGTGGAATATATAAACAAAAAAAAAGTTTCTTTATGGGGAAGATATAGGAGGAAAAATAATTTTACAGTCGTAACATAATATATTTCTGCATTTAAATACTCATAATGATAGCATTAAAACAAAAAATTAATTAATTTTTACTATAAATGACTATAAATTTATTATTTGAATGGCTTTGAGAGTAAGAGCTCAAAATCAAGTATGCCATCTGATTAGTTTGATAAATATGAATTTATGAAAAAAAAAATTAAAAATCGTTGGAGCGGTTTTCTTAAAAATTAATTTTGTATACCAACTATATAAAATTTTTCGCTTATGTTCAAAAATAAGTCTAGTAAACCAACATTTAGTATTTAATAAAAAACTATTTTACACAAAACAAAAAAAAAATTCATTAGCCCGTTTTCAAGATACTGAATTTTCAAATAAAAAAAAACATATTTTTTTAAATCCACAAATTATTTTTTTGAAAATTTGTATATGCACAATTATTTGAATTGTTAAGGAGCTCTTGTATAAACATTTCAGTTGAAATCGGAGCACCCGCCAACGAGAAATTTGAAAACAAAATAATCGGTTATATGACAGGTACCGTTATTAACCCTTACTGGTAAAATTTGTTTTCATTAAAATATTCACCATACCCTAAATAGTAAACGCACATCTTTTTATCATAATTCTTGGAGCCGTTTTCGATAAAAAGAATTTTTTTCTTAACGGTTTTTCAACATACCCTTATTTTTCAATTTAGAAAGATGATTTTTTCAAGTTTTCTACAAAATAATAAAAATCTATCTTACACCTACATAGTTTTGAAAATATTTACCAAGTCATTTTCAAAATATTTAGTTTTCAAAAAAAAATGTATTGTTTTTTTTTTAATTTTCAAAAAAAATTTTTTTTTAATTTCGGTTCACAGTGATGTTTATATTTTTTAGAAGATTTACCATAAAAAAATGAAAATTTTCAACTTCACTGTTTTCGAGAAAATCAAAACCCAAAATAAATGGTTGTACAGGAGGTACCCAAAATATTCAATTTTGAAAAAAAAAAAAAATTATTAAAAAGTAGTAGTAGTACTTAATTTATTGGAATTTTTTTAACAAACTCCTGGGACCCGTTTTTGAGAAAAATTTTATTTTCCTTTTTGGCGAAAACAAAGTTGTATGGCAGGTACCGTAATTTTTGGTCCTAAAAAAAATTTAAAAAAAAACCTCTGGGCATATTAACCCGTGTTTTTTTGGCATTCTATAAATAGTACAGTAGAAAATTACCAAAAAAAACGCATCCGCAGTAGCCTGGTTTTGTATTTCAAAATTGGTTTAACTGAAAGAACATCTGTCAGAATATTACAAAAAAAATATATATATTTGTGAGAATCAGAAGCAGTCAAAATTAACTTCACGAAAAAACTAATAGTAACCAACATTTGAGAATGAAATCACCAAAAATCCATTCGAGACTCGGAAACCTATCCGCAGTATGATTCTACTTTAACTTTTATCGGCAGTACTCATACTGCCGATGTTGTATTTGTTATTCATGTAAGATCCTCCTATGGATAGCTAGTATGGAATACTACTATGGATAGATTTTCCAATAAAACACGGGTTATATATCAAGTTTGAAGAAAATCCCTCCAGCCGTTTAGGTTGTACGGGCGAGGACAACAAAACAGACAGAACTGCGGGACCCACTTTTTTCGCGTTCTCTGTCTCGAGTTCGATTTTTTTTACGAATCCATAACTTACCATATAGTACCTATATCGCAAGTAAAAAGTATTTCGAAGTCCAGAACTCTTTGTTTGCTAGCGGGAACTCTCATTTTTATTCAATTTAAACAATTCTTGTGCTAACTTCACAGGACTTTAAATGAATATTGAAAAATTGCCTTTGAATTACTGAAATACTGAAAAAAAAAAAAAAAATATTTTTACCCCACATAAATAAAAATTAATATTTATTTTTTTGTATATAAAATATTTATAAAATGTCGACACTGTTATCAATATGGTATAGGTAGTAGATTTAGAAGATTTAAAATGTAACAGCCAGCAACCGAAATTTTCAAAAGTTACATATTTTGAACTTTTTTCCTAAAAATCTATTTTATGCTGATGTTGAAGAATTCTGTTTTGTGAGAGTTCAAGTTTTTGCGTATGTTCTGTATAATTTTTAGTAGTGAAAGTTTTTTTTTTGTAAAACGATGGAAAGATTTCCTACGTTAATTGATGGCAGGTTGCTTAATCCAAAGGTATATCCTATTTGCGGGCATATAGGAAGTACACAAATACAATGCTGAGTGCTGGTTGTAAAAGCAAGTTTATCAAAACTATTTTGATGCTTATAATTCATGGAATTTATAAGTATAAGAGGTACAATAATGCAATACACTTGGGAATTTTATGATTTTGTGATAGACAAAGTAATATTATTTCAATTTGTTTGTTCAGTTTGGTAACAAAGTTATGGATTAGATATAGATTGATTTGCATTTGCTTTTCAATAATCTTTACAATTTATAAGCACTCAATAAAGATGACTTTGTCATCAAACTGATTGACAAATAATATAAAACACTCAGCCTTATTTTGGAATTTGCTTTCATGCAAAAGTTAATCGATTTCGAATGATTTGCAATTTGAGTTTTGAACGATTTGAAAGTTCACTTTAGCAATCGAAAGTTCATTTATTTATTGAAAACCAAGCTAACTTTGACTTTCTAATCATTCGAAACAAATGTCATTTAATTCTCGTTCAATTTTTTCAGACCAATAGATTCACAAAACATGTAAGCTTTGATATTTTTGTTGAAAATAGATAAAATTAATATCTTTTATGTATTATTTGTTGGCTTTTTTAATAAAGGTCGCAGTCGCATTCCAGTTTGACCAGCAGGGAGCAAAAAGAAGTTCTTATCAGATTGATGGGAGAAAATCCCGAGATAGCGAAAGGATTTTCAACAAATCGGGTTGATACCGATAGCTTTTGCAGAGATGCTGCGGAGAAGCTGAATAGCTACGGACCTCCTTGTAAAGACCGTGTATAAATGAAATGTTTACAAAAAAGTGTAGGTACAATAACAACTGTTTAGTTTCAAGGTTTGGGCTGATTTTAAATTCAAAACAAAGAAGAAACTGGTGGAAAATAAAATAAAAAGGAAACAGTCGGGCTTCAATGCCCTTGACCAATTCGAGGAAGTCATCGCATCGCCAGGATCACTTCACTTAAGGAGTTCGTTGCAGGCATAAGTGCCAGGGTATTTGGCAAAACCCAGGTAGAGGAGTCTGAAACGGTGCCGGTTGCGTCTATGGCTTCATGGCCTGGAGGAAATTTGGAACCAGGCGCAATAAATGAAGCTCAAGAGGAGCTGCCTTCACCTTGTCGCAACATAGCAAAAATAGAGACTCCATGAGTTCAAATTCTTCAAAGGCAAAATGAAGTACAGGAAGTTTTTTTTGCAGAATTGTCCTCCAAACTGGATGATATTAAGGACAAACTTCACCAAATGAATAGATACATACAGATGGCCGATAACATACAAAGAAATATTTATGAAGAGAACCGTCGGCATAATCTAGCCGTGGAAAAATTAGATCGCGAGAGTTGGAGCTGAACAAAATGAGGAGCCTGTACCAATCACTCTAACTTTCTAACAAGTAATTTTTTAACATATGAAATTAACAAATGAAAATTAATTTCTGTACCAAAAATATTTCGACTATAATATTTAACAAGTTGTATTTCCTCTAACAATTGTTGATTAATTTGAAGAAAATATACTAGAGAGCTGTACCACAAACCAACAAACTTAATATTACTATAGGCTGGAATTATTGCAATTTCATGGCTCCCACACCAATCATCAGATTCCTTTTTAGTGGTGCTTATAGTCTAAGAGCCGGCAGCAAATTTTGGGAGTGGGTTGATAACCAAAATATGTATGAGTATGAGGGTTTGTAGGTGCATATATCGCGGTCTCAAAAGCCACCGTCTGGCAGGTTTCTTTTTCAGCCTTTGGCGGGGGTGGGGGTTTGAAAATAGCGATTTCCAGTTTATTTTGTCAGAGGTATTGACACTTCTATAAATTTAAAAAAATATATTATGTGATGCTCTGTCATTTTCTTTAAGTCAAAACGTCATAATCTTGGCTATATGACCAATAGAACTCAAGATATTAGGTTTTAAAGCGAACCTTTATCGATTTTTTTAGAGACTTTTTTTTGTTGATTTTTTGTGTTTTATAATTCTCAAAAAAAAAAAAAACGAAAAGATCCTCTTAAAAAGATTATATTTTGAGTTCTATTAGTGGGATATCCAAGTTTATGACACTTTGACTTAATGAAAATGACAAAATAAATTTCAAAATCGCTATTTTCAAACCCCCATCCCCGCCAAAGGCTGAAAAAGAAACCTGCCAGACGGTGGTTTTTGATACCGTGATACATGCACCTACAACCCCTCATACTCATATTTTGGTTATCAATCCCCTCCCAAAATCTGCTGTGGGCTCTTGGTCTATTAGTCTATAGTTCCAATTTAAATTAATAAATTGTTTTGCAGTCAGCTGGATTTGAATCTAGACCAAGCTACCTCAGAGGCTATTGCACTTCGCATTGCACCACCGAGGTCAGCATTGCACCACCGAGGTAGCTTGGTCTAGGTTCAAATCCAGCTGACGGCAAAAAAATGTATAAATTAAAATTGGAACTATAGACTAAGCACCACTAAAAAGGAATCTGATGATTGGTGTGGCAGCCATGAAATTGCAATAATTCCAGCCTATAGTAATACTTGGTCATAGCCAACACAAGTGGTTGTTGTTTATTCAAAACCTTCAATTTAAATATGACGGAGCGAAAGCTATGCAGCCTAACTGCAAGTGAGTGTTATCACGAGAAAACACCTTTGAATAAACAGTATTTTTGTAAGAGCTGCTGCAAAAATTTATGTTTTCAAGATTCCTGTTTTAAATTTGGCAAACAAATTGGCTGTTTAAGCGATAATGTATCAACGCGATGTAATTTTCCAAAAAAAATTAGTTGCGATTCCTGAAAGAACTAAACTTTCAAATATATCTCATATTTTAATCTCCGAGAAATTCTTAGATATTTTTGATTTTGTTTGCAATGTAGAAATAAAATTAGCCAAGACGAGACTGTCAGGCTATCTTAATTACGCACTTTAACGGGACAGTATCCATAAGTAAATGTCGACATTAATTAGTCAGAATCCTGAAAATTGAAATAAAATTAATAACCCTAACTGATCCAAGCAGTTAATGCAGGTTAATTAATTAGTTAATGTCAGCATTAACGGATTCCGGACTTTAACGGTAGCGTACATAAACTAAGTGTCTAATGACGGATGACTAAAAATATTCCCTTAAGATTCTACTTCGAAAATTTGGTGTTAGTCATACTGGACTGGTGAAGTTTTAAGTTTAGGATTGTTTTTTTTTTTTTTTTTTGTAATAGTGTTTGTTAGAATAACATAAATCTGACTTTTCGACCATCAACATCTTGCTGGCTTTGTAGCTATCTCAAATAAAAGTTTATAGTTCGAATTTCGCGAATAGCAACAGAATTTTGTATTTTATCTTGTGGTTGATTTTGCGAAGAATATTGACAACAACAAAAAAATGTTTTTTCCATTGAAATTCACTTAAGTACATTAGGCTGGGTCAAATTGAACGAAGTTGCTTTGATTTTAATGATACCATACCATGACAAATTGGTTGCTTGTTGCTGAGAAAAAAAAAAAATATGTCAAAAAATGGTATTAAATTGTAATGTTTGGAGGTCCCTATTTTGGACCGCTATTTTGTTTTTCCCATAAAAATGTATGGGACAAACTTTGGAAGAGCATAACTTTCTTACCGTTGTTCCTGAAATAAATTACTTACTTACTTACTTAGGTCCTCGGACCTATTACGTCCGTGATGTTTCCCTTACGGGACATAGGGCCTCCACTACACTTACGCGCCATAGTGTACGATTTCTTGAAATATATTTCAGCTCTCTCCAACTTTTCCCTAGTCGTGCCGATTCCTGTTCGACCGTTCTTCGCCATATACTTCTAGGCCGGCCCACTTGTCTTCCCTCCTGTGTGAGCGGGTTTCACTGCATTGCTTGAGATGCAATGCACCGATCGCCTTTTCGAAGCGTATGGCCAATCCACTGCCATTTTCTTCTTCGTATAATGGAGTCTATGGGCTCCTGACCCGTTCTCGCATGAAGTTCGGTATTGGAGATACGGTTGGGCCAGAAAATCCTCAAGATGTTTCGGAGAAATCTATTTACGAAGGTTTGCAGCTTTCTAGTGGCAGTGTCAGTGACTTTCCAAGTGCTGCATCCGTAAAGCAGAACGGATTCAACATTGGAGCGCAACAATCGTAGCTTGTTCTTTAAGCTAAAAGAGTTGTTTCTCCATATTTTGGACAGCATTCCGAACGCAGCCTTCGCTTTTCTGATTCGGCTGTTCACGTGCAGTTCAGTTCCGCCACCCGTAGAGACAATACTCCCAAGATATTGGAAGTCCTCTACCACCTCTACCGGTTGTCCAGAAATATTTACTTGGATTGATGAGGAAGTTCCAAGGCTGATCCTTTTAGTTTTTGCCGAGTTGATCTTAAGCCTTACGATTTCTGCTTCTCTCTCCACCCTTGTTGTCATTTGATGGAGATCCATGATCCTATGAGAGAGTAAGCATACGTCGTCTGCGTAGTCTAGATGTTTGAGGTGAGATTGCAGAGTCCACTGAATTCCTCCATTTCCATTTGACAAAGCTGCGTGCAGTACGTCACTTATCACCAACAGGAACAGTATTGGTGACAGTATACAGCCTTGCCTAACTCCACTTTGGATTTCAAACTCCTCTGACAGTCTACCTTTGTGCAAAACGTGACACTTGGATCCATCATATGTAGCCTTGATAATAGCAATCAATTTATCTGGGATGCCCCTCCTGCGCAAAGCCAGCCAAATAAATTCTCTATTGACACTGTCGAACGCCTTTTCAAAATCGATGAACAGCAGGTGAAGTGGTGATCGATATTCAACGCACTGTTCGATGATGATCCGCAAGGTGTTGATGTGATCCACACAGGAAGATCCAGTGCGGAAACCTGCTTGTTCGGCGTCGAGTGTGTCTTCGAGGTGGTCTTTAATTCGGTCCAATATTATCCTTGCTATTATCTTGGCTACTGCAGGCAGAACGCATATTCCTCCCCAGTTTTCGCACTGTGAAAGATCTCCTTTCTTTGGGAGCTTGACAATCATTCCTTTTTTCCACTCTTCAGGAAAGCTCTCTGTTTCCCAAGCTCTCTTAATAAGTGGGTGCAGTAGCTCGCTCGATGTCGTTGGGGCTGCTCCTAAGAGCTCTGCAGGAATACCGTCAAGTCCAACCGCTTTGTTGTTCTTCAGTGCTTTGATGGCGGTAATAATTTCTTCTTTACTGGGGAGTAGGGTCGTATTCGGGAAATTGTTACTTCGGGTGGCTCAGTGGGAATAGGGTTCACTTCCATGGCGAAAACGCGGTTGAAAACCGCAGAAAAGTGTTCCCTCCACTTAGTGAGCTGATCCTAATCCGAAATTAGCAGGGATCCGTTTGTGTCTTTAACCAGGTGTTGTTTAGAGCTCTGGACACCAGTGAGCTCTTTGGTAATTCTGTAGACGGTCCTACTGTCACACCTACTATTGGCTTTTTCTGCTTCTGTAGCCAATGCGTTGATGTAGTTACGCTTATCACGTCGCACACTACGGTGAACTTCCCTCATCTTCATGCGGTACGTAGACTCAAGCTCGTTTCTCCCTGCTGCTGGGGTAGCTGCGATGCGAGCTTTAAGGTGTTTCCTTTATTCGATCCTTGCCCAAGTTTCGTTGGAAAGCCAAGCACTATTTCTTCCTTGCGCCCGGCTGACTATATGTACTTTTAGCACCGGATATGAACACATTTTTCACAGCACACCAATGATTTTTAATGGATGTGGTTTCCGTGCTGCTGATTGCGTTCAATCCTTGTGAAAGGTGGTCCCCTAGTTGTTGGCGCACTGCGGGATCCTTTAGTCTATCTGTATTAAGCCTGGGTATTCGAGTGTTTCCTTGGGATCTCCGAACTGCAGCTGTGCGCAATCTTACGGTAGCAACCATCAGATGGTGGTCCCGGCCATTCCCATGTCAGCACCTCTTCTGTTACGAACGTCCTGGAGACTGCTTCTAAAACGCCGGCTAATCGCAAAGTGGTCAATTTAGTTGGAAGTTGCTTGTCTGTCACTCGACACCCAACTGGCTTTGTGGCACGTCTTATGCTCGAACATGGTCCCTCCAATAACAAGGCCGTTGGCATTGCAGAAATCGACAAGTCGTTCGCCATTGTCGTTTCGGTTACCAACACCATGTTTTCCCATGACATGCCTTAGCCCAGTGTTGTCATTGCCAACCTTGGCATTTAAGTCTCCCATCACCATAATTATATCACCTCGTAGAACGCTATCATAAGCAGCGCTCAGCCGGTTATAAAAAGCCTCCTTCTCCTCGTCAGAAGAGAGCAAAGTTGGGGCGTAACACTGTATGATGGTGACGCAACGTACTCTAGTCCGGAACCTGGCTTTCAGGAAATAAATTGCTTGACACATTTAAACAGAAAATTTAATTTTGTTCCAAAGTTGTTCTAACTTTTTTTCTCATACAATTTGTAACGAAAAAAAAATAACTACCGATGATCAAAGCAACTTCGTTCAATTTGACCCACCCTCATGTAGGTACTGTACCTACGAGTATATGTACATTTTAGGTACATGTGCTTTAATTGAAGTTTCAGTTGTTAAATAATTGAGAATGCTTTTGAGAAAAGCTCTCTCGCAAGATGGCATACAACCTCGTCAAAATATGATTTAAATGTATGTGCTGCTGCATTTGGGTGTATTGTGTTTTCTCTATTGTTATATCTTTGATTTAACAACGGTGAATTCTTTTTGAACGACGTTGTTTTTTTGTTTGCAGTAGGATCTTTTTTTGATTCGCATGTTTTTTTATTTTGTGGTGGTGGATTCAGTATTTCGTTACTTTTGTAGCGTAGGTATAGGATAGGTCGTATACCATAGGACGATAGGACAAGTGCGGCTCCGCGATCATAGCACCTCATATATAAAGGGTGGGCCAAATACAAGTTTCTTTTTTAACAATAAACAAAATTAAATATTGTCCATGTTAGGGCTGGCCATCAGGCGACGAGACTCGGCGAGACTTTTGTAAGTCTTGTCTCGGTCTCGTTAAAATCGAAAATTTTCAGTCTCGTCTCGGACTCTTCTCGGTCTCGTTTAATTCAGCGGTCTCACTCTCCAACAAATTCGATTTCCGGACAACCTGTTCATTATTGGAACGAAATACATATATTCGATACGTCAAAATATAATTTGTCCCCCATATAGTTTGAAGGCAGAAGAAAAAAAATATTTAACTGAAATTGGATTTTTTAATTTATAAGACTGTAATTTTCGGTCCAAATATGCAGTCTTGTCTCTGTCCCTCTTGTCCCTTGTCTCTCGATGCTTAAAAGGCAGTCTCGTCTCGTCTCGTCTCGTCTCGTCTCGTCTCGTCTCGTCTCGTCTCGTCTCGTCTCGTCTCGTCTCGTCTCGTCTCGTCTCGTCTCGTCTCGTCTCGTCTCGTCTCGTCTCGTCTCGTCTCGTCTCGTCTCGTCTCGTCTCGTCTCGTCTCGTCTCGTCTCGTCTCGTCTCGTCTCGTCTCGTCTCGTCTCGTCTCGTCTCGTCTCGTCTCGTCTCGTCTCGTCTCGTCTCGTCTCGTCTCGTCTCGTCTCGTCTCGTCTCGTCTCGTCTCGTCTCGTCTCGTCTCGTCTCGTCTCGTCTCGTCTCGTCTCGTCTCGTCTCGTCTCGTCTCGTCTCGTCTCGTCTCGTCTCGTCTCGTCTCGTCTCGTCTCGTCTCGTCTCGTCTCGTCTCGTCACGTCTCGTCACGTCTCGTCTCGCCACGTCTAGGTCTCGTCATGAATTCCCGCGACCGAGACTTTTCTCGTCTCGTAGCCAACCTAAGTCCATGTTTTATGGCTTTATTAGTCCTAAGAGCAAACAATCCCATTAACACAACACAAGACAACGTCACATCGTTCAAGTGGCTGCCTCGGCTGGCTTCGCAGTAGCGCTTTCTGTCACTCTAATTTGCCAAGACCTTGTTGATGGTTTCGGGCTCTGTATCTCACGGATTGCTTGGATGATTTTGGCTTAGTTGAATCGTTTCTGGATAGTGGGTATAACATCCGTCCTTCACTCTTTCCCACAAAAAAAAAAGAAAGTCCAAAGGGGTGAAATCGCGGCTCCGAGGCAGCCAATTGATATCATCAAGACGGCTGATAACATGGCTTGCGAATTTGATGCTCAAAAGATCGATTGGCACACGGGCTGTGTGGCATGTTGCACCTTCCTGCATGAACAGAACTCGTCCAAATCCATGTTTTCAATTTCAGTAAAAAAAAAAAATCGATTAACATGGCTCTGTAACGCTCAGTGTTGCCTCGTTTTCGTAGAAAAAATGGTCTAATGAGGCCATCACTTTACAATCAGCACCAAACTATCACTCTCTCTCTCTCGTGGATGATGCCTTCTCGACAGTAACGTGCAGGTTTTCGGTGCCCCATATGCGGCAATTTTGTTTGTTAATGAAGCCGCCGAGCTGAAAATTCCCTGGTCAGAAAAGATGATTTTTCACCCACAATTACTTTGGAAAAAAGATTCCAATATTTTCCAACGTTTTTTTAGGCGTAAAGCGACGCATTTCGGTCCGCGGAAGCATGATACTGATTTTCTGTCAAGATTTCGGGCCGGAAATACTTTTCAGTGTCAAAATAACCTATGATTTAAAAAAGAACCACTAAATGGCCCACTTTTTATACATATACACTAGCATTTTTGAAAACCAGGGCCCAGATCGCGTAATACTAAAACAATTTAAAGATCGTCATTTTGGCTATTGCTCTCTCTATATTTTTCCATGTGTGTGTATACAGACAGCTATCGTCAAGACGACGATCGTTCAATCGAACAATCGTTTTAGTCTTACGCGACGAAACTCCAGTTTTTTTTTAAATTAAAAAAACAGGGTTTCGAAAACTACTGCTTTCATTTTTGTTTTAACTTAATAAATTAATTTCTTTATTCTTTCTTCACTAATTGAGAAAATCATGTTCCTAGAACCAAAAAGGTGCAGCCTTAAAAATGTATTTATATTTTATCTCATCTTACAGCTTCGATTCTATTCTTATTTCGAATTATACTGTCGTCTGGGAACTGAATATCTTATACAACTTTGAATACTCTGTCATTAGAAAATTCTGTGTTCATTTGTCTTTTCTTATTTTCACGTGTCTTTCTTGATTACCTGCTTTCATACTGACATGCCAGCCCTTATGTATTCCATGTTATCCCTGATTAAATCATATCGTTCCCTTCCATCACACAAACACTATTTTCATCTTAAATATTACTTTTTTTCGTGTTTCAATTGTGACCTTGCTAAATGGAGTTTAGGTTTGGTATCATCGTCATCGTTTTCTTTTTTTCACCCACACACGGACGAAAAAACAATCATTAATATCTTCTTGCTTCCTCACGCCTTAAGTCCTCCAACATTCTATCTAATCCAATCTGACAGTAACTAAACGCGCATATTTTTCTTGATGTCGCTCCAAGGAATCACTGACTATACCGATGGTCACTTATACATGAATGGTGTGCCTGGTGCCGTGCATGCATCTCTATCGTTTTATCAAGAACTTCCATCAGCACCTCTAGACCAACAACAACCACTGGACCTGGACTGAAACTGAACCACCCTTTGGGTGAAATAAAAAGTGATGTATTTTTCTTGGTTTTGCTCTTTTTTGTTTTGACATGTCTGTTGGTTTTTATATCCTCCATTATAAATGGGCAGATACCGTTTAAGCACCCTGTCATTAATGTTGGCTATTTGTTTGGCCACATTGTAAATGATTGGGTGTGCGATGAAATCGAATTTACAACATCAAGTTGCACGCTGCAGAATTAATCAAAATAATAGTTTTATAAAGGTCAATTGGAATTTGTATTAGATGAGAAAATATCGAGGAAGAGCTTGACCTTGAGCGGTGAAGAGAAGAAAAGTAGTGATTACTTTGATTTCATCTGCTCATTTAACACCTATTTAGATCTGAATTGTTTTAGTTTACAATAAAATATTAATTCCAAATTGGTAAAGAGTTTGTTGCGTTCTTGTGTTTTTTTTTGTGCGAGCGTGTAGGTTGGGTCGAGACAACAAACAATCGAGACAAATAATAAAAGTTGTATTAAGATGGTTCCACTGATTAAAAACGACAACAGTGCCTATTGGCGAAAAGTGGCTGACAAAAAGATTATCACACATAGGCCTACTTTTAGCAAAAACTACAAAAGTGAAAAATATATATCTATGCAAAAAATCATATGAAAATTGTTTTGACAAATTAATTAAGCCACCATATACAATTAGGCTAGTCAAAATACCTTTTAGTAAGGAACAATTCGTTCACGGGTTTTTATTTTTGATTATGTTTGTCTGGAACTTCAGCTTGCTCAAAGCACAAAATTAGACCAAATTCACCCATGCATTTCTGAGAGAATGGTCACACTGGTAATTTTTCAATGTTTTTGGTATAACTCCTAAACTAAGCTGAATTTAAGAATTTACCTCATAACACTTTTTGTGGGAAATTAGATTTTCTACCATAATTGATAGTTTGTAAAAATTTATAAAAAATTTAAACAGAAAAATGTAACAAAAACCAACCTAAAAAAAATCTGAAAATCGTTTATTTTTAATTTTTTTACTAAAATGCTCATAACTTTTGTTTGGCTAAAGATAGTGGGAAGACATAGGCCAATAAAAAGAAGGAGAGACTCAAGTCTATAATAAGGTGCATAGAAATTTTTTGTTTGACCAAAATTGGCCAAAATATACCCATTTAAAAATTAATTTTTTTTTGTTATTTTTGATTTTTTTGCTCGTAAGTCTCTTTTTTAGTTGCAATGCATTGGTACTATATGGCAAGTTTTCCATTCTTGAAATAATTTGATGTCGAGATTTTGATCAAATTAGTCATTACGATAATAGAGAATACGAAAAATGTGGGTCCCGCAATTTTATCTGTCCGTCTGTTTATTTGTATGCAATCAGGCCTGCAGACTGTACAGATGGGTCGATTTATTTAAAACGTGTGTAAGTTGTGTTTTTTAGGTATGTTATATAAAGAATATTGGATTTTTTTTTTGTTGACCAAAAATAACGGTACCTACCATACAACATTTATTAAGTTTTTGTGTAACGCAAGTTCATAAAAACACTGCGCGTATTTATGAAAGGTGTTTTATTGCAGATTGCCCTGTTTTTACATAATTTTGCGTGAAAAATAATAGCATACATGAATTCGAAAATATTTCAAAGCATATCAACAACATCTTTTGAGATTAAAATAACTGCAGCCGAAAGGTAAGCATTTTGCTTGTATTTACAAGAAGAATCTCGGTGTTAACATATTTCACGTTTTGAATAGCCTTTGCAAAAATATCGTAATGGATACCTGTATCTTTTGTTCTAAAGATTTTAATAGTGAAACAAATAGGGTTTTGGAGGAACATTTGTCTGTTTAAATTTTTTTATAATTTTTTTTAAACTGTCAATTATGGTAGAAAATCTTATTTCCCACAAGAAGTGTTTAGAGGTAAATTCTGAAATTCAGCTTAGTTTAGGAGTTATACCAAAAACATTGAAAAATGACCAGTGTGACCATTCTCTCAGAAATGCATGGATGAATTTGGTCTAATTTTGTGTTTTGAGCAAGCTGAAGTTCCAGACAAACATAATCAAAAATAAAAACCAGTGAACGCAATTGTTCCTTTCTTCCTCTCATTTTCCGGTATATTTACTAGCCTAAATTGCCAATTGTTTTTTTGTAAGCAGGTGTCTTCAGCAGTAAAAAGAAGGTCTATGTAATTAAGACTTTAAGCTGCGGTTTTTTTTGGTTGTACGCGGAATATCGATAAATAATTTGGAACGCGAATTTAAAGTAATTATTTCTGTACAGATAAAATTATAATTTAAAAAAATGTCAGTTGATTTTTTATTCAAAATAAAAAAAAAAACATTTTTTGAAAATTTTGATATACATAATTTACTCATACTTAATTATTTTAATCCGTTAATCTTATAATGAGAAAGTCCAAAATATGAAAAGCAGTGCTATGGAAGTGCTGTTATCATGAACATAAAAAAAATATTTTCTAGTTAAAAAGTAGAATGTTCTTATTAAATATCACACACTTCTTTTTACATGGTGATAAGTGAGAGCAGCGGAGAAACATTCTTCTGCCAAAATTTATTTACATTGTGATAAATGAGAGTGCTCTCATCAACGGCGAATGGCTCCCCGTTTCACCATGATTTTCGCTTTGCCCAAATTGCCGCTAGTGTATCGATTTTGTAAAAATGGAATCTTCGTTAAGTTATATATATACCTGGCTAATAGCAGTCCAGGTATAGTAGGTCAATGAGTGAAATGACAACTAAAGATTACGAAAGGTTTGTTCACGTTCCTGAGAATTCATAAATTCTGCTCTTCCATTTTAATGGATGAGGAGGAGAAAACTAAACAGGATTTCTCAGCAAAATCTTCTTTCTGAAAATTTGAGTTCTTTAGACGAACTTGCCCCCCCTGGCTCTGGCCGAACAAGCATACCAATTCTATTTTTATTATTAACTAGGAAATTTTCGCAAAAACGACTGTTTAAATGCACGTTTATGTCACATTCAATGGTTTGCTCCGCGCTAACTCTGAGCCAGGTCGTGCATAGCCGCTTTCATTTTCCTTTTTTTGTTCGGAAATGTGACTATTTTCTTGGCAGCTTTGTTTCCAGGTCCATGTGTGAGAAGGGATTTTATCATTTTCAGGGGTGGACCAATTGTGTTGATTGTCGATTTGAAGATAGCTATAAGCAAAGATAGAGCGAGCAAATCATCAAAACGACAATCAACACATATGATAATCAACTATCACCTTAGAACAACCAACAAACATGCCGTCCTGGATTCAATGGTAAAAATTCGATACAAAATCAAAAATAACCCCAAAAATAAGTAGGAATATTAAATTTTGGTTTCAAAATTTAAGTTCCTAAAATTAGTTCGGAAAAAGTTCTACTGAGTGCGACCTTACCTTAATGTGAATGAACAACTCTGGACACATTAATCATCGATGCTAGAACCTGTTGCTAATATTTTACAGGGCGTTGTCCAAAATCTGTCAACAGTAAAAGAAACGATCAGGGGCCCATTTCGCCAACTACTTTTCACTTTGCAAATTTGCAAACAAATAATTTCTGGCAAAGTAAAAGTGCAAATTGTTTCACAAAATTTGCAAAGTGAAAAGACTTTTCA
The DNA here is from genome assembly GCA_949320155.1 of Melangyna quadrimaculata. Lineage (NCBI taxonomy): Eukaryota > Metazoa > Arthropoda > Insecta > Diptera > Syrphidae > Melangyna > Melangyna quadrimaculata. Next base: position 411,265,373 of record OX439483.1, read on the forward strand.
CTTATCATTTTTCAGACTATTTTTGAAAAGTGAAAAGTAAAACTGTTTCACCAATTTAAAATAGAACTTCGCATATGAATTCGTATTTTGCAAAGTTGCAAAGTAAACTTAAATTGTTTCAATTTGGTCAATTATGCATTGAAAAAATATGACAGTATAATTGACGTTGCAAATTAAAGAATATACAAATAAATTAAATCAATCAGAAGACTGAAAAAATAATTTTGGTTTAAGGGTTGAACGAATTTTGAATTTACATGATTGCTAAAATAAAGAACTTTTGTACGATTTTACCCCCTGCATGCGAACAGGGTTCAAGCAAATGAACTTTTCCTTCAACATTCCTATTGCTAGGTTTCTACTTGTCATTGAAAGACACAGTTTGACAAGACAGGATGGGTTATACTTTCTCTCTTCTACTATTTTCTTTGCTTTTCCTGTTGGTATTAGCCAGGGTCTTGTCAGCACGGCTGAGTGCTGCTTATGATAGCGTTCCACGAGGTGATATAATTATGGTGATGGGAGACTTAAATGCCAAGGTTGGCAATGACAACACTGGCCTAAGGCATGTCATGGGAAAACATGGTGTTGGTAACCGAAACGACAATGGCGAACGATTTGCCGATTTCTGCAACGCCAACGGCCTTGTTATTGGAGGGACCATGTTCGAGCATAAGACGTGCCACAAAGTCAGTTGGGTGTCGACTGACAGACAAGCAACTTCCAACCAAATTGACCACTTCGCGATCAGCCGGCGTTTTAGAAGCAGTCTCCAGGACGTTCGTAACAGAAGAGGTGCTGACATGGGAATGGCCCGGGACCACCATCTGATGGTTGCTACCGTTAGATTGCGTACAGCTGCAGTTCGGAGATCACAAGGAAACACTCGAATGCCCAAGTTTAATACAGATAGACTAAAGGATCCCGCAGTGCGCCAACAACTAGGGGACCACCTTTCACAAGGATAGAACGCAATCAGTAGCACGGAAACCACATCCATTGAAAATCATTGGTGTGCTGTGAAAAATGTGTTCATATCCGGTGCTGAAAGTATAGTCGGCCGGGCGCAAGGGAGAAATAGTGCTTGGCTTTCCGACGAAACTTGGGCAAGGATCGAAGAAAAAAACACCTTAAAGCTGGCATCGCAGCTACCCCAGCAGCAGGGAGAAACGAGCTTGAGTCTACGTACCGCATGAAGATGATGGAAGTTCACCGTAGTGTGCGACGTGATAAGCGTAACTACATCAACGCATTGGCTACAGAAGCAGAAGAAGCCGCTAGTAGGTGTGACAGTAGGACCGTCTACAGAATTACCAATGAGCTCACTGGTGTCCAGAGCTCTAAACAACACCTGGTTAAAGACACAAACGGATCCCTGCTAATTTCGGATGAGGACCAGCTCATAAGGTGGAGGGAACACTTTTCTGCGGTTTTAAACCCCGTTTTCGCCAGTGAAGTGAACCCTATTCCCACTGAGCTACCCGAAGTAACAATTTCCCGAATACGCACCGTACCCCCCAGTAAAGAAGAAATTATCACCGCCATCAAAGCACTGAAAAACAACTAAGCCGTTGGACTTGACGGTATTCCTACAGAGCTCTTAGGAGCAGCCCCAACGACATCGAGCGAGCTACTGCACCCACTTATTAAGAGAGCTTGGGAGACAGAGAGCTTTCCTGAAGAGTGGAAAAAAGGAATGATTGTCAAGCTCCCAAAGAAAGGAGATCTCACACAGTGCGAAAACTGTAGAGGAATATGCGTTCTGCCTGCAGTAGCCAAGATAATAACAAGGATAGTTTTGGACCGAATTAAAGACCACCTCGAAGACACACTCGACGCCGAACAAGCAGGTTTGCGCACTGGATCTTCCTGTGTGGATCACATTAACACCTTGCGGATCATCATCGAACAGTGCGTTGAATATCGATCACCACTTCACCTGCTGTTCATCGATTTTGAAAAGGCGTTCGACAGTGTCAATACAGAATTTATTTGGCTTGCTTTGCGCAGGAGGGGCATCCCAGATAAATTGATTGCTATTATCAAGGCTACATATGATGGATCCAAGTGTCACGTTTTGCACAAAGGTAGGCTGTCAGAGGAGTTTGAAATCCAAAGTGGAGTTAGGCAAGGCTGTATACTGTCACCAATACTGTTCCTGTTGGTGATAAGTGACGTACTGCACGCAGCTTTGTCAAGTGAAAATGGAGGAATTCAGTGGACTCTGCAATCTCACCTCAAACATCTGGACTACGCGGACGACGTATGCTTACTCTCTCATAGGATCATAGATCTCCATCAAATGGCAACAAGGGTGGAGAGAGAAGCAGAAATCGTAGGGCTTAAGATCAACTCGGCAAATACTAAAAGGATCAGCCTTGGAACTTCCTCATCAATCCAAGTAAATATTTCTGGACAACCGGTAGAGATGGTAGAGGAATTCCAATATCTTGGGAGTATTGTCTCTACGGGTGGCGGAACTGAGCTGGACGTAAACAGCCGAATCAGAAAAGACAAAGGCTGCGTTCGGAATGCTGTCCAAAATATGGAGAAACAACTCTCTTAGCTTAAAGACCAAGTTACGACGGTTCCGCTCCAATGTTGAATCCGTTCTGCTTTACGGCTGCAGCACTTGGAAAGTCACTGACACTGTCACTAGAATGCTGCAAACCTTCGTTAATAGATGTCTACGAAATATCTTGAGGATTTTCTGGCCCAACCGTATCTCCAATGCCGAACTTCATGCGAGAACGGGTCAGGAGCCCATAGACTCCATTATACGAAGAAGAAAGTGGCAGTGAATTGGCCATACGCTTCGAAAAGGCGATCGGTGCATTGCATCTCAAGCAATGCAGTGGAACCCGCTCACACAGGAGGGAAGACAAGTGGGCCGGCCTAGAAGTACATGGCGAAGAACGGTCGAACAGGAATCGGCACGACTGGGGAAAAGTTGAAGAGAGCTGAAATATATTTCAAGAAATCGTACACGATGGCGCGTAGGTGTAGTGGAGGCCCTATGTCCCGTAAGGGAAACATCACGGACGTAATAGGTCCGAGGACCTAAGTAAGTAAGTAAGTTGTCAAAGTGTGTCAATTTGGGTATTTCAAAGACAAGTGGAAACCTAGCAAAAAGCATTTAATGTTTACAATGCAAACAACAACTATATATACCTACCTACATCGCATACCAAGACTGTTTTCAATGATGCAACCAATTCTTTTATGAGCCCTGTTAAATCTCTGTTCTCATAATTCACTGAAAGTATAAGCACTATCTCTTCTTAAATTACTGCATTAAGGTATGGCTATTTCTGAAGAATTTTGTGGCCAACAAAAATGGTGTTTGGAAAAATTCATCAATGATTACATTCGGCACTTGGCGAACTACTCTCCACACGGTTATGGGCTCCTTTTACGACCCATGTGCTGTACACGAAAGTTTGGGTTTGGTGAAACAAAATTTGCAAAGTAAAAGTGAAAAGTTGCAAAGTGAAAAGCAAAAAGTTTTTGGTGAAATAGGTCCCAGGTCAATGTTTTCAATAAATTATTTCAACAAAATCGAGAAGATGCTGACAATTGCTTTAAATCTGTATGGGAGGTAATGGAAAAATGCTTGCGTTAATCAGGCATAGTTTTAAGCTGTACGAGAATAATTCAAAAACAAATCCATCGATTAAATGTTCCCGCTTCTTCCCCCCAAAGTTATTTTTGAAAAGCTATTTACATTCCGTACATTGATTCCCTGATAATGTCGCTTACAGAACGTTTTTCAGAAGAAAATGAAGCTGCATTTTCACTATTTCAGCTATCACCAAAAAATATGCAAATTATGGATTCTTCAGAATTCGATATAATTATACAGAAACTAATGGAGAAATATGGCTGCTTTCTGGATAATTTCCTGGCGGAGTCCAAGATGTTCAGTTTTAATAAAATGCAGACTAATGGAAATGATTGTTCCAACATTTTAGATTTATTGAACAGTGTAGAGGAGTTTTATCCATTGATTTTTTCTGCTCTTTGTATAGGGCTCCGCTCTCAATTCCAGCAACTACTTGCACCGCTGAGCGATCGTTCAGCACCTTACGCAAAGTAAAAACTTGGCTTAGATCTCCAAGGACCGACAAACGACTTGATTCGTTGTGCATGATGTACATTCATCGAAATATTGACAAAGAACAAACAAACTTTTACAACGAAATAACTGACCGTTTTGAAAAGACCCCAGGCGGTTCTAGTTGCTATTCATATAAATCATATATTTGCTTCCTTTAATAATTATTTAACGTCAACACGAATAAAATGTCACATTTTCTAGTCCTAAAATAAAATCACTTACAACTGACCTATGCCTCGACAAAATTTATAAACTTTTAATAAAAAAAAAACATCGCATTTAAAAATTGCATATTCATTTTTTATCTACCCCCCCCCCCTGGAAAAAATCCTGCGGGCGCCTATGTAAAACTGTCATATTATGTACCATTTAACCTTATAACAGTCTTCAAATGGCGTCAGCTTTTTGTATGAATAAGCTATCTAGTGTATTTTACAGAGATTTCACAAAATCTAGTCAAAATGGTAGAATTCGATTTAAGATTAATTTTAAAGTTATAAAATCTGAATTTTTATTTGCTTAAATATGAGAAATCTGAGAACAAAATTGGTCGTAACGAATTGCGACTATTCGCGACGAACAAATTGTTTTCTTAAAATTCCCTTGTTTTAGCAATTAAAATGAATTTTTACGGCCAATTTCTTGACAAAGTTCTAAAATCAATTTAAAACTCGATCTAGTAAATCTCGGTTTATTTTTGGAACGTAGTTTTAAAAATATATAGAACTCAGGAATTTCTTCACTTCAGGCTAAAATCAAAATTGAGTTTTAAGATCTTAGATCTCAGTTTATTAAAACAAAGTTCTATGTAATATTATATTGCTTTTAAATCACCCGGTAATTCTTTTGACACACATAAGTTTAATTTAAAATAAAAAATACCGTAGAATTTTAGCAATATAACGCTGTGGTAGGTATTTATGTTGTATTCAAAACTATTTTTCTTGTATACATTAGTTTTTATTACATATGTAATTTTAGTCATTTCTAAAATGGACAAAAAAGGAAGAAAAATTGTTTAGGATGGTTCTAGTGAGACGAACAAGAAGGAATGAGGAGAAAATTGGAACCAACCAGATACAGATTTACTGTGCAACTTATTGGTAAAATTTGGGGTCCAGGGAATACTAAATAAAGAGACAAATGGAGCAACAAACGAAATAAAACGAAGAGAGTGGGATATAATTCGCTCGCATTTCAATGCGGACCCAACGGTACATGTGGAGATACTTCGTTGTGGTATTGTTTCACTTGTTTTATTTATTTATTTTTTTTTTTTTTTGTTGGGAGTAGATTTAAACGCAGAGGGAAACTGATGCTCTTATCGGGCGGCATAAGAAAATTATGGCAGCGTTACGCTATTACACAGCAGCTGCAAGGCAAAATGCTATGCAAACTGGAGGTGGACCGGCAAATACACCACCTGCTTGAAAAATTGACATTACTGGTGAAGTTTTGCTGTTGAAACGGTTTTATGGTCACCTTTTGAGTGGCTTGGAAACTTTCGATTCAGACACTTTTTCTTCATGTCCTGGAGCCATAGCAACGAGTAGCGAAAATATACAATTTTTTTCTACGAATGGGCAACGTCATCGTCAGATACGAAATCAGAAAAAATCATCACTTGATAATATTGCTGAAATGCGTCAGCAATTGATTAAGGAGGAGCGGGATCGTCTTGCTGACTTTCATGAGCTACGAATGAACTCTTTCCGGTTGGAACATGAAGAGAGGATTTTGGAAGTGCACCAACGACGGAAAATGCAAGATGCTCTTGCATTAAAACAGATGCAGTTCTGGGAAGCCGCAATCGAAGCGTTGCCGAAGTACCACCAAAAAGGTGCCAATACAAGACGGGATGCAAATTCCGAAGAAAAGCGACTGGTCAAAATTGGTACTCTTTGTGATATGGCCATTAATCTGAACAAAGGTATATAAAAGATATACATACATACATATCTGAAAATGCTTTTACTATAAGGCAACAAGATTTTAAACCTTATTTGTATCCTTATCACTCAATTATAGATGATGCTTTGTGAAATGAGTACTACTGTGAAGCGGGGAACGGTGGCAGATCAGAACACCATTCCGATTCATTCAATCAATATTTGTGATTCAAACTATTCAATTGAAATAATTTGTTTTTTTGTTTTGTTACATTTTACTGTTTCAGTTATGTAAATCCAATAAAAACATTTTTTATTGCGTATGCACATTGCACATATGTAGTGTATATTAATTTTATTATCAATAAAGCAAAAGATGTTTTTGTTAGTGCAACATTGGCAAAATTTCATCGCGAGCTATTCGACGATTTCTACGTTGGTCGCTTCCAGTTGCTATTGGTTCTCTTGCAATATCTGCTTCTGCAATGTACCTTCTGAATCGATCTTCATTGTCAGTATTGTCGGGAGGATTAATCTCACCTCTGTCAATACAAATATTATGCAGTATGGCACAGGAAGCAATCATTTTCTGAGCTGTTTCAATTTTAATGCGCATACGCTAGTATAGGAAAGCGACGTTTTAATACTCCGTACTGACGTTCAACTACATTCCTTGTGCGTATGATTCGAGATTGGTAAATTAGCATTTAACGATTATCAGCAATTTCGGGATTATTAGCTGTGTAAGGGGTAGCTAGATAAGAGGTAATCGCATTTCCTGAATCACCGACCAAAATGTACTGGCCATATCGACCATCTTCGAATTCACTTCGCACATTTGAATTCTGAAAAATCGTTTGGTCATGAACTGATCCTGCCCAACGTGCAACGATATTCAAAACCTTTAAATCGACAGATGAAATCGTCTGCACATTCAGGAAGAACCAACCTTTTCGATTCCGAAAAGCTTCGCTCTGAGAAGGGAAACAGAAGGGTTAACATTAATTGTTTATTTATTTACATGACCTGAACTTGCCAATTGTCCACGTGACAATTGAACTTTAACATGAGTGCAATCAATAGCACCGATTGTTCGTGGAAACTGAGCAATGCCATAAAAACACACAGCAGCTTCTCTTAATTCATCTGCATTTGAAGGCATTTTGACAAATCTGTGAAGATGGTGCAGTAAAGCACTGCACACTTTTGGAATCATACGACATACACTCGTAGGCGACACATGTACAACATCGGCGACAGTTATCTGCTTATTTCCACATGCCATGAATCGAAGCAATGTTAGCAACTGCTGTTTTTACAATATATAACGCGTTCTGTATGGTGGTAGAACGAATTAAAATAGAAAAAAGCATCAAAGACAATCCTTGGGTTTGGATGTTGCAAGTCATCTTGCACTAATTGAAGAACTTCGATAAAAAATCGTTTCGTTAGCCGAAATAGTGGAAAAAAATCCATATCGTCCCAGTTATTTATTGTTGCACGTTCTGGCATATGGTAAATACGCCTTTCTTCAACCACAACATCAATTTCGTAGTCATCGTCGTGAAAGCGCCAATCAGCGAAAATCAAAGACATTATTTTAATGAAATGCAAACGAAAATTGAACAATCGATTTACGAAAATACAAAAATTACATGGCATACACAACCGAAACACTCACTTTTGTTTGCTGAAGAAAGAAAATTGTAATTAAACCGAGTTCTAACGTGCTAGACCCCCGATTGTGAGGGTCCAAATATATCGAAGTTCTATTTCAAACAAAGTTCTAAATCCAAGTTCTAAGGCGATAAAACTTGTTGAATAAATGAGTTGGAGCTCAGTCGAGTTCTAAATTTTCCTTAAACCGAGTTTTAGGGGTAAGAACTTTGTCAAAAAATTGGTCGTTAGTGTCTTAAAATAATCCTCAATTATATTTCTTCCATTTTGTCTAGATTTTGTAAAGAATTTAGGTTTATTAATGTTTCAAATTCCATTTGTTCATTCATTCGTCGGTCGTTGGTCGCTCTCATGTGTACAGGCCTTTATATCTATGTATGTAGGTATTATGTTTTTTTCTCTTGAATTTGTTAACGCTGCCTCTTCTGACTTTTAAAGATACAAAAAACTTAATTTTTTAATAAGTGTTTGCGTTTTTGCATATTTAAGCCTTTTAGTTTTTAAATATTAATTCGAGAACAAAATATGTTTGTGAAACCCTTCTGAGAGATATTTTGCAAAACTTTTATTTCGATTGAGAAATATTTCAAAGCTAAACCACGAAAACTTTATTATTTGTACTACATCCTCTAAGCGTCTCATTTTATTATTTTTGTGTAACTCTATTTACTTTTTGCCAGTTTTTCCTCTTTCTTCTATGAGCCCATAAATCTCGAGTACATCATGTTCGTAGTTCGTATGTATGTAAATATATTTCGAAATTGAAAACCACATTCAAACTTAACTAGATATGAAGATCTAAGTGATTTTCATAGCGTTTTGCAATCCATGGGTAACCAAGGAAAATATTTTATATATGAAAATATATTTCACTTTATAAAAAGTTTGTCCGTTTTTAGTTGTTGTTATATGGTTGTTGTTGTTGTTTTTGGTGGATGCATATTTTACTTTTGGTCACGCTAGCGAACTTTGTGTGGTTGGTGAACTTTTGTATTCGTGTTTATTTCTTGTTTGTACTTAACTATTTATAAATATTTTATCAAGAAGTTTGAAGCAATGATGATGGCATACAGCCCGCCACTGCGAAGTGTTTTTTTTTTAAAGGAGGGTTTCAAATGAAAGGATATTCTGTTAACGTAAAAAAAAATTATGTGGTATCCTTATAGAACGTCCAGCATCAGCAACTGGTATTTTCAAATATTCATGTCGTGTTTTATTATTTTATTTCTTTCTATAAGCTGATAGCGAATACGCTAGCCTTCATTTTTTGAGCTTGACCTGCATTTCTTACATCTTTCCAGGTGAAATAAATATGTATACAAATAATCATTAAATCCATTTTCTGGGTTTTTAGTGGCGCGATGAACTTATGAATTTTTTAAATGAACTCATATACAAAACTGTTTTGTTCATACCTACATCTTTTTTCAATAGACATCATAAAGTTGGGAAATTAAGTAGTACTTACCATTTCACATTTAAAAAGGTAGGTATTTCTTTTTTTTTTAATTTATTCATTTATTTCGTCAATCAGATATAAAATACCTTACAGACTACAGTTAACTTACAAACCAAGGTTTAATATGTATACAATTATACATACACTAGCGGAAACACCCGGCGTTGCCCGGGTCCCTTTTGGATAGTTTGTTCACAAATCTTGAAAAAAAAATTTCCGTGGAAAATAGTTTTCCTTGAAAATATTTCTGCTATCGTGAATATCTCTGAAATAAATTAGATGAATTGACCACCCAATTCCCCAGGAAAACTTATTCACGACATCAATAAATTTTCAACATCATTCATGTTCTCAATTTTCAAGGGATATAGAAATATTGTGCAAGTGTTAATTATTATTAATATAAAAGCTTAACTATATATTCACGTACTTCTAAATATTTATGCTAAAGACACCTACTTGTAAGAAAATATTTGAAAAATTTGTATGTTTTGCTATCTCGCCCCCAACTATCAACTGTCAAAGCAAAAGGTGTGATTTTTCGGATTTTTGACATTTCACCACTATCACTGTCAACTGTCAAGTGCGATTTTTTTGATTTCCACTGGACTTAGAGTTGCAAAATCCACCTCCTAAATCGATTGGCGCTCTCAGATCTTGACATTTCGACACCTGTCAAATTGAAAAGTGAAATTTCTTATTTTCTGTAGATGCTAGTGCTGGCCGAGACATTAGGTAATAACACGCTCCTTAATCGATTGGTGCCCTTAGATTTTGACATTTCGACACACGACCTGCAACGCTCAGAAGAGAGGAGCTGTAATACGGCAGTTTTTGCTCTTATAGCATTGCTGTTACCATTTTTGTTATCATTGTGAATGATTTACTCTACGGAGCGAATGTTTCTCACTGATGTGGGAGATTGTGAAAGTATTCGCCTTGTTGATTTCAACATAACTAATTTTTCACCGACCATGTAAATCAAACATGATTGGTTAAGGTTTTACCTTCCACCACAATCCAATCAACAACCAGCGCATTTTTACTTACTTACAAATTATATCATGCCATTCATTAGCCTTTCATCACTACTTATTATATTTTCCAACATTCTAACATTCACTTACACATTCAACAAAAACCAGCCAAAAACTCATAAGCACTTGAAACGTCAAATCTCATAGCTAAGCTTTGTCCTGTTCAAAAAGTTATATTTTTCGCCATGTCGCTGCATGGACATAGATTTTTTGGACTCCATTGGATTTTTTCTGGACATGTTCATAATCCTGCCATCTGTTTAATCGTATCAGTCTTTAAAATTGTATGGTTGTCTATTAATATTTTGTATGTATTTAAATAGTGAGACAATGACCTTTCCAATTTTGAAATTCGGATAAGTACTTTCCGATTTATAGCCAATTTTATGCAGATACATTGACAATTTTAAAAAATTTTCTGGATTATATCTGTAAAAAATATTTCTAATGTAAAATTTTAATATTTGATATTATTTTGTGAAACTTGTGATCAAAATTTATAATTTTAAAATTCGAAAATATTTGATGGGTGTGGTGAAAATATAAAAATAAAATTCGTTGAAAGAGCATGATCCATTTTGCATTTTTTTTGGTAAATAAATCAATAAAGCTAATTCTGGAGTGGCTTTTGTTGAAATGATCACTTAGTATTTATACGCAATATTATAAAAGAGGATTAGCGCAATTGGTGTGTTCGTTTTGTTTTTCAAAATTTATCAATTTTTTATTTTGTTTTTATTTTTTATTAACTTAATTTTTCACTAAATCACATTTTTAGTATGAGCTTTTTTAAGATTTTGCGAAAATTTTAACACAAAAATTTAGATTATAAATTTCTACCGTAGTCTTTATCGTTTGTTATTATCATTTGTTATAACCTATCAGGCATTACTAAAGTTTGAAGCCTCTAAATTTGGCTAAAGGGAGCTTTTTTGTGATTTATTTTATAAAATTGCCCCTACTTTTTTCCTTAACCTTAACCAATCATGTTTGATTTACATGGTCGGTGAAAATTTAGTTATGTATGTTGAAATCAACACGGCAAATACTTTCACAATCTCCCACATCAGTGACAAAACATTCGCTCCGTAGAGTAAATCATTCGCAATGATAACAAAAATGGTAACAGCAATGCTATAAGAGCAAAAACTGCCGTATTACAGCTCCTCTCTTCTGAGCGTTGCAGGTCGTGTGTCGAAATGTCAAACTCTAAGGGCACCAATCGATTAAGGAGCGTGTTATTACCTAATGTCTCGGCCAGCACTTTAGCACCAACTGAAAATAAGAAATTTCACTTTTCAATTTGACAGGTGTCGAAATGTCAAGATCTGAGAGCGCCAATCGATTTAGGAGGTGGATTTTGCACTCTAAGTCCAGTGGAAATCAAAAAAATCGCACTTGACAGTTGACAGTGATAGTGGTGAAATGTCAAAAATCCGAAAATCACACCTTTTGCTTTGACAGTTGATAGTTGGGGGCGAGACAGCAAACCATACAAATTTTTCAAATATTTTCATACAAGTAGGTGTCTTTTGCTTAGATATTTAGAAGTACGTGAATATATAGTTAAGCTTTTATATTAATAATAATTAACACTTGCACAATATTTCTATCCTCTGAAAATTGAGAACATGAATTATGTTGAAAATTTATTGATGTCGGGAATAAGTTTTCCTGGGGAATTGGGCGGTCAATTCATCGAGTTTATTTCAGAGATATTCACGATAGCAAAAACTATTTTCAAGGAAAACTATTTTCCACGGGAAATTTTTTTTTCAAGATTTGTTAACAAACTATCCAAAAGGGACCGGGCAACGCCGGGTGTTTCCGCTAGTTCAATATATATATGCAGAAAGAAATTTCATTTTAAAAATTTCTTTGAGCCATTTTCAAAATAAAAAAGTTTTTAAGTCTAATACGACCTTGACAAAAAAAACTTGAAAAATTCTTAAAAAAAAACTACGGCTGAAGAATTGTGCATTTAGGTGCCAGTTATAGCTATCATTGGAAACCATCATTAAAAAAGTTAGCTGTTGATTTTGAGACCCTTCGAAAAGTTAATCATTAAATATTTTAATGCAGAAAGATAGCTTACGTCTTCAAAATTATTTCTCCTCCAAACAAAAATTCATTTTGACCCATGTCTTCCCCATAACGTAACTTTTAATTTTTTCAATGATCATTGGTAAGGTAGTTCATCACTGAAAATTAAAAGTCATTTTATGAGAAAAGTTGTGCCAAATTGAATTTTTTTTACCTAGAAATAATTATTTAGTCAATTAGCTTTAATTTGGCATCAAAATAATCACTTATTTTTTCTTCAAATTTCACTCAAAACTGACAATTAATATTTTCAATGATGGTTATAACTGGCCCCTTAGTTAACTTTCTGATGGTGTGTTTTTTGTTCGAATATTCGTCTTATAGGACGTTGAATTTTTTTAAATTCAGTCAGAAAAATCTATGGCTGACCATTTACTGAAACTAGCTGAAATTATATGACAATTTGGCGGCCATTCAAATGGTATACTTTTTTTGCGAATATCCCAAAAACAAAGTTCCAAAAATCGCGCGTGAACTTGAACAATTTAAACCATTGATTAAATTGTTCCTACTACTTGACCGTTTTTGAACAATTTTCCATAAATGAGGTGCTAAGATCCTGGACTCCTGCACCTTAACTTTTAAATTAAAAGAATTTTCATAAATTATGTTAGGTCTTATCTAAAAATTATCTTATTTCCTAAAACAAAACTTCAATTCACTATGATTTGAAAATTTTATTATGGATCATGCGGTTAAAAGAAGAAGTGGAAGATAAAGCGCATAAAATTTCCATCAGCTAAACCAGTATAATTATATATTTTTTTGTAATACTGTTGAATCTTATAGCTTTTCTAAAACCTACACAATTTAAACATTAATAAATTGGCTCATATTTCTCTCTTTCAAGGCATTTCCAATTTTGTTTCGCATCAGTTTTAATCTTGTACATTCAACAGAGCAGAAAGACAAGATGCACTTCATACTATTATTATTATTATTATTCTACAAAAAAAATGTAAGATATCTTTAAATCCCTGCAGCTGTTGTGAGCGCATTAAGAGAATCCAAGACTACCAAGATATTTATTTTGCGAGTAATATCAAAGCATAGTTCCAAGCAAAAAAAGCAGGAGCAGGCTGTTTTTCGCGACGACGACGACGACGACGGCGGGCGACGAGAATACAAAGTATGCAAGCAAAACAAAGTATTTCATCTTTGAAATATTTGACTCATTTTTATACTTATACTTAACCATCACCATCGCGATGAGAAAATCTCTTTAAAAATATGCGTATTTTATATTTGTTATTTTATCTACAAGTAGTGCACCACTCAACAAACGACATTTAATGCAAAGTTGCGGGTCGCGAGAACTTACTGGCCAAACTCGAGATTAGGGGCCAGTTATAGATATCATTGAAAACCATCATTGAAAAAAGTAGCTATTGATTTTGAGACCCTTCGAAAGTTTAATCATTAAATATTTTAATGCAGAAAGATAGCGTACGACTTTGAAATTATTTCTCCTCCAAAAAAAATTCATTTTGACCCATATCCTCTCCATAACGTAACTTTTAATTTTTTCAATGATCATTGGTAAGGTAGTTCATCATTGAATAATTAAAAGTCACAAAATTCAATTTGGCACAACTTTTCTCATAAAAGTTGTGCCAAATTGAATTTTGTTTTACCTGTAAATAATTATTAAGTCAATAAGCTTTACTTTGGCATCAAAATAATCATTCAGTTTTCTCTCTCAAAATCTCTCAAAATTGACAATTAATATTTTCAATGATTGTTTTCAATGATAGCTATAACTAGCCTCTAAGTCATTTCTTTTTTGTTAAAAGAATTTTCATCAATATCAATTTCAAATTGGCTGAAATTGCGATAGATAACAATTATTTTCCGGCCAACGATATAACTAAATTTTTTCACAGATCTCAAATCAGATTAAAATCCAGCGTTTTACAAAAACGCTGATGATTGAAAACGAGAGTATACAAATTTATAAATTTTGTTGAAAAACGTCAAATACCGTAGTACCTAAATGTCAACCTAAATAGAACCCTTAGGCAAAGCGCGCACGCAACTCTTACCGAAATTAAATTATACTTGTATTTATTATTATTATTACTTGATAGTTTAATCACTAGTTGGTCGATGACCACGCACATAAGCAACTTTTTTACCAACTTTTAAATTTTATAATGCCAAGAATTCAATTGAGTTTTTACTAAATCACTTTTTAGTATGATTTGCTGCATAACTTTGCAAATATTTTTACACACAATTGATCGCGTCTAATTAATCTGGAAAGCTCAAAAGTGATTCAATACGGTTATTTTCTTTTTTTTTGCTCTGTTATGATTTAAATGGAAGGGCATAGTAATTTGTGTTATTTGCCACCATGTGCTTCATAATATCGAAGGTATCAACATCACCTTTGCAATACTTTATTGTACTTGTTTATTTTGGCCGACGCACTGTAGGCACTTGTGTACCAGGGTTGCAAATGCTTAAGCCTTTTTTTAGTTTAAGCCCTCGTTTAATTCTTAATTCAGTGCTGGACTTGTGATTTGAAAAACATTTAATTCATGAGCCCTTTCTGATTTGTGAATTAAAAAATATATAATTCACAAGCCCTTTCTCAGGAGTCAAAATAGCATTTAGTCCTTAAAAATTGGCATTTCGTCCCGGCGTTCTTACTTGGACTCTTCAGTTGACAGTGAGGGTCTTATAAAGATGCAATTTTTATCAGGAGTGAATTGAAAAATATTCATTTCGCAAGCAATTTTTATGATTTGTGAATTGAAAAATATTCAATTCACAAGTTCTTTCTGATTTGTAAATCACTCAAAAATTAGTCAGGATGAGAGTTCTCATATTCTGATGATTTTGTCATTTGTCATTTTATTCAAACCGAGGTACATAGGTACAAAGCATGTTTTGTGTAATGTGCCACCATGTTTTTTTGACCGAAAATATCGCTACCTACCTAAAATATATTTTTTCTCTTAAAAGGCTTTAGGTCTTGCGGAGCCGGAAAGTTATATCTTTTAGAAAGCGGAAAATTATCTCGTGTCTTATGAATACCCTTAATATGTTGATTTGAAACTTCATAAAATAGTAATTTTGTTAACACTGTCTAGAATAATTGAAAAAATGTTTATGTTCCAGAACCAAAAATAACATATCTAAAATTTTGAAAAATGTTGGAAAAATAAATTTTTACTTATACTCTATATTTTTACATATCGTCGCATCAGCGCAGAACTAGCCTAAGTCACAATTTCAATATTTTTCAGCACAGCGATTTAAAAACTTCAAAATGTGTTTACTCCTAAGCTTTTTTATGAAACACCTTGGCGTAAAAAACATTATATTATTATTATTTAAGCTTATTTTTGGACATAGAATAACTGTGTACTTATATTTTGAGTGCGGAATAAGCCTATCTCACAAAAGTGGACATTGGATTTATTATTTCATCATCTTTCTTTTCCATAATTGACATAGGTTTAAGGATTCAGTACCCAAAAAAGAAGAACGAAACCTTTACACTCTTCTTCAAGCACTGACAACTATCCTACTAACTTACTTATGCTGGCGCTACAGTCCGGTATGGACCAGGGCCTCAGACAACAAGCTTTCTGAAGCCATCTTTGTCCCTAGCTAGCTGCTTCCAGTTTCGCACGCCAAGTTGGTTGAGGTCCTCTTCCACCTGCATGCGCCACCGGTTTCGGGGCCTTCCTCTACTGCGCCGTCCCTCGGGAAGGGATTCAAAGACTTTTCGGGCCGGAGTATTGGTATCCATCCGCTCTACGTGATCCAGCCACTTGAGTCTTTGCCTTTTCACTTTTGTGACTAGGTCGATGTCGCTGAACAGCCCGTACAGTTCGTTGTTGTACCTTCTCCTCCATTCCCCGTCTATCCGAAGATCACCGAAGAATTTTTCTCTCGAATATTGCTAAAGCGTATCTAATTATCCGCCGCTTAGAAGGTCCATGCTTTTGCACCATACAACAGGACCGGTATGATGAGTGTCTTGTACAGAGACACTTTTGTCATTCGAGAGAGGGCTTTACTTTTCAATTGCCTTCTTAGCCCAAAGAAAGAGCGATTGGCAAGAGTTATCCTTCGTTTGGTATCAGCGCTGGTGTCGTTGTCCGAATATATAGCGGAGCCCAGGTAAACAAAGTCCTTAACTACCGCAAAGTTATATCTGTCTATGTTGACGTTCTGTCCAAGCCGTTGGTGTTGAGTGCTTTTTTTTGCCCTCATTCACCGCTAAACCCATTTTTGCCGCTTCCTTCTCAATGCTTGCAAAAGCTCCAGTGACATCACGCTTTGTTCTTCCAATTATGTCAATATCGTCGGCAAGTTAGTGCAAGTGCAAGTAATTGGATGGACTTTTGAAAGATTGTGCCTCTAGTGTTGACGTGAGAGTTCTTCACTATTCTTTCAAGTATGATGTTCAAGTAGTGGCATCTCGCATGCCAGCGCATCGCCTGGCCTACATCCTTTTTTGACATCGAAGGTGTCGGTGAGGTCTTTGCCAACCTTGATGGAGCAGCGTGCGTTCTCCATCGTCATCCTGCACAAACGGATGAGTTTCCCAGGGATACCAAAACTAGGCAACTAAATACTGTCATACGCGGAATTAAAATCGATGAACAGGTGGTGAGTGTCGATTTGAAGTTCCTAGGTTTTTTCCAAGATCTGCTGTAGTGTGAATATTTGGTCCATGGTGGACTTTCCTGGCCTGAAGCCTTACTGATATGGACCTATCAGGTTGTTGACGAACGGCTTCAGGCGTTCTTTTAATACGGCAGAGAAGATCTTGTAGGCGATGTTAAGGAGACTGATTCCTCTATAGTTGGCGCAGTTTAGAGGGTCTTTCTTGTGGATCGGGCAAACAATGCTGAGATTCCATTCATCGGGCATGCTTTCCTCCATCCATATTTTGCAGATGAGCTAACTTCGGTTCGGGCTCTGCAGCCCAGATAGCTCCTTTTTACCTTTTGGTAAAACTTCCGAACCTCTTTTCTGTTATGACATCCCTCAACCTCTTCGATCTCGCGCTTCTCATGCTCCCTCTTTTTTCTTTCTGAGAAGCCGATGTTCCTCTCTCCTATTTTGCTCGTAGAGCTCGCGAGCAGCTCTGGTCTTTCTGTACAGCGACGCCTGGTATGCCTACTGCTTCGCTGAATGTGCTTGCCGGCAATCGTCGTCAAACCATGGGTTTCGTTGTGGTGGTCAAGTGAAACCCAGCACGTCAGATGCGGCATCTTTGATGGCTTCCTGGCAATTTGCCACTGGTTTGCAACACTTGATGCTGGCGGCATAGGTCCTCTTAAGAGGTTGTTTGAGACCCCATCAGAGAAGGACCTAGCAATCTCTTGCGATTGTAGCCGCCTGACGTTAAACTGCCTGACAGCATTACTTCGGTTTGGCTGTGTTCGAGATATCCGAAGCTGCACCTGGGCTACAACAAGGTAATGGTCCGAGTCAACGTTGGCTCCTCGGTAGTCACTACTAATATAATACAAAAGGAACACACATTATTTATTTTGTTTGTGCAGAACTAACCTATGTCCGTACTATGGACTTAGGCTATTCGTTTTTGAAAACTCTAAAAACCTAAGTCCATAAAGTGGACATAGATTAGTTCTGCACAGTAAAAAATAATGACTGGGGACATAGGTTTATATCGTACAATTAAAATTGTAAGCGATCAACAGCAGGTAGAAGTATGGTAATCAGAATCAGAGCAGAATGCAACTGGCTTTCTTCTAATAAATAAAAACGAAAATTCGAAATTTTGGACTTAGGCTAGTTCTGCTCTGATGCGACGATATACTCTATAGGACATTGGACTGACTCTTCCGACTATTTTTGACTTCTCTGAAATTTATCTCGCTCCCACTTCATAGTTAGAAAGGGAGAAAAGTAGTAAATTAAAAAAATAAAAATGTGTGGATTTTTTTTGACGTTCTCTTTTGTAAATTCGGAGGAGTCAATCCAATGTGAACACCGTCAAGGGCAAGTATTGGTTTCGTGTCAAAAGAAATTTCAAGATTTTAATCAAAACTAACATTGCGATGATGAAGGATTCCAAAAACGTGATTTTCGTCAAGACGTCCGTCGGCGTCGATCTGTTTGTCTGTGCGTACTGATGTACATCGAGCTACGGCCGGCCTTTAAACGGTTGGACGAATTTGCTTCAAGCTTGGTGTGAAGTTTTTATTTGTTCCAGTCGTGCATATTTTTTTCTAAGCTTCCAAAAATATAAAAATATGCAAATAACTTTTTTTTTTTTAATTTTAAAACAATTTATTTCGTTTTAAAAATTCGATTTTCCAAAAATTGGTTAGTGAAATTTTTGTACATTAAATTTTTATTTCTATTATTTTTTTTTTTTTAATTTAAATTATTTTACTAGCCATGTTTTAGGATCATACTAAATTTTTCCGTAGGCCACTTATAAGCAAGTCGACGTACATTCGTGCATTTAATTTATATTAAATCAACAAGCATTGGAATTGTTTTTTAACTTGTTTTTGACTTAACATTTTGCCGTTAATGATATACTTTCGTTATCATCAGGGAAAGGATTTTGCTGACCTAAAAAAATCAAAAAAGGCAAACAAAAATTCTTAAAAAGGCACAAAAAGGCATTTATTAAATAAAGATAATATAAACATAACTAAACGCCTAATTATAATAGCATTGAACTACCAACAGCTTTTTTAAGTTCTCAGATAACAGCCTTCTACGATTGTCTCTTAGAAGCGTCTGAAATGAGCTAAAGGACCTTTCTACTTGAGCAGAAACGAGTGGAGCCCATTTTAAACTCTCTAGCCTCTACATCATTCACTTCAACCATTTCGGAAAGTGTGGAGTTGACGTCGCCAATTAATACAGAATTTTCTCAATAGTTTTAAGTCCACGATTTACATAAAAAACAGTAGTGAACTTTTTCAACACTTCATTTGCAATTATAAGCCCTTTCGATGCTTCCAAATTTTCATTGATATTTGCAGTGCAAGGAACTGCACAATCGTAAATAGAGAAATGCAAAGATCTAGTTTTTATGAGTAAAAAAAAAAACAAAAAATGACAAGAAGACTCTTTCTACAGTCTACACTATCTGCTTTCTTTTTCTTGTATTGCAAATTCCTTTTCTGTGCTTTTTACAGCATGTTCCTACTGGGCCTGAAATTTCGCAATTTCGTGACTTTAATTTAAAAATTACCCAAAGTGTCCACACTGGCAATTGAGACAATTTCTTTCTAGAGCTCGAGAAGAAGATCTTCTTCTGCTGAATTCCATGATTTTTTTGTTTATATTTTCTTTTGGACATATTTTTTTATAAATTTATTTATTTAAAAGGAACCAAACCAGACAAACCCAAAAATTACTTTTGTTTTGACAACATAAATTAACAGAACAGTAAAAATAAGCTGTCAGCACGGTAGTTCTGTTTCTTTACTTTATCGAAAAAATGGTATAAACTGTTATAAAACCCAATTTCGTACGCAATCTTATGGAAATTGAAGTGATTTGAGATGCTTTTGAAATTGCGTCATTGTATAGGAAATAATTTAAAATTGCGCAATTTCGTTCAGTGGGAGGGAATATAGTATTAGATTGTGTTAGAACCATGTTTTAAGTGAAATAATCTCAACTGGAAATGGAAAAAACTACATGCAGTTTGTATTTATAGAATTTTTGAAGATTTTTTCGTTTAACTTTGATTAAAAAAAGCAACCAAGTCAAAATTGTCAAAAAGACACTAACGGGTAAAAAAAATACACATATTTTGAATCAGGAGGACATGAATCGTGTTTGTATAAAGTCGATACTTTCTTACGATAACGCAAAAAAAAATAGGCAAAGTTAGCTAAATCCTTTCCCTGAATATCATCAATATTTTCAGTGTGACAAAAAGCAAGAGCGTGTAGGTTGGTTAAAGACAAGAACAAATCGTATAGAAGGGGGTACATCCCCCCACTATTTAGGCAGGAAGGGCAGTTTTCTTAGACAAAATGACTTAAAACAGAAACAAATTGTTAAAAAACAAAGGTAAGACACAATGGCATATTATAATTTCTTATAAAACTTGAAATTTTGAATTTGAAAATTAATTTTTTTTTAAACTGGTAACTAAAACAGCTTTTTTTTTAATAAAATAAAAGGAATTTCTAACTTTACAAAAAAGTTAAAAACATGGCAGTGTAAGTGTTACCTTTGTTTTGTAATATTTTTGTTCTGTTTATGTAATTTTTTTTTTTTTTTTTTAAATTGCTCCTCCCACCCAAACGGGGGGATTTTGCTGATGTTTTTTTTTTAGTTTTGACCCAACTTACACGCTCTAGCTTTTTAGTCACATCATTTGCGAATCACTCTTTGTAAGGGTAGTTTTGAGAGTTGCTTTAATTTATAAATTTCAACTTAAATATAAACTAATATTAATTTTAATCTCATTAAATTAATTATTAATTATTATAATTAATTAATTATTAAATATAAATTAATATTAATTTTAATCTAAATAAGCGATAATTAGCGAAATATTCAAATTTGTTGATTTATAGATAATTTTTACACATAAAACATAATTGGGCCCCCCATATTTATTTTTTTCTTAAAAACTAAAAGCTCAATAATAAGATTAAAGTTGATACTCGCGGTCATTAAACCATGTCACGATTAGAAAGGCTGTGATTTTGTAACGCTCCGCAAAATTTCATAATTTACTTGTAATTTAAACAGTTAAAAATAGTAATTGATTATCCAAACCATTTTTTTGCGTATCCATAAACTTTTTTTTAATTTTAATGAAGTGCATACTCTAAGAAACAGTGAACAATATTTAAAAGAAAAAGAAGTAAAATTAAAATACATATTTTATTATTTTATATTACAAACTTGATACGTCATTTTTAACTGTAATGTCTAAACCTAACACTAATTCGAGAAAGGGAGTGCAAAGGAAAGGTTTAAGATCTGATGAAAAGAAATTACCATCTGACTCTTTCACACATCTTAATAATTCAAAAAGAACTTTTCTCACACCTCTTAATAGCAAACACAAAAATAAGCCTCTATGTAGTACTAAACAAACAACAACACCGCCGCCGTTACCACAGAGCTTTTTGGACACAATTGACGCTCGTTTTGAAGAGTTTTCCCGAACAATAACGTCAACAATAACAATTCAAATAAAAAGGGAATTTGATCTTCTCCGACACGATTTGACCATTCGAATCAATGCAATTGAAGATGATTTCAACAATAACCTCAATATTTTTAAAACCGATTTTGAAAAAAGATCATTTACTTTAAATGAATCACATCAACAAGCACAAATAGATATATCATTTTTGAAAAACCAAATAGATTCAATGGCTCGGAAAAATATTGCAGATGAAATAGTATTACATGCAATTCCATTAACATCAGACGAAAACCTTAACGAAATGTTTCAATTGTTTTGCAATAAAATTATTATTAAAACGACACCGATCTCATTTACTCGTGCGAAACCGGCAAAAAACACTAACAAAAGCGCGGTTATTATAAAACTTTTTTTTGTGTTTAAGGAGCAAACACAGTTGTGAATCGGCAGTCATAAGAGTAACTTCTGATCTCCGTTTTGCTCTGGATGCGGACAACCTTGGTCTTTTGGTGCTGTTGGATTTCTCAAAGGCATTCGATTGAATTGATCACTCTATTCTTATTTCTAAACTTCAAAATATGTTTAGATTCTCTAGGGCATCTCTTCGGCTTATATGTAATTATTTGTCAAACAGAGTTCAAACGGTTGAAGTTGAAAGTGGTACCTCTGCACCGATTTTAGTCAACGTGGGAGTACCACAGGGTTCTGTATTAGGACCACTGCTATTCTCACTTTTCATCAATGATCTACCTGATGTTGTTAAAGATTGCTTAGTTCACATGTATGCAGATGACGTATTAATCTACATGAATCGCCCACTTGGATTAATCGAAGATTCCGTATTCCGAACTAATGACGATCTAAAGCGTATTCAAATGTGGGCAAGTGAGAATAAACTTAGACTCAACCCTTCTAAGACTGTGGCCTTAATTTGTTCTAGAAATGAAATTCATTTTGCGGATATTCCCCCCATTACTCTCAGTGGAGATATAATCCCTTATCTAGATAAGGTTACCTATTTAGGCTTTACTTTAAATAGCTCTCTTAGTTGTTGTGATGCAATCTCAGTTACTGTAAGGAAAATTTATGCAGGCCTTTGAAGTCTGAGATACTCTGCACAATTGCTCCTACCTGACATGAAGCTACGTCTAATCAAAACTCTTTTAATGCCTTTTTTCTTGTTTAACTGTTCAGTGTATCCATGCTTAGATTCAGAATGTACGCGGAAGCTGAATGTTGCTTTTAATGATTGCTTACGTTTCGTTTACAACAAACCTAGATATGTCAGTGTTTCCCATCTTCATACATCCGTTTTAGGTATTCCGTTTAACACGTATGATAAGTTCAGAAATATACTTAAATTACATAATATTATCCATGGCAGATGTGCGGAATACTTAAATGATCCTTTGCAGTTTGCACAATCGCGTCGAGGCCTTAAGCTCATTTTACCGCGTTTTTCACACACCATTGCAGAGAGATCTTTCTATGTCTAAGTGATTCTACTTTGGAAAACTCTACCAACTGAGTTACATGCAGTGGGAAATAAAACAACATTTAAGATAAAGCTACTCTCTCACCTTTCAAATTAAGTGTACATAACTTCTTATATATTTATTATTATCATTATTATTTTTATTTTTATCATTTTATCTTTTTCTTTTGTTCAGTTAATATAAATTATATATTAAGATTGTTAATTTTAAAAAGAGTGACAAGATTTTCTTTTTCCTATGTATTTTTTGTTTGATTTAATATACAATTTGTAATGCTCATCTAGGATACTGCTTAAAAGATTTTATCTTATTGTATCTATTGTTAATATGTTGTTCTTTTAAAAAAATAAATAAACATCTAAGAACCCAAGACCCCACCCAAGTAGGTCAAAAGTCCACAAAAAAGTGGGTCAATATTCTATTATTTTAGAAAGAAAGTGGGTCATTCATACGTATAAACAAATATTTTTAAGAATTTCATTTTCAAATATTAAAAAAGGCTGTAAAATTAAGAATTTTTTTTTGAACATAATCTAATGCATCTACAGTCAATCACGAGATTTTCTTAAAAAAAAAAACTTTGCTAATATTTTGAGCTGATTTTTCCACTGGGCATAAAACTTAAAATTTTATTTTTTAAATTTTTATTAAGTGGGTCAGAAGTCTACAAACAGTGGGCAAGTCTACGAGATTTTCGTGTGGACTTTTGGACGGTCAAGGTGAGTCAAAAGTCCACAACTGATTTTACGGATTTTTGACCCACATAACTTGTTCAAAAGTTTTGTATGGACTTCTGATTCGTGGACTTTTGACCCTGCGCCGAAAAATAACCTAGTTGTTAAGGTGGCCCCAGAAAGTAAAGACAGTTAAATCCTCTTTACAGTCTCTAAACATTTAATGTTGAATATAAATTCTTCCATTCAAATTGCCCAAAACTATCTCACTTGGGGGGTACCATTGAACACAAAGATCTACTTCTTATTGTAAGGAAAATTAATTATAAACTTGCATTAAATTAACATGTAAATGGGTTTGAATTGAACTTGAATTCTATTTCTCAAAGTTTAAATAACTTACATGAGAAGGTTTTAGGAGACTCTGGGCGAAAGACTGTTCAAATGTGCCCCCTCTCCCCTACGATCCGTATTTTTTAGCATGGACATTTTTTGTCTGTAAAAGTTATCTTTACACGAGATACTAGTATTTTCTTTCAACTGTTTTGAAAGTTTAACTGAATCCAAGTAGAATTTGCTTATGATTTGTTTTAATTGGGGAAGAATCAATCGAAAACATCCGTTATTTCTCAAGCGAAATAACCTACAGACAGTTTTAAACAAAGGTTGGAGTGTTGTTTAAGGATCCAATTTTTGTATTTTGACGAATGCATTTACTTACCTTTAAATACAACAAAAAATATAGGAAGTAAAATAACAAAGTAAAATAGATAAAATTGAATTTTTGCTTCACTGCGATGGAGTTGGTCTGTGAGGATTATGTGGGTGTGATTAAATCGCTTCGAAGCGCACTGAAGCATTGAAAAGCAATATTTTTCAAGGAACTCTGACTATAACCAGTTAAAATAATTATCCTGCCACCGCAACGCAAAACCAAACCTAGTTGGAGGGCTCTAAATTTGAAAATTGCCCTCTGGCAATAATGGCGTTGTGGCAAGGATGATGCTGAATATTGATTGCCTCGTGTTGATGTAAAGAGAGAGAGAGAGATAACAAAAAAAAAAAAACATGGAAATACCATCCCGACAGTCGTCGTCGTGGAATCGGCCATAGTAAGTGGTGGCGCGAAATTGCCCCAGGAACTGAATAAATTCGTTTTTTTTTCACTCGAATTACTTCGCCAATTAATTAATGGAGCCGCACGTTACCACGCTACTGTGCGTGATGCGAAAGACAAACTCTTGCCAATTTTCGTTAAAAGATAAAACTTGAATGGAATTCCAATTTGGTGGTGATGCTTGGAAACTCCGTATATAACTGATGTGATGTAATGGAAAGATCTAATATATTTAATTAGTAAATATACTCGAACCGAAATTTTTGATAGATGAAACTAAATCAGTGTTTAATATCTCTGAATATACACAGAGTTTAGGATAGGCGGGATCTCTCGAATAAAATTAGCCCGAATTCGATGGAAACTGATGGTCAAATTCATTGGAAGGCTATAATGGATTTTTTCTTTTGTATCGCAGGTGATGGAACAAATCAGTTAAATGAAGTGTACTATCATGATTGTGTAACCATTAAGATAAATGTGCAATTTCGGATGGAGGGATTAAACATGAAATGATGTTGGCGTTTTTTCTTTCTCGGAAGGAAGGCAATAATTATAGGAAAGCAGTTCGGGTCGATTAAGCAATGTTTTCTTAATATTTTTTTTCTTAATAGGGGGAAATTGTAGTAGGTATACTATTTATTCAAGAAATCAAAGGGAATTATGTTTTTTTTAGCTCAAACGATTAAGTTGGTTAAGCAATTTAAATAAAACTGTATGAAGATAAACTTCTTGAAATTTTGCACCATAATTTTACACTCCGAATAGTTCAGTGGTTGCATGGTTGCTCTGGAGTATCCCAGTTTATGTCCAGGTAAGTAAGTAATTACTCTTTGTAAAGAACAACATTAAATCCTATGAAGTTGTGATCCGCAACACTAAGATCATTGGAAGCTTCAGCCGTGTCGTCATAGAAGACTTACAAGAGATGCAGTGCCACACAAACTGGTAAAATTTCAGAAATCTAGCCACTCAGCACACCTAATGAACTTATTAGGCGATTTCGATGTCTGACGTCTACGATGGTACAAAATCATCTGAAACTTGTAACAAACTGGTAAACAACAACATATCCAAGAACACCGAATTCCTTCTGGGGCCTAACTCTGTAACTCGATTCTACAACAAAAATGTTCGAATTCGTAAAATCTTAATTGGCTAATTCTATAGCATGCACTTTTAATGTTAAATAAAACAGCACATGTTAAAGATTTCGTGGCAAAGAGTCGGAATTATCAACATTTAATCCTTCTTCCATGCATAATGCCACTTCAAATAAGCACTGAAAATAACTTTCGAATGTATTTGAAAGTAGAGTAAAGTTACGTAGTAGGGTATCATTCAGAAGATGATTCCAGAGATGCAGAATCGCATGACCAGTGGCACTGAATATCAAACTAGACCAGCCGATAACTGCAATAAATCCACAAACAAGCCCAGAATACATAAACTTCAACCGCCTGGATATCGAAAAATTCAAAAGAAAAGTCGAGGAGATAATCGCGATGTTGGATGCCAACCGAAACCTCACCAACAACGAAATAGATATACCCATTGAAGCGGTAGAGAGTACCAAAACCAATGGCCTGAATACCTTCCACTCGCCCAAATATCATTGTCAATGGTTGCTGAAACGACTGCAAAAAATGCAATAAAAACAATGGAATACTTCCAACAGTAATTCTCAAATGTTTAAGAACGCTCTTCAATATTTCAAAAACAACCAATTCCAAAATAGGCTGCGAAACATCAACGGGCATTCAAAAAAATCAACAAGATCATCGGTAAAAAAAAAATCAACAAATGCCTGAAAAAATCAGCAGAAGATAAGAGAATGTCACTGCTAGGATAAGTCGTAAGCATTTGCCGAATATTTTGAACGAAATTACGTGTCAAATCCGCCCAATGACCCTGTTTTTTAAGAGGAACTCAGTCAAGTTAACAATTAAGCAACTATAGCAGAAAGACACTGAAATTATAAATTTCATCGGTGATTACCCTGTATGTATTCGAAAAATTAGCTGAGTTAATTCACAGCGGACGACGTAAAAGTCACCCGGACCCTACATGATTTCCAATTTCATCATACGGAAATTTCTCGAAGTGATGGTGCTTTTCCTCAAGATACTGTTCAACAACTTCATCAACAATCGCTATTTTCCGATGAGATGGAAAACAGCGAAAATAGTACCGATAACAAAGAATGTCGACAGAAGTGCCTTTTCAAGATATCGTCCCTGATTATCGCTTATTAACAATACCAGCAAAATGTTTGATAGATTCATTTTTCGCAGGTTGAAGGCGTTCTGCACCACTACAACCTCAATTATGCAGTTCGGATTTCGGAGGAAACGTTCCTCTCTACATACCTCCACTCTTGAGGTTATTCCACAATGAAGTTGTTAGATTTCTCAATAACTATCAGCTTGCTGTTTGACTTCCTGGATAAAGAGAAAGCATTCGACAACATCTCGATACGGGGCTGATATACAAGCTAAACTTAAAATAATGTTCAGTTTTCTCAATTCCTGATCGTTTTATATCCAGATGGGAGACAACCAGCCAACAACGAAAAACATCAGCGTCAGGAGTTGCCCAAGGATCAAAGTTAGGACCGGTATCCATACAATTTCTTCACACCGGACAAACTAAACAAAGTAATTCTATGAATTTGCTCTTTGTAGATGGTTTTCCGAATACATGCATACAGTCATTGCAGCAAGAATAGTAGAGAAAAACGTGAGCCGCCTGCGCTTGTGGGAATTCTACACAGGATGGGATATCAAAGTCAACCCAGCTTAAACTAAACTGGCTTGCTTCAGAAACCCACGGGACATCGCAACATACCCTCAGCCACAAGCTTCTACAGCATTCTTAGCAATCTGCCCTATGGATTGCAACCGACGAACCAACCATATCTGTTATCAACTTCAAAAAGAGGTGACGTTTCAACCCGTACATAACAGCTACTCTGAATAAAAGTTAATTTCACTTTGCACCGAATCCACATTTCATCCATTTGAAAAAAAAGCCTTAACTATAGAGGACGAAGATACTTCTCTGTACAAAACTTCGTAGAGCGATCATCACTAACGGCTTTCCTACATGATTTGCTATTTCCAAAACCATCAGTACGGAAAAGCTTGGAATGTTTGACAGTAGTTCACTTTGACCAACGGCAACGAAAGTAGTTAAGCAATAAGCAACTCTACGAAGCATCCAAGAGGTGGCACTGTTGATGCACATTTCGTTGTTCATTGGATTGTTCGATTTGCACGATCTTAGGCTTAGTGTAGTCGTATTGGACCAAGGAAGGACACTATAGAGGAATATCTAGAAGAATTGGAGCTCCGAGAAGATACAGTTTTTAAAAGATTTTGCATTTTCGAAAATTGGAGTGAAACATGGATTTCGATCGAGTCGAATTCAGTTAATAAGTTCGGACAAATGTGTAAAATCCCGAACAAAAGCAAGTGAACGATGAATGGATGTAAGCAGTATATGAGGTAAATAACTTGCGGTATTTTCTTCCTTGATGTGCCCCGTGGAACTGGAACAACATTCCTCATTTCAATGATTTTGCCTGCGATTCGTACGAGATTTGAGATTGCTTATGGGATTGCGGCTACGTTGCCAGAGGGCAGTCGAACTATACTGCATTGAAATTGCAAGATGAATCTGCAAATGGAAATGCAAATGGTTCTGTCACGTGATTTTTTTTTCAACTGCCACCAAGATCAACACCTGCAGATCAATTAAAAGCTTAACTGAAGCCGATACGTGAAGACATTGCAATTGAAAACGAACACGCAATTTACTTTTCGAAATGACCACTCCACTGCAGAGTTCTCCTGGCAATTGTTGGGTGATGAGCAATGGCGTGATTCCAGGTGACTTAATCATCGGCCTGATCTCTACCAAGCTTTTGCCAATTCATAACGACGACGCAGGAATAGCTCATCATGAATGTTTTTCCAAAATTATCGTTCATACTTCAGAACTATGTTGACAATGATTGGCTAAGTGCACGAGCGATTTTGCTTGCGAAAAACAAGGATGTCGATCATTTGAATTTTGGCATTCAATATCAAATTGCCGATGAGTTACATTCATAAAAAATCTGTGGACTCTTTTTTCTTAAACGTTACCCAAAATACAAATGGTATGGTGCTTGGCATACAAGGAATGATAAATAATGCCCACATTATATATTATACATTTTCCTTTTTTGTCTAACTTTCAAAATCCATACAAATTTATTATTTTTCTTTGATATGCAAATAATGCAAATGGATCACGTGCACAAACACAACACACACTATTTAACAACTACTCATATTCCATGATGATATGTTAAACGGATGCTGATTAAATCTGCGTCGGATAACTTTGCAAACGAAACACAAAACGCATCGAAATGCATTCTTATAATATACCAATAGCACAGACAGAACAGAAACAGAGGAAAAAGGATCTGGTATGATGTGCATGTGGATGTGCTGTGTGTTTGCTTGATGCATCCATGCTTGAGTAATTTACTTCAACTTTGACTTGTCATCTGTATGCAGATTGCACAATGTAAATAGTATGTATTATTCCTTTGCGGTGCTGGTGCTGGTGCGATGGAAGGTAAAGGAACACGAAGTGAATATATTTAGTCGATTGATTTAAATACAAATTAAAAAGGAGAACTCCTTTGGGATGTCAAAACAAACGACACGACAAGAGGAAGTGTGGAATAAATCAGTGATATAAAGAACAACTTAAAAATATAACCTGGGGACTTTTTAATTCATGCTGTTTAACATTAAGCTTTGGTTAAAGTCTGTGAGGGTTAGTTGTAATTAATACTGATACTCTTTATGAGTTAAAAATCCAAGCGCCATTTTAAATAGAAAGGAAAATATTGATATTTATGCAGGCTGTATGGTTTAACAAGTCGCGTATGATAGCGTTAAAAGGGACGAATAATACAGAGCCAGGTCACATGTCATATCTCGGCATCCCTACCAAACTCGTCCGCGTGTGCAGGATGACGATGGATAAATCTCGCTGCTCTGTCAAAATTGGTACGAACACCACCGAATCCTTTGATGTTGAGAAAGGTCTGAGGCAACACGTAATCCTGCAACCTATTTAACATCGTTCTTGAATCAATTTTCAATACCAGCGGTACAATTTATAAAAAGTTCGTTCAGTAGCATGCGTATGCACACGATACAGACGTTGTCGGCAGAACAAAGCGAGCTGTGACTGGCGCATTTGAGTTGCGAGCATTGAATCGGAGGGGCTGAAATGGGATCGGCGCGCGGTTAATGAGGATAAGACGATTTATATGCTGTCATCGAGAAATGAATCTCAACATCGTCAACTCGGTGAAAATATCACCATGGACAGATGTAACTTCGAAGTTGTCAAGGACTTTGTCTATCTGGGTTCCACTATTACCTCGCAAAATGACATCAGTGCAGAGATCAAACGCAAAATTACTCTTGCCAACCGCTTTTTCTTTGGTCCAAGAAGTCATTTAAGTAGTTAGGCTCTCTCTCAGAGATCCAAGGAGACTTTATAATGGGTGATTTTTTAAGAGGTTTAGAACTTTAAAAAAAAAAAAACACAAAAAATTCGAAAAAAATTAATGAAATATTTTATTTTGAATCGATAGTTTGAACCTTGCAATTTAATTTTTAAAGATAATTTCATGCAAATGTTGACCGCGGCTGCGTCTCAGGTAGCCCATCCGCTGAGTCCAATTTTGGCATACTCTTTCACACATATCGGCCGGTATCTCACGAATGAATGCATGGATGTTGTTTTCCAGTGCGTCAATCGAAGCGGGCTTGTCCCTATAGACATTAGCCTTGACATACCCCACAAAAAATAGTCTAATGGTGTCGAATCGCACGATCTAGGCGGCCAATTGACCGGCCCGAAACGTGAAATTAACTGTTCACCAAACTCGCCTCGCAATTGCGCCATTGTTTCGCGTGCTGTGTGGCATGTGGCACCGTCTTGTTGAAACCACATATCATGCAAGTCAAGAACTTCCATTTCGGGCAAAAAAAAGTTTGTTATCATCGCTCGGTAGCGTTCACCATTGACAGTAACGCTGCGATTCGCATCATCTTTGAAGAAATATGGCCCAATAATGCCTCCGGCCCATAAACCGCACCAAACAGTGGCTTTTTCGGGATGCATTGGTAGCTGTTGCAATGCTTCTGGCTGATCTTCACTCCAAATGCGGCAATTTTGCTTATTTAAGTACCCATTCAACCAAAAATGAGCCCCATCGCTGAACACAATTTTTCGATAAAAAAGCGGATCCTCGGCCAGCTTTCCAAGAGCCCATTCACCAAAAATTCGGCGTTGTGGTAGGTCGGCTGGCTTTAGTTCTTGCACCAGCTGTATCTTAAAAGGCTTTACGCCCAAATCCTTCCGCAAAATTTTCCACGGAGTGCTGTAACAAAGGCCTAACTGCTGGGAACGGCGCCGAATCGACATTTCGCGGTCTTCTGTCACACTAGCTGATACGGCCGCAATATTTTCTTCACTACGCACAGTACGTAAACGTGTTGGTGGTTTAATGTCCAACAAAGTAAATTTGGTGCGAAATTTGGTCACAATCTTCCGAATAGACTGCTCAGAAGGTCGAGAATGCCGACCATAAAATGGAAGCAGCGCGCGATGAACATTTCGAACCGAGCACGAATTTTGATAGTAAAATTCAATAATTTGCAAGCGTTGTTCATTTGTAAGACGATCCATGGTTAAATTGCAAACCAAACTGAAGCTGTTTGACAGTGACACAAGGTACTAAACACACGTCAGCTGTCAAAACCAGTGTTGCCAAAACAAACCAGCTAAAAAATCACCCGTTACATGATCATAATCATCCTGGCCTGCTCTATGGGGCAGAAGCATGGACATTGAAAAAATCGGATAAAAGTCTGCTAGGGTGCTTTGCGAGAAAGATTCTTTGTGTGATTTTTGGTCCAGTGCACTTAAAAAGCCCTGAGCCATAGAAATGGCAGGGGATACCTTTCGGGGAGTGCTGCGACAGTTAATTAGTGCTTTAAGATACGAAGTGATAAGGACTGAAGCAAGGACTTCTTGAAGGTTGGCAAATGCTCTCATTCACCAAACGTTGGAAGTCTGACCAAGCCTCCTACTACTTAAATGGAAATAGCCTTGTACGACAGTATACAGCTTTACCAGGGGCTCCGTATTGGTGACGTATTGTATGATGTGGTTTTTAGAATGCACTTAGAAGTAGGATTATTCTAGGATACTGCTGAAACAATTTTTTTTTTTTGTTAGAAAAAGACGTAACAAAGATACTGCTTTTGGAACACTGGATTTATTAAGGAAAAAAAACTCTAATAACTCAAAGCCGGTTAAAGGTCCAAGGGAAAGTATGACCCAAGCCAAATTTTAAAGCGAGTCTAAAGCTTCAAAAGGGCTTATGGATGGCGTAATTTGTCTGTGTTTTTGACGTGGAGAGCGATGGCTAGAGAAATTTCGTACTGCATAAAGAGACGATTTGACATACTAGAAACTGTTGAAACTAAATCATTTCGCATAGGTGGCGCGTGGAACTAAGTCCCAAGAGCTCCCATTTGTGATGTAGCGCTCACGTCTTTCTGGCTTTGTTCCAGCTGCTAGTTTGTTGGTCTGTGAGTGAGGTATACCGCATTTTCAAGTCGCAGATACACCAAAGAGGCTTAAAGGGCTATACGATAGTCCAATAATTGTTTCCAGTTCTTTGCATAAATTTTGATTAGCCTTACCTTACCCAGATTGTATTTGTTTGAACTCGAAGCTTGTTGAGTCAGAAGTATCTCAGACACTTATACGGCAAAACATAGATGAATTTGAAAAAATCACGAAGTGCAGCAATTTACGGACAACTTCGGCAAATGCCAGACAAATCAGGACGAATACGGCAGTTAATGGACAAATACGCCAAATGACGGACGAAAGACAAATTCTGCAAAAGACAAATGACGTAGATAATAATGCCGCAAATGACAGATAACACCACAAAATAAGGACCGCATCTATTAAACAATGGATAAATCTGGCAAAGAGGGAGGATTCCAACAAACGAATTCGGCACGCCAGTAGCGAGTCCGGCAATACACGGACGAATGCGGCAAATCACAAACAAATTCAGTAAACCAACTACAAATCTACCAAATAACGCACGAATCTGTCCAATGACTGAAGAATTTGGAAAATTATAAGAGAATTCGGTAAACGAGAGGAGAAACCGGAAAATTACCGATGAATCTGGCAAATGACGGACTGTTCGACAGATGACTGACCTGGCAAATGACGGACAAATCTGGCAAATGAAGGAAGGATGGCGAACGAAATCAGAAAGTTATGGACAAATCTGACAAACAATGGAAAAATCTGCGAACGATCAGATTAATCCGCCAAATTACGAAGGAAGCTGTTAATCAATGGATGGATCTGGCAAATTACAGACGAACGCAGCATAGCGTATATGAATTCGTTAGTCACTGAAGAACACGGATGAATTTGGCTCGTCAGAAACGATCTAACAAAACATTTATGAATTTGCCTAGTCCCGGACAAGTTCAGTCAATTACGGATAAATCCCACAAATAATGGATGAATCCGTCCAAAGGCGGACGAATCTGATGAATAATGAAAGAATTCCGCAAACGACTGATGAATTTGGCTAAACACGAAGGAATTCATCAATTCTTTCTACTCTAAGTTCGAGTTCTATACTCTAAAATAGAATGGTTTACAAAAAATTATAAATTACCAAACATTTATTAGTGCATTAATTTAATGTTAATTTGATTTTATTGTTGTTGTTGTTGTTGTCGCAATTTCTCTAAGCAAAACAACATCAATTAATCAACTTTAACTGACGTTGAAATCATTAGAGAATTTATATAGGTTTAGGTACCTTATTCTACACAACATGGCTAGAAAATAGGAGATTTTGGTTGGGGACTGATTTCAATTGAAATGGGAAATAGTTATGTCTGCATCAGCAGCAGCTTTACTATACAGGAATTCAAATGCTATAAATTTACTTGGAATATCGTGCCAAAAACTCCAATGCCAAATTAATTATTATTCCCGCAGTAACGAGACAACCAAGGGGGCGGGGGAGAAGAATCATTCTACTATTCAACAAAACCCAAACAAAACAAAACCAGCAAATATTTGTGTCAATTTTTCCCCTGCTTCTGCTCCTGCTTGCTGCTACTCCTGCGTTCTGCTACTGTTTTCATTTCTTGATACATTTTAGAATGTTAATTGAAATTCTAGTGGTTTGATAGATTTTATGACAATAATTAATGAAGGTGTTTCTGTTTTATAGACACAAAACTGGCAGAAATTTGCGGTTTGTCGGAGGTTTTGCTTAATGAAAACACTTAATTATGAATTTTTTGATATTGTTAAAAGGATTTTCGATGAGGGAAGGATTGATTGACAAATTGTTTACACAAAATATAATAAAGCTGTCAATCTCAATGTACACATTTTGGCAAGAAAATTTAAGCTCATCAACAAAAGGTAACATCTTATTGCTTTCTCTTATTAAGTTTCTTTAAAGTTAATTGCTTTTGAGGTTTGAAACAGAAATAAAAGAATTCAATTTTTAAAGTATACAAAAATGTGTTGTTGAATAGACAAGGAAGTTGAGATTTTATTTGTATTTTTTTCTTACGCTGTTATGTTACTTTATAAAGGGTGGTCCAACCATAATGCACGATTTTAATTGTTAATCACACCTTAACGTCAAGTTTTTGCCCAACTTAATTGGACATTTCTTTGTTTCAGTATTTGACAAATTCAACCATGGAGTGGTACACAATTGAGCAGCGCGTTAAGATTGTTGAAGCCTTATACGAAAATGGGCGTTCAAATCAAAAGGCATTTTGCGCACTTCGTGATTTTTTTAATCGACCAAATGTGAAAACCATCTTCAGCGACGAGGCACACTTTCACCTCAGTCGATTCGTTAACAAGCAAAATTGCCGCATTTGGACAAATGATAATCCACGAGTGATTGTTGAAAATCCGATGCATCCACAAAGAGTGACTGTTTGGTGCGGTTTATGGTCTGGCGGCAGCGGCGCGTCATCGGGCCGTACTTCTTCGAAAATGATGTCGACCAATCAGTTACCGCGAAACGTGTTCGCTATCGCGAGATGATAACGGACTTCTTGTGGCCATAAATTGAGGATATGTGTGCTTCTAACAGGATGGTGCCACTTGCCACACAGCCAACGATACAATGGCTCTTTTGCGCGAGAAATTCAATGGCCGTGTTATCTCACGTCGCACAGTGTGGTATTTTGACCTGAAACGTGGCCATAAATCAATTTTGTCAACTTTCACTCCCAGTATTAAGCCTGTGTCCCATAACAGGTATATAACCAGGCTACTCTTAAGTGAAGTCGATCTATAAATTCTTCACCCATGTTCGCGACACCATCAGTTGCAACTTGCACTTGTTGAATAAGCAAGAATTTGTTTGTGATTTAAAAAAAAGTGTATTTTCTATGGGTTTTTTTTTTAATCTTAAAAGTGATTTTTGTGAAAAAAAATTGATATGGATATCGTAAATCAAGGTATGTACAATTTTTAAGCAAAGAAATTTTTATATATTCAACTTAATTTCTTCATGTTGATGAGTTAAAGAATGTACTTACAAAATTTGGACTTTTTCCGTTGTTTTTACCAAACATTAGTATTTTTGAATATTGGTAACACCCCGCAAAGTTTGTCATATATGTTATTTAACTTCTGGATATGTAGAATAATCCTGCGTTTCAGAACCATGCATAAGTTTCCCTCTAAGAAAAAACAAACCCTTTGAAAAAACGTCCTTTTAAGCGAACTAAAACATTTTGATATTTGTCCAGATGACTCTAATTCCACCTTGTTTATGACCAGAAAACAGCTCCATGAGTTGGTAAGAAGAAGCTCACAAATACTCCTTGACGGAAAACTTGAAGATTTGGATAAAAATCTTATGGAGGATATAACAAAGTGTCCCCTAGAGAAAAACGATGAAAAATGAATGACAAAATTAGCAGGGCTTTCCAACCAAATTAAAAACGGAGATGGCAACTCTGCAATTGCACAGAAAGGCATTTCTAGAATGAGCATGAAGAGTGGCTTAGCGAAGAAATAAGACTACCTATTGGCATACTTGCCGGAAGGTCTAAAGGTCGCCCAAGCAAAGAATTCGGTGATCGAGCAAAACGACGAAAAACAGTAAAACTTCGAAAGAGTGTCCTTTGATGAACTGACATAAGCGGCACAGATAAGTCAACGATGATGATGTTTATAATGAAAGATGAAGAATAAATAATAAAATAAAAACTAGAAAATTAAATTAATTTAGGTCGTTTTTTTATTACTTGCTATGAGACAAAAGTTGCGGAAGGAATAACGAAAACAGATTAATCTGTTTATTGAATAATTGACTTGTAATCATAAAATATACAACTAATTCTCATCTCAAATGCTTCGAATTTTAGATTTAGAGGGTCGCAGGTATTTAAGACTTGGTTACATGCATACTGGGACAGAACATTTCGGAATGAAATTTGAACACCCGGATTAAGAAAATTTCACTCATAAAAAAAAAAAAACGAAAAAAGGGATTTTCTGGGAAAAAGTATCTTTCAGATTTGTTGTAATTTCTTAGAAACTATGATATTAATTGGGATGGGGTTTTTAGTATTTGACTACAAATTTATCAGGCCATTGAATACTGACAAAAAATTGTCCTCAATGAAGAAAAATTTTATTAAAAAATCAATTAAAAACGAAAAAAACATTTTTTTTTTCAAAATTTCAATTTTAAAACTTTATTGCTCAAAACTATTAGATAAAACAACTTGAATCAAAAAGCAAAAGCAAGAATAAATATTAGCTTTAAAAAAAGTTATAGCACAGTGTTGTACGTTTTTTTTTTGTTTTTTAATAAATATTCTCCCGACTAATCGGGATGGGCATTTAAGTGGGTTTTACTATTTCTAAAAAATGAAAATTTATCCTTCGAAATAACTTTTTAGTCATTTGGTAGCTATTTGATGTGAAAAATGTGCCCAAATGTTTTTGGCCAGGTTTTCGACCAAAATACCGCACTGTGAGTCGGTTGTGGCGATGTTAATTGGCCGCCACGATCATGTGATTTGACACCGTTGGACTTCTTTCCTTGGGGATATTTAAAGGAAAAAGTGTATCTCATTAAGCCAAGAACCATTAAATAGCTCAAGGATGAAATAATTCGGCACATTAACGACATTGAACCTCAATTATATCTTAGAGTCATTGAAAATATGGATTGAGGTATGCCACCGAAGCCGTGGCGAGCATTTCGCCGACATTTAGTTTCACACACAATTGTCATAGATCCTTCCATGATAT
Organism: Melangyna quadrimaculata; assembly: GCA_949320155.1. Taxonomy (NCBI): domain Eukaryota; kingdom Metazoa; phylum Arthropoda; class Insecta; order Diptera; family Syrphidae; genus Melangyna; species Melangyna quadrimaculata. Next base: position 411,302,501 of record OX439483.1, read on the forward strand.
TAAGATAATTCTCTGAAAACATTTTGTTTTATTTACAATTAACATCGTGCGTTTTCGTTGGACCACCCTTTACTATAAGTACCTAATTATAACACGCTTAATGATGACTGTCATAAATAAAGTATTTCCTATAGGACAGGAATTTTTTTTCAAAGATAGGCACAAAAATACACTCAGAATTTACTCATACAAAAATAAAAAATAAAGATTCTTTAGAAAAAAAAAATTTGGGCGCTTATTTCGAAGGAAGTCTATTGTGTTGGAATGTTGGCTTTAAAGTTTAAATTGAAGAGATTTATCTTTTTTTTTTTGAGAATTGAAATTTTATTGAATTACTGAAACTTTTGTGATTTTGAAATTTTGATTGCTAGATCAATGCATTAAGATTCCGCAAATCTAATAAAGTTGGCTTAAAGGTTTAACCGCCGAAGCATGTACATTCGATTACATTTAAGTGATTTAATTAATAGAATTTGATTAATCTCTTTCAGAAATGAGTTTGATTAGCTTGGAATGTGTATGCACTTGGTTACAGTAAAACTTTATAATGTATAAAAGTCAAAGAGGAATAATATGCATTTGTCTCATAAATTAAATCAAAACAAAATAAAAAGTTTGTATACACCTGAGTGTAGGACCTAATTCTCCTGCACGACTCTTCACGACTGGATGGCACAAACTTGCTCTCGTAGCTAGTAGTAACTTTATCGTAGCTAGAAATTGACAATACGTATTTGTTCAATAATATAAATAATATAATAATAATAATAACAAAATCAAGTATAGCATGGCAATGCCATCTGCCAGATTGACAATTTAAATAAATTACATAAATATATTAATTGTGTCTAAGTTTCTTAAACATTAGTATATAAAACAAATTTTCCTAGTTTATTTTTTTTTTACTTCAGAAGTTTTCGCTGAGAACTCTGTTTCGGTAAGCTTGCGCTACTTTGCAGTACTTAAAAAGTTTTTCCACCGCCATTTCGTTTAAACACGATATCATGTCTCTGTCAGTTAAATAGTTGCAGCCGAAGAAGAACCGCCTAGTTTTCATTAGAACTGGACATTTTCCCAAAAAAATGAGAGATATCTTCTCTTTCCTTCAGGTTACACAGACTGCATAGGCTGGGAAGGTCCTCTCTGTGCGCCATATAATTCAATTGTAGAAGCTCTGCATGAAGTCTCACCATCATCGAGATATGCTGCACACTATTTTCATCCCTCAAGTAGTTTCTTAGTCCTAGGTTATGACAAAGGCGACTGTTAACAACTCTCTGGGCAGAGCTGGTGGCATCTTCGATAAACTTCTCTCTAAGCTTTTCATCAACCATAGCAATTAACTTATTCAGTTTAGCTTTCCATTCACTAAGATTATCAGCGTACAAGTCTAAGAGCGAATTCGTAATCGTCTGACTAACCTAGATCTGCAAAGTTTGTGTTCGTAAACAAAAATTGAAATCTGACTTCAACAGGCCTGCAAAACAAATTACGTTCGTAAACATCAAAAGTACACAGAAATCAAATAGGCGTCGGGCAGTTTGTGCAAAAAAAAAAAACATTCTGCCGAAAAAAAGTAATTTCTGCTGAAAAAAACATTAAAATTAAAACAGGAACACATGTAAAGGGTGGGCCATCTAGGGGTTTGTTTTTGAATCATATGTTATTTTTACACTGACCGCTGTTTCCCAATCGAAATCTTGACGGGAAGTCTGTATTATAACTTCGAGTCGCTTCATGCTTGAACAACATTGGAAAATATTGAAAACTTATTTCCAAAGTGAGTGCCGTATGAAAATCATCTTTTCTGACGAGGCGCATTTTCATCTCGGCGGCTTCGTTAACAAACGAAATGACCGCATCTGGGGCTCGGAAAACCTGCAGACGTTACTGTCGAGAACCCAAAGGATCCATAGAGAGTGACAGTTTGGTGCGGATTGTGGAGTGGTGGCATCATTGGACCATTTTTCTTCGAAAACGAGGCTGGGAACAACTTTTCGGTCAACAATGGTCGTCACAGAGCCATGTTGACCGACTTTTTTTTACTAAAATTATCTAAAGACATTGATTTGGACAACCTTTGGTTCATGCAGGATGGTGCGCCATGCCACACAGCCCATACCACAATCGATCTTTTGCGCACCAAATTCCAAAATCATGTCATCAGCCGTCTTTGTGATGTCAATTGGCCGCATCGGAGCTGCGATTTACCCCTTTGAACTTATTTTTTGTTGGGAGCCGTAAAGGACTGATGTTATGCCAGCAATCCGGAATTGATTCAAGCACTTAAGGCCAATATCATCCAAGCAATCCGTGAGCTACAGCCCGAAACCATCAACAAGATTTTGGAAAATTGGAGTGACCGAATTCCATGCAGCCACTTGAACGACGTTGTGTTCCATAATTAATGGGAATGTTTGTTGTTATTAATAAGGCCATAATACATGGACAAAATTAAATTTTGTTCACTCTATTGCATATTTAAAAAGAAACTTGTGATTGACCCACCCTGTATATGAAATGGCTTCGAAGTACATAAATCATTAGGATATTTGTCTATAAACGAATATTTCTTTCCAAATGTCACCAAAAGCCCTAGAATCGCCTTATTTTAATAATTGGATTTTTTATAAATAATTTTCTGCGCTGTGATGTTTACGAACACAAATTTATTTAAAAACTGCTGCCTGCTTGTTTTCTGCAGGCAGAAGAAAAATAAAATCGATACGCAGAAGCTTAGCAGGCATGCGGCAGATCTGTCGCATATTTCTGCAATTACGAACTCGCCCTAACTCTAGCTCCATACCACACCATTGCGCGAGCTCGTTCCATTCCGAGTACCAACTGCATCTTCGGTTGATGACTTAAAGGGCTGTTTTCTTAGGAAGTCTTTCAGTAGTCATATTTAAAACTTGAATAATGTAATCTATTTGGGATTTAAGGGTTTGAACAAAGAGTGGGGATAGACCGGTTTCTAACATTACGCCGTAGTTTGGTGTGTTGGAGGGTAGGTGGAATATCCTTTTAATAAAAAACCTCAGCAACTTTTCTACACTTCCATATTGTATGCATCCCCATACCTGTGACGCAAAGAACATAATTGATTCCGAAACTGCTTGAAATACACGCAATTTACAGCTATAAGCTATACTTCCATTGGTGAAACACTTTTTCCACGTAGCTCCAATAGCGCTCTTGGCTACGGATGGCCACGAGACGAGAAAAGTCTCGGTCTCGCATGACGAGAATATTTGGACCGAAATTTACAGAGAGTCTAATAAATTAAAAAAATCCAATTTCAGTTAAATATTAATTTTCTTCTGCACATATTCCAAACTATAATCGAAAATATTTCGTTCCAATAATCATCAGGTTGTCCAGAAATCGTATTTTTCGGAGACGAGACCGAGACGAGACTTAATTATCCAACTCAGCAGAGGAACATCGGGAACACCTGAGACAGCTTTTCCAACGGTTTAGAGATTATGGCCTTACAATAAATCCATCCAAATGCACATTTGAGGCGTCATCCGTAAGTTTCTTGGGTTACCTTGTCACTGAAGAGGTTACCAAGCCATTACCATCTAAAGTTGACGCCATCACCTCCTTCAAGAAACCGTCAACAATTCAGAAGCTGCGAAGATTTTTGGGTATGGTGAATTTCTACAGACGATTCATTCCCAAAGCTGCTCAGATTCAAGCACCACTTCATGCATACCCATCCGGCAACAAAAAGAAGGACAAAACTGGCATCCATTGGACACTCAGCTCTTTTCGCACATCCAACTGAAGACGCACCATTGTCAATCATGGTTGATGCCTCTGATACAGCTGCAGGCGCAGTTGTACAGCAACTTGTGTCAAATGATTGGCAACCTCTTGGATTTTTCTCCAAAAATCATCAGCACATCAAATCTCCAACCGGCAACTTTTCACCACCTGAAGGAAGATTTCAACACATTCATTTAGACCTTGTTGGACCTCTACCATTTTCCGATGGGTACACATGTGTACTTACTTGCATTGATCGCTTCACTAGATGGCCAGAAGTCATTCCAATCACTGACATCACAGCCGAAACAGTGGCAACAGCTTTTCTTTCTGGATGGATTTCCAGGTTTGGAATACCAAAAGAAATTGTGACTGACCAAGGAAGACAATTTGAGCCATCACTTTTCAATGAGCTCTCAAAACTTCTGGGAATCAGGCAAATGGGATGATCGAACGGTTTCATAAAACCTTGAAGACAGCAATCAAGTGTCATGAATCACATAATTGGGTAGGCAAACTCCCACTTGTTTTACTTGGCCTAAGATCATCTCTGCAAGAAGACTACAAAGCGACCCTAGCTGAACTCGTCTATGGTACAACGTTAAAACTACCAGGCGATTTTTTCACACCAACAGACGCTACTTCAAACCATGATTTTGTTAACAAATTTCGAGACCAAATGCTTAATCTTCAGCCAATACAACCCACACGTCACGGATCAGTCAAATCATTTGTACACAAACACCTTCAAAATTCTACACATGTTTTTATGCGGAACGATGCAGTCAAAAAACCTCTTCAGCAACCTTATGATGGCCCATATCTAGTAAAATCAAGGACGGACAAATATTTTACACTGCAGATAAAAGGTCATCAGAAGAACATCTCAATTGACCGCCTCAAACCATCTTTTCTGCTAAACGAACAACAGGACCAAGAACGTAAAGAAAAGAAAATAGCCCCAGATTTGCCTTCAAACCCACGAATTCCATTCCAAACAACAAAATCTGGCAGACGTGTCTACATCCCAGCAAGATATCGTTGACACTAGAGGGGGAGTACTGTAGCGACCATCACATTATTATTATTATCATAATTTATTATTATTATCCACTTGTTCAATTTAACTCTGTTTTCGATATTCGTTATCGTTATTAGTTTTATCATTATTTCATTGATTATTTTGATTACATATTTTTAGTATAAATAGACGAAATAATTTAAATAAAAATCAGTTCTGATTGGGAATTCAAAAGAATAGGATCTTGGCCTTTTTCTTATTTCCCTTTCATGATTCCTACAAGCTCCTCTAATATATTCCTTCTCTGAATTGAACATCAAAAGTGTCGAAATATAGTATGGAAATCTACTAATCCTCTTATCTCAGTTCATTAAGTTTAAATTTAATACTTTTGTAGACATTGTTTAACTATATATGTACAAAATGTACGTACATAATTGTATAGGTTACATACTACTATAACTGTGCTGGTCGTTGATATATTTAACATGAGATTGTGAGTTAAAAACAATATAAGCTTTTAAAAGTTTTCCTAGCAAATTATCCGGTAAAACGTTTTTCGGGTAATACCCATACGTTCAGAATGTTCATATCATACATGTATGTATGAAATTATATATGTTGGGTAGGAATCATCCAACCAACCATTTAACAATGCAAAACACGCTCCAATGAGCGAAAAAGGGATAAAGCTGCTTTCATCCCCGTATGTATTTAAGGACGGTATTTTCAAATAAATGTCATCTGCATTAATTTCTGGTTGTGAAAATCCAATATTAAATGGAAATCCGTTCCAAATGAACCGTATAAATGTATGAATGTTTTGGTGAATTATTTTAACGCATATTTAAATAAAAGTTTTTTTTAGCTTAGGGAGTTTATTATACTCATGCATACCTATAATTAAAATGTTCTTAAAAAAGATGGTTTTGGTCAACCAGGATTATAGATTCTGTAACACTATGGGGCATATTCATAATCGCAGATAGACCCAGGTTTAACTAAACTTCAGTTTAAGACAATTTTGGCTCAATGAATACAGACCGATTTTAATTACAAATTATTGGTTTTATATTTTTATCAGCATACTACACAAATAGCTTCAAATATTTTGAAATTATAAACTTAAAAAATAGAATCAACGTCCGAAAATTCAACTTAACCTATGTTTAACTTAGACCCAGTGCTAAAATGACTATGAATACGCCCCTATATATTTACATCATTATGGTGATGCGCATAAGATGCGACAAGAAGATAGGACGTGTAGGTTGGGTCGAGACAAATTCTTGGAGGTCGATTTCCTCAAGATTAGTTTGTGAAGGGATATCGCACCAGCGCAGCGACCACTTAACAGAACGATTCGATTCTTGATACCCATAGGTTCACATCGTTATCAATGCATATAGCATTGCCTTTGCCATCTGATAATAAATAAAACGCATGTAGGGGATCGCAACTAACTTGCTCTTGTAGCTTACAACTAGAATTAGTCCAATTAAATGATCTACAAAAATATTTTATTGTTTTATTTTAAGAAGAACCTCTTCGGGATTCTAAAACCACGAAACTCTAACAAGAAAACCCCTTCTTCATCCGCCATTTTGAAAAAGGTGTTTAAAAGAGTTTACTAGATTTTCTCAACCGCTATTAGTCGTAAGGTAGTTATTTTTATTTACTTTTGTAGGTTAAAATGTTCTCTACAATGTTTGTCCTTAAACATGTTTTGATAGGTCCTTCCTATAAAAAGTTATTGTTGAAAAACCAGGAAATTTTCGATTTTAAAAATGGTTTTTCAAGTCTACTATTATAGTAGCTAAATTTTGAGATCTTTATCTTAAAAATCTGACGAGTAAAAATAAAGTTAAGATTTTTTAAAAGGAAAAAAAGCCGATTAGTAAAAAATTTATTTTTAAACATAAAAAAAAACCAAATTAAATTGTATGTAAATGTAATCGGCTTTTTTTTTCTTTTAAAAATCCTTACTTCATTTCTATTCGTCAGTTTTTAAAGATTAAAGTCTCAAAATTTAGCTTACAAATGTTGCTCAATTTTTAAATTAAAGTTATTGGGGAGGTGCAAAAAAAATTTACTAAAAGGGTGTTTAGAAAAACAGTAAAAGATCCTGAAGAAACCGTTGAGACCGTCCCAGTTGGCTTTCTCGTATTGCCAAAGGCTTTTCGTCGGTGCTTTTTCTTTGACACAATGGTCTGGTGTGCCTAGAACCGATAATAAACTAAATGTGTGTTTTTTAGGATCAGAGGTAAGAAACAAGGATGGCTGGGTTTGTACGATCCGGGAAAGCTCTGATTGGAATCAAATTGGTGATGCCCAGTTCTGTAACGGTGTATGCACCAACTGTGCATATTTTACCTCCACGTGGTAACCATCGGGTACTAGTCTTCTCCATCCGGATTTGGTTTGCTAAACTTATAAGCGCGACTGTTGGGCAGAACAAAATAGTAAAACTATAATGCTCTGTCTGAATTGGCTGGCTGAACTATTCGTCAGAAGCCTTGAGGAGCCCATCAGAAGGATGGCGTACGGGGGAGGAATTCAATACAGTGAATCAACGGTGTCGCCAACAGTATGGAAGACAGAGACCGAGTGGTTCCACCAAGGAACTTTAGCGATGAGACGGCAGCGGAAGAATTCAACGGTGGTGTCTACAGTTCCAGTGAGGACGAACTACTTATTATTATTATATTACCTATGGCCTACTACCACTACGACGTATCCGTAACTCAGGCCTATAAGGACCGTTTTTATCCGGTTCTCCACTCATGAAGTTATAAGTCAGATCCTCCAGGATGGGGTTTGTACGTACGTCGGTATAACTTTTCTACTATGTAAAACAAAATATAGTTCCGAAACAACAACAAGCCTCGGATATGAATGATTTTAATGTTGACGACCTAGCAATCGAAACAAGGACAAAGAATTTTAGATCTGCAAGTGAAATGTCTTGTGCTTATACAGAACACGTGCAGCCGAACAATTAGTGGAGAACCTGGACAAGTTAAAGTCTGACGGAACAGTCATTGCTTCGGCGCGGCAGCGAAAATGTCATCATCTCATTCTTAAGTACCTGTTTCCCACACTTCAATATACAGAAGGGGACTTGGTCCAATCGACCACGTTGCGATAGACGCGAGACATGCTTCCAGTATCTTAGATGTCCGAACGTTCCGAGGAGCCAAGATTGACTCGAATTACTACCTGGTGGTAGTTAGACTTCGTATGCGGATATCCATGACGCCACAAGGCAGAGCAGATGCTGTGAAAAAGTTCGATGTCGAGAAGCTTAAATCGCAAAACACCGCCAGAACTTTAGCTGACCACGTAACTCTTACCCCCAGTTTCACAGTGCAAGTTTAAACTTCACTTTTGGTTTAAACTTCAGATCAACAATTTATTCGATTTCACAGTTTCGTTTAAACCTTGAACAGGGTTCAATTTTTATTTTAAGTTAACCGAGATCATTCTGCCGTTTAAACCTAGGTTCAACGTTTGGGACCACTATATGTACATAATACATTATGGAATTTATTTACTTATTTTTCATAACCAATTCCATTAGCAAATCTATGTCTGCTGTTGAAGTTGTTATTTCTTTTTTTTTTTGCACAATTATTGGTTTATTTTCCAATTTACGTACCGCATGAAGATGAGGGAAGTTCACCGTAGTGTGAGACGTGATAAGCGTAACTACATCAACGCACTGGCTACAGAAGCAGAAGAAGCCGCTAGTAGGTGTGACAGTAGGACCGTCTACAGAATTACCAAAGAGCTCACTGGTGTCCAGAGCTCTAAACAACACCTGGTTAAAGACACAAACGGATCCCTGCTAATTTCGGATGAGGACCAGCTCATAAGGTGGAGGGAACACTTTTCTGCGGTTTTAAACCGCGTTTTCGCAAGTGAAGTGAACCCTATTCCCACTGAGCTACCCGAAGTAACAATTTCCCGAATACGCACCGTACCCCCCAGTAAAGAAGAAATTATCACCGCCATCAAAGCACTGAAGAACAACAAAGCGGTTGGACTTGATGGTATTCCTGCAGAGCTCTTAGGAGCAGCCCCAACGACATCGAGCGAGCTACTGCACCCACTTATTAAGAGAACTTGGGAAAAAGAGAGCTTTCCTGAAGAGTGAAAAAAAGGAATGATTGTAAAGCTCCCAAAGAAAGGAGATCTCACACAGTGCGAAAACTGGAGAGGAATATGCGTTCTGCCTGTAGTAGCCAAGATAATAGCAAGGATAGTATTGGGCCGAATGAAAGACCACCTCGAAGACACACTCGACGCCGAACAAGCAGGTTTCCGCACTGGATCTTCCTGTGTGGACCACATCAACACCTTGCGGATCATCATCGAACAGTGCGTTGAATATCGATCACCACTTCACCTGCTGTTCATCGATTTTGAAAAGGCGTTCGACAGTGTCAATAGAGAATTTATTTGGCTTGCTTTGCGCAGGAGGGGCATCCCAGATAAATTGATTGCTATTATCAAGGCTACATATGATGGATCCAGGTGTCACGTTTTGCACAAAGGTAGGCTGTCAGAGGAGTTTGAAATCCAAAGTGGAGTTAGGCAAGGCTGTATACTGTCACCAATACTGTTCCTGTTGGTGGTAAGTGACGTACTGCACGCAGCTTTGTCAAATGGAAATGGAGGAATTCAGTGGACTCTGCAATCTCACCTCAAACATCTGGACTACGCGGACGACGTATGCTTACTCTCTCATAGGATCATGGATCTCCATCAAATGACAACAAGGGTGGAGAGAGAAGCAGAAATCGTAGGGCTTAAGATCAATTCGGCAAAAACTAAAAGGATCAGCCTTGGAACTTCCTCATCAATCCAAGTAAATATTTCTGGACAACCCGTAGAGATGGTACAGGATTTCCAATATCTTGGGAGTATTGTCTCTACGGGTGGCGGAACTGAACTGGACGTAAACAGCCGAATCAGAAAAGCAAAGGCTGCGTTCGGAATGCTGTCCAAAATATGGAGAAACAACTCTTTTAGCTTAAAGACCAAGCTACGACTGTTCCGCTCCAATGTTGAATCCGTTCTGCTTTACGGCTGCATCACTTGGAAAGTCACTGAAACTGTCACTAGAAAGCTGCAAACCTTCGTTAATAGATGTCTACGAAACATCTTGAGGATTTTCTGGCCCAACCGTATCTCCAATGCCGAACTTCATGCGAGAACGGGTCAGGAGCCCATAGACTCCATTATACGAAGAAGAAAGTGGCAGTGGATTGGCCATACGCTTCGAAAAGGCGATCGGTGCATTGCATCTCAAGCAATGCAGTGGAACCCGCTCACACAGGAGGGAAGACAAGTGGGCCGGCCTAGAAGTACATGGCGAAGAACGGTCGAACAGGAATCGGCACGACTGGGGAAAAGTTGGAGAGAACTGAAATACATTTCAAGAAATCGTACACGATGGCGCGTAGGTGTAGTGGAGGCCCTATGTCCCGTAAGGGAAACATCACGGACGTAATAGGTCCGAGGACCTAAGTAAGTAAGTAAGTACAGTGAAACTGGGGGTTACTCTCTCAGCAAGTCCGCCAACAGCATCAAGTGCAGAGGAACAGTGGAAACACTCTGTCAACAAGCCATCAAATGTGCCGCCTATGATGTGCCTGGTTCGATGAAAGTTCCAGCAGCAGAGGAGGAACCCATTATAATCGGGGGCGCGCACAAGTGTAGAACGACCTCAACCAACTTGGTGTGCGCAACTGGGAGCGGCTAGCTAGAGACAGAAAGGGCTTGTTGGTAGCGACCGTAGTACATCCTGGGCTGTGAGCGCCTTCTAAGGAAAGTAAATAAGGTAAGACACAATTCTCGGGTGTTGGCGGTTTCACCATCCTTCAGGTGCTGTCTGGCCTGGTAAGCGAATCCAACTAGAATTATGTACATTAAATTTGCCAGCAATGACGATTTAAGTGTGAGGATAATGGAAAATAATTCTTTGGAAGGAGTCCGATATCTAGTTCTCGATTTATAGGAGCCAACACAACCCTTCTATCGACTTTCTACCAGTGTTGCCATCGTTTTCAGTAGAGTATAAGTGTACCAAAGCTCAATCCGTCAGGATGAGCTGACCTCTTAAATCTGACACCAACATCCCAACTCAATGATTTTGATATTAAAATTTTATAAATAACAAACCAACAAATTGATACCAGAGAAAAGACATGAAACGTGCTTAGATTATAGAGAAGTGGTTACCGAACAAAATAGGTGGGTTAGGTACACTTAAAATAAAATTATCTCATGATGCACAAAAGTAAATAATGCTCTCTGACAATACGATTCAATGAACCTTCTCAAAATGAACAGGAACACCTCTTGAATCAAAAAGCATATCCTTCTTTTGCTAATACTCATCACTTCTTCAGTTTCAATTCCAGTCGTTGATACCCGCATCGTCCATTAATCAATATGTGTATACCAAAAACAGCTCAATGTCCATGTCCCAGGACGCCCGAATAATGCCAAATGTTCATGTCCAAGAGTGTGACTCTTATATAGAAATACGAACGATATTTCGAATTCAATAACAGTTCTGAATTTGTGTATCTCCAACATTTGTGATTCGTAAAATCTAAGAAAAACATTTTCCAAAAGGATATCATTTTCCGCCAGAAGACACAAATCACAATGAAAAGCTGTGCAAACACTATTCTTGAAGTTCGACTCTTTCTTACCCAGACAGACCCACCATCAACATCGAGCGACACTGCCATGCTATTAGTTATTGAATTGGAACAAAATAACTCTCACTCAACTCATGAACATCCTTTTCTTCCTTCTTCCTTCTTCCTTCTTCCTTCTAACTCTTCTCGTGTTATGGGTATAGCTTATCTGTTATAGTGGGTGTGACATCCTCGATTTACACTTGAAGAAATGCTTCCTCCTATAATAGCAACTCACACTCACATATCTTTTTTATATAATCCGCTCGTGCTATTTGAACTGCAATTTGTAAATTCCAACTGACAGATCCTGTGAGGTGCGGTATACGTAAGGACGACGAAGACGACGGGACGCACGGAGGTAGTGAAGGTGGTGGTAGCTGTGCGGCAACGACAACTTCAGCATTTCGAAAAGAAGAGAAAATGGTATCACATCATACACAAAATGTTGAATTTAGGAAAAGAAAACATCCTCTAGAGACGGAATCCTGTTCTTATGTAGGTATGGTGGGTTTTTTTTTTGTTGTTGTCCAATATAAAGAACTTGGTGGGAGCTAGCTATTGGATGCATTGTAAAAGATATTGAAATTGATTTTTGGCAAACACTAGAGATTCTATAGAAATAAACCATTTGATGGCAAGGGAATCAATTTGCATGAATAAACTGTTCGGAATAAGTTACTCAGAGAATTAATCATTGCCATTGTGTGACGTATATTTTTCGTAAAATGTGTGTGACCTTTTCGTTTGTTGTTTAATTTTATTTAAAATGCAATTTATCATAGGTAAGGTATTGCATTTAATAGTGGTAAAGGTCCCATGAAAAGTTAGGTCAATTGTACAATAACACTTCATGGAGGATATATTTTCATTACTTAAAACGTTCTTTGTGAACCTAAACACATGCTAGCATTGTATTGAGAATGGTCACACTGGTTACTTTTTATTATTCTTGGTATAATTCGAAAACTGAGCCGAATTTGACAATTTTTTTATGAAACTTTTTGTAGAAAATTGAATTTTCCATCGAAATGAATGGTTTACAAAATTAAATAAAATAAAATGCAGACACCACTAGTTTTTGATGAGTTTTTTTTTAGCACTTATTCAAATAATTCTATCATATTTTGTTTTTGAGATTTTAGAAATTCAGTGAAAAATCGAAGTATTGCTTAAAATAAAATAAATTAATCATTTATTTTAAAACAGTGGGCATGTCAGATAGCAAAAACTTGAAGCGATGATTTATTTCATTATATTTTAGAAAACCTAAATATTTCATTCAATTGCGTTCAGTGGTTCAAGTTCTATCGAACCACTGAACGACGCACAGTGGCAGTGGGCCCAAATGCAGTTTGGCATCTCAGAAATCTGAATCTTTTGGAAAGCTTCTTTACAAAGCACTTTTGATTCGGTTATGTGTAGTTTTCTTATACAGGGCGGGCCAAATACATATTTGTTTTGAAAAATGCAATAAAATGAACAAAATTAAATCTTCTACATGTATTATAGCTTTATTAGTTAGAGCAAACATTCCCATTAGTTATGGAACATAACATCGTTCACGTGGCTGCCTCGTCTGGCTTTGCAGCAGCGGCGTAGCTACCGCGGTATCAGCCGTATCAATTATACGGGGCCCCCGAGATACAAGGGCCCCCGAACCGAGATAAGTTTGGAAGAAACAGAAATACATTTGAAAATAATTAATAAATACAAAAATCTCTTACAAAAAATTTGTTTTTTTTTCTATTTTTCATTTAGGTTCCTACCCACTTAGGCCAAAGCAAGTGAAAATTTCATAAAATAAAATATAAAATTCCACTTAAAAGGGTTTGCCCCACTAGAGGGTCATCAAGAAATGACGCTTGTTTCGCTGTACGGACAAATTATTCATTAATAATAAAAGCCCTGTACCAACTTAGTTTAGTTTAAAAAAAAAGATGAACGTGAGGAAAGTAAAAATATAATTAACATTTTAGAGAGCTACGAATTCATTGTATTATAAAAAAAAAAAATTGGGTGGCACAACGGCTCGCGAAGAACCAGGGCCTAGTGACTAACAACTCGCAACCATTCCTGTGTGTTCCTTTCGACAGGAATAGAAGGGACCTACAATTTTATGCCGAATCTGCACGGCTAGACGAGAAGCACTTATTCGTGACAAGTGATACTCTTGGAGGATTTGTCAATTCTTCGCAAGAGGCAGTAGCACTGAAAAAAAAAACTTTTTAGTTTTTAGGTGGACGGGGCTGGGAAGCGAACCGAGACCTCCATCGTGACAGTTGAACGCAATAACCATTACGCTACGGGCTAATACAATGTATTGGTCTCGACAAGTGAAGTTACGAAGTTAAGACAATTATTTACAAAAAGCAAGAGTATTTTTCTAAGTAATCTTTTAATCAGACTTAAAGAATTAAGAAATCAAAAATCATTCTTCCAGAGATTAATTAAAAGAGTGGGGGGTAACAACTGTTTTTAAAAATAAAAGAAGGAAAATAACGAAAAGCTTTTTTGACGAATTATCAGAAGATGGGAGAATATCGGACCCGGAAACTTACCTCAAAATCAATGTATTGCTGCAATATAGATATATAAGATTTCAGAGCCCAATGATCTAAGTAATTTATTTGAAGTTTTACAACCAGAAAAACTTTTATCCTTTTCAAATGAACAAATTGAAAAGGAAGCAGGAAAACTGGTAGCTTGAAACAATGAGGACCTGTCAGTTGATCTTTTTGAACAACTAATTGCTTTAAAATCTTGTTAGATATCAGAAATTCAGCAAATGAAACAATGAGGACCTGTCAGTTGATGTTTTTGAACAACTAATTGCTTTAAAATCTTGTTAGATATCAGAAATTCAGGAACTCACAGAGTTATAATTAAATACAATAGCCTTGCTTCCAGTTTTCCGGAAGTAATAACGGCATGTCTTTTATTTTTGACGCTTCCGGTAACGACAGCAACAGCTGAGAGAACATTCTCTATGCTAAAAATAATAAAAATTATTTAAGAACTTCTACGGGACAAGAACGGTTGTCGGACCTCGGACTAAGCGATCATGTCCAGTGAAGTTGAATAGCTTGAAAAATTTAATTCTTCGTCAGAAATGGATGATTTAATTAATTAATTAGCAAGAAAAGTTTTTATTTGAGTTTTTTGTACTGTAAGTTTAAGTTTTATAGCACCTACATTTATGTATGTCCTATTTAATGACCATTATGTATGTACCATTAAATATACTGGATTTGTTATTGTGAGTGTTTTTTTTTTTTGTTTTGTAAAAATAGTTTTTTGTTTATTTTGTAATTTTGTAGAGGGCCCCCAACTAATTCTTGATACGGGGCCCCTCGAGGGCTAGCTACGCCACTGCATCGCAGTAGCGCATTCTGTCAATTCAATTTTCCAAGACCTTGTTCTGGTCTGGGCTGTAGCTCACTGATTGCTTGGATGATATTGGTCTTAAGTATTTGAATCGTTTCCAGATTGTTGGCATAACATCGATCCTTTACGGTTCCCCACAAAAAAAAGTCCAAAGGGGTCAAATCGCAGCTCCGAGGCGTCCAATTGACATCGCCAAGACGGCTGATAGCACGATTTGGGAATTTGGTTTTCTGACCCCCAGATGCGCCAATTTTGTTAACCTTGCAGGCGCGCAGTGGGTGCTTCATTTCGAACAAAATTACATTTCAAAAAACGCACT
This sequence comes from Melangyna quadrimaculata, assembly GCA_949320155.1. NCBI lineage: Eukaryota > Metazoa > Arthropoda > Insecta > Diptera > Syrphidae > Melangyna > Melangyna quadrimaculata. The sequence continues at coordinate 411,317,712 of OX439483.1, forward strand.
GTTTGTTCAAGACAGCATTCACTTTCGAAATAAGTTTTCAATATTTCACAACGTTGTTTTTCAAGCGTAAAGCGACTCATTTCGTTCGGCGGCGGTATGATACAACTGACTCTCTGTCAAGATTTTGAGTGGGTAACAGCTGTCAGTGTCAAAATAATCTATGATTTAAAAAGAAACCACTAGATAGCCACTTCTTTACTAGATATTAGATGACCTGGCATCAGTAACAAGCAATTGTTTGTTACTTACTAGTCTTGAACATTTTTTTAGAATTTTTGTTTGTCAGCTTTCTGAAGATGCACGTAATAAAGATTACAGATTATGGTATAAAAGTCCAAAATGCTTCATTATTATGGCTTCACCATAAATAAGTATTTTGTGTACCGAAGATATCATGTAATATCATTTATATTTTTCAACATAAATTCGAGCAGTATAAAATGCACATTCACCAAATTCCTGAGGATTGATGGGCAAATCAGATGAAAGCGTTTGGAGAATAACATATAACCAGGGCAGTACTTGGACATTTTGAAAAAAAAGATCTACATGACGCTGCCAGTAAGTGTTAAGGACCATTCACATGAGAGCGACCAACGACCGACGAATAAGCAAACAAATGGGAATTACAAAATTAATAAACCTTAATATTTCACAAAATCTAGGCAAAATGGTAGAATTCGATTCAAGATTAATTTTAAAATTGTAAAATCTGAATTTTTATTTGCTTAAATATGAGAAATTTGAGAAAATAAATTGGTCGTAACGAATTGCGGCTATTCGCGACGAACAAATTATATTCTTAAAATTCTATTGTTTTAGCAATTAAATTGAAAATTTTAGTATCTTATAGTAATCCTCAATTATATATCTTCTATTTTGTCTAGATTTTGTAAACAATTGGGCTTTATTAATGTTTTGAATCCCATTTGTTCATTCATTCGTCGGTCGTTGGTCGCTCTCATGTGTACAGTCTTTTAGAACTCCGTCTGTACTTGAGAGCGTAAACGATTTTATGGGACGAATCTTTTTTCGCACTCGTGCTGTTACCAGAGTCCTAAAAGGTCTTGATAAACAGAAATCCTCTGGCCCGGATAGTATTCCTCCCAATGATCTGAAGAGGTGTACTTCAACGCTGGCAAAACCACTGCGTAAGCTTTTCCATCTGTCCTACTCTACTGGAGTGGTATGGATTTAACAAGATCTTGAAGTGCTCAGCTAGTTTTTCCGCCGATAGGTGAATCCCACAAATAAATTCTAGGCCTTTAAGTCATTTTATTTTTCCCCAGAAACTCTAACTACCTTTTGTGGGAGAGAGCTCTAAAGCTATTGAACTACAGAAGGATGATCTGTTCAGAGCATGAAAAGTAGCGCGATCGACAGTTGTTGTTCCGTGACGCTGAAGTTACTCTATATGAGAATGGCTGAATGACCAACGTAAATAAATAATTCTTACCAGAAGACCCGTGCGAAAATTTCGCACATTCAGTAAGGCTTTAAATTTTCAAATAAAATGTTTGAAAAAAAAAATATTTTTTTTATTATTGATATGAAAATATTAGAAGAACTTAATTTCCTGCAAATGGAAAATGAAAAATCAGAGGCCTAAAAAGGGAGATAAAATCCTTTAACCCGATACGCCAGCCACCTAAGGTACTGTTTATTACAAATAAACTGAAAGCACACCAACAACTGACAACCATAGGCGCCTACCTGGCGACTGAGCATACCCTAAGCGGAGCGACGGAGTCGCGTGAGCGGGACAGAGGGCCCGAAAATGGAGTTAAAATCCTTGAACCCGCGAAGCGGGCCACCCAATGTACTGTTTATTGCACATTAACTGAAAGCACACCAACTGACAACATACAAAACGAAAAACATAGTATAACGTAACTTATATAAGTCCTATATGTTTTTTAATGCGAGATTTTAGTTTTCGAGATTTTAGTTTGCGGGTTTATGTTTTGTGTTTGTGTAACTCACACTATTTTGAAAAAAGCCTCACATTTTCCTCGATATGCCCGTGCCTCTATTTCTTCTTCAAAGATTTTAAACTAAAGAATGTTTCTTTCATTCATGCATGGTGTAACTAAACAATGTTTCTGCCCCACTCACTCAAGGTGCAGCGAAAAAAAAAGACTTTTAAATTACAGAAGTAATACATATTTTTCTCTTTCCCTCATTCAATGGGTTAGAAGTGAGGTATTCTTTATGTCAAATTTTTGAAATTTCCAAAATTTATATAAAATAGTGTGGTATAACATAAACTTTTTGTGCAATGTCATGAGTATGTGTAAATTCTTATTCAGTGATATCTATTTTAGTGGATTTGACTTTTTTATAAATGAGAAAAAAGGAGTTTGACAACAGAAATAATATAAAGGGGTTTTCAACAGGGACGCTACAAAAGTAGAGCAACGGACAGCAAACGACGCCATATTTCTTGCCGCTCTTTTGACATTTCTCTTCAGTAAGGTTTGCCATTTCATGACGGAAAGATATACGAGCCAACTAGTCGAAATTATTAAAATTTACTACCGAAATTCGGAGTCAGTGGCCTCAACGTTAAGAGCGCTACGTCCAATTTATGGTCGTCATAATCGTCCTAGCAGATCAACAATTGAGCGTCTAGTGGAAAAATTTTAATCCACAGGCACAGTACAAAATGTTCCCGTGCCAGTGAGACAAAAAGTGCCCGTAGTGTCGAGAATATTGCTGCCGCTGAGGCTTCAGTTGCAGAAAGCCCAAATGTGTCTCTCACACGTCGTTCTCAAGCGTTGGGCATCTCTGTGACGTCGTTGTGGCGAATTTTGCGAAAAGATATTTGCCTTCATACTTACAAGATTAAATTGACACAAGAACTGAAGCCGCTTGACCACCAGAAGCGTCGTATGTTCGTGAATTGGGCTGAGCAACAACTTGAAAATGATTCGGATTTTCATCGAAAAATCATCTTCAGCGATGAGGCTCATTTCTGGCTAAGTGGCTTCGTCAATAAACAAAATATGTGGTATTGCTCAGGCAGCAATCCACACGTACTCCATGAGTCATCATTGCATCCCGAAAAAATTACGGTTTGGTGTGGTTTATGGGCCGGTGGCGTCATTGGGCCGTACTTCTTCCGTGATGATCAAGACCGGCACGTTACTGTTAATGGGGATCGCTACCGTTCAATGATAACCGAATATTTTTTGCCCCAATTGGATGATATGGACTTGGAGGACATGTGGTTCCAACAAGACGAACGCCACAAGCCACACAGCGAATGTCACAATCAATTTATTGGAAACCAAGTTTGGAGAACGTGTTATCTCACGAAATGGTCCAGTCGCTTGGCCGCCTCGGTTGTGCGATTTGACGCCGTTAGACTATTTCCTGTGGGGCTACGTCAAGTCTATGCCAACAAGCCAGCGACGATTGATGAACTTCGTACGAATATCGAACGTGAAATTGCAGCAGTATCAGCCGATTTATGCTTAAAAACCGTCGAAAATTGGGTTCAGCGTCTGGACTTCTGCAAGCGTGGCCATGCAAAAGAAATCGATCTCCATACATAATGACATCGAACGAACTTTCACAGGAATAAAGAATTTTGTTGATATCTAAAATTGTTTTTGTTTTATTTAAAAAAACTTTTGTAGCGCTCTTATTGAGAAACCCGATATATGAATGATTGATGTGTAAAAGAAGGAACGTTAACGCTTTTCCCCAAGTCTGCGCAAAAGTCCAACGAGTTTATTTAATTTCTCTAGAAAATGTCTGCCAATCCGGTCTCCCTAGCTTTGTTTGTTAGCAATTTCGATTAGCTTTCTGTCGAGTTTTCCACAATATATATTTTTTTTTTTATTGTGGGGAAAAATACACGGTGTTAACCATTGAATTTCTTCCACGCTCAAAAATATTCTCTTAAAAGTGAGCTGGGGGAAAAAAGGTTGCCGAATGCACATTTCAAATTGCCGCAAGTAGGAAAGGCGGCTGATGGGTTTCGACTGCGTTGGCGCACTCGTCTAATTAGGGTGAGTGCTGCTAAATGATAACGCGACGGAAATGCCGGGTCACTGATTGGCCGAAAGCATTTGGGCTATGGAAAAAGGAAAAGATCGAACAAGCAACTGTTTTTTTGTAGAGAATGTCAAAATCTACAAATATTACCTTAATTAATTTCAAAATCATTTGCCGTTTAAGAGACCGGAATAATATTTTTTTCACACTCCGATTAATAGAGTTTTTGACAGCTTCTTCGTAATACACCGGTACAAATGTCTGTACTTCATTTCAGCAATATCCGGTTTTTTCCTCAGTTTTCATTTTGTTTTACTATATTGACTGGACTAGTTTTGTGCTTATTTATATTCTTGTTGAGAGTGGTTTCAATATTCCAAAGTCCTTGGAACTTATTGAATAATGCTACGAGTGCACGACATGTAAAATGTCGCATTTGCATGCGCCGTGACGTCATTTTGACTTCAGATATGCGTTCCAATTGTCGCATACCGTGTAATCGGCATTTTTGTGACGGCTGCATGTGGTGAACATGCACATCTAGACTGCATGCGACATCAATGCAGTATGTAAATATGCGGCATTTTCGCATGTCGCCGACTCACTCGGCGCATGCTGAATGTGATCAAATGGTACATTTTCAAGATTATTGCGTGCACATGCAACAAATTCCAAACATACGCTAACACGAATTTCTGCTGACGCATTTTTTCATACATGAGGCATGAATTCTGTCATAATACTGTTTAGTTCAAGCCTGTATCGACCTCAAATAACTGTAGCCAGAGTTCAAGAAACGCAACTTCAAGACTGTTAAGTTGTGAATTTTCAATTTACTTTGAGCTGCGATTTCCATAAATTAAGAAATTTATAATTACAAATTTTGGAGATTTAATTTAATAACAAATTTTTTGAGATTTAAATTGGACAACGATTTTTGGCGAAAAATAATCTTTTCTGACGAGGCGCATCTTCATCTCAGCGGATACTTAAACAGAGAAAATTGCCATACTAGCTCGGAAAACCAGCACGTTACTGTCAAAAAGCCAATGCATTCACATAGAGTGACAGTTTGGTGCGGATTGTGGACCATTTTACTTCAAAAATGAGGCTGGGAAAAACGTTTTGGTCAACGGTGGGCGTTACAGAGCCATGTTTACCGACTTTTTTTTACTGAAATTGAATACATGGAATTGGATGACCTCTGGTTTAAGCAGGATGGCGCGCCATGCCACACAGCCCATGCGATAATCCATGTTTTACGCACCGAATTCCCAAATCGTGTTATCAGCCGTCTTGGCGATGTCAATTGGCCATCTGGTAGCTGCGATTTGACCCCTTTGCACTGTGAAGGACTGATCGATGATATGCTAACAATCTGGAAACGATACAAGCACTTAAGACCAATATCATCCAAGCAATCCGTGAGCTACAGCCTGAAAACATGGAAAATTGAAATTTTGGAAAATTGGAGTGAAAGAATGCGGTACGGCGAATCCAGCCGAAGCAGCCAACGACGTTGTGGTCCATAATTAATGGGAATGTTTTCTTTTACTAATAAAGCCATAATACAGGGAAACATTTTGTTTTGTTTATTTTATTGCATTTTTTAAAAGAAACTTGTATTTGACCCATCCTGTACTCACAAGCTGCATTTATATACGCCATTGTGCAAATGTGGATGTGGCATACGTGCAGTTTGCTGCATTCCGTGTCATTTTCGCTCGCATATGCATGCGGCAACATTACAATTCAGTCACATTTGCAGCATGCAAACATGCGAATTTTGGGACAGATTTTGCATGTCGTGCACTCAGCATTTTTTTTGCATGCAGCTATTGTCGCATAATCAAAATATGATGATAAAATGCAGCTATTTTTGATGACGTCAGTGTCGCATACACATGCGGCATTTAAAATGTCGTGTACTCTTATGCAAAGAGTACACGGCATGTCGAATGCCGCATGTTTGGATTATGCGACAAATGCCACTTGCAACAAATATGCTGAGTACACATGAGTATACATGCGAAATCTGTCCCAAAAGGCGCATGTTTACATGCTGCATGTGTGGCTTACATGTGTTCTTGTTGCATACATATGCGAGTGAAAAACATGGCAAGTACACGTAATGCGGGAATCTGCACATATGCCGCATGCACATTGCTACAATGCCGCCTATTAATGCAGCTTGTGAGTACACGAAATGCGAGAAAACATATTAATAGCTGATTTTTTCGTTAAATTGTATTAAAATTATTATTACAAAAGTGCGAAATAAACATATATGCTTTAGATAACTGCTTGCAAGCAAACAAGAACACATCCATGGTAAACTTACGTGAAATGTCATCTTTTTATTTTCTTAAGTTTAGTTAGTTTCATTGTCAAAGTCATAGGTCAAAGTAATGAAAGAAAATCTTAAAATATCGGATTTTTTGTATATCGGATTTCATGAAGTTTTTTTTAATCCATCGACATTGTAGCCATCCTTTAATGAAATTTGAATGTTAATGGCATAGAGATGGAGGATTTGACGTCCGTCAGCAGGTTGCACTAAAATCGTATATTTCCAGAGCAAAAAATTAAAATCAAAAATTTCGGAAATTTTAAGGTTTTTTTTTTTAAATCGACATCGTAGCCATCCTTCAATGTAATTTGAATGCACTTGGAATACAAGATTGGGGACAAACTACATTTTGACGTTTCGGGAATATTTCGTTTCAAAAGTAAGCACGTTGCCCTAAAATCATATTTTTCCGGAGCAAAAAAATAAAAAGCCAACATTTTCAGATTTTTACAAGTCTTTAATCCACCTTGTAGTAGCCCGTAGCGTAATGGTTAGTGCGTTCAACTGTCACGCTGGAGGTCTGGGTTTGCTTCCCAGCCTCGTCCACCTAAAAACTAAAAAGTTTTTTTCAGGGCTATTACCTCTTGCGAGGAATTGACAAATCCTCCAAGAGTATCACTTGTCATGAATAAGTGCTTCTCGTCTAGCCGTTCGGATTCGGCATTAAATTGTAGGTCCCTTCCATTCCTGTCGATAGGCGCACACAGGAATGGTTGCAAGTTGTTAGTCACTAGGCCCTGGTTCTTCATGAGCCGTTGTGCCACCCGATTTGTTTATTTATTTTTAATCCACCTTCATCGCGAACTATATCGAGAAGATTTCGTTCCAAATGTCAGCAGATTGCCCTGAAATAACAGTTTCCAGGGCAACAAATTAAATCTCAAGAAATTTTGAAATATAAATTTCTAAATTTATCGAAATCTGGCTACAATTTTAGATCGCTACCGACTCGAAATAAACAGTTATATGACAGAATTGATGTCGCATCTATGAAAAAATGCGACAGCAGAAATTCGAACTAGCGCATGCTTGGGACATGTTGCATGTGCGTGCAACAATCGAGAAAATGTCCCATTTGATCACATTCAGCATGCGCCGAGCGAGTACACGACATGCGAAAATGCCGCATATTTACATGCGGCATTGATGCCGCATGCAGTGTGCATATGCATGTTCACTACATGCAGACGTCACAAAAATGCCGAGTACACGGCATGCAACTATTGGGACGCAAATCTGACGTCAAAATAACGTCACGGCGCATGCAAATGCGTCATTTTACATGTCGTTTACTCGTAGCTTTGGTATAAGTCGAAAGTAATTAAAGCAGCACACATTCTTCACTTTAATAAAGTGTCAAAGCATTTTATTATACGAAACAAAGGTATAAATCTAAAATTAGTGTTGACATTATTGTATGATGGCAGCCTCTGGTACACGCACAAAACAACATCATGCATTGCGTATATGTTAAACCAAACCATCTCAAAACCTTCTTTAATGGATATAACAAAATTTCCGTATACCTATGTATATGACAGCTTCTTCGGTTCCATTAACGCCACCTTGAGGAAATTCTTATCAAATTGAATTTAATAGAAGGAATCTGTTGTGACATTATTTGAAGTGAGCAAGGAATATACCTATGGCGTAGCCCTGCATCTGCAACCATCACTTAGAAGATGGAATTTGGTTTAACTTTTCGCAACGAAACGAAACTACATATAGATGATGATGACGGCTATGGGAACGCTTTCGCTAAGCTACCTCAACATGACTGTAATTGTTCCTTCCTTGCACCAGGGATTACCAATTAGATGGTGGTAAATCCGTATACACTGCATCTGGCGAGAGCATAGTTCTTCTATTATTTTTTTTTCTCTGTTTGTTTTTTTTACTTTGCCTTTGAATGGTTCTGACTGCAGGGTTTGCCTGAAAAGCCACAGAAAATCCATTTTAATGCGCTCGGGCGTACGATGGATGTTGCGGTGTCGTCACCTCAACAAGTGCGACTTAAATCATCTGGTTACCCCTATTAGTAGTGGGTTCACGCACTCTTGTGTACTTGTTCACAGCCATAGCCATGGATGTGCTGGTGCACTGGTACTCTGTTATGGAATGGATGTTGGATATAGGGCAGCTTGCACTTGCACTCTCTCCGGATGAACATCCTGAAGTGTCACGAGATTTAAATTGGATGTTAGTGAACATCCTTTCAATGAATATACCTATTTTTATTTTGTGTATGTATGGGGATTTTATATTCAATTCTAAATACAAAAAGAATTCTCGTGAAGTAATCGCTTTCAATGGGAAGATTTCCGTGGTTTTTATTTATTTTTGTTTGTTTCTTTTGAGGGAATTTAAATTCAAAAGAAGATTTCATCATTAATGGGATAAAGTAGGTAATTAAAAAAATAAAATAAACACACATACAAATGAATGGAAGGAAGAACTTAACCCTTTTCTTGTTATTTTATTTGTAAAAGAAATAGCCAAGAAATAGAAACTGTAAGAAAATTAAAAGAATTCAAAATAACAGGAAAATTTCAATTGTGTCCTTGGTGAGAAGGTGTGGTTGCTTTTAGACTAATGTTTTTATAATGAAAGAACCTGATTAAATTAATTAAATTAAAGACGGCTCACTGCATTGACTAAATCTTGCGAGCTGACAAAAGGAGTATCATTGAAGACGAGCTTTGGAACCGAGGACGAGGTGGTATTTCGTATGTTTTTTACAAATGACCAAAAATTTGTACTACCTTTAGGACATTGTAGTATTTTTTGCCGTAATTTTTGATCGTGTAAAATTTTGGTTCGTCGAATATGAATGTTACAGGTCTTTCTAGCTTGCTGAAACTTTTTCCGGGTTCCTCAGTAGGGTTGGATTTATAACAGCGGAAGCTTACTTCTCTAACCCTAATAACCTCTTTACAGATCAAATCAAACCATGAGTTTTCTTTGGGTTTGATAGATTTCACCCTATTCGGGATAAAATTTCTCATTCCACAAAGAATTAAATTTGTGATCATATCTGCGCTGGAGTCTATGTCACTATCGAGGAAGCATAGTGACCAGTTAAAGTTCCTGAAGAAATCATTAAGACCGTCCCAGTTGGCTTTCTCGTATTGCCAAACGGTTCTCTTTGGTGTTTTCTCTTTAACTGAGGTTTGTTGGCACGAGATAATTGTGTTCTGCGTTAGAATATAAATTCGCAAGTTTGTTGAAATACATGAAAATAGCGAGCTCTTAAGGGTTTGACATGACCATGATTTGAATAATTTAATATAATGCGGACGTTAGACCCTGTTTAGATTGGAAAGATGGAGTACGGACTGGTGAGTACCATCGTGTTTACATTACAAACTGTGAGGCGCCTCAAAATGCATTGAAACAACAACAACATTAACAACTTCCACATTGAAAGAACAACAAAGCAGACTCACAAGCTCGGTTTTTATATTTTCTACATGCCTCACGAGACCTCTTACCTAGCACTTCTCTTTCCTACAAACTGGCTTGAGTCCATACACAAACTTCCCAATCTAAACAGAGTCTTAGATACACAAATGGAAACATCTTAAAGGATAAACCCCCATGCCCATTCGTAATGAGGTTCTAAATGTTAAAATTGGACAAAACGGTAGCGATCTACATTTGTTTAGTCCAGCTAGAAAGAAAATGTTTGTACTTGACCTCTGCCCCAAGATGTACTGACGAGTTAACTGATTCTCAAGATGAAGGCTTTAAGGTTTCGAAATAATGGCAGGTAGATGTTTATGGAATAAAACAAGCTGTGTGTGAAGTATTAACAAAATTGTTTTTTACTGAAAGGCCCATCTATCCAATTTTGTATGAATATGACATCGTTCAAATGCCAACTCAGCTTCTTAAGGTGGGACGGACCAGAGTCGTCTAATTTCCAATGACGCTTTCGCATAGATCCGGCTGCAATTTAAGTGATGGCCTGTGTAATTTTCACCTTAAGGGCATCAAACCGCATAAGTAAAAGTCTAGCGAGGTCAAATCGCAATTCACGTCACCTCTGCGAGAGATACCGTTAAATCGTTCATGCAGAATGGCACATAGCGTCGGCTGTGTGTCACGTAGCGCGCGCCACGCCGCGCCGGCCGGCCGTTGTGCTGGACCCACATGTTGCCTAGGTGCATATATGGTCCAATTTGGGCCCTTAGAAATTGGTTATCACTGTTCTGTAACGCTCACCTTCCAACGGCACTTTCGAAAAAGAAAAGACCAATGACGCCGCACCGCTGCCGGCCGAAAATCTACACCAAACGGTAATCGCTTTGAGAATGCATTATCACTTGGTGAACCTTGTGTGGGCTAGTGTCGTCCCATATACGGCAATTTCACTTGCTAACATACATAGCTATTTTAGCCCGATCATTCTAGACAAATTACACCAAATATCAAAGTTAAATGAAGTACAAAATGTTTTGATGCAGTTAGGTTGCAATGATGGAGTAGAATATGAAACCGCAGTTTTAGACCAAAATTTGATATGGCGTGTGCCTGAAATTTTGGATTTTGTATTTTGTCGATTTGCAGGCGTATTTTGCAATTCTCGCTAAAAATGGTTATAACCCAACTTATAGATAATTAAATTTTCTACCATTTTTATGAAAACAATTTTTTTGTGAAATAATTATTTATTGCTTATAATAAGCAAAAAGTGATAAAATTAGGATATTTCCACGTTTTTTTTCAAATTTTGGACCATTTTTATTAAAAATAAATAAGACATTCAAATGGAAGAGTTATAGAAGACTGAATTCCATAAAACTTTTGTAAAGACAACATTTCCGTACGACAAATAGATCACGGCCGGCAACTTGATCAACACAGAGACATAGCGGAAGCAATCTTATCCACAGGCAACAACTTGTATTCAATGTTTATTTAAGATCTTACTGCAATCTCAATCATGTTGGTGGACATTCAACTTCAGTTTTTATTGTATATTGCTGGTCGAATTAAGAGACAATTGAGAACTCTGGAAATATATTTGCATAGCCCTTAACGGTGGGAAGAAGACAGAAAAATCGCTCAATCATCTAAGATACGAATCTTTCTTGAAATCTGCCGTTAAAAACAAAAATAATTTATTGAAATTACCACCATCTCAATCATCTGCACGTCAGCATTCATTGTGGGTTTTTTATCAAGTCCAAAAATGTCTAGGAGTTGAGCTGGATCCAACAGAATGGGGGTTAAAAAAAACACCACGGTACCTTCAACCTATCGACAATGAGGCATCTCCTGCACCAGACAATTTCTTGCAAATGCAAGACGAACTATGAAATAGCTTGCGACTGTCAAAAATGTGGGCTTCAATGCACACAAATTTTTGCAATTTGTGGTGTTAATTCGTGCACTAATGTCCCGAACATACAAATCGACGAGGAAAGCGACGAGGAAATTTGAGACAATTTATCTGTTCAGTTTGAGAAAAGATGAACCAAAGAAACTGAGACTGAAGTTGGTCTTCTGTCCCAGTTTCTTCGGTGCAACTTTTCTCAGAGACAAACGCAATCTTCAGTCAATACTCAAGCTGAATGTTCACCAAAAAGATTGAGAATGCAGTAAGTGGCAATAAACATTGGATACAAATATTGGTCTTTGGACGAAGCCTACTGGGGAAACCACGATAAAAAAAAAACGCATCGAAAACTCTACCTCTAGGGTCGGACGGTGGTGTGGAAATGTGTTGAATCGCATCCGCCATGTCTCTGTGTTGATCAAGTTTCCGGCCGTGATCTATTCGTCGCACGGAAATGTTGTCTTTAAAAAAGTTGTAGTGCATTCAGTCGTCTACAACTCTTCCATTTGAATGTCTTACTTATCTTAATCTTAATATTAATATTAACTATTATATAACGACGAAACAATTATTTTGTTCCTTCGCGCATAACTCATAAACTATTCAACTGATTTACGTGAAACAAATTTTATATTTTTCTTTATCTATGAGATGGCTTAAGGCTATCTTTTATTTCTTAATTTGTTTAATTTTTCATAATATTATTGTTTTTTAATTTTGTGTCACCTTTTTTCTAGGAGTTTATCTCAAATATTCACTCATACTCTGAAAACGGTTTGATATTTTAAAAAAATAAGAATAAGTTTTTAATAATCTCAACATTCTTACGAAAATTTTAGTACCTGTATCTTTTCTTAATTATACATACAAGCTGAGGAATAAATATAAAATCTTTTGAAAGTTGTCAATTTCTATCCAATAATGCTATTCAAGAGCAATCAACGGCTAGCCGCTTTATGTTTTTGTTATGGAGTATTTTCGGAGATGGTAAGTTGCTCTCTTCTACCTGATAGCGTCCCAGGTAATTTTTTCTTTGATGTATGAGTGTGCTACATCTGCCTAGAATATGGTTCGGCGTTTCCTTATCTGTGTCACAGAACCTGCATGTGGCACTACTTACTAGGCCAAGTATACTAAGGTGTCTTTTTAGTTTGCAATGTCCAGTGAGAAGACCCGTTTTAATTCTTAAGTTGTTTCTACTTAAGCTGATACAGTCTGTAAAACGTTGATGGTTATTATTGCCAAGTAATAGTTTAGCCTGTCTTGGCTTTGGGAGTTCTTTCCAAGTTTTGGATCTTATTGCGTCCTCTTCTTTTTTGATTTTGTTTCTTATCACGTTTCTTCTATTCCGCAATTAGGTTCAGGTTTCGTTAAGGGAGTCGTTGCACCTATTTTTGCTAGGGAATCTGCCTCTTTGTTGCCCTGGACACCTACGTGGCCAGGTACCCAATGGAGTGTGACAGTGTTATTTTTGCCGAGTTCATTTAGCCTTATTTCACATTCCCATACCAGCTTAGAGCTGGTGGAGTATGAGCTCATAGCTTTGAGTGCGGCTTGGCTATCTGACATAATGGCAATGTTTTTTTTTACTGTAATTCCTTTCGAGATTTTGACCTACACATGTTCCTATCGCTTGTACTTCAGCTTAGAAGATGCTAGAGGACTGTCCCATCGATATGGAAAGTTTGGTTCTTAGCCCAAAAATTCCTGCACCAGTTCCTTTTGTCGTTCTCGATCCATCAGTGTACCACTTGATGGCGGCATTTGTATTGAGAGTGTAGTTCACTGTTTCGCCTATCCAGTCTTTTTTGCAACTTAACTTCGTTCGAAAGTTTTTCACGAAGTTATATTTTTTAATCATACCATCTCTTGGAATGTCAATAAGGTTTGTTATTGAGGATTTCGGAATACAGTATTCTTCCCTCAGACTGATGCATTTTCCAGTCCCCGTTCCCTCCTTGGCAAATCTCATAATGGCTCCCTTTGCAGCACTAACAATATCCTCGTGTAGAGGGGATAGATGGAGAATAACCTCCATAGCTGCTGTAAGGCAAGTTCTTATTACTCCAGTTATACATAAACCGGTGAGCCTTTGAAATTTTTTCTAGAGCTTTCTTAGTTGTTTCTAGTCGGGTTCGTTTGCCATTTATCTAAAAATTCGCATCGTCGTAAAGATGATTTTTCGGCCTCCTATTACTTACTCATATTAGGCGTGTACCACAAACTGAGCGCTCAATGTCAGATTAACGGAGTCAGAATCATTTGGTGGGACAACATTCTACCGCTCTCTTTAAAAAAAAAAACATGTGTTATTATTCTCATACAAGTTTAGAAATAAAATTTCAACTTATCTTTAAATATTTAATTGTTAAAGCAAAAAAAAGATTGAAATTGCTGAAAATAATTATAGCTTATTCAATTAGTTTGAGTTTTCATCAACATTTCGTCTTTAGTTTGTATTTATTTACCACTTTCTTATTTGCACACCCTCAAAAAATTATAAATTGGTTGTCAAACAAACAGCTGTTTCGACTGAGAAAATAAATTGAGTAATGAATCCAAGAAATTTTTGGATCAGAAATCTCCGCAAACAATCTCAGTGCTCAGTTGAGATTTTTTGTCTCACTTAAAAAATCCTTGAGCGCTCGGAGCGCTCAGTTGATGGTACACGCCTATTGATAATAAAGTTTTATCATTTGGACGTGATGTTCAATCGTGTAACTTTCCATGGTAATAAAGATCAGTAACTGAGTTATAAACAACAGACTTGACGGCTTTCATCAAAACAACATGGCCACTACAGGCCACCAAAATCTACCCGCACCAATTGAAAAACTTTTTACATAGTGTCAGAAGTGGAAACAAATATCTTGCGTCTTTAAACAAAACCTTTTATAGCAATTGCCGTCGGCATGTTTTGGAAGAGGAAGTATATACAACAGGGCGATTCAACTAAAGGGATGCAAAAAGCTAGACCCTGTATAGGTTGGGTCGAGTAACTAAAAAAAAATTGAATGGTAGGCGCCTATTCTCTTTCGTTTAGGCGGAAGGGCAATTTTCTAAGAAAAAATGGTTTAAGACAAAACAAATTGTTAAAACAACAACGATAACACTTATAATTATAAAACCAGAGAGCTCTTGTGCACTTTTTTAGCGCATATTTTGAGTTATAAGTCTGAGTCCCACTAATATCAGAAAAAAAGTCTCTCAGATTTATTTTCAACTCCCTTGGAGGAGGTAAGGGGTAAACAAATAATCGATTTTCTAGATTCTATAGTCATGTCATTAACAAAATTCTGACAGTTTTGCCAAAAGTACTTAACAAAAACAAAACTAAAATTGTTGTGTTGAAGCTACCCGTTCTGTATGAGTATGAGCTAAAACAAAAACTTGAATTTCTCCTCTAGGGAATCATATATAAATACTTTACACCAAATTTGAAGCCAAAATCCGTCCAACTTTTAAAGCACACAGATCGACGGACGTCTTATCGAAATTCACTTTTTTAGACTTCTCCATCATCGCATATTAGTTTTGATTAAAACTTCGAAAAAAATTTTTGACACGAAACCAAAACCGACTCTTTATAGAGCAAGTAAACCAAAAATAAATTTCATCTAGTTTAGTGTTGACGACGACACTTCCAATTAAGAAAAGTTTCAACCACTAAAGCTATCTTTTTCAACGTCAAAGAATGAGGCTGAATAAAACAGAAAAGAAGACAACAACGAAAGTACAAACGACAATTTTAAAACACACTCAAATAATTAACAAGTTTGTTAAATTAAATAAATACCAATAATTTGGCCTGTGGGTGCCCAAAAGCGTGTTTAATGAGCTACTTAGTTAAAAATAAAAGACTTCTTCTATGTAAAAAAATTTTATAAAATTATAAAAATAGTTTCATAAACTTCTTTTTTTATGAAATTCAAAACTATTATTCTTGGTGGATTGAAAACTTGAACAAATTTCATAATTAAAACCAAATAAAGTTCGTGCTCTTTAAAGTTTTTTTTTCACTAACATCACTTTAACATCGCTGCAATTGGCGCCGCTCTTGTTATTTATGAAAGTTTTCCAAAGCACTTGGAAAACTTCCTTCATTTTTCTGTACCTATGCAAGTTTCATCTGCATGGCCTACCTCGCAGGGTTTGCTTTCTATTTAAAACAAAAACAAAATTAAATAGTTCACTAATTTGATCATTTGGGATACCCAATCAAAATTTTCACTTCACGACCCACGAGCTCAAAATCTCAAATACCCATGAGAGTGGGTATGGATATTCTCTCTTGCTATCTTGTGAAGTTGCAAAGTTTTTAGCTGAGAAAATTGAATTTTCTCACAATATTTAATATTTTTCTTGTCCCTATCAGACCACAAAAACTTTTCAAAGCATTTTCTTCAAAAGATTAAACAAAATTAAAATTGAAAATAAAAATAACAAAATAAAAAGACTTTCATTACTTTCTGTATCTTCTAAAGGTAAAAGTTCCTCAAGTCCTTCAAAAGCAACTTTCAGACGTGCAAATTCAGTCGAGAATAAAGGGTGTGCTACACCTTGTGATGATGACGTCCTTTCTATGTCATACAGTTCATCAACTTTTTTGGGAATCCAGCTCAAGAGGGAAACTGTAAAATTAACAACAAACTTTGTTGTTGCTATAAAGCGTATAAATGATATGATTTAGTTTACTGATGCACTATACTAACAGCTATTCCACCACGGGGGATCTTCGTTTGAAACTTTAAAAGGACACATTTGAAAAGGGGAAAACATAATAGTGTACTTACTGCCGTCACTGTGAGATACTCCTTCTCGCAATAGAAAATATCGTAATCCTTCCATTGTGTAAATTTTGGATGCTTCCATCGGGTCGACTACATTAAATTTACTCTTTGACATCTTCTGTCCGTCGACAGTCCAGTGTGAGTGAACGAACAATTGCTGAGGTGGTTCTAAACCTGGAAAATTATTATTTGTTGTGATAAGTTTTTTGGTAAAGTTTTTGGGCTTTGTTCTATTTTTGGGAAGCTTACCAGCAGCGATTAGAAATGCTGGCCAATATATGCCATGGAATTTGAGAATATCTTTTCCAATAACCTGAGTCGTAGGTGGCCAATTGTTTCGGAACTGAAAGAAAATTCAAAAGTTATTTTCGTTTGTGTAAATGGACACAGGGGTGAAAAGGATATTTATAGAATACAAAATTTAGATGGATTAAGCTTGGTCGATAATAAGAGGACACGTGATAAATTATTATATTTTCCAACAGCTTTTAAAAGTTCTGTTAATTATTTTAGATAAGGAGAGTTATACAATTTAACTAGAAACTGAAAAATTGAAACATGGGGCTGCATTAATTGAAATGGTTGAAATGTTTCTTTTGAAATGCAAACCATGATTATGGTGTGTTTCCTTAAAATATTTAAATTTTGTCTTCATTGACGGTAAATGTATATTGTTGACTTGCACTAATTTTTCCTATGGCACAAATGTATAGATATGTATGTATGTTCTTTGTAAGATTTAACGCCCAGTTTCACACTGTGAGTTTAAACATAAGATCAGTTGAACCTTTAACTGAGTTCTTATTTTCGTTTTAAGTCTTCCGGTTTCACAGTGAAACCAGAATTTTAGTTCAGTTCAACTTTGTTTAACTAGATTTTATGAAAAGAAGTTGGTAGCATTGTTCGCTTTTGCTTCGCAATGTGACGTAATGCAAATAGAAAGTAGCTTTTTCTTGTTTAAAAGGTGAAGTTTATATGTAAACGGCAGAATCCGTCGTTTAACTTTAACTACCGAATTAACTCATTTCAAGGTTTAAACGAAACTGTTAAACCGAATAAATTGTTGAACTGACGTTCAAACCAAAAGTGGAGTTTAAAATTCGACTGTGTAACTTTGGGCTAAGATTTTAAATTACATATTTTTATATTTTTAACTTGAGTGGTTAGAGGGTAATTTTTAAATTTCAACATATGCAGTAGTTTGGATCAAGATTTGTTTTGGCTTTATGGCCATCTTTTGTTGATATGTTTCTCTCGACCTAAGAACACTACCAGAATTTTTGTCAAATTTTTAAATCGACGGGACGTTTATAGGCCGCTATAACCAATTTTATGCTAGAAAAGCTTATGATTGAGTTTTTAATTTAAAAAAATATAAATATCAGTTTTTCAATTAATCATTTTTAAGAAAAGTGAAAAAAGTCCATATTTTCCTTTTATTTATCAAAAATTCATGCAATATTGCACCAGACATCCTACGTATGTACATAGATTTATTAATAGTTAATCGATGAGTCACCAAATTCGAATTTATAATGCCAGGACGTTTGAAATTATAATGTCAGGAACCGAATTGGTTTTTTACTCAATAACTTAATCACGCTTGATTTTTTCTTTACGGTCTTTGTAATTTAAGTTAAAAAAATTAAATTTTGAGTTCGATTTAAGCCATTTAAAGATCGATTTAAGACATTTTTGTTGGAGTAAAGTTTTTTGAATAATAATGATTGATTTTTTAATAATAATACAAATAATGTTTTTAAAAAAGTGGTTTCTGTAGTTTCAGCTGACAGACATACAGAATTACTGGATCCACTTTTTTAGTAATCTCAGGGCGGTCTTCACCGAACCAGGGGCGGACTGGAGGTCAAAGAGCCTCCCGGGACTTTTAGAAAAAAGGCCACAATACACATATTGATAAAATGATTAAAAATTGATATAGGTAAACTGTTTCATGCATAGACAAATTAGGCAAATTCCATAAAATTTTATTGCGGCTTATGTTTTCAATTATTTTGTTTTAATAAACCTCTCTTAATCGCCATTTTGCCAGTAAGTCAATAATTTCGTGAGGATACTTCACAGATTGAATCCCGGTAGCTTTATAAGGCCACTTACTTACTTACTTAGGTCCTCGGACCTATTACGTCCGTGATGTTTCCCTTACGGGACATAGGGCCTCCACTACACCTACGCGCCATCGTGTACGATTTCTTGAAATATATTTCAGCTCTCTCCAACTTTTCCCCAGTCGTGCCGATTCCTGTTCGACCGTTCTTCGCCATGTACTTCTAGGCCGGCCCACTTGTCTTCCCTCCTGTGTGAGCGGGTTCCACTGCATTGCTTGAGATGCAATGCACCGATCGCCTTTTCGAAGCGTATGGCCAATCCACTGCCACTTTCTTCTTCGTATAATGGAGTCTATGGGCTCCTGACCCGTTCTCGCATGAAGTTCGGCATTGGTGATACGGTTGGGCCAGAAAATCCTCAAGATGTTTCGTAGACATCTATTAACGAAGGTTTGCAGCTTTCTAGTGACAATTTCAGTGACTTTCCAAGTGCTGCAGCCGTAAAGCAGAACGGATTCAACATTGGAGCGGAACAGTCGTAGCTTGGTCTTTAAGCTAAAAGAGTTGTTTCTCCATATTTTCGACAGCATTCCGAACGCAGCCTTTGCTTTTCTGATTCGGCTGTTTACGTCCAGTTCAGTTCCGCCACCCGTAGAGATAATACTCCCAAGATATTGGAAATCCTCTACCCTCTCTACCGGTTGTCCAGAAATATTTACTTGGATTGATGAGGAAGTTCCAAGGCTGATCCTTTTAGTTTTTGCCGAGTTGATCTTAAGCCCTACGATTTCTGCTTCTCTCTCCACCCTTGTTGTCATTTGATGGAGATCCATGATCCTATGAGAGAGTAAGCATACGTCGTCCGCGTAGTCCAGATGTTTGAGGTGAGATTGCAGAGTCCACTGAATTCCTCCATTTCCATTTGACAAAGCTGCGTGCAGTACGTCACTTATCACCAACAGGAACAGTATTGGTGACAGTATACAGCCTTGCCTAACTCCACTTTGGATTTCAAACTCCTCTGACAGCCTACCTTTGTGCAAAACGTGACACCTGGATCCATCATATGTAGCCTTGATAATAGCAATCAATTTATCTGGGATGCCCCTCCTGTGCAAAGCAAGCCAAATAAATTCTCTATTGACACTGTCGAACGCCTTTTCAAAATCGATGAACAGCAGGTGAAGTGGTGATCGATATTCAACGCACTGTTCGATGATGATCCTCAAGGTGTTGATGTGATCAACACAGGAAGATCCAGTGCGGAAACCTGCTTGTTCGGCGTCGAGTGTGTCTTCGAGGTGGTCTTTAATTCGGTCCAATATTATCCTTGCTATTATCTTGGCTACTGCAGGCAGAACGCATATTCCTCTCCAGTTTTCGCACTGTGTGAGATCTCCTTTCTTTGGGAGCTTGACAATCATTCCTTTTTTCCACTCTTCAGGAAAGCTTTCTGCTTCCCAAGCTCTCTTAATAAGTGGGTGCAGTAGCTCACTCGATGTCGTTGGGGCTGCTCCTAAGAGCTCTGCAGGAATACCGTCAAGTCCAACCGCTTTGTTGTTCTTCAGTGCTTTGATGGCGGTGATAATTTCTTCTTTACTGGGGGGTACGGTGCGTATTCGGGTAATTGTTACTTCGGGTAGCTCAGTGGGAATAGGGTTCACTTCACTTGCGAAAACGCGGTTTAAAACCGCAGAAAAGTGTTCCCTCCACCTTATGAGCTGGTCCTCATCCGAAATTAGCAGGGATCCGTTTGTGTCTTTAACCAGGTGTTGTTTAGAGCTCTGGACACCAGTGAGCTCTTTGGTAATTCTGTAGACGGTCCTACTGTCACACCTACTAGCGGCTTCTTCTGCTTCTGTAGCCAGTGCGTTGATGTAGTTACGCTTATCACGTCGCACACTACGGTGAACTTCCCTCATCTTCATGCGGTACGTAGACTCAAGCTCGTTTCTCCCTGCTGCTGGGGTAGCTGCGATGCGAGCTTTAAGGTGTTTCCTTTCTTCGATCCTTGCCCAAGTTTCGTCGGAAAGCCAAGCACTATTTCTTCCTTGCGCCCGGCCGACTATACTTTCAGCACCGGATATGAACACATTTTTCACAGCACACCAATGATTTTCGATGGATGTGGTTTCCGTGCTGCTGATTGCGTTCAATCCTTGTGAAAGGTGGCCAGATAAACAAATTTCATTACTTATCATTACTTATCAAATTTTATGAAGAGAATCGGAAGGTCCCTGAATGTAGAGACATAAGTGCTGGATTTCAGCCGCTATTTTGAAAAACGCATTTCAACTAATGTCTTAAGAACGTGTTCTGTAGTGCAAAAGTAGGTTAACCTACTTTTTTTCAATTAATTTTAAATTGAATTAAGACACACACGTATTTTTTCAATAGTAATGTTATAATTTTTTGAACATTTTTCTCTCTCCAACGGAAAAATAAGAGACAAAATAATTTTACAAAAAAGGATTATGTTAATTTTGCAATCACGGGTCGCGGCCACAAATATTTCATTTTTTATAGAAAATTTAACTAATTTTCTAGATGAAAAAAAAGAGCTTTTTTATATTTCCAAATTTAAAAGGTGGATTTTGAAATATTACCTCATTGCAACTTCAGTGAATTTTTCCAAAGACTTTGAAATCATGTTTGCAAGTAATTTCAGAGTTTTGACGTGGGGTTGGGGTTGAAATTCTGATTGGGTCAAAATTCTTCTTTAAAAACTCTCCTTTCAAAATTCTCAGGTTTGTAAAGTTCTGGTTTTCCAAAATTCTGAAATTAATAAAATTTATTATTTCCAGAATCAGCAATATTTATTTATTCCCATTTATGGGGGAAATATTAATTTTTAATACGTTTTCGCAAAGGATTTATCTGGCCTGGATTTTCGTCGCAAACGCCCAACAAAAATGAACAAAACAATAAGGCTTCCATTTTTTGATTCTGCTATCTTGAGCATTGGAAACTAGTTGGGAAGTCGATTTGTGGTCTCCAAATTATGGTGATCTGTATGAAATTCAAAGAAACTCGCCAAAAATTGGGAGCCGAAAAAAAATTAATTGGGAGATTTGTATGGGTTGGTTTGGAGTTGATGTTTGGTATACTAGCTTTAAATAAGAATTGGTAGTGTTAAAGTTAGGAATTTTTTGAGAAGTCGGAAGTTTTGGAGATGGATCTGCAGATTTGTTCTAGTTCGGGACTCTATTTTATAATTATTTTTATTGTTTCAGATACAAAAATTCTTTTCTTAACCGGCCAAAACAAAACTTTTTTTTAAAGTAGCATTTCAGGAAATGTGCAAGCCTTTTGTGAAGAGAGTGGGGCCAGCCTCCTAACTATGGTTTTTGGTTAAATTATTCAAGATATTTGTTGTGGCCACCCTTGGCCCCTAATAACTTAATATTCATTGAAGGGCCTCCACCGAGCTGTAATCGCCTCCAATAGAGCCTCCAAAATAACTTTAAAAGCCTCCAACAGAGCTCTAGGGACCATCAAGGAAGGTGTAGGGCCTTAGAGGCCTCCAACAGAGCTGTAGGGTCTCCAACAGAGCTGTAGAAGTGTAGTGGCTTCCAACAGAGCTCTAGGGTCCTTTAAAAAAGGAGTAAGGGCAACCAACTGAAATCTAGGGTTTTTGAAGAGATGATTAGGGGCTTTCAACAGAGCTGCAGAGCAAGGGCGGATCCAATAAAGCCTTAGGTACATTGAAAAAAATTCTTTTATTTTTTGTATTTTAGTGAAACCTGTTATTAAAAAAAATATACATATACATAAGTATTGCTTTGGCTTCTAAACGTTTAATCTATGTATATTTCCTTTAAGTACGCAATAAATTTGTTGATACAGCTTATAAGGCTATGTGGAAATAAGCAGGAGTGGTTGAAAGCCACCTAACAGAGGGCTAACTGTAAGATGGTTTTCTACCATTGAAGACCGCAAGCAAATTATCAGTGGAAGAATCGTACAGGAGGACCTTCTGCTAAAACTACACTAATAAGTTACCTAGCCAGTATACTTAAATTTTTGTTTGAAGTTTGGAAACATGAAGTACCTACATATATTGTAATTTTCCTAAAATATTGCATTCCAAATATCACCCTAATTCCCTGAAACAATTTGTTCATTATGTACAAATAAAAGGTCAAGATTTTCATAGTTTTCAGAAGGTTTTTTGATTCTATCAACCTCAAAACGTAACTTCAAAGCACTTGGTAAGTTTGATGTTTTATCGCACTTAGAAACTGGCTATTACATTGCGGTCAGAGATATCCAAATGATTTTGATTGTGAATTTAAATCTATTTGGCCAATAATACCCGAAACAGAAAAAAAAATTAAGAAATACTAGAAGATCATGAAAAATATCGAATTCCCGATCAAATAAAATTGTTATTTACTTTGACGTTGTTTCTTGCCTGTTGGGTGCCGGTATGAAGGTTTCATATGGGAACATTTGCAAGTTACTTGGAGAAACTTAATTTTAAATTTTAAATACCTAGTTTTTAAAGTGTTTTAAAAGGTTTTGTAAATATGAGCCAAGATACTTACAAATAAAGATGAATACCACAATAAAAGAATACCATCACAAAATGAATAACCACTTAGCATCATCTTTATGGCTGAGTTTTTATAACTCTGCATGACTCTGCATGGGTAGTGATAAGGTCATGCAGCTTAACTAGCCAATTTTTGGGCCTGGATGTTGGGTTATTACACATCGAAATATTAATGTTCTACCAATAGCAATAGGTACTGGGAGCATTATGCATAGAACATGCGACTGAAGGTGGCGGGGGGGGGGGGGGGGGGTCATGAGCACAACAGATCTAGATTTTGCTCCTAATTTAAACAAACTCATATAGAAAAACAAAAGTTGAATCTCCCTTGGATCCGCGCTTGCTGCAGAGGCCCTCCAAAATATTTTGGGGCCACGAAAGCTCTATATTTACTGTGGGAACCCTCAAAAGACTAAATTTTTTCCCTAAAGAATAAACAATCACACGTTTTATATCACCTTCATTGGTCAATTTCCATTTTCATATACATAGATAATTAGTTAATGAAAAATCTTCTTGTTCCGGACATCAATATATAATTATTATATTTTAAATTAAAGATTTAAGATTTAACAATAATAAAGCAATTTCCTTCCTAAACTTCAGCTGAAGACGTCCAAAAAAGTTACAGCTAGTACAAAAAAATCACCAAGATATCTCATTTTGATATTTATAAACGTCAGTGTCATATCGATTTAGTACGATACTAAAAAGTTAAAATAGCCATTTTGCGCTTTAAACTTTAAATAATATATAATAATAAATTAGCAAAATACAATTTTTAAAATAGTATCATACTAAAATGATTTAACATCGTACTAAATCGACTACAATTTTGCGCCATTATTTTAAAGGGATAGTAACAAATTAAATGTTTCTATTAAATTTTGTTTTCGTTTTTTTTTTTGTAATTATCTTGCAAATTAAATATATAACTATATGTTTATCATTTTTGAAAACAGTTTAATTTTAATGTTTGGTTATTTGATATTTGTATAGGTTAATCATCAAATAGAAATTATTTGCTGAGACAAAAAAAGTGAAATTTTTTAGGACCAAAAGCAACGATATAAATCTATATAAAAACAAATAAATGCAAAAAATACACTACATTAGTAGGATAACTGGCAGGCTACTCGCAGGCAAAAATATTATAGGGTAGAGTTGCCTAATTCCGGCCGTCTCCAGTAGCCGGCCGCCTACCAAAAAATGGCTCGTAATTAGTGAAATAGTAGTGATACTTCTGTGGTTAGAGTTTTTAAAGGGTCTGTCATCTCTCTCCTACTAATTGCAACTTTTTTCGTTCCATTATACAAGTATACTAGCTCAGTTTTTACATCTGTAGTTGTGCGATCTCGCCGGCACACGATTTTATTAAGTTTCGTTGTCAAAAACGTTAGTTGGACATTGTTCCAAAATAAGCGTTTATTTTGAACTATTTGGAAGTAAATGTCTTTTATGCATATATTTTTGTTTATTATGTTATATTTTAGTCAAATCTACTTTAAAAAGCGAAAAAAAAGTAATTTTTACGATTTTTTTAAGCGGGCCGGCAATAGGACACACAAAAAACCTCTGTTGCTTATATTCGGCCACCCCGGCCGAAGATAGGAAACATTATTTTTTGTCTGTCTCCTTATTTCGGCCCCTTTAAAAACAAAAGGAAAAATACCACAATTTTATTATATTTAATTATTTTATTATAAATTAGGTCCTAACTTATTCACTCTACATTAAATTTAAATTTGCTATGAAAAATGGGAAATTAATCAAATTTGTATGAAAATTTTAAACAATCCCTTTTTTAATGATGCGTTTAAATTAAATGGGGATTAAATAAATTAGGCCTAAAGGCCAATTTTTCAATAGTCAGTTAAGCAGTCAGTTAGTAGGTACTTAATCCTCAGAAAGAGCAAAATTTGTTTAAGGCTTGGTCTTATTTCAGGAGGCTTGAACTGGACGAGAAACATGACTGTCCTTTTAATTTATTTAGTAAAACAAAATAGTGACAGCTAAGTGTTCAGGTGTGTTTCGAAAATACATAATTCTGAGCGCTCAGAAGTCAGAACACGCTTAGTTCAGAGGATGTTCAGAGCATTCTCGATATGCTCGGACTCTGTTCAGAACTCTTTTCTGAGCTTAAAAAGAAAAAGCCTATTTTCTGGATAAAAATTGACCTTAAAGTCAAAAAGAAAAATGGTACAGGCTACAAACAGGATATCTGAGGACTCAAAAACAAAATCAAATTTATTTAAACGCAATTAAAAAGGCTGGTGTTTCCTCTACAAATAAAAGCCTAAACGAAGTTTCTATCATTAGTATTAACAGAGAAATTTCTGTTAACATGGCTAAGGGAACACCAAAGTAAGCCTTTTCTTAAATCCCCGATAAAAGATGTAACAGTTAGAGATAGACCATTACTGTACAACGATATTGTTCTAAGAATATACCCAGAAATCATTTCCTAATTTATTTTAATTTTTTATTTTAATTTTTATTTTAATTTTATATATTAAAACTTCATATCACAACTTTTGATTTTAAATATAACTATGCGACGTGTTTCGGAGTGCTACTCCATCCTTGGGCTATCGGGATATTAAGTTTTAATATACCTATGTACCCATAAAATAAAAATTAAAACTAAAATTAGAAAAATAATTTGAATTTTGTATTTAATTTATTAATTTGAAATTTATTTAAAGATTAAACATTTATAATGAACACAACTTGGAGACAAGAAACTCATAAAATGTATTTTTTTATGTTTAATACTTGTTTTTCTAATATAACTAAAAACGAAAGTAGGTAGGTATGTTGTTTTGTTATAAGGAAAAAAAAATAAAATAGTTGAATTCGTAAATATAGCCTTTTACTGAGGGGGCTGAGTATAGGAAACACAAAGGCCGGAATCAGGATCCAAGGGGCCGAAAACAGGAAAATGTGAGTTTTTTTCACAAAAACAATGAAATATATTGTTTTACGTTAAAATATTATTGTTTTATGTTTGTATAACTCTTAAAAAATCTCTAATGAACAATTTGGTAAATAAAACAATATCAAAAAGTTAAAAATTCAAGGCCTATTCATAAGTTTTGTCGGAAAATTTCGTTAAGGGGCCGGCTACTGGCAACTCTACCCTACTATTTGGGCTACTAGCTGGCTCTCTCGTGTTCTGATACACTAACACACATAAAAGCTACTAGTTCTACTCGCTTGTCTAAATCCCCGGGTAACTTAACTCCTTTGGCAATTTAGCAGTGTTGCCGTGTAACAAGTGATCGTTAATAACCATAATACTCATACTAACCATTCACTCAAGGTTTCACTCATTCTGAAATCCAATGGAACAGTCCAACATGCTTCTACTCAATTCTGGGCTTTGGTATCTGTATAGGTGAATCGTCAAATAAAAATTATTTGCTACCACACAAAAAGCGAAAAGTAAAACACGAGTGTATCAACTCCGAACGTCCAAATAATATTTTTTGTAATATGTTTTCTTAATTTGTTTATTAAATTTACCAAGTACTTTGATTTTGATGTAAATTAAAATGAAAAGTTAAAAAAAACATGAAGTACATAGCAGTTTGTTGTGACGTTAGAGTTTGAATGTATTAGTGCTTCTTGAGTGGATTCTGATTTGAAATCCAGAATCAAATTTCTCTTCTGAGAATCGTCAGAAGCGTATTTTTTGTGCCAATGGAATGGTTTCAGAAGACTTCCGGACGCTTCTGGACGCTTCCGGACGTCCAATAAAAAACGACATAAGAAACGTAGATCAGTATTCTATAAACACAAGCTGTTATTATCTTAAAAAATTCGTATCTTTAAAACTAGACGTTATAAATACAAAATTAAATAAAACGCTTTTATTCGCTCTGAAATAAGGAGTATAAATTAAAAATACTTGATTATGCTATATCGTTCGGAAATTTGAGTAAATTGGTCTTCTTCAAACGTGTGAATGTCAATAATCTTATCCTAAGTTCTTCTGTGCATATCTCCAAATCTAATTATGCAATTGAGACAAAATACAAACGAAAATGTTTTTCAGAATGAAGAATAATTTCTTCTATGTAAATTTTCACGATAGTTCTTCCGAATCACGCTGCCTGAATTTAGCGCGCGCGCTTCATACTAAGAAACAATAATTGGCAATATCTTGGGCAATTATTAATCGATTTATATAAATAAAAAAACAAATTTCTTCGTTAGATAATAAGGAACAACATTTACTCGAAACATTTTTTCCTAACATTAAAAACTTTTATTTCATTACAAAAATGCATCAAAACTTGTAAATAAAAATGACTTCGCAAAAACTAACTCCGGATTCGGATTCCCCACCCCCGAAAACATAAAAAATCAAACAAACTCAAACTGTGGTGACATTCAAGTGCCTACGGGAAAGGGGTATAGCTCCTAGACTATAAACGTTTATTTAAAATGTTAGCTTCATTTAAAGAAGAAAAACTAAAGCTTATTGGGTACAGACAAAAAACTAACATTATTAAAGAATGAATCTAAGTATTTCATAC
The DNA here is from genome assembly GCA_949320155.1 of Melangyna quadrimaculata. Classification (NCBI taxonomy): domain Eukaryota; kingdom Metazoa; phylum Arthropoda; class Insecta; order Diptera; family Syrphidae; genus Melangyna; species Melangyna quadrimaculata. The sequence goes on from OX439483.1 coordinate 411,345,360, forward strand.
TCTTTCTAGTTTAGAAGGTACCTTCTCGTTTTTGTATGGTCTACCGGACAATCATTTCCAGGTCAGAATTTGATAAGCTACAAATTATTTGCGCTACAATTATTTGAAAAAATCTTACCTTCTCATTCGGATACCCAGCCGAAGTCAAATAATTAATCAATGCATCCAACCAAACGTAAACAGTTTGACTTTCGTCATCTGGTACAGGAATAGCCCAATGAACTCTATTCGAGGGCCTTGATATCGAAACATCTGGCAGTGGTTCACTCAAAGAGTCTAAGAGGATTTTCTCGAATTTCGCTGGACGAATACGACCGCCTTGCTTCACCCAGTAAAGCACATCTTCCTGCAATTTGGCCAAACTGAACATATAATTTGTCTCCTCTGTCCATTCGACAGGATGTCCAGATTCAAGTGAGCTCTTGCTTCCATCGGGATTAATCTTTAATTGACTCTCAGTGAGGAATGTTTCATCTGACACACAATACCAGCCGTTGTATTGAGATGAATGGATGTGACCTCGAGCCTTGAGTTCATTCTGAAAGTAAAAAAACTTTAAGAACCATACTGTTTTTGAATAAAGATGCTAACCCAAAAGTGTCCCACAGCCTTTTTATGACGATCTTCAGATGTTCGAATAAAGTCTGTGTGTTGAATTCCAGCTTCGTGGAATACTTTTTTGTAGCTCTGTGAAATGTCATCGCAGTAATTGGCCACAGGAATATTATGAGCGGCGGCAGCTTGCTGGATTTTTGTCCCATGCTCATCGGTTCCAGTACAGAAGTGCGATTCAATTTTGGGGTTCTTTAAACGTTGATAACGAACGATGGCATCGGCAATTACAGCTGAATACAAATGTCCAATGTGGGGAGCTTTAAAAAAAGAAAATAAAACAAATTACTTCAGTTACATTCGCAAATTTCAGCCGGCAGCAAACTGGTTGGAGATACTGACACGCATTTACATAGAAAATAGGTGTTGTCACGTAGATTGAATCACTTGCTCTTGTAGAAAAGTTGTTAAGTTGTAGGAATTTTCTGAGAAACATGATTATTTCATTTAATTTAATTAAAAATTTAATAAAAATAAATTATTTTAGCAGAAAATAAATTGAAATGAGGGTTCGTGTTGTCATTTTACGAATGACAGCCGACAGCCAAATGTCAAATGTCATCTGATGGTTTGTGGTTAGGCTTATATGGTATTTGATACGAACGGATAGATGGCAATCGGTTAACTTAAAAGAAATTGGAATAAACAAGTTTCATTTCCGGCTTTTAGATTTTAAATATAAACGGTGTTATTTATTTTTATTCTATTTAAAAAATATTTTAACAGAGGAATTATAAGGTTGATTTGATTGAAAGTCAGACTAAATTTATAGCAAAAGCGAGGTTTTGCGTCTTTTTTAATAAAGACCGTGAACCCGCACCAATTTAAGGGTGTTATTCACTCCTATTGCGATTGTCAATCATTGATTGATAATTGATAAATACTGAAATTCGATATTAGACAAGCCAACCGCTAATAGTTTTGGTCATTGAGAATGATGCAGGCCGTCGTTAATTAAAAGAAAATTCCCAAAAATCGATGAATTGTTGATTAGATTTTTAATAAATTGCCTTCTAAAATGCAAAATTTGAATATTTAACAACTATCAATCAGTAATTAACAATCGCAATAGGGGTGATTGATAGCAAACATTGATTGAAGTTTTTCGTTGTTTACACGGAATTTACTGTTATTTTTAGTTCACGGATCTTGTTTTTTTTTCCATTCTATTCTTCAAAATATTAAAAAACCACTTCACACAACATAAAAAATAATGGAACCAGTAGTTTTCAAAATGTTGGGCAAAGCAATATTCTGAAGGTTTTTTTTTAATTACAAAGAAAAACATTTGTTTTCAAAAATTTCCATAGCACAGTGAGCGGGCACTTCCTTTTCACTCCCTCCCATCATGTCTCGCAGTTGCATGCATTGTGTGATTAAATTCCATTCATTGTGTGCAATAGACTAAATCAAAGCAATATGAGATAGGTTTCTGTGATTAAATTTGGGTTCCCAGGGGTGGATCGATGCAATTCAGCATTAAGGCTAATGGTAAATTGTTGTTGTGAATTAATTTTGGTACCTCAAAATTAATGTTAGCATAGTTAAATGTCGGTTTTTGTATGTTAAATGTAATGCAACAGCAGGTAAGTTTAGGTTCGATTATATAGAAACATTTGGGGGCTTAAGGAAGAAATTCTGCGCTGTTTATTTTCATACCGTGAAAAACCAGGCCAGCAGTCTTAGCACTGAGCGAAACCCAGGTACGTGAAAACTTCAATCCTTCGGAATTAAGCCTTCAAGGTTATAGTTTAGTGCTACTTGTTTTTCCCGCAGCCCAAGATTGGATAGCTATTCGACTTCCAACGAATTCGATGGGCTATCCTATCCGACTCTATCCAGATAATTGTTTCCCATCATAGTGAAATCGTTGTTACTGGTGTTCCTTCGGGGTTCCGCTATTTTGCCAGACACCACCCAAAGAAAGGCATCGAAATTTTTGCTTAGTTAAACCACCTGACTCAGTTTGTAGATGATTATATCGTCTCTAGGTACATCAGATTCATTATGTCATATCTGCTAATTTCTCGTGCCAGCAAATCACAGTTACAGAAAAACTTTAAAGAACCGTTCGGCAATACGAGAAATCCAAGTGGGACAGCCTGAACAATTTCTTCAAAAACTTTATGGTCACTATGTTTCGTCGATATCACAGATATGATAACAAATTTAATTTTTTGTGGAATAGGTTGAAATCTATCAAACCCAAAGAAAACTCATGGTTTAATTTGAGCTGTGAGGAAATTATCAGAGTTAGAGAAAGTAAGATTCTAAAGTTATAAGGCCTGTCACTCTGAGGAAAACTGGAAAAAGCTCAAACAAGCTAGGAATACCTGATGTTCGACGTACCAAATGCATGCCCGAAAATTGAGTAAAAAACTACTACAATTTATTCCACAAAGGCAATAGAAATGTCTAATTTATTTATAAAAAAAAACCTACAGATAGTTCTCAAATATCTCGATATACACAAATCTGCTAGCCCGGGTAATATCGCCTCCGATTATTCTGAAGAGGTGTTCTTCAATGCTGGCAGAACCACTGCGTTAGATTTTCCATCTATCCTACTTTACATGGTCTCTTTCCGAGTGGACGGAAAACAGCATTTGGCCAGCCTATCCCTAAAAACGGTGTCTTCTTTCTCCGTAAACTATCTACCAATTGCACTTACATCCCTTCTTTCCAAGGTCATAAAAACACTGGGGTGAAGCCCAATTACGTATTACGAAACAAATGACAAGTAAACGCTACTGATGAAGCAAACGATAGTCACAGAGAGCGATTATGTAAAACGAGAAAAGCGGTAGAAAAAAAAAAATCGATTCAACTATTTTTTGGATGCGCAACCAACTTCATTCCTGTTAATGGCTGTCAAAAATTGATTTAAGTAAACAAAATTTAAAATCACAAATCAACAAAATTTCATTATTTTGTAAAATTGTTTGTTCAATTGCGATTTTTTTATAGCGTTGAGGATTCCGAAGAGGAGGAATAAAACTTAATGTAAAGAAGACAAATAAGTGAAACTTTTGATCCAATGAGCATTCCTAAAGCCCGTATGATACTACATTTTTTTTTTTTTAATTTTTAATTCATTAAATCGGAGAGAAAAAGAGATATTATTATTTTTATGAAAAGAACGACATTTATGTATTCACAATTACAATGTCTCACAAAAGTAAATATACACCAAAAACTATTGTTGTCGTGAGACCCAGTGCAAACTTTTGCTGAGTTCCAAAATCTATTCATACGCATCAACTACGCAAACCTGCTGCTTTGTAAATATTTTACTTTGTATAAGTTTGACAATTTGGAACGCACATTATTTGTAGAGCAGACATTAAACAAAATGTTTGTCAAATATTCACGTATTTGAAGCACAAACAAAGGTTTGTACTCAACGGTTTTCAGTTAGCGAAGAAAGACAAATTTTCAAAACATGAATACAAGCTGGCAGGATTATCCTTTTCACTTTTCATTTTCCACATTTGTTCACTACAACAAAGCACAATTTTACTAAAACTAAAGAATTCTTAACAACAAACAAACTTTCTGATTTGTCATTTGTTTTCTTTCTAAACAAAAAATGTCAAATAAAACTAAAAGCATCCAAAAAAAATATTGATGCACAATGCAGTTTGCTCGGTTAATGCGCATCGACTACGTATCGGATGCGTTTCGAAACTTGCTACTTTGTAAAGCCCGTATGATACTACATTTTTTTCTTCATTTTTATTTCATTGAAAATGAAACTAGAGAAGATCGAACAATTTTTAACTGTGACTACAAAAAAAGTATACATGGCAATGGCAATGGCAATGGCAATGGCAATGGCAATGGCAATGGCAATGGCAATGGCAATGGCAATGGCAATGGCAATGGCAATGGCAATGGCAATGGCAATGGCAATGGCAATGGCAATGGCAATGGCAATGGCAATGGCAATGGCAATGGCAATGGCAATGGCAATGGCAATGGCAATGGCAATGGCAATGGCAATGGCAATGGCAATGGCAATGGCAATGGCAATGGCAATGGCAATGGCAATGGCAATGGCAATGGCAATGGCAATGGCAATGGCAATGGCAATGGCAATGGCAATGGCAATGGCAATGGCAATGGCAATGGCAATGGCAATGGCAATGGCAATGGCAATGGCAATGGCAATGGCAATGGCAATGGCAATGGCAATGGCAATGGCAATGGCAATGGCAATGGCAATGGCAATGGCAATGGCAATGGCAATGGCAATGGCAATGGCAATGGCAATGGCAATGGCAATGGCAATGGCAATGGCAATGGCAATGGCAATGGCAATGGCAATGGCAATGGCAATGGCAATGGCAATGGCAATGGCAATGGCAATGGCAATGGCAATGGCAATGGCAATGGCAATGGCAATGGCAATGGCAATGGCAATGGCAATGGCAATGGCAATGGCAATGGCAATGGCAATGGCAATGGCAATGGCAATGGCAATGGCAATGGCAATGGCAATGGCAATGGCAATGGCAATGGCAATGGCAATGGCAATGGCAATGGCAATGGCAATGGCAATGGCAATGGCAATGGCAATGGCAATGGCAATGGCAATGGCAATGGCAATGGCAATGGCAATGGCAATGGCAATGGCAATGGCAATGGCAATGGCAATGGCAATGGCAATGGCAATGGCAATGGCAATGGCAATGGCAATGGCAATGGCAATGGCAATGGCAATGGCAATGGCAATGGCAATGGCAATGGCAATGGCAATGGCAATGGCAATGGCAATGGCAATGGCAATGGCAATGGCAATGGCAATGGCAATGGCAATGGCAATGGCAATGGCAATGGCAATGGCAATGGCAATGGCAATGGCAATGGCAATGGCAATGGCAATGGCAATGGCAATGGCAATGGCAATGGCAATGGCAATGGCAATGGCAATGGCAATGGCAATGGCAATGGCAATGGCAATGGCAATGGCAATGGCAATGGCAATGGCAATGGCAATGGCAATGGCAATGGCAATGGCAATGGCAATGGCAATGGCAATGGCAATGGCAATGGCAATGGCAATGGCAATGGCAATGGCAATGGCAATGGCAATGGCAATGGCAATGGCAATGGCAATGGCAATGGCAATGGCAATGGCAATGGCAATGGCAATGGCAATGGCAATGGCAATGGCAATGGCAATGGCAATGGCAATGGCAATGGCAATGGCAATGGCAATGGCAATGGCAATGGCAATGGCAATGGCAATGGCAATGGCAATGGCAATGGCAATGGCAATGGCAATGGCAATGGCAATGGCAATGGCAATGGCAATGGCAATGGCAATGGCAATGGCAATGGCAATGGCAATGGCAATGGCAATGGCAATGGCAATGGCAATGGCAATGGCAATGGCAATGGCAATGGCAATGGCAATGGCAATGGCAATGGCAATGGCAATGGCAATGGCAATGGCAATGGCAATGGCAATGGCAATGGCAATGGCAATGGCAATGGCAATGGCAATGGCAATGGCAATGGCAATGGCAATGGCAATGGCAATGGCAATGGCAATGGCAATGGCAATGGCAATGGCAATGGCAATGGCAATGGCAATGGCAATGGCAATGGCAATGGCAATGGCAATGGCAATGGCAATGGCAATGGCAATGGCAATGGCAATGGCAATGGCAATGGCAATGGCAATGGCAATGGCAATGGCAATGGCAATGGCAATGGCAATGGCAATGGCAATGGCAATGGCAATGGCAATGGCAATGGCAATGGCAATGGCAATGGCAATGGCAATGGCAATGGCAATGGCAATGGCAATGGCAATGGCAATGGCAATGGCAATGGCAATGGCAATGGCAATGGCAATGGCAATGGCAATGGCAATGGCAATGGCAATGGCAATGGCAATGGCAATGGCAATGGCAATGGCAATGGCAATGGCAATGGCAATGGCAATGGCAATGGCAATGGCAATGGCAATGGCAATGGCAATGGCAATGGCAATGGCAATGGCAATGGCAATGGCAATGGCAATGGCAATGGCAATGGCAATGGCAATGGCAATGGCAATGGCAATGGCAATGGCAATGGCAATGGCAATGGCAATGGCAATGGCAATGGCAATGGCAATGGCAATGGCAATGGCAATGGCAATGGCAATGGCAATGGCAATGGCAATGGCAATGGCAATGGCAATGGCAATGGCAATGGCAATGGCAATGGCAATGGCAATGGCAATGGCAATGGCAATGGCAATGGCAATGGCAATGGCAATGGCAATGGCAATGGCAATGGCAATGGCAATGGCAATGGCAATGGCAATGGCAATGGCAATGGCAATGGCAATGGCAATGGCAATGGCAATGGCAATGGCAATGGCAATGGCAATGGCAATGGCAATGGCAATGGCAATGGCAATGGCAATGGCAATGGCAATGGCAATGGCAATGGCAATGGCAATGGCAATGGCAATGGCAATGGCAATGGCAATGGCAATGGCAATGGCAATGGCAATGGCAATGGCAATGGCAATGGCAATGGCAATGGCAATGGCAATGGCAATGGCAATGGCAATGGCAATGGCAATGGCAATGGCAATGGCAATGGCAATGGCAATGGCAATGGCAATGGCAATGGCAATGGCAATGGCAATGGCAATGGCAATGGCAATGGCAATGGCAATGGCAATGGCAATGGCAATGGCAATGGCAATGGCAATGGCAATGGCAATGGCAATGGCAATGGCAATGGCAATGGCAATGGCAATGGCAATGGCAATGGCAATGGCAATGGCAATGGCAATGGCAATGGCAATGGCAATGGCAATGGCAATGGCAATGGCAATGGCAATGGCAATGGCAATGGCAATGGCAATGGCAATGGCAATGGCAATGGCAATGGCAATGGCAATGGCAATGGCAATGGCAATGGCAATGGCAATGGCAATGGCAATGGCAATGGCAATGGCAATGGCAATGGCAATGGCAATGGCAATGGCAATGGCAATGGCAATGGCAATGGCAATGGCAATGGCAATGGCAATGGCAATGGCAATGGCAATGGCAATGGCAATGGCAATGGCAATGGCAATGGCAATGGCAATGGCAATGGCAATGGCAATGGCAATGGCAATGGCAATGGCAATGGCAATGGCAATGGCAATGGCAATGGCAATGGCAATGGCAATGGCAATGGCAATGGCAATGGCAATGGCAATGGCAATGGCAATGGCAATGGCAATGGCAATGGCAATGGCAATGGCAATGGCAATGGCAATGGCAATGGCAATGGCAATGGCAATGGCAATGGCAATGGCAATGGCAATGGCAATGGCAATGGCAATGGCAATGGCAATGGCAATGGCAATGGCAATGGCAATGGCAATGGCAATGGCAATGGCAATGGCAATGGCAATGGCAATGGCAATGGCAATGGCAATGGCAATGGCAATGGCAATGGCAATGGCAATGGCAATGGCAATGGCAATGGCAATGGCAATGGCAATGGCAATGGCAATGGCAATGGCAATGGCAATGGCAATGGCAATGGCAATGGCAATGGCAATGGCAATGGCAATGGCAATGGCAATGGCAATGGCAATGGCAATGGCAATGGCAATGGCAATGGCAATGGCAATGGCAATGGCAATGGCAATGGCAATGGCAATGGCAATGGCAATGGCAATGGCAATGGCAATGGCAATGGCAATGGCAATGGCAATGGCAATGGCAATGGCAATGGCAATGGCAATGGCAATGGCAATGGCAATGGCAATGGCAATGGCAATGGCAATGGCAATGGCAATGGCAATGGCAATGGCAATGGCAATGGCAATGGCAATGGCAATGGCAATGGCAATGGCAATGGCAATGGCAATGGCAATGGCAATGGCAATGGCAATGGCAATGGCAATGGCAATGGCAATGGCAATGGCAATGGCAATGGCAATGGCAATGGCAATGGCAATGGCAATGGCAATGGCAATGGCAATGGCAATGGCAATGGCAATGGCAATGGCAATGGCAATGGCAATGGCAATGGCAATGGCAATGGCAATGGCAATGGCAATGGCAATGGCAATGGCAATGGCAATGGCAATGGCAATGGCAATGGCAATGGCAATGGCAATGGCAATGGCAATGGCAATGGCAATGGCAATGGCAATGGCAATGGCAATGGCAATGGCAATGGCAATGGCAATGGCAATGGCAATGGCAATGGCAATGGCAATGGCAATGGCAATGGCAATGGCAATGGCAATGGCAATGGCAATGGCAATGGCAATGGCAATGGCAATGGCAATGGCAATGGCAATGGCAATGGCAATGGCAATGGCAATGGCAATGGCAATGGCAATGGCAATGGCAATGGCAATGGCAATGGCAATGGCAATGGCAATGGCAATGGCAATGGCAATGGCAATGGCAATGGCAATGGCAATGGCAATGGCAATGGCAATGGCAATGGCAATGGCAATGGCAATGGCAATGGCAATGGCAATGGCAATGGCAATGGCAATGGCAATGGCAATGGCAATGGCAATGGCAATGGCAATGGCAATGGCAATGGCAATGGCAATGGCAATGGCAATGGCAATGGCAATGGCAATGGCAATGGCAATGGCAATGGCAATGGCAATGGCAATGGCAATGGCAATGGCAATGGCAATGGCAATGGCAATGGCAATGGCAATGGCAATGGCAATGGCAATGGCAATGGCAATATCAAATGCAAAAATAAAGATTATTGCACTTGATATTTCCAAAGCGATTGATAGAGTTTAGCTTCATGCTCTCTCTTATCGAAAATGTGCGCATTTGGCATAGACGCATCTCTCTTCCATATTGGATCTTTCGGACCGTTCCAGAAAACTTTTATCGCACAGTTTTAAGACTGATATATCTACAACATAAAAGCTGATGTGCCCACACATTTGTCTCAGACTCTCTTCCTTATATGAAGAAAGTACCCTCAGCTTCTCATATTCGTTTTCAGATTCACGCATCCATCTCTTTCTGATGTGGAACTTGAATGGCAACGTATGATAAGTTCATTGAATTCTGATCTCGACAGGCACTATATCGGTATTAAAACCCAGAAATCTATACTTCAATCCTTTGTTTAAATTAAATTATTTGTGTCAATAGGTTTTGATTGCAAACTCAAAATTTTGATAAAAAAAAATGAAAAAAAAAGTTTAGACCCTTTTTTTTTTAATTGTGAAAGGAAATGCTTTGTTGGCACCTACCTCAAATCCTTCGTTAGGCAATAACGGAAATATTGTCAAAAACAAGTAGAAAATAATGAAGTTACGCCCAAATGCGAGGAAATATCGCCCAAAGCCAAAATCTTGAAACTATTTTGATGAAGCTACAAGATAATTTGTCTATTTCCAAAAAGAAATATTATTGTCCAAGAAAACTGCTTACATAGGCGCAAGAATACATTTAAACATTCCAATATTTGGACAACATCTACATTTTTTTATTTGGAGCAAACGTAATTTTGGGCCATATTTCTAATCGAAAATTGTTTTAGTAATTTTTAATTTTCTCAAAAACTAGAAGACATTCAGTTTTTTTGTATTCTATTCAGTATTAATTCTGAATCGGATACAAAAAAACCGCATTAATCACAAAAAGCCAATTAAGCACTTCATTTTATAATTTTGAAAAAAATGCTCTTATTTTTTTTTATCAAAATTTGCAGTTTGTATGTGAATTTTTCAAAAACTATTGACATAAATAATTAGATTTATTTCTGATTTCTGGCTTTCAAAATCAGTATAGTACTTTATTGTATGTGTTGCCGTCGTTTTTTATATATATATATATATCTATATTTTTTTTTCATTTTAAGTGATTTTTTCTAATATTGCCTCTACCTCCTAAACGGTGCGAGATAGACCCCCCCTCTCACATAGTAAAAAATGCTTGTTTTAACCCCTCTACCGTTATCAATTTTTGGCGCCAAAGTTATCATTCTCGTGCCCATATGACACTGTGACGTTCATAAATGTCAAAATGAGGTATGTTTATAAATTTTTTGAACGAGCTGTCACTTTTTTGGGCGTGTTCAGCTGTCGTTTATGAAAGAAATTGGTTTAGTATGACACTTTTATTGGCACATGGAGTCACGGCACCTAGCAGCCAGCGCGTGAAACTAACAAACGAGATAGATTTCTTTTCCATTTAACGTTCAATGCATTTCCCATAAGAGAAAAACAAAAACAGCTCGTAGAAACATTATTTTAACAAATTAATTTTATATGAACGGTTGTTTGTATTATAATTGCAATAGAATAATTAAACATGCTAGTTTGCAAATCAAACGTAAAATATATTGAAACTTATTACTAATTTGCTTTATTTTGCAGATGAAATATGTAAACAAACGTGCTTTTTTGTTGTTGTTTTCCAAAATGGATGCAAGGCGTCAGTCAGAACGATATCATGTGCGTAGGTAGGCAGTAGTTTAGGGGGCTAGAGTTTCTTATGGATTTTAATAAAACATTAATTTTCCTTTTTATTATAAGTAAAGAATGAAGTAGAAATGTTAAAGGTCCACTTTAGTGATCGTAAGAAAAAAAGATAATACCAGGAAATTATGTGTTGCACCAATAATTACGGTTTTCTATTTTTCGATTAATTTCGTTCACTTTTGCTTTCGTAAAAATAGAATTATAACAGTCAAAAGCGCTCACTTAAGTAAATGTAATAAGCCAACGAAAATTAGTTTTCCAAATTATCAAAAGGAGTCACCTATAATGCACTTAAGTGATATAAATCTTCATTTTATTTTTTTGTATTAGGTACGCGCAGGTTAATATAAAGTTAATATAAATTATAGGGGCATCATTTGATTTCTTTGTGTTCGTTTGTTTTATCCTACCACGTAAGTTTCTTTCTAAAAATAATTTTTTAACGTAATTTCGGCAAAAAAAAACTTTTATCCTCCATTTAAAAAAAGATTAGCACTCTTTTAAAGTAAACTCTTCTTAAAAATAGAACTAATTAAGAGTGATCGAGCTTAACCTTCATTCATACCTTGCCTCTTTTGTAAACCAAGAAACAAATGTGTAAACAGCCAATTGAAAAATATTTTTTTTTCACAAGAAGATTTTTATTCAACTACGAACAAACATATTTTTTTAATAATCGTGACTACGCCTCTGCCTTTCTCTATTTCTAATCGAGTACTTTTGTTGTTGTTTCTGGTTGTAAAGGTGGTTTGTTTACATTTTTCATTTACAAAGCAAAGCATTTTAGCTATCTATTTTAATATTTTTTCGGGTTGATTTATAAGCTTACACATTTTTTGGTTCTATTTCAATCATATTATGCATACCCGTTGATATAAAATAATTTGGTATAACTAATTTTCATCAGGCGCTTTTTTCGTTTTCTCTTATGGGAAATACATTGAACGTCAAATCGAAAATAATTCTATCGCCTTTTGAAGCTTAAGCGCTTGAGATGCAGGTGGCGTGGAAAGCAACTTACCAGGTGTCAATAGTTAAAATTTATTTAAATTTTAGAAAAATGTTAGTAAGCTCTTTTAAAATTAGAAAAATATTAAGAAGTATCATAATAAAGCCTTAATATTAGGCTGTTTTAAATTTTGTGCCTTTGTTTTTAGATTTATATAACTATACTACTGTGTGTACATACGATAATTTAACTAAGATTTATCTCAATGTCCGTTAACAAAATCACCCTTATATCTTTGAAAGCTATTAATAAATAATTAAGAAGCGCTTATTTGGGCTTACATATCTCATCTTATTTTTCAAAAACAAAAGTTCTAATAATTTATTTTAACAACTATCCATAACACAGCGGTAAATTCCTATCTCTCCTTCCCACATCACTCACAATGCTTATAATTGATTGAGCCAAAGCATATCAGATAAATTGTTGTTATTGATTTTGGGTATCCAGGGGCGGATCAGTGTAATTGCTATTTAGGCATAACACTAGTAGTATTTGTACAGTGAAGTTATTTTGGGGCCCAAAATTGATAACAGCATAGTTAATTGTCTGATTTGGTTTCTTGTGTCTATTTTTCCGTAATGGGGGTGAATTTAGGGTTGACTACAGCAAAATTCGGGGACTTAGGCAGAATTTTTGTGCTGCATATGTCCATACTGTGAAAAACAGGCCAGCTGTTTTGGCACTTAGTGAAACCCAGGTAGGGGAAAATACCGATCACTCGGAATTCAGCCTACATGGTTATAGCTTAGTGCCTTTATTTTTTTTTCTCATCATGGTCTCGCCGTGTATGTTCGAAACGATGTTGCTTATCAGATTCAACCACAATATGGTTCTTGTTTGACTACAAACTTTAATTTCATGTGGTTTAAATTCACCATCCATAAGCGCATCATCCATACTTGTTTTGTTTATCGTAGTCCTAGTTTGGAAGGTAATTCGACTTCCAATGAACTCGATGCACTATCCGACTCCATCCAGAGAATTATTTCCCATTTTCCGCACAGTGAAATCGTTGTTATGGGCGATTTCAATGTACATAATTCTTCGTGGCTACGCTATACGGGTCAGACAACACCCGAAGGAAGGTACACCGAGATTTTTGCTGAGTTAAACAACTTAACTCAGCTTGTTGACGAGCCTACTCGGATTCCTGACGTTGCAGGTCAATCCGCTAACACTCTAGACTTGTTCCTTACCTCTGACACTGATAAATACACTATTAGTATATTATCGCCTCTAGACACATCAGACCATTGTGTCATATCTGCAAATTTCTCAAGCCAACAAAATCCAGTTAGACAAAAAACTCCCAAGAGAACCGTTTGGCAATATGAGAAAGCCAACTGGGACGGTCTCAATGATTTTTTCAGGAGCTTTAACTGGTCACTATGCTTCCTCGATAGTAACGTAGATGCCAGTACAGATATGATCACAAATTTAATTCATTGTGGAATGAGAAATTTTATCCCGAATAGGGTAAAATCTATCAAACCCAAAGAAAACTCATGGTTTGATTCGAGCTGTAAGGAGGTTATTAGGGTTAGAGAAGTAAGCTTCCGCTGTTATAAAGCCAACCCTACTGAGGAAAACCGGAAAAAGTTTCAACAAGCTAGAAAGACCTGTAACGTTCGTATTCGAAGAACCAAATTTTTACATGATCAAAAAATACGGCAAAAACTACTACAATGTCCCAAAGGTAGTAAAAATGTTTGGTCATTTGTAAAAAACATATGAAATACCACCTCGTCCTCGGTTCCAACGCGCGTCTTCAATGATACTCCTTTTGTCAGCTCAATCGATAAAGCGAATTTGCTTGCAGCACAGTTTGCTGTTAATTCGACGCTGCCAGATAGTGGTATGACTCCTCCTGTACTTGAGAGCGTAAATGATTTTATGGGACAAATCTTCTTTCGCACTCGCGCAGTTGCTAGAGTTCTAAAAGATCTCGACATTCATAAATCCGCTGGCCCGGATAGTATCCCTCCTATTGTTCTGAAAAGGTGTTCTTCAACGCTGGCAAAACCACTGCGTAAGCTTTTCCATCTGTCCTACTCTACTTGTCTCTTCCCGAGGGGATGGAAAACAGCATTTGTCCAGCCTGTCCCTAAAAAAGGCGTGTCTTCTTCCCCATCCAACTATCGACCAATTGTGCTCACGTCCCTTCTTTCCAAGGTCATGGAAACGCTGATTAATTTTAAGCTAAGGAAATATCTCGAAGAAAGAAAGCTTCTCAATGACCGGCAGTACGGCTTTCGTGGCAATAGGTCCACTGGTGATCTGATGGTATATCTCACCGAACAGTGGCACAAATCTTTACATCGTTTTGGAGAAAGTAAGATTATTGCGCTTGATATTTCTAAAGCATTTGATAGAGTTTGGCATCTAGCTCTCTTATCGAAAATGCGTGCATTTGGTATAGATGAATCTCTTCTCCGTTGGATTAGAAATTACCTTTCAGACCGTTCAATACAAGTAGTTTCAAGTCTGAAATCCACAAAATAAATGCTGGTGTGCCCCAGGGCTCTGTTTTGTCTCCGACCCTCTTCCTAATATTCATAAACGATCTCTTATCTGAAACTTCTAATCCATTAAACTGTTTTGCTGACGACAGTACCCTCAGCTTTTCATATTCGTTTCTTGATTCACATCCATGTCCTTCGGATGTGGAACTTGAACGCCAGCGTATGATAAGCTCATTAAATTCTGATCTTGACAGTATTGTCCACTGGGGAATAAAAAACCGTGTAGAATGTAATGCTTCTAAAACTCAATGCTGTCTCCTGTCGTAAAAACGGAACCCACCCCCAATGCTGCTATCCATGAGGAGCACTTGCATAGAGGAAACTGAACAGCTTTCAGTTCTCGGTACGTGTGTCACAGACCACCTTTTGTGGAACGACCACATATTTGACATCGCCAAAAATGCTGCTAGGTGTTTAGGTTTTCTCCGTCAATGCAAGGAATTTGTCTCCACCTCCGATCTGGCTGTGATCTACAAAGCCTTTATTCGTCCAAAACTTGAGTACAACTCCCATATTTGGGCAGGTGCTCCAATAACCCACTTGAGTCTATTGGATAGAATTCAAAAGAGAGCTCTTAAAATGATAGGTGAAAGAACTATAACGGAAACGTTTACATCTCTGGAGTACCGTCGAAATGTTTCATGCCTTTCGTTATTTTACCGTTATTTTAACAAACATTGCTCTAGTGAAATAGCCAGTTGCATTCCTCCCCTTAAACAATTCAACCGTAATACTCGCGCTTCTATGAATGCCCATCAGTTTACCCTTGAGCCCACACACAGATTCTTTCTTTAGTCGCACTACACGAATGTGGAATGCTCTACCCAGCTCTATCTTCCCCTCCCATTATGATCTACAGACATTCAAAACCAATGTAAATCGGTTTCTCCTTTCAAATCCCCTCCAACCTACCTAATCGCTTGTGCTGTTTTTATCACTTTAAGGGAATTCATAACCCCTTTAGCGCGCGCTAAATATAAAAAAAAAAAACAAAATAATCCAGGGGGTAAGTTATATACTCATATAAAATGTATAAAAAGTCACGTTATATCTTCTTCTGATATTTGTTATTTTGTTTGCAACATTTAAGATGATTTATACGGGAATATTTTTTTAGGCAAACATTAAATTTAATTAAACAAATACAAACATATATGTGATGATGATTGTTGAACAAAAACACATTAATAAGCGTCGGTTCCCAAAAAACTGTCACTTAACAACAATATGCACTTACAAAATAAAATGTACGATAAATGCTAAATTCAAGGTGACAAAGATTGGGACAGATTAGAAATTTGCACTCTTTTATGGTTTATTTGTTATTTTTGTTTTTTTGTTGCTTGGATTAAACATAATTTATTTTAATATTGTGTTGTTTAATTTGTGATGATGTATTTTTGTTTAATATTTAATACAATTCAAAGACTATTTAAACAGGCGGACTTTTAAATTTGACAGAACACAAGTTAGCTGGTGAGTATGGTGATGGTAGAACCAGATCGACACTCTCTTTCTGAAACTTATTCTATTCTTAAAATGTTATTTAAGTTATCAAAGTATATTTATAATTCAGCTAGCCAATTTATCCAGGCACCACCTGTTGCTGAGAAACGATTTGACAAAAGTTATCCTAATACAAAATAATTAAGATTGAACCGAAGACTTGTACAAAATCACAGCTGGTACACCTCGACATCTACCAACAACAATTGACTGGTAACGGTAAGTTCTATCGCAAATAATCCACTAAACCAAAGAATTTCCCGATTGATTTCTTCCGACACATCCACAGCGCTGTATAAAACATTGCATCAGTCTTGATTTCGAACTCAAATTACAACAACCAGTAAACCAAAATGAAAATTCACGACATTGTTTATCGCTTGGCTATAAATGAAGACAGAGCAGCAGTTTTGCAGTTTTTGCGAGATCACTATTTTCCATATGAACCATTACATTGTTTCGTTAAATCCAACATTCAGAAACAAGATTCACAGCAATATGATGAGGATTATACGTTGAGATGTTTAGAGACACCGAATCGATTCTGTTTGCTTGCCCTCAATGGAAATCAAATTGTTGGCGTTTATACTTGTTCAGCTAAAAGTTCTGACGAAGAACAAAAAATACTAAAACAGGCTTCTCAAATACCTAGTAACACCCAGTTCGCAAGGATTTTGCTTATACGTGCAACAGTTGAAAGAGATTGCAATGTCTTTCAAAAATACAAGTGTGATAAAATTATGCATGGAAATGACCTGGCAGTGCATAAAGATTTTCGTGGGAATGGCATCGGTCTTAAGCTATATGATATGTCAATTCAAATAGCTAAGGCATTGGGGTATCAACTTTTTACCAGCCGTTGTTCGAGTGTATATTCAGCACGATTGTCTGAACGTTTAGGCATGGAATGCATCCATGTTTTCAAAATGGAGGAATATCGGGAAGCAGGTAGCGATGAGCAAGTAATTTTCCCGGCCGAAAATCAAAAGTATATAAGGACTTTTGCAAAAATGTTACTATAAATTGTTGGTGTTATTGGAATAAAAGTGTGTGTTCTATTAAGGTTTATTATGTTGTTTTCTTCCTTTGAAAGAAATTTTGGAGTTTCATTTTTAAAAATGTCAACATGACCTTCAAATTTGCTAACCTGCTAACTTCACGTTCTTTAACGCCGTTTTCCTTTGGACGTCCGGAAGCGTCCAGAAGCGTCCGGAAGTCTTCTGAAACAATTCCATTGGCACAAAAAGTACGCTTCTGACGATTCTCAGTAGAGAAATTCGATTCTGGATTGCAAATCAGAATCCACGCAAGAAGCACTAATACATTCAAACTCAAACGTCACAACAAACTGCAATCTTATTCATGTTCTTTCTTATCTTTCCATTTTAATTTAATTTGCATCCAAAATCAAATTTTTTGGTAAAATTTAATAAACAAATTAAGAAAAATCAAACAAAAAATATTATTTGGAAGTTCTGAATTGATACACTCGTGTTTAACAATTCACTTTTTGTGTGGTAGCAAATAATTTGTATTTGACGATTCACCTATACAGATACCAAAGCCCAGAATTAAGTAGAAGCATCTTGGACTGTTCCATTGGATTTCAGAATGAGTGAAACTTTGAATGAAACCAATGGAAAACGGCATTAATTACAATAGTTAACAATAGTAAACTATAGTTAACAACAGTCATTCCTTTAATTTAGAAAAGTTACGATTGGTAACTATCAATTCAGTTTACAAGTGTCAAATAGTAACAATTCGTAACCATTTCCAACTCATCTCCATGATGTGAGTTAAAAGTGTTGAGCTGTCAAAGCACATAATTATGTGAGAAGGTTTGTTTACAAAAATTAAAATTGAAGAATAAAAACAAAACTTTTGTTGTTAAGGTTAGACCGCACACTGTAGCTGAACTACACTTCACGACGCGGCAAAACATTATCTGTATGAAATTGTATGAGCTCTATCGCACTAAGCGGCAACTGAACTTCATACAATTTCATACAAATTATTTTGAATCGCAGTTCCGCTGCCTAGTGCGGTCTAACCTTTATTCTTTAATTTGGAATTTTCTTCAATTTTGTATTAAAAAGTAGAACATACTCTGATAACGATAAAATAAAGTTCTCCAAAATAATCGTTTGACAGATCAACAATCACCCCTGTTCTGATTTCCGTTTCGCATTGAATTCGTATTCGAAATTGATTTCCATACGGATTCAAAAAAAAAGTGTTCCGAATTTCACTTTCGTAGTAGCCAATAATATCCAAACCTCTTTTTCTTTCGAAAACTAAAAGAAAAAAAACTTTATAAAAACAACGAACACAAGAAAAAAACAATGGCCACTTTTGATTTTAGCTGTTCTTTGATTTTTGATTTATTAACTGTTAGATTGCGCGTATAGTAGTGCGACAAAGCGATGCGAGCAATGTTTGCGTGCGAGAGAAATATTTACATTTATTCTTATAAATGTGGGCACAGTGAAGCGATATTGGCTGAGAGTGTTGCAATTTTCTCACATACATACTTATCGCAAGCATCATGTTCACAAACTCTTTCGACCACTTTTGCTCGAATCTCGAATACCTTCTTGCATCGCTTCTCGCATCGCATCGATTTGTCGCACTACTGTACACGCAGCCTTAGAAAATACAGATTGTCACACTTTTAAATTTTTAAAGTTTCAATTCGGGCAACAAAATTAAAATAAATTCTAAATGTCAAATAAATTTTCAATTCGATCGAAAAACAAAACACACTCGTTCCTTAAGTATTGAAAATGAAAAGTATTCAAAAAACCCAGAGTTTGAAAACGGAACGATATTACAAACAATCGGAATTCTGAACAGGGGTGAATATCTAACAATTAATCGTTCCTAAAAGGTAATGTAACAATTCCCAACTATATCTAACAATAACTCTTCACTTTTGACATACCAGTGATAGTTAACCATTGTTATTAAAAGAACGTACGACTGGCAATAGCAGGTCTAGCAATTACACTCAGTGAAAGCTCGGGAATAAAAATGTAAACAAAAAATCAAAGAAAAACTGTGAATTACAGACGTTTAACAGTTTGTGTTTTGATACAAAATAAATAATCATTTTCTGAAGTTTGTGTCGTATTCGTTGCCGTGAACCAGTTTCAGGTAGGAACCTTTTTTATCCGATCCTAAAAATTAATTTTAAACTGAGATTGGTACTTTCAAATACTTACTGTATACATTTTGCCCACTTTTTAACTTTTAATTTTGACATATCTTCACGTTTTGAGGTCTCTAGAATCAGAATTCGTCGGTTTAAGCAAGATGTCTGTATGTGTGTATGTACGTACGTTCGGGGTACTTTTTTCGTCCACCATATCGCGAGAATGAATAAAGACATCGACCTCGGATAAATTTTATTTTACAGATAACATTGTCATAACGTGCTGAAAAGGTTTTCTAACAAATTTAATAAACCGTTTTTTACTACAGCAATTTAAAAAGGAGCTGTAAAATGTCATTTATCTGGATTATCTCGGGAACGGAATAAGATATTCACTTCAGGCTAATTTTAATTTACACATAATTACACAATACCAAATTGGGAAATATTAAAAAAAAAAATTCAACAGACAGTTTTTTTTTTAACTAAGAAAAACTGTTGAAAAATAATTTTCGTCTCAAATATTTTAAGAACAAAAAATGAATCCGAACCCAGTCTTTTGTTTTTTTTTTTTACATATAATGACGTAGTCAAAAACTGATAATTTTTTTAAAAAAATTCAATAAACGTTTTTTTTTAGAGTAAAAAAACTGGAAGAAAAACCATTAAAAATTCTTAACAAATATTTTTTCACTCAAATATTTTGAAAAACAAACAATGATAGTGATTTCAAATTTCTACCAAAAATATATACCTATACCACCTAAATGTTGTTTAAATTTGAGATTTTTAAAACCACCCTTAATAAAGCTAAAAATCAAAATGTTGCAAGAAACAACTTTTCAAAAATGTTTTAATTCGAAAAATTCTTACACTCAAAATCGCTACAAAATCGAAATTTTGCATATGACACTTAATATGCCTTTTTATATTCTTTGAAACCATGTTTTGTTTTTTTTTTAAGTACACTCCCCCGATTTTTGGTATTTTTTTTTAAGCCAATAGTCTGTTTTCTAAATAATTGGCTAAAATAATTAATAAATTTAAAGATAAGAACACAGTCAAGGGGAAGAGCTAGTGGTGGATGTTTCTTTTGTTGCAAGAAAATGTTAAAAAATATGTTTTGTATGTTTGAAGTATATGAAGGCGTTACGTATGTTAAGCTCCATATTAATGAAAAATGTTTTCGAATCCTGCCGGCGTATATCAACTGCAATCAATGGAACAACGATTTTGAAAAATTAGAAGGAATAATTGCTCATGGCAAAACATCTAATTTGCTTGTGGTGGGTGATATGAATGCAAGAACGGGAAGTCAAGGTGGAAATGAAAACACGATATTGGGAATTGAACGAAATTCGAAGGACACAATAGTTAATGCAAGAGGTCTTAAGCTAATTGAATTGTGTGATGCATACGGGTTAAGAATTCAAAATGGTACAAGCTTATTTGATTCGAAGGGCGAATATATGTACATTTGTGGGAGGACAAGGTAGCTCTGTCATAGACTATAGTCTTGTAGGCAGTGAATGGAATGATCAAATTGTAGACATGAAAATCCAAAATGTACCTTATTCAGACCATTTTTCAATCACAATCACCTTTGAGATTAATTCCAGAGGCTCAAGGAACAAGGGTCATGTATACCTTGCCCAAACTGAAATGGAAACCTACCAAAATGACAGAATATCAAGAAAGGTTGGATAACGCACTGATTGATCAAATTCATTGTGATCTTCCTCTGCTGGAAGACATAATCAAAGCCTCCTGCCCAGCTCGGGATACCAACAATAACACTCGGCAGAAATTTATCGCACCATGGTATGATGCTGACTGTAGAAAACAGAGATAATTATCGTTTGGTTGGTTAAGAACATTTAGATCTTCAAACGATGCCTATCTTAGGAATCAGTATTTGATGGCTAATAAGACTTACACGGCAATATGTAAGCAAAAAAAGACCGCGTTCTTTGAAGCCGAATCACGACGATTAGCACTATGTAAAAGCTCAAAGGAATTCTGGAACTTGGCAAAGCAGCTAAATGGAAAGCAGTTCTCAATACATTCGAACTTAAGCCCAAATCTTCTAGCAGCTCATTTTGAGAAATTGTTGAATCCAGGCCAAGCGAAACCGACCGTACAATATGCGACTCCATTCTTTTGCAATGAAGAACTTGATACTTCAATAACTTATGAAGAAGTGTTCTCAGCGATAACGAAGCTTAAAGATGGAAAAGCAGCAGGATCTAATGGCATAACAGCCGAATTTTATAAGTATGGCACAACGCAACTAATCAACAAGTTGACATTTATATATAACAATGTCTTAGAAACACAAAAATTCAAGGAATCGATCATTTTTCCGATTCACAAGAAAGGAAATTTGAACGAACCGTCCAATTACAGAGGAATTTCCTTTTTAAATGCCTCATACAAAATATTTACGCTTATATTGCAAAAACGCTTCAATGAATGGATGGATAACAATAAACTTTTGAAGGAGTTCCAAGCAGGTTTTAGAAGTGTATATTCAACGATTGGTCACATTTTTACCCACAGAAGTATTGCAGAAACATTCCTTCATAAAGAAAAGAAGTTGTATACTTTTTTCATAGATTTGATTGATAGAAAAGCTCTAATTTACAAGCTCTTTACGGGGACACAATGGCTAAAGTATGGAATGGTGATGCGCTGTCGGAAGGGTTTAAAACGCAATCGGGAGTCAGGCAAGGTTGCGCATTGAGCCTAAGCATGTTTGCATTGTTTATTGATGATCTTGTCGACATCTTGCCCTGTGGATTTGAATACGCCGGAAAGCTAATCAAAATATTGATGTTCGCGGATGACATAGTACTTTTGTCAGCCTCACCTGAATCATTGCAGCTTGCACAGACTTGGGGAACGAAGCAGTATGAAACAGTTGAGAAACTTCTGCGGTACTTTTGCAAACGAATCTTCCAACTGCCACATAGTACACCTAACTACGTCATCATGTTAGAAACAGGATTATCGCCTCTTTTCATACGAACCTTAAAAATGCAAGTGGATTACATAATGAAAGTTTTAAAAATGGATGATAACCGACTACCAAAGATAGTAGCTCTTCAAGTCATAGGAACTAAATCAAGTTGGTGTGCTGATTGGCTGGATCTAGCGACAGATTATGGGATTAATTTAAACCTGAACAATCCTAGTAATGAAGAATTAGAAACTTCGCTCTACCACCTCATTTCTGAAGTAGACTTAAAGCAGCGAGAGAAATACTTAAATGATGCAACAGGATCTATATACAGGCAACTATACAGTCAGTTAAATCATAACTTGGAAGAGAGGAACTATTTTAAGGATGATATCAGTACTGCCGAGATATCAATGATGGTAAAACTACGGGGAGAAATTATGCCGCTGAACTTTATACCACATAGAAATGACTTACCGATAATATGCTCTCTATGCAACTTAGGAGAAAGGGAAGATATTCTCCACTTTATGGGAAGATGTCCGATTCTAAAAGAAATAAGAAGGGATGTTTTTGGATGCGACATTTTGACGCAAAGCCAATTTATACTGTTGCTTAACAATATGGAAATTAAAAGATTATTAAAATTCTGTAGGCTAGTTCTTCTCTATAGAAACCAAATTATAAATGAAAGTTTTTAAAAGAATGTATTTTTGTATATTATAATTTGTTAAAACAAATATAAACAGTAGTAATTATTGATAGCTTTGAAGAAAAATTTATTTTCACTTTAATGTATTAATTTTTATGTTTTTTCGACTAGGCAGACGGCAAAAATGCCATGCTTTTTTGTTTTTTTTTTTTTTTGTAAACTATGTAATTAATCAATGGTAATTAATAAAAACCAATCTTAATCTTAATCTAATTAATACCGAGAAGAGTTAGGAAAAAAGTTTTATATGTAAGATTCTTAGAATTTTGTAAGCTATTTACAAAAAAATTATAAAAAATTTACTATTATAAATAGCTAAATTATTTCTTGTTTTGTAGGCTATAGGTCAATTGAAACAAATTTTGATTTTTTATTTCGACGTTTCGGGTATGTTTATACCCTTCATCAGGCCTTTATTAAAATAAATACATTACAAATCAACTAAAATACAAATTATAGATACTTACAATTAATTGAACCTCAAATTTGTACATACATGTGTATGATATCGAATAATATTTTATTTTAAACTTAGAAAATTATTGAAAACAAAATCTTCATTAATTAAATTAAAAAAAAAAAAAAAAAACAAGTTAAAAATTAAGTTAAAAATCCCTTAAATTTTATTTTTTCGCAAGTTGGCTATATATGCTGCTTAAGCTATCGCAATCCGAACGTCTGTTAACAGCATTATTTTTTTTCTGTATATGCAGCATCTCCATCAGCATTCTTTTTGAATAGTTTTTTTTTCAACTTCTAGAATTTTAATGTTGGCAAAGTTTAAATCAAAAAATTCAAAAAGAATGCTGATGGAGATGCTGCATATACAGAAAAAAAATAATGCTGTTAACAGACGTTCGGATTGCGATGGCTTAAGCAGCATACATAGCCAACTTGCTTAATTAACTTAATTTTTAACTTGTTTTTTGATTTTGTTTTCAATAATTTTCTAAATTTAAAATTAAATATTATTCGATATCATACACATGTATGTACAAATTTGAGGCTCAATTAATTGTAAGTATTTATAATTTGTATTTTAGTTGTTTCATAATGTATTTATTTTAATAAAGGCCTGATGAAGGGTATAAACATACCCGAAACGTCGAAATAAAAAATTAAAATTTGTTAAAATTTGATCTATAGCCTACAAAACAAGAAATTATTATAGTTTATAAAAGGTCACAATCATAATTAAAGAATAAATAGTTAAAGTACAAAATAATGGTAATGTAACAATTTGCCCTGTATTATCTTAAATGGCTTTAAGTATAATTGCCACCATTTTCATTGTTGCTTTTTTTCTTTTTCGTTCATTCTTTGCGCATGTATTTGTGTATTTGTTTTGTTTTTCTGTATTGTTCTTCTGTATTGTTCTTGATTTTGGCGGGTGATTTCTGATTTCTGATTCCGTATTTGAGAGAACTAAAGGGAAGTTTTACGGGTGGATTTCGTTTCCGCATAAGGGGCATTCCATGAAAAGTGGTAACTTTGTATGTTTATATATTTTATTTTTGGTATAGTGACCATTTGTCCCGTTTTCAGCGGGACAGTCCCGTTTTTGGGGTCTCTGTCCGCGGCCATAACTGTCCCGCTTTTCCTACGAAGATAATGAAGCAATTATATACATAAATACTTTTTTACGTGCCACTAGACGTGGAAAATATTATAGTGAAGATATACGCCCACTTCTATATATACACCGTTCGTGTTGAAAAACTTAGAGTTTTGCTCAGATGTAACCACAACCGCATCCTGAGTTTTGCAAATCTAGATGGCTAGCGTTATTGCCTGCTATTGAGTGTGTGCTAAAGATGTACGAACCTCTGAAATCATATTTTCTCTCAATTAAGGGGCCAGTTATAGCTATCATTGAAAAAGTTAGCTGTTGATTTTGAGACCCTTCGAAAGTTTAATCACTGAATATTTTAATGCAGTAATATAGCTTACGACTTCAAAATTATTTCTCCTCCAAAAAAACTCATTTTGACCCATATCTTCCCAAAAACGTAAATTTTAATTTTTTCAATGATCATTGGTTGAAAAATTAAAAGTCATTTTATGAGAAAAGTTGTGCCAAATTGAATTTTGTTTTACCTAGAAATAAATATTAATTCAATTAGCTTTACTTTGGCGTCAAAGTAATCATTTTTTTTTTTCAAAATCTCTCAAAGTTGACAATTAATATTTTCAATGATGGTTTTCAATGATATAGCTATAACTGACCCCTAATAAGTGTACCATTGTTCTTCAGACGATTTTTGAAGACCCAAACCCAAGTTTAGAACTATGGTTGATGTTTCTTCATAATCAGTCTGTCATGTTTCATAACACAACACAACACAATTTTAGCAATTGAAGGGAATAAAATCACCATAATGGAGGTGAGCGGACAGATTTTGTATCTTGTATCTAAATTGAAAGATAGGTTGGCCGCCGATTTTATGTCCACCCCAGTCAAACAAATTTAAATAATTTAACAGAGTCCGGACAAATAGATAAACAGACATTTATGTTGCATGTAAGAAATTTTTACAAAAACTGTAGTACTTAGAGAATTGACATCTCAGTACCAATACGACAAGGAGTTTCAATATGGGCTTGTCTAAAAGCAGCCATTAAATGGGTAGATGTTGAAAAAAGTTTTGTATTTGTGTTGCAGAAAACTGACCAAACGATTTCGGAAAATAATTTGTTTGACGAAGTTGGATACATAAATAAATATATTGACGATACAAAATAAAGTGAATGGAAAGAGAAAAATGTTTCTATTGATTTGAGCGGGGTAGACATTTTTCAACATTTTTCAACTAGAGAAGTTCCCTTTAAAAATATTTATAAACTAGTGGAATATATTTTGTGTCTTCCTGGCACTAATGCGCTCACAGAAAGAATTTTTTCCATCGAAACTGTTAAAGTAATACTAATTTTAAAAATTGCAGTACAAAAACTGTGATAATTTTTATAAAAAAATTAAAAACAGTAATGAAATTCTTAAAGAAATTCATTCTGCATCTAAATACAAGAATACATTTTAAATTTGATTATAAAAGGTATTGAGGCTGATTTTTTTGTTAAGGTTTATTTTATAAAAAATGTTAGTACCTAGATGAATATACATATGTAGTACATTTTTTCTGATCCCTTTATTTATTAAACCAAAAAAGTGTTTGAAGTCTGTTCATTTTTTAAATAAATATGACATTTGTCGATTATTTTGCGTACTATTTTAATTTTGTACTTAAAAAAAAACATAATTTCTACCCTCTGCAAAGTTTTGAAAAAATGTCCCGCTTTTGCTTCAAATAAATCTGGTCACTATATATTTGGGAAACAAATGAAAATATTTTTTATATCGGGGTTTTCAATAAGAGCGCTATAAAAGTTTTTTTTAAATAAAACAAAAACGGTTTTCGATATCAATGAAATTCTTTATTCCTGTGAAAGTACGTTCAATGCATTATGTATGGAACTCGATTTTTTTTGCATGGCCACCACGGGCACGCTTGCATAAATCCAGACGCTGCACCCAATTTTCGACGGTTTTTAAGCATAAAACGGCCGATACTGCTGCAATTTCACGTTCGTACGAAGTTCATCAATCGTCGCTGGCTTGTTGGCATAGCCCATAGACTTGACGTAGTCCCACAAGAAATAGTCTAACGGCTTCGAATCGCACGACCGAGGCGGCCAAGTGACTGGGCCATTTCGTGAGATAACACGTTCTCCAAACTTGGTTTCCAATAAATTGATTGTGACATTCGCTGTGTGGCTTGTGGCGCCGTCCTGTTGGAACCACATGTCCTCCAAGTCCATATCTTGTGTCAATTTAATCTTGTAAAGATGTAGGCCAAGATCTTTTCGCAAAATTCGCCACAACGACGTCACAGAGATGCCCAACGCTTGAGAACGACGTGTGAGAGACACATTTGGGCTTTCTGCAACTGAAGCCTCAGCGGCAGCAATATTCTCGACACTATGGGTACTTCTTTATCTCACTGGCACGGGAACATTTTGTACTGTGCCTGTGGATTCAAATTTTTCCACTAGACGCTCAATTTTTGATCTGCTAGGACGATTATGACGACCATAAATTGGACGTAGCGCTCTTAACGTTGAGGCCACTGACTCCGAATTTCGGTAGTAAATTTTAATAATTTCGACTCCTTGTTGGCTCGTATATCTTTCCATCATGAAATGGCAAACCTTACTGAAGAGAAATGTCAAAAGAGCGGCAAGAAATATGGCGTCGTTTGCTGTCCCTGTTGCTCAACTTTTGTAGCGTCCCTGTTGAAAAACCCTTTATTAAGTATTATCCCTAACCTTACTTCTATGAGTAGTCACATCTCAGAAAACACTTAAATAGTAACATTTCAAATTAAACAAACATTTTACTTGCAAACAGTCCAGCTTCCTTACAAATTAGCATGGTCTTAATTTGAAAATAATTTGGTTTGTTTCATCTTATTATTAATACTTTTTTGTATTGTTTTCTTCTTCTATCTTCCCTTTTGAAATGTGAACACCTATTTTTTGCTTTCAAGCCAAGTAGAGGCATAAATTTACAATTTTTAAATAATATTGTCAAAATGTCGGCCACGTGACAATTCAACAGTTTAATTTTATGTATTACCAAACTGAGGCTAGTAGCTTTTTATAATTTACGACTTAAACACCGCAGGAATTGAGCTATTTAATACATAATTAATTTCGTTTAATTTTATTGTGCTAATAACATGTAAAAAAAGGTGATAAACATACTGTTGGGCACGTGACGCGTTTCATTAAAAGTCTTTGAACACCAAGAAAAATTGTTTATCTTGTCTATTAATATAATATTTGTAAAAGAGCAATAGACGTAATATAATCGTGTATACTTTACTTTTTTTGAAATTTAAAAATTTTTCATCAAGTTTCGAATTTAAAAGAACCAATATAAAGTTGGCGGGACATTTACACACCCTTTTAGTATGAAATTTTTCGCCCCTCCACAATAATTTGTATACAGAAATCTAGCCACATTTGTAAGCTTTTTTTAAAACCTTAATTTTTTAAGACCTGCCAAAGCACGTAGATCAACAAATGAGGTATCAAATTAATCTTTGTTTCATTGAGATGTAAAATACCAAACAACTAAATCAATCGATACACACACGTTACGGCAATTAAAATACCTAAGATTCAGATTAAGTATATTGTTTTCAACCAATTTTTTTTTTGTTAAAAAAATCCTTATTTGTTAATTATTTGGAGAAAATGCTATTTTGCTATAAATACTCAAAGTTTAGCTAAAATAAACCAATGATTAATGAAGTTCTGAACTTTGGCAGTTTTAATGTCGGGCACGTGACGCAAACTACTCTTAGTATAATTTCCAGGTTTTTTAATTTTTAACTACAAATCCTTTGCCACATCGATTTCAAACGATCTAAAAATGTATGGAAATAATCTATATTCTAGTATTAAGTTGTTCTAAATTTAATTTAAATAGTAAAAACAACGTACGAATGTCGGGTACGTGACAATGTTCCATGTTTCTTTATTATTTTCCAGAAGGTAAATAAGGGGAGATTGTTTTAAGATGTGTATTATGTGTGTATGTTCGTACGTTTTATTTCTTGAGGATAAACAATGATATCGTAACCAAATTTTTACAAAAAATATAAAACAATATAATCTTTGTGTTTTTTTTTTATTTTTGAGATTTTTAAAACTTCCCTTTAAAAGGATTAAAATCAAAGTGTTGCAAAAAAAAAAAAAATTGCAAAAATGTTTTAATTCGAAAAATTCTTACTATTACTAATTTGACTTTTTATATTCTTTTAAACCATGGCTTTTTTTTAAGTACACTCCCCTGATTTTTTACTTCCCATTGGAAGTTATTGTAATTGGTGCGATTTGTCAAATTGAAAATTTTGACATATCTTCATGTTTTGTGGTCTCAAGAATCAGAATACGTCGTTTTTTTTTTAAGATTATCTGAGATTAAAAATGATTCCGAACCCAGTCTATTTTTTTTTACATATATAATGACGTTGTCAACAACAACTGATAATTTTTTTAAAAAAAGAGGAACAAAACTATTAAAAATTATTAACAAATTTTTTTCAACTTAAATAATTTGAAAAAAAAAAACAATGATATCGGTTTCAAAATTCTACCAAAAATATATACCTATACCACCTTAATGTGTTGTAATTTTGAGATTTTTAAAACCACCCTTAAAAAAGCTAAAACTCAAAAGGCGTTTTTCTTTTTTAGTTCAGAGCAGAGCCTGAACTGTCAAACAAAAAATTGTGTTTCTTTTTTACCTCTGAACGTTCAGAGCTTCAAATTTGTGTTTCTTTTTTCGTTCTAAACGTGTTCTGAGCTTGTTCAGAGCGCGCTCTATGAGCTCAGAATAAAATAACTGAGCAGACCGAGTTGAATGCTGAACACAAGCATTTGACATGTGAAATTGAGAAAAAAGTGACAGCTAAGTGTTTAGGTGTGTTTCAAAAATAATTCTGAGCGCTCAGAACCAGAATACGCTTTGTTCAGAGGATGTTCAGAGTATGCTCGATATGATCGGACTATGTTCAGAACTCTTTTCTGAGCTAAAAAAGAAAAACGCCTAAAATGTTGCAAGAAACAACAACAATGTTTTAATTCGAAAAAGTCTTGCACTCAAAATCGAAATTTTGCATATGACACTTAATTTGCCTTTTTATATTCTTTAAAACCATGTTTTTTTTTTTAAGTTTGGTCGCAGGAATCTAAATGCAAGAAAAAGAATAAACACGAGTTTATAAAGCTTAAAAACTACTTTTTTTTATTAGGAATAGTTGTATATAAATGTTGGTCTAGGAACGATCTAGTCAGTTCGCCGGTTCAAAACTTAATAATCCTCTTTCTGTCTTCGTAGTTCGTGGCAGGCTCTATCGAGACTCGGTTGTCAGATTGCCTGCTTTCGTGTCAATCTCCTATTGGCCTGTTTAAGGCGGCTTCTATCATCTGCGAGTCTCTTAGGTACAGGCATTGCCAGAACCCTCCGCCACATAAGTATACTCCATTGATTTTCGTATTTTTTTTTCAGCCAATAGACTGTTTTGGAATAATTGGCTTGAATAATTAATACCTACCTCTTTACCGAGAAGAGTTAGGAAAAAAAGTACAAAATATAGGCAATGTCACGTTTTGCCCTGCATCTCTATATGCATATGGTTTTCAAGTGCACCAATGGGAAGTTACTAGTGTGGGTCGACCCCAAACTCATTTTTTTGTTAGTTGTCAAAGCAGAAATGTCAAAGTTCAATCAGAAAAAGTCTTGTAATTTCCATTCGTGCCTTCGTTACTTCCTTCCATCTACATTTCTATAACCCTCGCTTTTTGTCAACAGACTTCAAGATTCGATCTCATTTGAAAGTTAAGTCGAAATATGGTTGCCAACATTTATACCGAACAAAATACAAAAAAAAATAATTTATTAATCTAGCCGAGCAAGCGCGTGGAACTCGATGGACGATGTTTTCGTTCCTGCAAGATCTTGATTACGCTGACGATATTTGATTAGTTTGCTCTCGCACAAAATTATGGATCTTCATCATATGGTGAGTAATCTGGAATGTGAGGCAAATAAAGTCGGTTTGAGGATCACCACCGAGAAAACGAAAATCCTCAACATTTCTGAAACTACTTCTCAAGTTTTCGTTGCGGGGTAGCAGGTTGAAGCGGTGGACAAAATTCTGTAGTAGTAGTAGTAGTAGTAGT
Source organism: Melangyna quadrimaculata (assembly GCA_949320155.1). NCBI lineage: Eukaryota > Metazoa > Arthropoda > Insecta > Diptera > Syrphidae > Melangyna > Melangyna quadrimaculata. Next base: position 411,376,063 of record OX439483.1, read on the forward strand.
AGTAGTATTAGTAGTAGTAGTAGTAGTAGTAGTAGTAGTAGTAGTAGTAGTAGTAGTAGTAGTAGTTGTTAATCTTGACGCAAAACCGCCTGTTGTACAGGTAATCGCTAAGCCAATCAGACATTAATCCTCGTATGCCAATCCGTCGAAGTGCTTCCAATAAATTTGTATGGTTAAGAGTCTCGAAAGCTTTACTGAAGTCCATGAACAGGACAAGAACATGATGGCTTTTATTTAGGCTTTCATTGACACAATCATTAAATTCACCTAGCAGTTTTCCTGTATTTTTGTTTTTTTTTTGAAATCCGTATTGACTATTGTGAATTAAAGAGTGTTTGTCAATGAAACTCTGTAGTCTCGCCGCAATTACGCCTTCCAGATACTTTTCTACTACTGGAAGTATTGAAATCGGTCTATAATTGCTCAGCTGATTTTTAATCCCACTTTTATAGATCGGCAGACTGAGGTTGATTAGTTTACAAAGAATAGGAGCAAAAATGTGCATATTATTTCTGATATCCGCTGCTCGTATACCATCGATTCCTGGTGATTTATATTCCGTTTATCTCCTGTGTATTTGTAGCATAAGTAAATATTGAATTTCCTAGTGTTGCGTGCCTATGATGCGCTGTTATATAGGTGCAATGATGAATAAAGCCTGATCCACATCTGTGTCGTGTGTTGTGTTGTGGAGTGGTCTGTCGCTGTCATTCCATATATTTATTGCGCCACACTGCAACACAATACACGAGAGAAATATGGTTCTACGCATATGAAATACATTGTAGCGATAGCGATACACGACTCCACAACACAACACACGACACAGATGTGGATCAGGCTTAATTTGCGAAGTTTGATAAGAAAAAAGTTGTGCACATTTATTGGCTAATGTTTTGATTTCGATTTCATTTTGAGTTGAAAAATTCATCGTCAGCGTTTCGTCAATATTCGACTTTTTCCTTCCCAATATTTGGTTTATTATACTCCAAGTTTTTCTAGGATCGCTCTTGAATTAAATGAATTGGTTCTTATAAAAGTTAGTTTTTTGAGCTATCATTTTATTAGTTTTGTTTCGGAGGCTTTTATATTCCATTTCAAAGCTTTTGTTGTTTGTGTTATTTTTCCATTTTCTATAAAGTTCATCCCTTTTTTTACATTCATCAATTAGATAAGGCGTTATCCAAGGACTACTTTTTCTTTTTTTCTGTTTTTTGTGTGTGGTTTTTGTGTAAGTTGATCTTTTATAAATATCATCAAATTTGTCGGAAAGTTTATTGTACAGCGTGTCAGGGTCTTCTGCGTTAACGACTTCTTCCCAATTTCCTCCACAAATGAGCTCATTTACTCTGTTGTTGCACATATACGAATACGAAGTAATAGGTATGTTGTGGTCTATAATCGATTTTATATCATCTGTGTAGTATACGGTTGGGTAATGATCGGTGATACCGCTTTCGATCACAGCTGAAGTGATTTGCCTGTCAACTCTGCTTACAAGGATGTGATCGATTAGTGATTTCGTCCCCTTCTTTGGATCTACCTTGGTATATTCAGTAATGACATTCATCAGTCTCAATGACGCTAACATCTCCAAATAGTCATTCACATATCAATGTTCATATCCCACATCACAATCATTTCTTCATTTCTTCCCATCTGTCCTAAATTATTTCCAGTTTCTTCGATAAATGCTTTCTTACTAAACCCTGGTGGTCTATAAACTCCAACAACGTGCGTTGTAATATTTCTCTCAGTGTAGCTAATTTTTATATTTTCATATGATATGGTTTCCGAAAGTATTCGTTTATGGCCTAAATTGTTACGGACAAACATCATAATTCCACCACCTCTCTGACTGTTTCTATTTAAAAATTCTAGCACCCATCTATTTGATAAAAATCTTTTTCTCCATCGCTTATATTTGTTTCCACTAGAGTAATTATTTTTAATGTACTTAAAAAATGACTTTTATTTAGACAAAAGTTATTCCAATGTAAACGGAGTGATCTTATTTTAAAACATAAGCAACAGCAATTCAACGGCGTATACAAGGGGGGGGGTCACGGGGTCATGTTTTTATCAGTAAGGCTTACTGGTAAGAAAGATAAAAAGATTAGGTATATTTGATGTACATATTTATTTTGGAAGGTGCCTTACACTTTTCCATCGGTGGCAGTCTTAGAGACATCCATTTTTTTCAAATCAGAGGCATATCAAAATCACTCGTGAACTTTGTTCACACTTTCCTTGAAACGCAACGGAAACGAATCTTTGTATTCAATTATAATACGAATTTGTAATGTATTTTTGTTTTTTCACTATTGTAAAAAGAGCAATTTACACAAGTGGTCATTTTTGAAAATCAGAGCTATTGTTTTCATTTTTAGTAATGAATATTTATATCTTTTTACTAAAATTAAGAAACAGTAAACAGTGCACAGTACCTATGACATTTTATTAATTATTCCTGCAACTTCAATTCGCTGAAATAAAACTTTGATAGGATTAAACTTAATTCTGAATAAAATTCAAAACAAATGATCAAGCGCATCCAAAAATTTTTTTCCTCAGTATTTTGACAGCTAGCTAAACTGATTTTTTTTGGTCAGGCAACTGGAGATTGTAGTATCCCGTAGCGTAATGGTTAGTGCGTTCGACTGTCACGCTGGAGGTCTGGGATCGCTTCCCAGCCTCGTCCACCTAAAAACTAAAAAAGTTTTTCTTCAGGGCTACTGCCTCTTGCGAGGAATTGACAAATCCTCCAAGAGTATCACTTGTCACGAATAAGTGCTTCTCTTCGGATTCGGCATAAAATTGTAGGTCCCTTCCATTCCTGTCGAAAGGCGCATACAGGAATGGTTGCGAGTTGTTAGTCACTAGGCCCTGGTTCTTCATGAGCCGTTGTGCCACCCGATTTTTTTTTTTTTGGAACCAAAAATGAGGTAACTTTGCAAATACCAAAAAAGTGTTTTCGTCTTAAATTTGTTAATTTTTTTGTAAAGGTAGCTCATTTCATTTAGAATTGGCTTTGGCAGTTCGAAATAACTTGGCGTAGTGAAAATTTAGTATAACATTCCTAGTCTGCTATTTCACGCCGACTTTTGATTCTTAACTGTCTTGAAATTAAATGAGCTAAGGTACGATATATTTTTCCAGGATATGAACGATTTTAAATTCTTTTAATTTATTTTTAACAAAGGTAATGTATTTTAGGGTTTCCCATTAAGGGCGGGTCGATTTTAAAATTGAATAAAACAAGATATCAATAAGGTTTTATCTTTATTTGAGAGCCCTATTTTAGTAATATAACATCGTTCAAATGGCCGCCCCGGCTTTGCTGGGTGGCGCGGATTCGAAAGGTCCAGTTTCGATTACTTTGGCGCATAAATCAGGCTGAATTTACACGATGGCATCAATTATGTTGTCTGAGGGTCGAGCGACTTAAGAAAGCCCCACAAGAACAAGTCCAAAGGGGTCAAATCACACGATCTTGGTGGCCAATTCACGTCGCCTCGGCGCGAGATAACCATGCCATGAAACCGCTCGTGCAGAATATCGATTGTGTCTAAAGCTGTGTGGCACGTAGCGCCATCCTGTTGAAACCATATATCTTCAGTGTCCATATCATCCAATTTAGGCCACATGAAGTTGGTGATCATCGACCTATAGCGATCGCCGTTGACGGTGATGGCCTGGCCAGCATCATTTTCGAAGAAGTACGGACCTAGACGCCTCCAGGCATCCAGCCCAACATCCACACAAAACAGTATCTTTATTTGGATGTATTGGCACCTCGTGAATCTCGGGTGGATTAGTGTCGTCCCAAATCTGGCAATTTTGCTTATTCACGTACCCATTCATCCAAAGATGGGCCTCATCGCTAAAGATGATTTTTCGACCAAAATTGGGATAAACTTCTAACTGCTCTAAAACATCATTTGCACGTGTTGCTCGACGCTGTAACTCACCATGATGATTTGTCTGTAGTAACTGATTAAAAGACGATATTTTGACCGAAAGTAAAAGAAATAATATGGCCTCCACGAGCTGTCAAAATCAACCCGTCCCTATTGGAAAACCCTTTAGTATAGTTAATTAAGATTTGTTCCCTTTTCTTTTATATAGCTACGCACAGTAAAATATGAAAAAAAAAATATAAGGCACTTGACTTTTAACAAATATTAGTTTGTGTTATTTTTTTTTTTTGCATTATTTTGTTCACATCATTAGCGGTGGTTATAATTAAAGGTTGTGTGCTCTCATTTTTACGTGCCAATATTTTCCCTGCACTCTCCCACACAAATCTCCAGTTTTCTTTCTTAGCTTACTCCTTCGTCAACCACAGTAGGTGCCTATTCTGCCGAGTCAGCTGCATATTTAGATACACAGTGCATCAATCAACGATGATCAGTGTTCCCATAACGGCATTCTTGTTTTTATTTTTTGCATTCTTGAATGCCAAAAATGATTTCGAATCATTGATTTGATGATATCATATTTGGAAAAAAATATTAAAAAAAATAAAAAGCATTCTGATTTAACCTTAATAACATCAAATCACGAAGATTCACACATACGTTCACAAAATTCATGACTTTTTCTAATGGAAATTAATTAATTAAAGCATCTGTTACTGTGGAATCTGGAAAGTCAATTATTTGGGCCAGCTAGGTCTTTTGTTCTGTTAGTCTGTTATCAATTTCAATACAAAAATTTGAGCTGTCAAAAAATCGTTTATGAATTATAATATGGTATTCGGCTGCTTAAATTGTTAAGCAATTTGTTAAAAAATCTGCTATGAGATGTCAAAAGTTCGAAATTCACAAAACACAAATGCGTTTTTGATCCAGCTAATAACTTTTAATGATGCAGCTGGGGAAAATATGTTTAACGAATTGCGTCGATTTGTGATTGGCATTGGACTGACTTCACTTCCCATTGCAAACGGTGAGGTTGAGCGCCTGTTCAGCGAAACGAATATAATTAAAACAAAAATTCGTCATAAAATTGGAAAAGAATTATTGAACAGCATTGTCCAAATACGCAATGGGCTAAAGGTAGAAGATACATGGTTCTTTTCTTATAAGGTTTCAAGAAGTGTTATAGAGGAAGTTGGAGCCTCGAAGAACTATGAAAAACCTAAGGGTGAAGAATATTATTTGTATAAGGAGCTTTGGGCTAACTCATTATTTAATTAAAATCATAAAATAGATACGACATTATAAAAATAAGAATGTGATAAGTCTGACTGACATAAAATTAAATAATTAACTACTAAAACATGTTCTTACTTAAAAATAGTTTCCTGTAAAAGTTCCTATATTGTTGTTTTTAAATTAATTTGTTATTTTTAAATTAATTTTGTTTTGTTTTGGTTTTTTTTTTTATATACGAATGTTATGATGTATGTTAGGTATTTATGAGAAAACAAATATTTATTTTGCATTTTTATAAAATTTTTGTTTTTTAATTATCGATATGGACGTTTTTATATGAATTTTGAAATCTAGCATTTTGTTTTTTGAGTTCCCACACGATCTAGCATTATAAAATTTAAAATCTAGCATTATGAAAGTTGAGATTATGGCAACACTGACGATGATGTAGCTGGAGCTGGAGCTGGGCCGGAGCTTATATTATCTTTGTTGGTGTTTTGCATTACTGCACTCGATCTGATGGGACAAGTTGTGCGCGCTTGTTTAACAAACTGAGTCTTGCACATATTCGATGAAAATGAAGCAATTGTTATTGATTTTTCGGGGTTTTTGGTTTTGGTTCTATAAATGTCAGTGATATCGTTATCATTTATTTCATAATTAATAGTGTTACCTATTCCTTTAATAATATCCATTAAATTTTCATTTGCACAAGGTGGAATGTTTTTTATGTCGACATTGTTTTTAATCATTTGTTGTTCCATATTATTTATTTGTATTTGCATGTTTTCTATAATTTGGTCTTTTTTTTGTTGTTTTCCTTCAGTTCGCATATTTCTTTTGTGAAGTCCTCAATGAGGTTGTTGTTTTTTGTCATATTAGTATTAATTTCATCGAATTTGGCACCTAGAAAGACACAGCTTGCAGTAATTTCCTTGATTTGATCTCTCAATAGATGCATTTCTACCAAAACTACCGAGTTGTTGACATCAGGGTTTTTTTGTGCGTTTTCTGGACTGTTTGGTGGTCGAATTCTCTTTAATGGTTGTTCATTTATATCAGGTGTTTGTGGTTGAGTTACAGACAATCCGGTATTACCATTAGTGCCAGAACCATGGATATCTCCGACAGTGGCGGCATTTCTGCAGAACTGGCACCTCCACACGTCTTTCTTTGGTTTACCCATGGTTCTCCAAGTTCTTTCGGAGATCGTGGTGCAGTCAAAGTGTAGCTTGCGGTTACACATCGTACAGACCACGAAATCGCGTTCGTATGGGAGTTTATCACTACATTGGCCACACACATTCATATTGAAGGGGATATTATGAAGAGAAAAAAAATAAAATGAAAAAATAAGTAGAAAAATTGAAGAATTTCGGATGCAAGAAAGAAAAAAAAAATAAATTGAAGTAAGAAGGGTTTTAATACAATTCCCTTATAAATTTTAAAAGACACTGTCTTATTAATTGTTCATTTATTCGCGCTTGGGGAAATTAAAGTTCTATAGTGGAAAAATAACTGATAAATTTCAGATCGCTTGGAAAATACGTCTAATCACCTAAGCTCCCTCAATGTGAGTGAGAAGTAGTAGTAGTAGTAGTAGTAGTAGTAGTAGTAGTAGTAGTAGTAGTAGGTTTTATCTAATAAATTAAACATTTTTTCGTTCGTTAAATTTAATCAAAATATGCATTCGTGGTAAAAAAAAATTCAAAAATATAATAAATATGAATTTGTTTTCAAAACAAAAAGAATTATAAAACAATGAAACATTTGTGATCTGTCGCGATAAAATTCCTTATTAAATGAACTAATTTGAAACCCTGCATTGTTTTATTTAAGTTTATCTTTTTTTTAATTTAATAATTGAACTCGCTTATCAACTCGTGTCTATATTAAAGTGCAGATTGCAGGTAATTCACAAAACTTTCTGTACCTCAGAAGTGTTGTCTCAAAAGACGGTGGTAGTACGGATGAAGATGTTAACTGCCGAATCGGCAAAGCTCAAGTTGTTTTCGACATGCTGTCTTAAGTTTGGAGGAGCAAGTCTACAGAACAAAGACCAAGCTGCGACTGTTCCGTTCGAACGTAGAGTCAGTACTACTATATGGATGTAGTACATGGAAAGTGACCGCCTCTGTCACAAAGAAGCTACAAACTTTTAAAAATAAATGTCTTCGAAACTTCGTTAGGATTTTTTGGCCGACCACCATCTCCAAGCAAGAACTCCTTCAGAGAACGGGCCAAAGTCTTATTGACATCGTTATTTGAAAAAGAAAGTGGCAGTGGATTGGTCCCACCCTATACGTTGTGGTGAAGACTCGATTCCAAGACATGCAATGGAGTTGGATCCTCCTGTAGCTGGTGGGAAATCACCACACTACTCCCCCCTCCAGTCTAAGGGCAGTTTGAACTCGTAGTTCCACTACCCGTCCGCCCCGTGTCCTATAATCAGAAGGTGTTGTTGATGGTAAAACGATGCCTTCAGCTTCTGTTGGCTCTTCAAGAACAACAAACGCTGCCTTAAGACGGTCTATAGAAACTTTTTCGATTTTGCCTTTAATGAGAATTTTAAAATATTTATCGTTACGTTGTTTAACAAGAAAAGGTCCCTTATATGGTGCTTGCAGGGGCTTTCTAACACCGTCAACTCTAACAAAAACATACTTACAGCTTGACAGCGCTGGTTGAATAAAAAATATTTGCCTAGAGCTATGATGTATTGTGTTTTGCGGTCGAATTTTGTCAATGGTTTTTGATAAGTTGCGGACAAAATCGGGATCATTTACGTTGTCCTTCCTTGGGGCAAAAAATTCACCAGGAACTTTAAAAGTCTTACCATAAACTATTTCAGCGGGGGATGCGTTCAGATCCTCTTTGCAGGTTACACGCAACCCAAGTAGAATAAGAGGAAGTTCTTCCGACCAACTAGCAGGCATTTTTGTTTTGAGCGCAGCTTTCAGGGAACGATGCCATCGCTCTACCATGCCGTTCGCTTGCGGATGGTAAGATGCTGTTTTCAAATGCTTCACTCCGCAATAGGCTCTGTCGTGATGTCCATGATGGGTATAGCGTCTGGCCATCTGGTATGTCGGTCGATTTTTGTAATAAATAACAAAATCCGTGAGATGATGGTAACGGACCAACTATATCCATATGGATATGTTCAAACCGGTTCAACTGGCTCATCGAATGACTGAAGTGGTGCTCTTGTATGTCGCTGGACAACCCATGAATCTTTTCTAAAACAATTTTTCGAAATTTTTTAGTAACGTAAGGACGAACGTACGTACCTGATACATCGCATATAAGATCACCAGTTGTGTTCAAATTCTTGACACTTTTAAGGACCAGATTTGTTGTCGTTCAACAGACTTTGCAGCTCAGGATCCGCCTTCTGATCATCAGCCAACTGACCGAAATCGATACCCGGTTTTGTGGTAACTTCAGCAATCCTAGATAGAAGATCAGGAATGATGTTCTCTTTTCCCGCAACATAGCGGATATCAGTTGAAAACTGGCTAATAAACTCTAGTTGTCTTCCTTGTCTAGGTGATGCCTTGTCGGTCTTCTGCTGCAATGCAAAAATAAGCGGATTATGATCAGTATATATCGCGAATTCACGTTCTTCCAAATAGTGTCGGAAGTGTTCGATTCCTTCAAAAATAGCCAGGAGCTCTCGGTCATATGTTGAGTGTTTCCTATGTGAATCGGATAGCTTTTTTGAGTAAAAGGCAAGTGGCCTGATTTCACCATTTATCATTTGATTCAAAACAGCTCCGATGGAAAAATCAGAGGCATCGACTGCCATTTTTTGCAGAATGAACAAGCATAGTCGCATCGCAGAGCGCTGTTTTGTATTGCTGGAAAGCATTCTCAGCATCGGGAGTCCACTTCAAAAGTTTCTTATTATTTTTGACATTTCCCTCAATCAAACACTGCAGACGAGTTTGTATATTGACGGCGTTTGGTATAAGCCGTCGATAAAAATTTATCATCGCCAAAAATCGACGTAGGTCCTTGGCAAATGTTGGCTTCTCATTATTAGCTATGGCTTTCACTTTGCTTGCTAACGGTTTAATACCATCAGCAACAACCAGGTGTCCCAAGAACTGTACCTCGGTTTTTCCAAAAACACATTTCGCTAGGTTAACCGTGAGGCTGTAGAGATTTAGTCTTTTAAAGACAGTACGGAGATGTTGCTCATGCTGTTGCATATTCTCAGATGCCACAAGGATGTCGTCGATGAAAGCTACTGCGAAATCCAGTCCTCGGAGTATTTCATCGATGAGGCGCTGAAATGTCTGTGATGCGTTCCTTAACCCAGGTGTCATGAACATAAATTCATAAAGTCCAAACGGGGTGACTATCGCCGTCTTGTGAATGTCGCTCGGGTCTACAGGCACCTGGTTGTACGCTCTTTTAAGGTCGATTGTGCTAAAATTCTTGCGACCGTGAACGATGTGTCCAAAATCCTGTATGTTGAGCATTGGATATTTGTCTGCAACTTTTATTGCATTCAAACGCCTGTAATCACCGCATGCTCGTCAGGCCCCTGAAGGTTTAGGTACCATGTGAAGCGGTGTTGCCCAGTTGCTTTCGAAGGTCTGCAAATACCTAGCTCCATCAGTTCCTGGAACTCGGCTTTTGCGGCAGCTAGTTTAACTGTTTTATTACCTATTCCATCTTGGTATTAACTGAATGTGGATTTAGTGCCATAATTAATTTTGCTGATAATAAAAAAGAAATTGCCTGGATACAACAAAACGGTGTGACTTAAGCTGAATTGCAGGAGGCATCAAGCCCGAGGGATTTAAATATAATTAGATATTAAATTATTTCTTATTTGAATTTTAGTTCTACATTAGGCGCGTTCAGGGAAGAGAGATATCGGAGATTTTGCCCTGTCAAAAGCTGAATAAGCGAATCCAAAACTTTTTTCTTCAGTATTTTGACAGCCAAACTGAGATTTTTTGCTTTGGAATCCTGTTGAGGGAAATGAGATTGTTGAGGCCCTCCGAAATCTCCCTTTCCTGAACTCGCCTATTATACTCGTATGTTTTGAAAATAAACTTACGGTTTACTTAATTTCTATGGAATTCTTCCTTATGTCAGCTATTCAATTTGTTCACTGGACATTTCAGATTGTTGATTTAACAAATTATTTATATCTTCATATAATGTTAGGGGGACACAAGGATATTGGAAAGGTTCTGTGGGGCATAGCACACAAAAGGTTGGGAAACACTGGTGTAATGGTTCATATGGAAAAAAGTGCTCCCGTAAGAATTGCAAAATCGCTCCTCCATCTTCTTTTATAACAAATCGATAAACAATGTTGTTTTTAATTTTGGTTTCCATTTTTTTTTTTAAATCATTGGAAGATTGATGCAGATGTTTCATGAAGTGTTTTGTTGTGGAAAGAATTAAAACTTATTGGTTTCTCTTACTTTTTTGGATTTGATGATTCGATTAAACTTAACGGCTGATTTTTTTTGTGGGACAGGTCCGAATCTGATTTGTGATGTTTTTGGTCCAATCTGAGATATATTTACGAGTATATTTGGAGGATCTGAAAAGTGGGTAACAAATTAAAACTATTGTAAGATTCCGATTCCGCTAGCGTGTACCAAAGTTTGTATAGTGACTTTCAACTTTTACACTGTTGACAAGCCAAGACCTTAAACTTGAATGAATATAGATTTTTATTAAGCTCGCAAATAATTATAATATGTACTAGATTTTTGTTTAAATTTGATTTTAAATATTTACTTTTTCAATAAAAAACAACTCAACGTGCTTATTAAAACTGACATACACGGAATGCTTAGGTCTTAAATATGCTCATTATTTTCAGGTTTGGATAATATTTAAAGTTAAATCAGATAATTATTGTTTCAATTCTAAATAATTATATATGTATGTATGTTTACGTATCTACATTATAATTAATTTTCAAATTGAAACTACACACGAAATATGTTCTTCCGCGATGAACTTTTACCTCATAAAATAAATAATGAGCTGTTAATTTATATTGTTCAAAATACATCTAAGGATATGAATTACAATTTTATTTTGAAAAATTTGAATAAGCACAAATATTTTAGCAATTTTACATCTATAAATGATACTTTAACATTTATTTATGTTAAATTGAAGTACGTTTGTGATTTTTTTTTTGCATGATCTTTTTTTTTACATGTTCAGCTGGAGTTTATGATGGAAATTGTTTTAGTATGATACTAGATAAAAAGTGTTTAAAATTTATAAAATTTTAGTAAACTGCTTTAAAATAAGAAAAATATAAAGTAGTACAATACTAATACCTTAACATTCTTACTTACTTCAGGTGGCGCTACAGTCCGGTGTGGACCAGGGCTTCATTCAAATAAGCCTTCTCCAGCCAGCTCTGTCGCCTGTCCCTAGCAAGCTGTCTTCAGTTTCGCATGCGAAATTGGTTGAGGTCAGGCCCGGAGGCAGCATTTTGTTTCGGGAAGGGGGGGGGGAGGGTGGTAGGATTAGTCCATTAAGGACTAATTTTAATTTTTTCACAATTTTGTGTTTGAAAATTAATTTTTCAAAAACTGTTCACTCGAATAACTTAATTGAGAAATAATATTAAAGAATAGACTTTTGTCTTTTCAAAATGCTGAAGCATGACTCTGTTAGTATTACCGTTATTTTTGATTATTTTTTTTTCTGTTTTAAAAGATTTTTTTTTGAGAATTGCCCCTCCGGTCTAAACGTGGGGAAGTAGACCCCCCTCTATACGATTTTTTTCTTGTCTAAGTCCATTCTACCTAGCCTTTTGTGACACCTTATGCAAATCACCCTGTAAATATAAGCACAAGCTGTTATTATGTTAAAAAATTGGAATTTGGAATAAATCTGTCATGCCTTAAAAATATGTATATCTTTAAAACTAGCGCTATACATAAAAAATTGAAAAACGCTTTTATTATTTGAAATCAGGAGTATGAACTAAAAATACTTGTTTTATGCTTTATCGTGCGGAAATTTGAGTAAATTGGTCTTCTTTAACCATGTGAATTTGAAAAATCTTATCTTAAGTCTACGTTTCTGTGTATATCTCCGAATTTAATTATTCAATTGAGACAAAATACACCAAAATGTTTGTCAAAATATAGAGAATAATTTATTTTATCACATTTTTCACGATAACTCTGACCGTTTACCTAAAAAACACCTTCTGCCGTCTCGCGCTCCCTCAATTGAGCGCGCACCCTTCCTACTAAGAAACAATTGGTCATATCTTGGGCATCTCGATGGATGTGTTCATGGAGTAGTATTTCTTAATTTCCATTGGACAAAAAAATCGATCTATTTTTTTAGTTGGCCAGTTTATATTAATAAGATCTCAGAGAACTCCCTATTTTTATAAATATAAAAGCTATTCCTCTTGAAAGTTTCTTTATTTTGCTATTAAAAAGTGAGAATGAATTTTTTGCACTCTTTGATCAGTTATTTTCTGACGCACGTCTAAAATCCCGCCTATCTTTGTAGTTTTGTATACACCCTTTACTCCTTTCACCCTTTTCAACACTTTTTGAGATTTCATGTTCTACATGCAACCAAACTAACAGAAAACGAAAACGCAACGAGATTTAAAACGTTGTCGACAGTATTTTTATAAGAAAAAAGCTGCATTTTTGTCGCTTCGTTGTCATAGAAAGCTGTGTAATGTCTTTCAAACATAGCCCGTTTTTGTAACAGCGACATAAGGTCTTTTAGATGTCTTATTTTAGTTACCCAGCGTTTTATGAGTGGTGCATACTAACGCGACAAGAAAATAAAGCGTTTTTCTTAAAAAGGACTTTCTCACTTTTTGTTATCGCAGCGAATATTTTGCGTTAATCTTAATTCATCGTGTACAAATCGCTTAATTACCCCGTTTACATGCAGGTCTAAACTAGACTTCAACCCGACCACTCGATTTTGCATGTAAACGTAAATTCAAAAGTGATCAAAGTCTGTCCCGGTCTACATTGGACGATTTTTCCAGTGCCGATCTTTTGTTCGTTGGTGAAGGGACGTGAGGGATAGGGATCAAATCGTTTGTACCACAAAACTCGAACGATTTTCCAGTCTGTTTATGCTCTCTTTCACCTTCTTTCCAGTTTTTTGTTTGTTCGGTGTCCGTGTGCCGTTCATTTGATGGTGTGAGTGAATATCAATGAAAAACGAAGAGCACAGCAATAAAAACATGAAGGAGACAAGGAAAAAATCTTATGGAAAAATCGTTCTGTGTGTATATTTCACACGATTTCTGGAAAAATCGGGCAATGTAGATCGGGACTCTGCGAACAGATCCCTTGACTTTTGTTTTGATCTTAACAGAAGAAAAGTAAGCAAAACTCAAAAGAAATTTCAAACAAATGGCAGCTTAACAGAATAGAAACTAAAAAAAAATAAATAATAATTGATTTAAAATCGTAAAAACAATAATAAAACCAACATATATTTATAGAAACAAAATTTGTATTGAATTAAACATTTTGATATCCTCACGACCAGGCAAAATATGTTCTTGGTTATTTTTTTTTTATTCAATTAGGTATTTGACAACTAACCAAGAATACCAATATAAGAAAAAAAAAAAACCGCACAACTGCGGGTAGTGCGAAACGTTTTTTTGGTAAATCGTACTGTACTGCCGAAAGCGTTACCAAAAAAACACACATATTAATAACTTTTATTGCATTACAAAAAATGCATCAAAAACCGTGAATAACAATGACTTCCCACCGGATTTTGCAAAAACTAACTCCGGATTCGGATTCCCCACCCCCGAAAACATAAAAAACCACCCTCAAACTGAGGTGACATTCAAGTGCCTACGGGAAAGGGGTATAGCTCCTAGACTATAACCCGTTTTCAAGATATTGAATTTTCAAAAAAAAAAACATCAATATTTTTTTAAAATCCAAAAATATTTTTTTTGACAGAGTGTATAGGTATGAAAAATTGTTAAAATTGTAAGGGACTTCTTATATAAAAATTTGGTTCAAATCGATCGTTAATAACCGTTATATTTTTTTTTTAACTAAAATATTTATTATAGGTATACTAGTAACTTTTTAAAATCGTTAGAAGCGTTTTTGAAATAAATCAATTTTTGTATATTGGTTGCATGGCAGGTACCGTTATTTTTTGAATTAAAAAAAATTGCAATTTCCCCTCCAGAGAATCTCCAAATAACATTAAGTCCAGAGTTTGAAGAAAATCTATCAGGTGCATTCCATGGTCACGTACGGACAAGTATGCGGAGATATTTTCATATTCCCACATTTAAAGTAAGTATTATGTATTGGAACTGTTGAAGAAATCATTCATCTTCGACGCTCCTTCAAAATTGAACTATTTACTTTATTCAAAAAACGCAAACAAAAATTCTTAAAAAGGCCAAAAAAGCAATTATTAAATAAAGAGAATATAAACATAACTTAACGTTTAATTATAATCAGCCCAATTCTAAATATTACCCGGGAAAATAACTCCCCGGGAGATTTTTTCCCCCAAAATTAAAATGCTCGTCACATCAAATACATATATTTGCATTTTCCATTTTGTGGACATTTAGAATGCCAGCTTTTTTCTCGTAGTATTATTTCTTATATTCGAAGTTTGCTTAGAATAAGGAAAAGGAAACAAAATTCCTGGGAATTTATAGTTTAGAATCAGAGAGTAGGGAAAAGGGAAGCATTTCCCCGGGAATTTTTATTTAGAATTGGGCTAAACAGAAAAACTTGATATAAAAAAGAAATGTTGAATAACTTTTGAAGTAAAGGTGGAAAAACGATTATTTTTGGTGAATAATCTTAAACAGCCGGTGGACAAACGAACGCACTTAGCTTCATCTTCCTTAGTCATCTATTGGGGGCAGAAGATGAGTTTTTTGATTTTGGAGAGTTGCTATAAAAAAGAAAAGCTTAATAACTTTTTTCCTGAGGGTGGACAAACGGGTTTTG
This sequence comes from Melangyna quadrimaculata, assembly GCA_949320155.1. NCBI lineage: Eukaryota > Metazoa > Arthropoda > Insecta > Diptera > Syrphidae > Melangyna > Melangyna quadrimaculata. The sequence continues at coordinate 411,391,211 of OX439483.1, forward strand.
TTGATTGGACAAACGTGGACAAACGTGGACAAACGATGGACAAACGATTCTGATAAACCCCACCCAAAAATTTTGACTTCGGGGTTTCTACTTCGCACAGCTAATTTTTACTTGCGATATACGTAGTATAGGGCAAGTTTTGGATTCGTGTAGATAAAAAAATCGAGATAATAGTTTTCCCTAACATAACGATGATAGATATCGCGAGTGGGTCTCGCAATTCTGTATGTCTGTCCTTCTGTCTGTCTGTACCTCGACCTGCAGCCTAAACGGCTGAAGTGATTTTCTTTAAAATTTGGACTTAAGGTTCTTAGGGGATTCCCTAGAGAGGAAATTGATATTTTGTATAAGCTCAAAAAATAACGGTACCTACCTGCCATACAACCAACAGACAAAAATTGATTTATTTCAAAAACAGCTCTAACTATTTTGATAAAAAAAGATACATATTGAATTTTCTAAAAAAAAATTTCATCATTTTTTTTTTAAATTCAAAAATTATGTTTTTGAAAAATTGTATATGCAAAATTGTTAAAATTGCAATGGACCTCTACATACAAAATTTGGTTGAAATCGATGGAGCCCTTAACGAGGAATTTGAAAACCAAAAAATCGGTTCTATGAGAAGTACCGTTAATAACCGTTACAAAGTTTTTTTTTCTACCAAAATATTTATTTTAGTAATTATAGTAGCTCGTAATTTTTTTTTCTTCAAAATCGTTGAAGTCGTTTTTGAAATAAATCAATTTGATTATATTGGTTGTATGGCAGGTACCGTTATTTTTTGAGATAAAAAAAAAATTCAATTTCCCCTCTAGGGAATCCCATAAGAACCTTAAGTCCAAAGTTTGAAGAAAATCGCTTCAGCCGTTTAGGCTGCAGGTCGAGGTACAGACAGACAGGCGGACAGACAGACAGACAGACAGACAGAATTGCGAGACCCGCTCGCGTTATCTATCATCGTAATATTAGGGAAAATTATTATCTCGAAATTTGTTTATTGTACGAATCCTAAACTTGCCTTATACTACGTATATCGCAAGTTAAAAGGCGCAAGCAACTAAAAATTGACAAAAGAGGTACTAACGGGTAAAAAAGGCAAAGAAAGGCACTAAAGGGTGAAAAGGGCAAACAAAAATTTTTTTATCAGGATGACATGAATCGTGAATCGATTACGCAAAAAAAAGGCAAAGTTAGCTAAATCCTTTCCCGTGTTATGGCATAAATCAAAAACAAAGAGATGTCATGTACTGGCGGGCAAAATTTACCGTGTAGTCAGACGCTTTTCGAAAATTACATTTTTCAGCGAATCTATAAGTAAGAGATTGTTGGCCTATACCTAAGCTACGTCATGAACAAATTTAAAATTTAATAAGCCATGTTGTTTTTTATTTACAATTGTTTGTGGTCGTGTCACGTACGGACACAAAACGTCACGTGTGATAAAATGAACAAAAAATCTATAAGAAATAACGAAAATTTTCTTGGGAATCCACATTCTTGCATTCCACAACTTTGCCCGACGAGTCTATGAAATGCAATCTAAAAATTCCTACCACCGCTTTAACATTATCCTCTTTAAACTTTGTCTCTCGTAAGAAAAACTTCTTCCGTTTTTTCATGGAATGCATCTTCAGCCTTAAACAGATGTGCAGCTTTTTCCATGCAGCGAAATTAAATTACACAGGTTCTTATGGGATCAGATTCACTCAAAGTCTGCATGCAGCGCAGCTCTGCACGATGTCTCTATTTCTAAATTTGCTGCCTAGTTTCATTGCAGCCACAACTGAAAAAAGAAAATTGTACCTGTCATTAAATTTTGTGAAAATTATTTTAATACCTTATCATGGAAGAAAAATTAATTGAACTTATTAAAGAAAACAAATTTATTTACGATAAAAGTAGCTGGTGTTATAAAAATATTTACTTAAATAAATAAATAAATCGCGTGGCACAACGGCTCATGAAGAACCAGGGCCTAGTGACTAACAACTCGCAACCATTCCTGTGTGCGCCTTTCGACAGGAATGGAAGGGACCTACAATTTTATGCCGAATCCGAACGGCTAGACGAGAAGCACTTATTCGTGACAAGTGATACTCTTGGAGGATTTGTCAATTCCTCGCAAGAGGCAGTAGCGCTGAAAAAAAACTTATTTAGTTTTTAGATGGACGAGGCTGGGAAGCGATCCTCCAGCGTGCTGAGCTTAAATTGTGGCTGAATATATCGAAACAGCCAACCCAGACTTCTATTCTTCTTTTATTTCAAGGAGGCTATAATCTGCTTTCCTGTGGAATGATCCTGCTCAAAAGCTGCTATTTGCTGAGCTTACATTGTAGCTGAAATTATTCTCAAAGAATCTACAAGTCAACGTTAGGAAAAGTCTACTAGCCTAGTCTATTTTTGTTTTCGTTTGTGTTTCCTACCTTCTTTTGTTTGGATTTGGGTTATATTGATCGCACTTTTCATGTTCATATTTTTTCAACATCATTCAATTTTTTTTTTAGATTCCTATACCTGACCTTCATACATACATAGAACCTCATAATTATGCTTTTAGTTTCCGATATTCTCGTAGCATCTGATTTATATACTTCAAAATTCACTACCACATTTATTTTTGAGGTACTAGGTACTAATCTTCAAAGCTGAAATTTCAACATTTAACATTCCTGAATTGTTTTTTTAGTTTTTGTTTCATACCTTCCCTAAATTATTTACAGCAATCAAATTGAAAAATAGGTGGAGAACCCTGAGGGATAAAATTTACAAGGAATTTAAAAACTGTCCTCCTAGTGGCAGCAGAGCCATAGTCCAAAAAAAAAAAAAATGGAAGTGGATGGAGCAATTAATGTTTCTCAACATTTTTTCCCACACCAACACAAGGTTTGGACAATCTAAATATGTATCTATAACGTAGACAAAAACTTATAGACTATCTATACTTTACTTATAGTACTTCAGGAAATTTTCCTAGAGATGAATTTTGCAACATAATAGAAGAAGAAATAATGACGCCACCTGAAGATTTGACTGGAAACACTGATGTTACCGATGCAGATATGCAGTTTCCTGGTCCCTCATCATCAAATGTCAAAAGAACCAAATAGACGAAGAGTGGACGATCTTCTCATCGAAGCCCAAAAAGAAATGTCGCAGGTGGCCAGTTTGGCAAAAGAAATTTTTTCACAGCCACACCAAGAAAAAAAACCTGCCGACCATTTTTTTGAAGGTTTTGCAAAGCAGGCTAATGAAGCCCAATTGAGCCCAGCGAAATTCGCCGAACTACAAATTGAAATCTTAAAAACTTTTCATAAAGTTGTAAATGATATTCAATAAAAAGACTGTTTTTATGATAATTGTTTTATTCATTTGCTTAGAACAGGAAATCTTAAAGATCGTCTCTCATAGAAAATGCACATCGAGGTGGATGGAACCTTGAAAATAGTCTACTTGGACGCATTCTTGTCGCCAGCCTCCTCTTGATAGCAGTTCGTCCGAATCCGAATACTGGTCCACATAATTTTGGGGACAGAAGTTGGACATATCGTTGCTTTAACAATTTTGTCCGCATTTTTTGGGTGAACATTAAGAAAATCACTTATGGCTCTCCATTTGGCTGTTGCAACACCAAATGTATTTTCTATTTTCACTCGTGCCCTTGACAACATCTTATTAAAATTTTCTTTGTCCGCCGTCAATAACCTCCCAGGATACGGTCGCATAATGTTTTTTTTTTTTAAGTGAAAAGCTGCATCTGCTACAAAATAAAATGGAAACTCAACGTTGGTGTTCGGCAGTTTCTCTGGTGTAGGAAGATTAATATTTCCTTGAAGGATTGCACTACCAAAACCACTTGCTTGCAGGGCACCCCCGTCGTCGCTCTGGCTTCATATGCCACTATGTCAACAGCGGTAAATGTATAGTTGCTGTCACAAACAGCGAGGAGAACAATGCTAAAATATTGTTTATAATTAAAAAAAAGTGATCCAGACTTCGGAGGACACTTTATTTCAACATGTTTGCCATCTATTGCTCCAACTACATTAGGCATCCCTGTCTATTCATAAAAATCTTTTGAGATCTGAAGCCATTCTGTCTCATTGGTTGAGCTAGGTAGATCCTTGCCAACTCGTCCCAGATTGCTTCGCATGTTTCAAGGATGATTTCAGCAATGGTACAAACACCTACTCGAAACGACCAAGCCAACATTTGACGACAAACTCCGTGTGCTAAAAATGTGAAAAAAGAAAATTTGAAAATCTCGTATTCAAATTCAAAAAAGAGCGAACTTTTTTTTGAATATGTCACAACTTTATAACGGCCAATTTGCAGAGAATCTTAATTAGAATCTATGCGTTCAAGAATTATTCTTACATAAAAAAATTATTCTTAACTAAAATTTCGTAACTACTTCCATACCGAAAGTCAAATTTTGTGCTATTGGTCCAAATCGAAATTGGTCAACGCCACATTCAAGTGCGTACTAATTAGAACCCAGGCATGTATAAATTATTTTCCTACGATAGATACTCTTGGAGATACACGCATTCCAAAAATCATTTTTTTAGTTAGTTAAAATACATGAAAATGGCTACGTTTTAAATTAAAAATTATGTTTAGCTTATGGCGATATTATAAAAATAGAAACGTGGATCTTATTTTCAGCATGTACGGCAATATTTCTTGAGTGTCTCTTTTCTTTTACTTTGGTAAGCCTAGAACGCTGCTGATGTGAAACGGAACACATCCCATACAAAAATGACATGATGAAATCATAAACGAAAAATTTCGTTGTGCTTTTCGTTCTGCGTTACGCTGTTCGACCAGCGAAATTGATTTTATCAGATTGATTTGACAAATCTCCACCCTCTTTTCACACAGAATTAAGTGGCTGAACCATTAATTGTGTGCGGAAAAAGACATTTGGGTTATTTCGTGTTTTTATTTTTTGTGTATTTCATTACAGCATGGCTTTTTTGGCCTTTTTTTTGCGATTCGCATCAGCAGCGTACTAGGCTTTAGCTTGAAAATAAAAACTTTGAATGACGGTAGGAAGGATGACACACGTCGAGCCTCTCACAGTTTTAGCGATTCTAGCCTTTTGAAAATCCTCGCTTTGTTTTGTCTTGTAATACAAGGAAAGAAGGTCATTGCTTCTGTTTTTGATCTGCCTGCAATCATTGAAAGGAACCATTTTAAGATCCCAGGCTGGCTTTATCAAAATTAATAAAATCTTCTTTCTTAAGCTGTGCAATCTCATTTTAAATTTGGTGTAATTAATTCCCTTCGAAATCCTTATTAAAGACACGAGGCTGTAAACTTCCAAGTACCTTCTTAAAGTATTTCTGTATACCACAGTACACAGCATCCACTTCTTGCACTTGTAAATGTCTTGATGATTCAGAATACTTGTACGTAATTGTGACAATATTTGTATTACATTCCATAAGTTTAAGAATATGTAAAGTATTGAATATTTGTCGAAGCTCTTCATCGGAAAATTTTGTAAAATAATTATGACAGCAACTGATGTTTGCAACTTGGACACATTTTAATTTTGCGTTCTCTACGCTTTTGGCCGTTTACATCATACATTATACCCAAGTCTAGCGCAACAATTGTGATTTCGTATGATATTGAAAAAATTGAATTTTCGTTTTAGCACAACCAAATTCATATCTTTCTGTTCAATAAGGTACAAATTGTAACGCAAATAATTTGAATATTGAACAAGAAAGAAATATGATGGTTTGTTTTTAAAGATATACCATGAATTGTTCAATATGGATAGAGTTCCATGACATATTTGATCAAGTAATTCATCAGAACAAACGCCTATCCAACGTAAAGAAGATGCAATATTTAAAGAATAACCTCAGAGGAGAAGCAGCCAAGCTTTTGAGCCACATAGAAGTCAGTAACGACAATTACAAGATGTCGTGGGACTTAATAAATGAAAGGTACAACAATAAAAGAAAGCTACTATCGGCTTATTTAAATATGTTACTTAACCAGTCAAAGCTTGAGACAGAATCATCCACCTGCTTGAAGAGATTCCACGACACGACCAAAGAGTGTATGTATGGAATAGAATGCGTTGGAATCAGCACATCATCATGGGATCCTATTATTGTACACCAACTTATTCAAAAGCTTGACAATGAGTCTAGAAAACTATATGAGCAATCAGTCCCGAGCTCAAAAGATATTCCAACATTAGAGCATTTTTACTCATTTCTCAAAACCAGATTTGAGTCTTTGGAAGCCGTTGGAGAGAGCAGCAGGCAAAAGCCGAAAATACAAATGCGAAGTTCAGTACGAAATTATATGGCTGTAAATGAACGCTTATGCAAAGGTATCAGTATTAGGTGCTACAAATGTTGCAACATATTTGGGAAAAATGCAACTAGAAATTCAGCCTCAATTCCCGTCATCTTTCAAAGTTAAGATTGAAGCATTTATTCTGGCAAAACTAACAAAACAACTTCCAAACACCCATTTTAATCAGACCATACCTTGGAAAGACTGTGTCTTAGCTGATCAAACATTCAACAAACCAGGCCCAATTGATCTAATAATTGGGCGCCGATGAATACACAAACATTATTCGCAAAGGTTTGCGAAAAACTTCCGATGGAATGCTGGCACAAGATACGGAGCTAAGATGGATCATTTCCGGAAAATTATCACTACCACAGAAACAAATAAAAATAGTTTCAATGATTTCTAAACTGGATTTAAATAGTTTAGAGAAACAATTGAGTCAGTTTTGGGAGATAGAAGAACCGCAGAGGGAGACAATAGTTGAATCTTCGGATAATATTTGCGAAACACACTACAAAAAAAACCCATCGGCGAAACAAAGATGGCACCTATACGGTAAGGATTCCATTTAAACACAACAAGAAGGTATTAGGTGTTTCAAAAGGGCGAGCTACAGCTAGACTGCTACAACTCGAGAAAAAACTCAGAACACATGTCAAACTAGCTCAGGAATACAGAAAATTCATGTCGGAATATTTAACGTTGGGCCACATGAAATTAGTAAAACCAAATACTACCAAAGAAGAAGTTTATTATTTACCACACCAAGCTGTTATAAAAGAAGACATTTCTACAACAAAATTAAGAGTTGTTTTTGAAAAACAAGCAATGGGATAAGCTTAAAATCAACGTAAATGACATGATGACAGGAGCAGACACTATCGTTTAAGCGAAGAAAATGCAACGTGATCTGTGTCAAATAACAGAAGCAGGGGGTTTAACATTAAGGAAGTGGACGAGCAACTACCACTCCTTATTAAAGTCAATACCAGAGGACCGACGAGAGAAAGGTATTCTCGAAATTTCCGACAATGAGCCAATAAAGGCCCTTGGAATTCATTGGGCTCCGAAAAAAGATCAATTCCAAATGAAAGTGAGAACATCACCAATTGGTACAACCGTAACGAAGAGATTGTTATTATCAGAGATTGCCAAAAATTGAATTATACGGTTTCTGCGATGCAAGCGAAAAGGCGTTTGCTGCGGTCGTTTACAGCAAAGAAGTAACACAAGAAAGAAACGTAGTCATCAGACTCTTGACTGCCAAATCAAAGGCACCAGTAAAACTATGGTCAGACTCTTAAATCATCTTAGCATGGATGGTGACTCACAGAAAAAAGAAGAAGGTATTTGTGGCAAACAGGGTAGCAGAAATTCACGAGCTGACTAAGCCTGAGCAATGGTATTACGTTAAAACGAATGAAAATTCAGCTGATTGCGCTTCACGAGGAGTTCAATCTTACGAACTAAAGGATCACTTGCTCTGGTGGAATGGTCCAGCATGGATGAGTCAGACCAAGTCAGAAGAATATACTGTAGCAACAACTATGAAAACAAAAGAAATGTGCTTGAAAACCAATCTATATGACTCTACAATAATAGACCGCTTTTCATCATTCAGAATACTTCTTCGAGTAATTGCATACTGCAATCGATTCACAAATAAGTGTAGACGAACAATAGAGAACTACGAATCAATATCACTTAGCACTGATGAGATAAATTACGCTCACATCCAAGTCATGCGTTTAGTACAGCAAATAGAGTTTGGTGAAGAAATATTAAGGCTTAAACAATCAAAGTCACTTCAGCCAAGAAGCAGAATAATACAGTTGATGCCTTATCTTGATGACAATGAGATATTACGAGTAGGAGGAAGGCTAGAAGAATCACTTCTCGCTTATGACGAAAAACATCCAATTATTTTGCCTAGGAAAAGTCATTTGACTACACTTATAATAAGTGACGCCCACATTACATGGTGGAAACCGACTTACAATGGCTTTCGTACGAAGACAATATTGGATCAAAGAAGGACGTAACACACTTCGTCATCAGATTCATAAATGCGTAAGATGTGCTAGAAATAGAGGAAAACTAGCAGGAGAACAAATGGGACGGTTGCCAGCATTCAGAATAGTTCCTTCAAGACCATTTACTCACACGGGAGTCGACTATGCTGGTCCCATTATGTCCGATCATCGAGAACCAGAGGGCTTTTATCGTTTAAATGATACATAGCTGTATTCGTGTGTATGACGACAAAAGCAGTGCACATTGAAGCAGTAAGTGATTTGACAACCGAAGCAGTCTTAGCCGCGTTCAAAAGATTCACTGCCAGGCGGGGCTTGAGCGCTCGTATTGACAGCGACTGTGGAACGAATTTTTTGGGAGCGCAAAAATCACTAGAGGTAGATATAAAGAAGGCAAATCAACGCAGTGAACAACACATAGCACAGCTATTCGCATCTGATGGTATACAATGTTACTTCAATCCAGGAGCTCCTCATTTCGGAGGAGTATGGGAATCAGCAGTGAAGTCCATAAATTATCACATGAAAAGAGTAATCGGAGAGGTATCACTAACTTTCGAAGAAGTAACTACAGTACTCTACCAAATTGAAGCCTGCTTAAATTCACGTCCAATATGCCAACTAACGAATGACTCTCAAGATTATAACGTCCTAACACCGGGCCACTTTCTCATAGGGACAGCATTAAATAATATTCCACAGCCTGAAGAACATATCAAGAATATTAATCTATTAAAACGATGGAGGTTAATGGACAAATTAACTAGAGACATATGGAAGGTATGGTCATCAGAATATCTGCATCAATTACAAAAACGAACAAAATGGCAGATACAGTTCTTCAACATCAAAGTTGGAGAATTAGTCCTTTTAAAAGATGAAAATCTTCCACCAACTAAATGGCTATTAGGAAGGGTAACGAAGACACATTCAGGCCCGGACAACAGAGTAAGAGTTGTAGACATAAGATGCAAGGGCACTAATGTACTAACTAGACCCATTACAAAAGTATATAAACTACCAATGGAAAAAAATGAGCCAGCTGAAGTACAAACCACTGTGACGCACATAAATGTTCACTTAAGTTGCCGAAATTCAAACGAAATGGATAGCAGTACACAAAAACAATCATCTATAAAACGTAAAATTAATCCTGTAACAGGATATAATAATTTGATACAAACGATAAAACAACCAAAACTTACAGAAAATTGCAACATACATAAGACACATGTGTCCACTACTAAGCAACATCGAATAACGTTAAAAGAATATCACAATTGAGTATATGAGCAAATAAAAACTTTACTCATAATTTTCTTTCTTCTTTTATGTTGTAAATGGGGAAAAGCGGAATACAACATCTCACATCCACCAGCTGGCCTGTACATAGAACATATGGGGAAGCTAAGGTTCAACAAGGTACCCTCAGAGTTGAAATCAACTATGCGATCAACATTACGAGGAATAGAAATAACATCGAAAAAATAATTTCGAAAATGGTTGACACATGTCAGCAAGCAAAACTGTATGAAAAAGAAATCCACTGCCCAATGCTAAAACACCATCTTCAGGAGAAGGAAGCAGATAATGTGGCATCGAAACCTAGAGACTTTACAAACCCCTCAAAAATTGCGAAAGAGGCGAGGACTGTTTGGCAACATTTTGCAAGACATATTTGGGGTGAACGATGGGGTATATGGAGACTTGAACGCGTTACAACAGAATCAACAGAACCTCATACAAGCCAACCAGCACCAGACAACTCTAATGCTTACAACAACAGTTCAATTAAAAGATATGGAAGCTGCAACGAATTTTAAACTACAAAAATTTAATGAAAAACTCAATCAAGTCAACCATCCAAACGGCATCAAAACACTTACCACCATACAGTGTTGCCGTTTTGACCTGTTTCATGTCAAATTGGACAAGATTTCATCGCTGTTGACATGAAATGAAATACATATCTTGTCAAAAGTGTTTTGACTTGTTTTTTGACTTTATTCAATAATTCAATATGCAACTTAACTTTTTGTTGAAATATTTTAAAATACATTTCAACTTCAATGCAGGCCTAAAAATTCTAAAATTCTCAAACAGATCAGCATGCTTTCTGTCGACACATGCCTTTCCCAAAATAAAAGCTCATTGCGTCTAGTTCTGGAAGAGATGAAGGTTGAGCCTGATTCAAAGAAAAGATTTTAAGCCAGTGGAGCAATCTTTGTTTCATAAAATGGAAAAACCTTAAAGAGGCATTGCCTTTCTGGTGCGAAGTTTATTCGTATAAGGATGCTAGTGGAGAAAATCCATTTAAAGAGTTGGCGAAGTTTTTTAAATCAATATTGGTTTTGCCAATTTCCAATGTAGAAGTAGAAAGAAATTAAATTTGATCAAAACGAAACGAAACGAAACAAAATGCAGCTGTTATTAATTAATTCTCTTTTGACGATAAAAATCATTTGCGCAGTAAAAACTGTTGCAATAACTTTGGAATTTCTGCAGAAGTAAAACAAAAAAGTTGGAACATATATGCTATATACAAAAATATAGATATAACCAATGAAATTGAATGTGATAGCTCAGATTTTGAAGATCTTTAACATTATGTACCTTAACTTAAGTACCTATGTACCTACTTGCATATAATAATAATTTATGAAATATTATTTATTCTAATTAAGTCGTTGAATTGAAGTTCAAATACTTTATGTTTTGTTTAAAATTAATAAAATGTATTTATGTTATCATTAATATTTGGTATTTTGATATTTGACTTTTTTTTACTAGAAACAAAATTTTCAAATATATGACTTTATTTGGAATTTCGACTTGGCAACACTGACCACCATTCAAATTCTTCCTAAACCGCATCAAAAAATGCTGACAAGGAGAAACGAGACACATATCATCGCTCAATGTTTTCTTCCATTGATCACCAGCACAACATTCAACATAGTCAAAATAACGCCAATACCTATTGATGTTCCGATCTGCAATCCACTGTGAGTGGACGTGTGCGGGAGTGGTGAATTACCTAATAAAATATCCCGATTTTTTGATAATTGACTACATTAATCATTCCAAAAGTGTTTATTTCTTCACCGCCCCTTATTATAAAAAAAAACCGCATATTCCAAATCTAAAATATAAAAAAAATTATAAAAATAATATAATTCTTCTGTTCGCACCGCGAAAACAAAAAAAAACAATAGCCCATATAAGTTACAAAAAAAAAGTGCAAGTGCCACAGTACTAGTGCAAAACAACAACAAAAAGTGCACCTTACAAGTAGCACCGCGTGAAACAAAACAAAAATAAATAGCCCATATTCTTTAAAATACCCAAATCAAAGTACAAGTGCCAGTGCCAGTGCATAAAAGAAACAACAAAAAGTGCACCCATGCATCAAAGATGATAATGCTCAACTACAACTATCCATAACACAGCGGTAAATTCCTATCTCTCCTTCCCACATCACTCACGGTGCTTTGGTTTAGTCATTATATGCAGTGTGAATGTATCATTGGTTCGTTCCTTTATTAACCATAGTTAACTATGGTTGTTATGTCAAAAAAAATTGTTGAAGTGTCATTGTTAGATTTAGTTGGAAATTGTTACTTTTCATTTAGGAACAATTTGTTGTTAGATATTGTTGATCTGTCAAGCGAACACTGGAAATTTTTTTTTTATATTTTATTATCAAAATGAATAACCAAGCAGGCAGCTGGAGTGCTGACGTTGAGGCTGTTACTGCAGCTGGCAGCAAAATTCTCCGGAATATTTAAACTGCAACATACCTCCGGAGTTAAAACAACAAATATTTGTTCTGAAAAAAAAAAAAACAAATTAATCACTAATAAACATACACAATTTTGTTGGTAATATTACCATTTGAAGCAGTTACACACAGAATCATATTGTCTTTAAGAGTATACTCTCCTTTTTGGTTCACAATTGCAGTAAATTCCATTTTAATTTTTTAATTTTATTTTTTTTCCAGTCTATTTCACTTCACAAAAAGGTTTGTTTTGATTCTTTTATTTTTTTTTGTAAACAAACCAAACAAACATTAGGTGACTTGACAGATCAACACTTTCAACTCATATCATGGAGATGAGTTGGAAATAGTTACGAATTGTTACTATTTGACACTAATAAACTGAATTTAGGAACGATGTGATGACGTCATATAGTTACAAATCGTAACTATTTTGTAATAAAGGAACGACCATTGTTAACTATAGTTAACCATAGTTAACTATGGTTAATAAAGGAACGCACCACATACCATACAATATATGTCCATACTGTGAAAGGCAGGCCAGCTGTTTTTGCACTTAGTGAAACCCAGGTAGGGGAAAATACCGATCACTCGGAATTCAGCCTACATGGTTATAGCTTAGTGCCTTTATTTTTTTCTCATCATGGTCTCGCCGTGTATGTTCGAAACGATGTTGCTTATCAGCTTCAACCTCAATATGGTTCTTGTTTGAATACAAACTTTAATTTCATGTGGTTTAAATTCACCATCCATAAGCGCATCATCCATACTTGTTTTGTTTATCGTAGTCCTAGTTTGGATGGTAATTGGACTTCCAATGAACTCGATGCACTATCCGACTCCATCCAGAGGGTTATTTCCCATTTTCCGCACAGTAAATACATACATACATAATTCTTCGTGGCTACGCTATTCGGATCAGACAACACCCGAAGGAAGGTACGCCGAGGTTTTTGCTGAGTTAAACAACTTAACTCAGCTTGTTGACGAGCCTACTCGGATTCCTGACGTTGCAGGTCAATCCGCTAACACTCTATGCGTGTTCCTTACCTCTGACCCTAATAAATACACTATTAGTAAATTATCGCCTATAGGCTCATCAGACCATTGTGTCATATCTGCGAATTTCTCGTGCCACCAAAACACAGTTAAAGAAAAAACTCCCAAGAGAACCGTTTGGCTATATAAGAAAGCCAACTGGGATGGTCTCAATGATTTTTTCAGGAGCTTTAACTGGTCACTATGCTTCCTCGATAGTGACATAGATGCCAGTACAGATATGATTACAAATTTAATTCTTTGCGGAATGAGAAATTTTATCCCGAATAGGGTAAAATCTATCAAACCCAAAGAAAACTCATGGTTTGATTCGAGCTGTAAAGAGGTTATCAGGATCAGAGAAGTAAGCTTCCGTTGTTATAAAGCTAACCCTACTGAGGAAAACCGGAAAAAGTTTCAACAAGCTAGAAGGACCTGTAACGTTCATATTCGACGAACCAAATTTTTACATGATCAAAAGTTACGGCAAAAAATACTACAATGTCCCAAAGGTAGTAAAAATGTTTGGTCATTTGTAAAAAACATACGAAACACCACCTCGTCCTCGGTTCCAACGCTCGTCTTCAATGATACTCCTTTTGTCAGCTAACTAGATAAAGTCAATTTGCTTGCAGCACAGTTTGCTGTTAATTCAACGCTGCCAGAAAGTGTTATGACTCCTCCTGTACTCGAGAGCGTAAATGGTTTTATGGGACAAATCTTCTTTCGCACTCGTGCAGTTGCTAGAGTTCTAAAAGATCTCGACGTTCACAAATCCGCTGGCCCGGATAGTATCCCTCCCATTGTTCTGAAGAGGTGTTCTTCAACGCTGGTAAAACCACTGCGTAAGCTTTTCTATCTGTCCTACTCTACTGGTCTCTTTCCGAGTGGATGGAAAACAGCATTTGTCCAGCCAGTCCCAAAAAAAGGCGTGTCTAAGTAAATATCTCGAAGAACGAAATCTTCTTAATGACCGGCAGTACGGCTTACGTAGCAATAGGTCCACTGGTGATCTGATGGTATATCACACCGAACAGTGGCACAAATCTTTACATCGTTTTGGAGAAAGTAAGATTATTGCGCTTGATATTTCAAAAGCATTTGATAGAGTTTGGCATCAAGCTCTCTTATCGAAAATGCGTGCATTTGGTATCGATGAATATCCTCTTCGTTGGATTAGAAATTACCTTTCGGACCACTCAATACAAGTTGTATTGGACGGTTTCAAGTCTGAAATCCACAAAATAAATGCTGGTGTGCCCCAGGGCTCCGTTTTGTCTCCGACCCTCTTCCTAATATTCATAAACGATCTCTTATCTGAAACTTCTAATCCATTAAACTGTTTTGCTGACGACAGTACCCTCAGCTTTTCATATTCGTTTCTTGATTCACATCCATGTCCTTCGGATGTGGAACTTGAACGGCAGCGTATGATAAGCTCATTAAATTCTGATCTTGACAGTATTGTCCACTGGGGAATAAAAAACCGTGTAGAATTTAATGCTTCTACAACTCAATGCTGTCTCCTGTCGTTAAAGCGGAACCCACCCCCAATGCTGCTATCCATGAGGAGCACTTGCATAGAGGAAACTGAACAGCTTTCAGTCCTCGGTATGTGTGTCACAGACCATCTTTTGTGGAACGACCACATATTTTACATCGCCAAAAATGCTGCTAGGTGTTTAGGTTTTCTCCGTCGATGAAAGAAATTTTTCTCCCCCTCCGATCTGGCTGTGATCTACAAAGCCTTTATTCGTCCAAAACTTGAGTAAAACTCCCATATTTGGGCAGGTGCTCCAATAACCCACTTGAGTCTATTGGATAGAATTCAAAAGAGAGCTCTTAAAATGATAGGTGAAAGAACTTTAATGGAAACGTTTACATCTCTGGAGCACCGTCGAAATGTTTCATGCCTTTCGTTATTTTACCGTTATTTTAACAAACATTGCTCTAGTGAAATAGCCAGTTGCATTCCTCCCCTTAAACAATTCAACCGTAATACTCGCGCTTCTAGGAATGCCCATCAATTTACCCTTGAGCCCAACTTCGGACGTACTGTTAAGTACAGAGATTCTTTCTTTAGTCGCACTACACGAATGTGGAATGCTCTACCTAGCTTTATCTTCCCCTCCCATTATGATCTACAGACATTCAAAACCAATGTACATCGGTTTCTCCTTTCAAATCCCCTCCAACCTACCTAATCACTCGTGCTGTGTTTATCACTTTAAGGATATTCATAACCCCTTAAGCGCGCGCTTAATATAACAAAAAAACACGAAAGAATAGCAATAATTCATACATCATACCAGTCATTACAAATGCAATCATTGCGACTAATTATAATAGCCAGACTTATTTTGAGCTCTCAGAAAGAGAATTCCTTCAATGTACAAATCAGGAAACACACCAATTTATATGTGCTCCAACGGTCATAAGCAGAATCGATACAAATTCCAATTGCATCATTGACGATATATACCAGAGACAGGAGAAAACGGCCTGCGTATATACTGAGATAAAAATAGCTGGAATTGTATTCAAACAGGTATATCAAATGAATACATGGTTATTCATTGCAAATGAACGAAATACAGCAGGAGTTATATTGAAATAAGCAATGGTTGTATCATCAAGACAAAACTGAACGTTCTAACAGCAGAAATCAGAGATGCAATTAACATCAAAGCCTCGTACAATCAGCCTCTCAACTTCAATATCACTCAACTCAAACTCATAGATGAACCAACAACACATCGTTTGCATCAAGAAGCCGTTCTGAAATCAGCAGATCATTTCTCCACAATTATACAGGAAGAAAAGGATATGCGGGTCACACAAGTGCATACATGGAAAATACTAAGTCATCATGTGCTATCAGGATCGCTTACCCTAGCCATTACGACAGTAGGCCTATATTTTATATTAAAATATCGACGAAGAAAAGTTCACAATATTTTCAAGTCCAAACACCAAGAAAGCCAGTCACAACACCCATTGACGACTATCATACCCGAAGCTGCGCCCAGACGATTCTAACTCCCTTCGCCTTCCGAGGGCCCGTAAAATGTTTGCACATGAAACATAATAAAACAATAAATAAAATAGTACACGGCTAGTGGGTCAATTCAAACTGAAATCATAATCAGCATTACTGTGGTAACAGGTGTGTACCCCAGAAATGCAACCCAGAAATGACCATACTACGTCGTGCTCTAGTTTAAGTGACAAATAAATTATATAAATAGCTTATTATTTTATTTTGATTATTTTGTTTACATATTTTAAGTATAAATAGAAGAAATAATTTAAATAAAAAATGAGTTCTGATTGTGAATTCAACCGTGGATATACAGTCTTTTATTTTACTTACTTGAGCTATTCATTAGTTCATACCACACGTTATCTAGATTTTGTTTGACATTTCAAACGTATCTCAGTATTATTTATAGAAACCCAAACAAAATTCCCTTGCAATCAGTCAAAATTCGCAAAATATGATTTCACACATTTAATTTTGTGCTTCTTTCCCATTAAAAAAAAGCCGGAATGAAATAACGAATGCAGTTCACTTATTTAAATAATACATTCTCTTACTACCTTCTCTTGGTTTTTAGTGTTGTCAAATGCTTTGGTTATGCTTTAACCAGTATTTTCGAGCTCAGTGAACATAGTATCAAATATGTATTCAAAAAATATTTTTAAATATCTGTAAACTGCATACTTTTTTTGCCGAATGTTATTTCTAATGCTACGACATAAGCCATTAAGAAAGCTGTAGAGTCAATTGATGACATTTCGAATAACTGCCTTAAACTTGTATCAGAGGTAGACAATCCTTTCAAAAAGGTTTTGTCAATGCACTATTTTTGACGTTCAATAATTTAATAAACTTCTATTTTGATAAGTACAGACATCGAATTGGAATAAATTGTTATAATTTATCTTATTTAAACTGTACTTAAGCAAAACATGAGTTTAGCGAAACCAATATGAAAACGCCCCAATAATAATTTGTATTATGAGAATTCCCTTGAAAAATGTTACCATATTTTTATTGTAAATCTACTGTTCCTTTATTGTGAATTTCTGTGATTTTCTGTGCATTTTGCTCGACACGAATATAGGTTTCATTCGGTTTCAAAACGGCACGTATTCGGATCTAGGGCACATAAAGTAAACGAAGCGTTCACACATATTCGGTTCATTTTCGGTTTTTCTGAATTGATTTTTTTTTTTTTCTTGATACATTTTATTTAATTTTAATTATTAGTGAGTACAAACCGAATATGAACCGTCTGTGTGTGAAGAGGTATTGACGAAAACCGAAATCGAACTGAATACAGACCGAACCGAATGAAACCGAGTGTGTGTGAAACGAGCCTAATAAATGTGTTTTTTGAGAGAGTGACTAGCAACTCATTAAAAGTTTCACACGGAAAACACAAACAAAATTCTCTATAATAATTTGTTTTGTTATTGTTTAGCTGAGCTGATATTCACTTTCTCAAAAAACACGGATTATAACAATAGCTATGAGATTATTTAAAGTAAAAACGGCAATTTTATTTATTAAAATCGTGAATACACTTCACCTACCCCTATTACCGTTAAAGTTGTTTAAATCGAGTCCATAAAGTGGATTTTTGTCAAAGTGGATTTTTACAAAAAATATTTTTTACAAAGAAAGGTAAAATTCATTACATAACTAGGGAGTATTTTGTGTATTTTTCCTTTTTTTTATTGAAATCTAACTTCTGGTGGTTGATAATACGAAAGGCTTTAATTTTGTTTGCTATTTTGTGATACCTTAAAAAAATTTCACCAACATTTAGACTGAGACCCCCCCAAACAAAATCCTGCGTACGCTACTGACGTTCATAGGTATTTATTTTAAGAAAAATATGTTCATATGAACCCAAGATACATAACATATATTACAGGTAATAGGTCCGTTCCTTTACTTTAAATTTCTGTGATTTTCTGTGCATTTGTGTGATTTTCAGTTCAAAGCCGTTCCCGTACTCAATAATTTGACAGTTTTTTACAAAAAACAACGCTCACGAGAGAGTAAATAATTTCCCCTACCTGTGATTTTCAGTCCGAGAAATTTCTTCGGACTGAAAATCACAGCACAGCAAAATGTCAATTTGAGAGCAAAAGAATGAAAGCCAAACATCGTGCCTTACTTGTCCAGCACATTAGGTAATACGGAATTTGGTTGAATTTGCGTTCCCGTACTTTGGCACAGTTATGATATTTTTGAGAATATATCAACGTTGCTCTCCAAGATCTGACAGTTTGTGATTTTCTGTGTACAAAGTAAGGGATCGGACCTAATATCACTACCGTTTTCATTTTTGTTCAGTTCTGCGCATGTTGTCAAAATCAATAGTAAAAAAATTAAGTTTCAAACAATCACAACAAATTTGTTTTTGTTTACTGTGTACTTACAGAAGGGGCAGCCAACTTGAAATTAAACAAGCTGCGCCTGATAATACCTTATATACATAATTGTGTATTGTGATATGAACCTACCTACTAATTGTAATTATTTTCGTAATGTTTCTATATCACACATGAAGGAAAATTCTAAGTATGGAGCCCCCAATTTCGAACTCAAAATTTTTTTTTGTTCAAACTTTATTTTTTGACGGGAGCACTCATTCCACTCAATAAACATATGTATTTTCTATTCTTGTATATAGTTAGGGCGTTAAGGCCATATTTTTGCACTTTATTCTGACGGGATGAGCTTTGGTACACTAATAGTCCACATTCTAAGTTTAATTTTAAGAAAGTGTGGCAAAACTGGTAGACCGGAGATGTAAGGGTTGCCTTAACACGACATTTCACATAAATTAGCCTATAAATCGAGAACCAGACATCGGTTGATGTTGTGGAAGGTCTCGTTGGATTTAGAATACATAAAACCATAGGAATATGTTCATTTTTTGACCCCTCCCTCACCCTTGTACGTGGGGGGAGAAAAATACCCTCGGCGGATAAAAAAAATAAATCGGCTGGCACAACGGCTCATGAAGAACCAGGGCCTAGTGGCTAACAACTCGCAACCATTCCTGTGTGCGCCTGTCGACATGAATGGAAGGGACCTACAATTTTATGCCGAATCCGAACGGCTAGACGAGAAGCACTTATTCGTGACAAGTGATACTCTTGGAGGATTTGTCAATTCCTCGCAAGAGGCAGTAGCCCTGAAAAAAAAACTTTTTAGTTTTTAGGTGGACGAGGCTGGGAAACAAACCCAGACCTACAGCGTAACAGTCGAACGCACTAACCATTACGCTACGGGCTACTACCCTCGGCGGATAAGGGTTTTTATTTGTCAGAAAATAATGGTTATAAAATGAATATTCGTAAAATTTTAAAATGAGCTTCGACGTAGAATTTCATACTCTACAGCATATCCGAAGGCCATTTTCATCCATGTATTAGTTTTTTGTATATTCGCTTTCAAAATGGGGGATGGGAAGGTGGAAGTATATAAAACCACTATATATTTATCTTGGTATAATCAAAGCATATGGCACTTGACCTTAGGGAAATTTTTAATGCCTAATCTTATGCAATCAATATAATTTCAATATAATTTCCCGAGAAAAAGTTATAACCTTTTAGTAAAATTATGACTAAGTTTTTAATGAAACGAGCATAATATTACCAAATTTCAAGGGTATGGTGATGAAACTTGCCACACATGTCTCATTTGCCGTAATAAGTAAGAATCAAAAGAGTCCATAAAAATATCTGAGGCTAAAGGGTGTTTTTTTGAGTGAAACATAAAAGTGTAAAACTATGCCCCGTAAACCCCCACCAGAACTAGTACGTTGATGAAAGTTGGTAGGAATGTTTTGTATAGTATTGTTACCAAGAATAAAAAAGAATAAATCAAATATCTAATGTCAAAGGTGGTTTTTGAGGGAAAATGTTTTATCTGCTCTACTCAAAAAATACATTAATTTTTCCATTAAAACGACGTTTACTTTCTTCTGTGCTCAAAACGTAAAAGCTCTTAAGTCGACTTAAGTGGTTATAGCTATTTATCGCTTTCTTACATATTTTGTCCACAACCTGTATTTCTCTCTTATCCCTGTTGATATATCTTTAAAAACGAGGAAGTTATGACCGTTTGTAAAATATCTTAAGTTTACTTCTTAGGTTCTTGCAAAGGTCAAATAACTTAAGTAGATGATGGCTCATCTTATGTATCAATTTATTTATTTTTTTCACTTATACGAATAAATTATTTTGGTAAAACATCTAAGGTTAGGTTTATGTTCGATATTAATCAACAAAGTATGATCGCTTATAATGTTTTACCACACAAAATTTCCTGCATTTAAATTTCTTACATAGACTTTATTAAAGATATGTAAATACTAACTGTCGCCACCCGTTGCCTTTGCTTCAAACCTTTCTGCTGCATATTCTTTTCGAAATACGAACGTTTTTGTGTTTTATCTCGGATTATATTAATTATTTACAGTCATTTGATGAACAAAGACTTTTTACTGGAAATTTCAATTGAAATAATGGAGGTGTTCATTAATGGGACTTTAAATATAACTGAGTTCCAGAAATCATGAAGAAAACCAAATTTTAACTGAGAATTTAAAACAGTTTGTTAAATTTAATTTTCTTTTAGCTAACTAATATTTAAAATTAATTTAACTGAGTGTGAAGAAAATGGGCATTAATGTGGTAAATGTCGGTAATGTGGTTGGGTATAATAATACACCAACGAAGCCAACGGTTTGTGCATTAAATAGTGTCGGGAAAATTATCAGCGACATACTGTATTTTATGGACTATTAGTATAATTGTGAAAAATTCAGTTATTTAAGGCATGTTGCAACTGTTATGATTTTAAGGTTTGTTTTATGTTGCCTTTTTAGGTGCAGGTTTTGGTGACTTTGAGACAGGACGGCGACGACAACCTGCGACTTAAACCGTTCAAAGTTGGAACTTTTTTTTACAAAAAAAAAAAAACAACTTCTTTCCAACCAAAATTAACTTTTAACAAAAAAAATAATTTTTTTACAAACAAAATTATCTTGTTTACAAAAAAAAATTAACTTTTTCGCTAAAAAAAGAATAACTTTTTATAAAAAAAAAACGTTTAACTTTTTAAAAAAAAAATCAACTTTTTTTACAAAAAAAATAAACTTTTTAACAAAAAAAATAACTTTTTTACAAAAATATATTATTTTTTTTGCAAAAAATTGCAAAATTAACTTTTTTTAAAAAAAAAATTAATTTTCTTGCAAAAAATTGCAAAGTTTTACAAAAAAAATATAATTATAAAAATTTATTTTTTACAACAAAAAATAACTTTTTATAAAAAAAATTACTTTTTTACAAAAAAAAGTGAACTTTTTTACAAAATAAAAAAAACATGTTTACAGGAAAAAAAAAACTATTTTCATGTAAAAATAAATATCTTTTTTTACTTGCTTAAACATTAAAAAGTGATGAGAAATTATTCAATTATGGTTTATTTTTTTACTATAAATTATATTTCTTTACGCTCATCTGACTGGCTAACGCTGCTAGGATAATAAGCTAAAATCGGAAGCTCCTAAACGAAACATCGGAAAAATATAGGGGATGTGTCGGAAGGTAGGCCTTGAATAGGCCTAAAATTTGTAGGGTTGCCACTTTTCCAGAAGTAAGATAGTATATTAAAATCGTAAAACAGCCTCCTGCACCTAAACGAAAAATCAAAAAAATACAGACAATATATCAGAAGATAGGCCATAAATAGGCGGCCATAAAGAACGGACTTTTGATAGATTGTACCGTCAACACCAGCGGTACAATCTATCAAAAGTCCGTTCAATTGCTTGCATATGCGGATGACATAGACATTGTCGGCAGAACGAAGCGAGCTGTGGCAGGGGCATTTGAGAGCATTGAATCGGAGGCGGCTAGAATGGGATTGGCGGTTAATGAGGACAAGACGAAGTAAATGCTGTCATCGAGAGAGGAATCTCAACATCGTCGACTCGGGCAAAATATCACGATGGACAGATATAACTTCGAAGTTGTCAAGGACTTTGTCTACCTGGGCTCCACTATTACATCGCAGAATGACATCAGTGCAGAGATCAAGCGAAGAATTACTCTTGCCAACCGCTGTTTCTTCGGTCTAAGAAGGCATTTAAGTAGTAAGGCCCTCTCTCAGAAAACCAAGGAGACTTTATACAAAACCCTAATCATCCCGGACCTGTCTTATGGGTCAGAAGCATGGACACTGAAAGATTCGGATAAAAATCTGCTAGGGTGCTTTGAGAGGAAGATTCTTTGTGTGATTTTCGGTCCGGTGTGTATCGAAGGAGTATGGAGGAGAAGATTCAACGACGAGCTATACGGGCTATACAGCGACGTTGACCTGGTCAAAAAGCTGAAAATACAGCGGCTAAGATGGCTGGGGCACGTGGAGCGTATGGACAGCAACGCACCTGCCCGACGAGTCTTCGAATCCAACCCCGATGGGTACGCAGCAGAGAAAGAACCCGTAACAGGTGGCGCAATCAAGTGAATGACGACATCAAAGCTCTCGGTGTGCGCAACTGGAAGCGGCTAGCTAGGGACAGAGCTGGCTGGAGGGGCTTGTTAGTTGAGGCCGAAGCCCATCCTGGGCTGTGAGCGCCATCAAAAGTAAAGTAAGTAAGTAAGCCATAAATAGGCCTAAATTGGGTATGATTTTAAGGGTTGTTACATTCTCTAAAAGTAGCTTTTTTTGGAAGTGGTGGGTGAGGTTATAATTATATAATTAAATTAAATACATATTTACGCTCAGCTCTGAATCAGATGAAATAACATAACATGTTCGACGGGCGCCTTTGGCAACCTATCAGTATGCTATAATATAAACTATATACTACTCGTACACTGATGTTTACACATCATCCCCTTGAGTCCTGGTACTCACACATTTCTTTTTCTATTCATTATTTTGTGCACTTTCCCTGTTGGTTGGTATGCCTTATGTTGATGTATTTTACTAATTTCTGAAAAAAAAAAACTAAAACTAATGTTTTGTTGGATAATTTTTACCGGAAAATTTTACAAGCTAGCTATGTTTAAGAACACATTTTGTTAAAACAATGACATCAAGTTGAAGGGGTAACCAGAAAACCCCATCGAAATCTGCCGGGCTTTGTAACAGAACTGCAACAATAGGGCATAAATAGTTACCTCACTTGATGGAGGCCACTTCAGAAATCTTTCCAACAAAGAAAAAATTAAACAAAATATTTTATTTTGTAGGGCCACCATTCTGATACAAGATCTCTATTAGAAGGCTTATACAAATGATTCAGATTTTTTAAATAATCGAGACCAACCTTCACCTAGTCATCACTGAAAGCTTCTATGAAGACGTCATCATCTTCAAAATATCTACTGAGTTCACAAACTTGTTTGAAGTAGTTAGGTCCAAAGTCCAAACGTTTCCGACGAGGTTCAAGCCAGGTTAAAAGGGTGGTCCCAGTAAAAGTTCCATTTTTGTATTCTAAATCCAGATTTTACCTGACTTCGAAATGTGGATAGGGCCTTGTTGAAACATCGAAGGTACAAGTCTTAAAATATAAGAATGCTTTGGAAATCCGCGTTCCAACAAACATTAATTAGCTATATTCACTCATTGTAGTAGGTCTTAATTTCGATTCGATAGCGCCATATTGGGTTATTGTTTCCCACTCAAAACTGGGCGACCTCTCTGCAAAAAGATCGGTCAGTAGAGGTACGCCGCAAGGCGTTGTTCTATCTCCCCTTCTCTGGAACTTGGTAGTAAAGAACTGCTGACAAGCCTGGAAGCGGAGAGCTACAGAGTGATTGCCTATGCGGACGATGTTGCTATCGTCTCATCAGATAAGCATCCTACTATCTTAAGGGGTCTCTTACAGACTGCCTTAAACAAGCTAGTAAACTGGGCAGAACGGTGTGGACTAGGTGTCAACCCCCACAAAACTGAACTTGTCCTCTTCTCCAGGAAATATAAAATACCACACATAGATCCTCCCACCATTAAAGGAATTCCACTAACATTCTCCGACAAAGCTAAATATCTGGGTCTTATTTTAGATAAGAAGTTAAGTTGAAAACCTTATATAGAAGAAAGAGTCAAGATGGCCACAGTAGCACTCTTCTCTTGCAAAAAAGCGATTGGAAGTAAATGGGGACTCCAACCCCGTATTACTCCCTGGCTATACATCTCGGTAATTAGGCCGATTTAAACATACGGGGTGCCAGTATGGTGGGCAGCTCTAGATAGAGCGGTTAACCACGATAAACTTAGTAAAGTCCAAAGATCAGCCTGCATGAGTATATAAGTGGAGCACTTCGTTCTACTCCCTCCGCGGCACTGGACACTCTTCTTCATCTGACACCCCTTGATATAATTAGTAAACAAAGGGCAGCAAGTACGGCAATCCGTCTTAAAGCCTCTTCACAGTGGACCAATAATGAAATAGGCCACTCAGCTATACTGAACTCATACAGATCACTTCCACGTATAATTGACTACACCATCCCACAATTCCGTTTCGATACAAATTTTCAAGTTGCCATACCTTCCAGATGCACATGGGAGCACGTGACAATTTTTGGAAGACGAATCGATTCATTTCTATACGGACGGCTCAAAAACCGATGATGGGGCTGGTGGAGGCGTGTACTCAGAAAGACTAAATTTAAGTCTCTCATTTCGTCTTCCAGACCATTGTAGCGTCTTTCAGGCAGAACTTTTGGCGATAAAGGAAGTTTTATCTTGGCTCAAGGAAAACGTGATATCCACTTCTGATATCCGCATCTTCTCAGACAGCCAAGCTGCCATAAAGTCTCTCGACTGTGTCTCTACAAACTCTATAACAGCCCTTAACTGTCGATAATCTCTTATAGAGATGGCACAGCAGTTCAATATTCTCCTTTGTTGGGTGCCGGGCCATAGGGACATTCCGGGTAATTGTAAAGCTGATGAACTCGCCAAAGGTGGAACAAGACTACCTATTTTACCTGAAAAGGTAAATATCGGTATGCCTATAGCTACATGCAAAGTTTTGATGAAGCAAGATGCTTAAAGGAGAACAAACCTTAAGTGGAACAACTTAACCACTTGCCTGGCGACAAAACAGATCTGGCCTACACTAGGTGTGAGGCGCTCTAAGTGTTTGATATCTTTGAACAGATTGCACATCAGCTCCGTAACTGGTGTCATAACCGGGCACTGTCTTATAGGCAAGCACGCAAAGCGGCTTGGAGTTTTCGCAAACGACTTCTGCAGAAGCTGTATGGACGAGGAGGAGGAAGAATCTGTTCCTCATCTTCTCTGCACATGCCCAGCCCTTCCCACGCCATAACACCTGACGTACGATTGTGATATCTAAGCAGAAAAAGTTTTTCTCTTCTGTAAACTTAAAAATAATAATTTAAAGTCAGAAAAGACAATATATGTATCTTACATATATATTCTTGACTTTGTACTGGTTTCTTTAAAATGTTTAAATGGAGGGTACTATAGGCATTTTTGCATACAATTTTTGGCGTTGTAAAAGTGACTTAAACGTCAATTTTTACGTAATTTAAGGGGCTGAGAATGTAATTAGAGGCAAACAACAGTTTTAAGCTCATTTTTTCGTCCCTATCTTATTTTCTCGGCCTAAGAGTTAAAGTTTTTTGAAAGAGTTAAAGATTTTACTTTTTCTGCTTCCGCAAAAGGTTTTCTGAACTTCATTTTTATTTAAAGAATATAAAATATAGTTTTTTTTTTCCTATTCTTTAATATTTCAAATTTTGGTTTAGAAAAAATCCATTTTTAAATTTTTAATGCGAAATCCACCGTGGCATCTATCAAGTGACACAACTTTTTATACCCTTTTTTCAGTTAATTAACAAAATCCGTGAAATTTCTTCAAATATTCCAAGATATTCTTTAGTTTTTTATCTTTATTTTAGTAAAATATGTATCTATCCACAACTATTAAATATATTTTGGAACAAAATTTGTTTAGTAGGTATCTAGGTATGCAATATAAATAGGGAATAAAGATTGCGAAAAGAGTGGCCTCAAACAGGCGCGAACGCAGGGGGGGGGGGTTTGGGGCTTCAACCCCAATTTCAATTTGCTTAGTATTAGTTTTAAACGGTGATGGTGTAAAATAATGTATGGTTATATGGTGAGGGGTCGACTGATCTTTTCGTACTTCGTCTCGTTGATTTGTGCAGCTGGTGTCGTGGTGGGAACAAAAGAGAGCCCTCCACGTTTTTAGCTCAGCTTTTATAGGTCTATAGCAGCAGTTCGAATAATTTTATAACAATCTTTAAGTTATGCCAGTCTCGGAATAGTTCGGCTTGAAGCTCTTGTAGTGCCAAATAAAGAGTTCCTACATGTAACATGTATCTAATTGCTTAGTCCAAAAGTGTTTTGTATGTTTAATTGTCTTCGACCTTGGAAATATAAGTCCCAAGATTCTCTAAGCCCTGACTGACCGTAAGAATCAATTCATGTTGTATAACACAATTACACTAAAATTGACACGTCGTTTTTCTCAAATTCTGCTTTTTTTTTGTTAAATAAGCTTGGTTTTTAGGGTAAATTGTTGTTGGATTTGACATGTTTATTGTTCAGCCCCGACCCCGATTTTTCAATTATGGGTGAATTCGTAATCGTCTGACTAACTTAGATCTGCAAAGTTTGTGTTCGTAAACAAAAATTGAAATCTGACTTCAGTAGGCCTGCAAAACAAATAACGTTTGTAAACATCAAAAGTACGCAGAAATCAAGTCGGCGTCGGTCAGTTTGAAAAAAAAAATTGAAATTAAAACAGGAAAACATTTACATAGGTAGAGGGTGGGTCATCATTGGACCATTTTTCTTCAAAAATGAGGCTAGGAACAACGTTTCGGTCAACAGTAGGCGTTACAGACTTTTTTTTTTACTAAAATTAAATACATACATAAATGGATTTGTGCAACCTCTGGTTCATGCAGGATGGTGTGCCATGCCACAAAGGCCATACCACAATCGATTGCACCAAATTTCAAAATCGTGTTATCAGCTGTCTTTGCGATGTCAATTGGCCTCGGAGCTGCGATTTGACCCCTTTGAACTTTTTTTTGTTAGGAACCGTAAGGGACCGATGTTATGCCAACAACAATTTTATTGCATTTTTAAAAGGAAACTTGTATTTGGCCCACCCTGTATACGAAATGGCTTTGAAGTACATACATACATATATCATCAAGATATTTGTCTATCATATATTTTTTTTCCAAATTTCACCCAAAAGCCCTAAAATCACATTTTAAGAGGACGGGAGCCGACCGTACGTTTACCTATCTCATCGCGGCTTCAGAAAAGAATGATGCTAAGTCATAGCTTTAGTCTTAACATTAACAAAACCGCTGATGGTCGGACAAGGTTTTTCAGGTGGCAATGTGTAGAAAACGCACTTTTTCGGTTGCATTTTTGGTTACGGATAACTAAGATAGGTAAACCTACGGTCGCCTCCCGTACTATAGGTACCGCGCGAAAATTTAATCTCAAAAAAATTTTGCTTTGTTTTAATAATCGCGATTTTTTACAAATAATTTTTTGCGCTGCGATGTTTTCGAATACAAATTTTTTCAAAAACTGACAGAAGAAAAATAAAATCGATACGCAGAAGCTAAGCAGACATGCTTTTTTGTCCAATTCTTTTCAGGTCTTTGTCCTGAGCTGTTTTTTTCGTCCCAATTTGCTGCGATTTGTTGATAGCGAATAATATTGTCTTTGTATTAAACATGTCCATTATTCTTAGACCCGAACTTGATTTATGTCAAATTCCTTTAAGGCTTAGCCCTTATCAAATTATTTTGGGGATTAGAAAAAAAATTACATACCTAACATGTAAATTGTTCGACCCCAACTTCGTTATATGCTTCAACTAGCTCCCATTTTTCAGACTTGAGTGGCAACTGAAAGATTACTCTATCTAACACATACTAATCGAAAGTATATGATTTAAGAGTACTTTGGTTAAAAGTTTCCCAGAATTACTGTGGCGGAACATGTTCCGCTTTTAATGTGCCTGCACACTGTTAGTCGGAGTACAAAGCCTACACGACGAAACTTCCGGCAACGGACACAGGCTGGCAGACTTTGCGGCGGGGCGAAATGTCATCATCTCAAGCACCTACTTCCCAAATCTCAATATACACAAGGGGACTTGGGGGTCGCGTGATCAACTAACCGTCAACCAAATCGACCACGTTGCGATAGACGCGAGACATGCTTCCAGTATCTTGGACGTCCGAACGTTCCGAGGGGCCAACATTGACTCGGATCACTACCTGGTGGTAGCTAGACTACGTATGCGGATATCCATGACGCGACAACGCAGAGCAGATGCTGTGAAAAGATTCGATGTCGAGAAGCTTAAATCGCAAGAGACCGCCAGAACTTTTGCAAACCACGTAACTCTTAATCTCTCAGGGGGTCCGCCACCAGCATCAAGTGCAGAGGACCAGTGGGAACACTGTCAACAAGCCATCAGAAGTGCCGCCTCTGATGAGCTGGGTTTCACTAGGCGAATACAACGAAACCCCTGGTTCGATGAAGAGTGCCGGCTAGCGCATGCAGCTAAGGACGAGGCCTACCAGGCAATGCTGCAGACTCGAACAAGAGCTGCTGAGAGAGTGGCCCGGGAGCTCTACGGGCTGAAACGAAAAGAGGAACACCGACTCCTCAGGAGTAAAAAGAAAGAGCACGAGAAGCGGGCGGTAGAGTCTATTGAGGGTTGTAGCGGTAGGGGAGATGTTCGAAAATTTTATCAGAGGGTGAAGCGATCCACCTCAGGATTCAAGGCTAGAACGGAAGCCTGCCGAGATGAGAGTGGGAATATGGTAGTAGACACACAGTCAGTGCTGAGGATCTGGAAAGAACACTTCTCTAGACTGCTTAATGGCGAAGACAGCCAAGGTGCCGCTAATAGGCAGAACGCTCCATTCAACTTGGACGATGATGGCCAAGAGTTCCGTCCTACCGACCTAACTGAAGTGCGGCTGGCGATATCCAAACTTAAGTCGTACAAGGCTGCTGGTAGGGATGGCTTACAAGCCGAACTATTTAAATCAGCGGTAGATGAATTGGCCAGCTCATCTGCAAAATTTGGTCGGAGGAAAGTATGCCCGATGAATGAAACCTCGGTATAGTGTGCCCCATCCATAAAAAGGGAGATGTTCTGAAATGTACCAACTACAGAGGAATTAGTCTCCTAAACGTCGCTTATAAAATCTTGTCGGCCATCCTGTGTGACCGCTTAAAACCTTTTATCAACGATCTGATCGGCCCCTATCAGTGCGGTTTTAGGCCAGGCAAGTCAACCGTCGATCAAATGTTCACACTCCGACAGATTTTAGAAAAATCCCGGGAATTCCAGATCGATACACACCACCTTTTTATCGATTTTAAAGTCGCGTATGATAGCGTGAAAAGGGACGAATTATACAGAGCCATGTCGAGTCTCGGCATCCCTGCCAAACTCGTCCGCCGGTGCAGGATGACGATGGAGAAATCTCGCTGCTCCGTCAAAATTAGTAAGAATACCACCGATTTCTTTTGATGTTGATAAAGGATTGAGGCAAGGCGACGCGTTATCATGCAACCTATTCAACATCGATCTTGAAGCCATTGTACGCAACGTACATGTCAACACCAGCGGTACAATCTATCAAAAGTCCGTTCAATTGCTTGCGTATGCGGATGACATATACATTGTCGGCAGAACGAAGCGAGCTGTGGCAGGGGCATTTAAGAGCATTGAATCGGAGGCGGCCAAAATGGGATTGGCGGTTAATGAGGACAAGTTGAAGTATATGCTGTCATCGAGAGAGGAATCTCAACATCGTCGACTCGGGCAAAATATCACGATGGACGATATAACTTCGAAGTTGTCAAGGACTTTGTCTACCTGGGCTCCACTATTACATCGCACAATGACATCAGTGCAGAGATCAAGCGAAGAATTACTCTTGCCAACCGCTGTTTCTTCGGTCTAAGAAGGCATTTAAGTAGTAAGGCCCTCTCTCAGAGAACCAAGGAGACTTTATAGAAGCCCCTAATCATCCCGGTCCCGCATTATGGGTCAGAAGCATGGACACTGAAAGATTCGGATACAAATCTGCTAGGGTGCTTTGATAGGAAGATTCTTCGTGTGATTTTCGGTCCGGTGTGTATCGAAGGAGTATGGAGGAGAAGATTCAACGACGAGCTATACGGGCTATACAGCGACGTTGACCTTATCAAAAAGCTGAAAATACAGCGGCTGAGATGGCTGGGGCACGGGGAGCGTATGGACAGCAACGCACCTGCCCGACGAGTCTTCGAATCCAACCCCCATGGGGTACGCAGCAGAGGAAGAACCCGTAACAGGTGGCGCAATCAAGTGAATGACGACATCAAAGCAATCGGTGTGCGCAACAGGAAGCGGCTAGCTAGGGACAGAGCTGGCTGGAGGGGCTTGTTAGTTGAGGCCGAAGCCCATCCTGGGCTGTGAGCGCCATCAAAAGTAAAAAAATGTTAAGGCACAAATTATAGCTTATACTATTCTACACAAATTAGGTCTAGGAACTTTTTTTTTGTAAGATCAATAGTTTGGAAGATACGAGTTGAAATATGTCTTAGTCTAAAATGTGACTAATAAATAATCCAATGCGTGAATTTCGTGAAACTTTGGATATGCTGTAGAGGGTGAAATTCTGCGTCGAAACTCATCTTAAGATTTTATGTATTACTTTTTTTGAAGTTTTGGCAATATTTTTACTTTTACTCATAACAACATTAGCGTTCTAGTCACATTTTAAACTTAGACATATTTCAACTCGTATCTTCCAAACTATTGGTCTTACAAAAAAAAGTTCCAAGGCCTAATTTGTGTAGAATTGTATAAGCTATAATTTGTGCCTTAACATTTTTTTTGTAAAGCTGATAATTTTTGAGATATTGAAAAAAAAAACAGGTGCAAATTCTCTTTTAACCTATTTTACCCCCCTTCACGAAAATATTTGTGGGTGAAACGAAAAAAAATTTTTACCACATATTAAGGGCATCTAAATTAAGCTTTCCACACAAATTCAGATTTTTAATTTTTTTTTTCTAATTGTTCTGGCTAAAAAATAAAATATCGAAAACAGTGTGCAGGCACCATTAAAGCAGGATTTGAACATGTTCCGCCACAGTAATTCTGGGAAACTTTTAACCAAAGTACTCTTAAATCATATACTTTCGATTAGTATGTGTTAGATAGAGTTATCTCACAGTTGCCACTTGTTCCTTTATTTGAAGGCTTTTTGCAGTTGATTTGCAGGCCTATTATTTTGTCTAATTTCCATCACACTGATTTCCATTCACAGCTTAACAATATTTCAGAACAATAAAAAAAACTACACGGTAGGTATGAAATCTATATTGCTTTCTATATTTCAGTTAATTTAAGGAATCGGTTGTGGGGCGGATCCCCCTGGATCCGCCCTGCTCATAACATCTTATCAAAATCAAGCACTAAAACCAGTTTTATAATGTCAATACTTACGCAACAGTAAAAATATTAAATTGTTTTATTGATGGGCTGAACAGAAAAAATCAAAACTCAAAATTCATTATCTTTAGGTATGTATATAAAATGTATTCTAAATTTAAAATGCGCTGTGAATCTGAGCAACCAACAACGCAATATTTTCTCAATGAATGGCAATAAGTGTGTTCTTAGCATGAAGAAAAGAACACAAAATTCAAACAATAATTTAAACAAATTCTTATTGGCCATAACATATTGTTTATACGAGTAATTTGGCATAAGTTTTTATAAACTTTTGATTTTCGGCTGGAAATAGTACCTGCTCATCGCTGCCTGGAACACGATAATCCTCCATTTTGCAAACATTGACACATTCCATGCCCAAAAGTTCAGACAATCGGGCTGAATATATACTCGAACAATCATTGGTAAAAAGTGGATAGCCTAGGACTTTAGCTATTTGAATCGATTTATCGAGCAACTGAAGACCGATCCCATGCCCGCGAAAATCTTTATGCACTATCAAGCCATTACCATGCATAGCTCTATTGCATTGTTTGAACTTTTTAAAGACATTTGAATCTTTTTCAAGCTTTGCTAATACCAATAAGATGTTTGCGAACTGGCTACCAGGTATTTCAGATGCCTCTTTTAACAATTTCTGTTCCTCATCGGGACCCTTGGGCACACACAAACGAACACCAACAATTTGACTTCCATTAAGAGCAAGCAAACACAATCGATCTGCTGTGTCCACACAACTCACAAAATAATTTTCTAAATGGGCATCTTGCCCTTTTGGTTTAAGGGAACAGTGTAATGGTTCATCTGGAAAAAAGTGCTCCCGCAAAAACTCCAACACTGCTGCTTTATCGTCTGGTACACCTAAGCGATACACAATGTTAATGTCGTTTTTTGTTTTGCTTTCCATTTTGTAATTTGAATTAGAAATACAAAATTTTATAGACAGAAGCGAATATTTTTCAAAGCTGGAAAAAAATCGGTCAAGAAAATCTCTCTAATATTTAGTGATTCGATCGAACTTACCAGCAGGAAATTCTCTATGGCTTTCTCCTGCAGTCCAAGCTATGATTTCAAAGATGTCTTCTGTAACTTTTCTGAACCTTATATTTTTAATTCCGCAATTTAAAAGAAAACAATCCAAATTTACGTTAGGATAGAACTGTTAAGAGTTCAGTTCTTGAAGACTCGGTTGATGCTTGCTAAGTGGCTGTACAATTTTCTTAAAATATTATAAGCGCTTAACTTCACAGATCCAAATAAAATAAGAATCAATGTTAGGGTCAGTTGGGATGAATGCGGATATTTTTCGCATTTTCTTTAAAAAAAATTTCTTCAAAAAAATTAAAAGGGGGAGTACGATAACTTTGGCGCCAAAATTTTCGATAAACCTAAATTAGTTTAGCTATAGCTGACTTACTTTCTGCTCAGCATATCCATCAAATCAGATTCTTTGAGTTTACTATGATCAACTTTACTGAACTTATTTATTGTAAGGGACAAAAACAATCATATTTACTATCCCCCATATTAATAAACGAAGCTATCTTTAACTCGTGGATTAGGAGTAAGATTTCTGCTACTTACGAGCTAGCTAAACCACCAAGGAAGGTATATTTATTTGTCCTAGTTAATCCTTCGCTAAACTACCTTCCTTGGTGGTTTAGCTAGCTCGTAAGTGGCAGAAATCTTACTCCTAATCCGCGAGTCAAGGATAACTCGCCGCTGGCTTCGTTTATTAATAGGGGGTATGGGTCTATCTCACTCCGTTTAGGAGGTAGGGGAATTTTAGAAAAAAAAAATACTTAAAATGGAAAACAAAATATCAAAAAACAACGGCAACACTTACAATGAAGTACTTTACTGATTTTGAAAACCAGAAATATGTTCTTTAATCCTGAATTTAAATTAAATTATTCATGCCAACAGTTTTCGAAATATTTGCATTCAAACTCAAAATGTTAATAAAAAAAAGTGAAAAAAAAGTATAGACCCCTTTTTTTGAAATTTGTGAAATGATGTGCTAATTTGGCTTTTAGTGGTCAATGTTTTTACCAATTCTGAATCGAACACAAGAAACCGAATGGTTTTACTTTTTCTAGTTTTTGAGAAAATTAAAAATTACTTTAACTTTTTTTTTTATAATTTTTTGGTATTAATGGTAGTCTTACTTTGAGAATTAATGGGGAGTACGATCACTACTGCGGCCGGCGACGGCGCACAGTGGACTGACTCCATACACTTAGAAGTGAAAAATTCGAATTTCTATTTTAAGTGTTTCTTTCACTCAAAAAATTCAACATAAATAGAAAAATGTTAAACATATTTATATTACTGACTGACCCATCCCACTTTGCTTGGAAAAAACATTATTTGAAGCTAAATAGAATAAAATGTTTAAATCAACACATTTTTCAATGAAAAACAAAATATAAGTCTTCTTTTTATATAACAATAAAGATTATAAATAATATTAATTCAATAACAAATAACTTCAATAAACAATTGCCACACTTAAATATTGACCGTTTGGAAACAATAATAAAAAAAGAATTATATTCATTGCGTTTAACATAGTTCAAATTCAGAAAAAATTAATTAAAAAAGTTTGGTGTCATAAATCATGACTAATTTTATATATATATGTACACTAGTCGGCATAAATATTTTGACAAAACCTTTTTCTGACTATTAAACCTATACTTTGCTAAGTATTGTAAATAACGGTGCGAAAATGATGCGCAAAACAAAGTGTATGTGTTTGCTCTATGCGTGCCAAATTTTGTATTGTTTACCCTTTGCATTCTCTTTATGCTGATAAGAATGCATTTAAACAACGAATTTTTGTGTGGCATAAGTATTTTGACGGAATGTTTGAGTACCTGTTTCTACACTTTGCACGTGAAAACAAAGCAGCTTCTGCAGTATTAAACTTTAGTTGATGTGAAACGTTAATAAAAAAAATAAAATTTGATTAAAATTTATTAAAAACCATGGTTAAAACAGCGGAGTTGAGTTTGGTTATCAGATCTTCCATAGTAGCAAAGTTTAACGCTGGAACGGCTGTTAAAGACGTTAAACTGTGCACTATCAAATTAATAAGTTTAAAAAGCATAATGACATAAAAAATTTAACGAGATCAGGTGATAAGCGCAAAACAACGCCCACTGAAGACCGAATCCTTTTACGGGAATTTAAAAAAAATATTTTTGTGAAGCCTCAATCTGCTGCAGATGAATGGAATTTGACGGCCAAGAATCGATTCAGTGAGCGTACTGTCCGACGACGTTTAAAGAAAGGAGATTTCAAGACAATAAAAGTTAAGGACGTGTCGTACACATGAAATGTTAACAAACTTAAAAGACTTGCCTTCGCAAAGGACCATCTGCACAAGCCAAATGAGTTCTGGAGAAGCATTCTATGGACAGATGAAAGCTCCTTTAAGTATAACTCAGCAAAAAATAATTTTTTTGTAAGATTACCAAAGTTAGTAAGGCAAAACAAAAGGCCCGTTTTACAAAAAGTGAGCCACGTTGGAGGCTCTGACATGTTCGGGCGATGTGTTGCTTATAATGGGCTAGGTGACTTGGTTCCTATCACCGGCTCGATGAACAAAAGTCAATATGTTAGTACCCTAAATGATAATGCATTTCCATCCGGATATAGGCTATACTGGGGAATCATTTATCCTGCAACAGGATAATGCCACAAAGCCCGGTTGGTGCCTAATTTTTTGAAGGATGTTGGTGTTACCCCTTTGGACTGGCCACCTTAAAGTCCAGATTTAAATATTATAGAAAACGTCTGATTTCTTTTAAAACGCAAAAGAACAGTTTCGTTAAATAAAACCAGAGAGGAGACAATTTCTGAGGTCACTTTCTTGGAAAGAGATATCTCCAGATATTCTCCAAAATTTAGTGGATTCAGTACCGAGACGCATTCAAAAAGTTATTGAAGCCAAAGGAGGTTATACATTTTACTAAATTCTTCTTCATTTCTTTACTTTTGTTAAATTTAAACTTTGTTTTCTTAATATTACATACTTGTCAAAATACTTATGCCAACGAGTGAAATTAATAACTTATTTATATCTTTTTAAATTTCTATGAAAAAATGTTTGTTTGCTTATTTTTAAGTTTGTATTAGTTATATATAAAAAGGAAAAAATAAACAAACATTCTTTATAAAACCATTTAAAAGCTAAACTGAAAAATGCGCGATTTTTATTTCGTCAAAATACTTATGTCGACTAGTGTATATAAATTTTTTAAACTAAAATTAAAAGTTTTTAAATTAAAGACGTATGAGTTTTCTAAAAACAGTTGCTGTGTATTATCGTTAAATACAAAAATTAATCCGACCCGGGGTTTAGATGAGCGAGTAGAACTAGTAGCGTTTATGTGTGTGTCAGTGTATCTGAACACGAGCCCAAATAGTATAATATTTTTGCCTGCGAGTAGCCTGCCAGTTACCCTGCTAGTAATTTGACTTTTGTGTATTGTTATCCTTGTTACACCTGTTTAATGTTTTATTTCTGTTTCAATCGTACGATTTTTTCGTTTGAAACATATTTTATTTGTGACAGATTAACAGTTTATTTGTCGTGAAAATTTAAAAATAAAAATGCCAACAAAATTCAACCGGCAAGACACTCTGAAAATAATCAGTTTAACATTGTTTCACCTATTTACAAAAGGTTGGACTTAAAAAAAAATGCATACGAAAAAATTGGAAAAGAACTTGGAATTCCAACAGACGAAGCAAAATCAAAAATTAAAAATTTAAGAAACACCTACGTTTCAGAACGCAAAAAAGTGATAAAAAGTTCCGAATCGGACTGAGGATTTGTTCGAACCCAACTTATTCTGGTACGAAGAAATGGATTTCCTCAATAATAGCATCACACTGCGGAAAGGCACAAACAATGCAGAAGCTCCAGTAAGTACAAACATATTTTTTAAGATTTTTATTATCAACATATTATTCAGTGTTGATAAAAAAGAAGTAAGAACAGTTTAATTGAATTCATATTACATTCCAACTTTCTTCCACTGAAAGGAAAGATCACCATTGCTTATACAATAGTCAGCTATTGTGTCTCGAATTTGATTCGATCGGTGGTATCTTTGCGGTAAAACTTGTCCTTGAATATCAGCAAACGTTTCAGGAAGTGTTTGTATGTCCAAATCGTTTGTATGTCCAAAAGACAAATTAGATATTTGTTAGTGTTTCGTCATTATATAATTGTGAAGGACGCAAGCAGTTTTAATTACAGTATCAACGGTGTCTAATTTAACGTCCATAGGACGATAAAAGATTCTAAATCGGGAAGCAAGGCGTCCAAAGGCACATTCAACAGTAATTTTTGCTCTGTTCAAACGATAATTAAAAATTTTTTGCTTCGTGGTCAAGCATTCACAGCGAGAGTATGGTTTCATCATCGTTTTATCTAAAGGAAAGGCATCGTCGCCAATAAAAAAGTATGGTATTGGTCTCACTGCACCAGGTATAAGAGAATCGGCAGGTATATTTAGTTTTCCATTGTTTAAATTTTCGTGTAGACCTGACTCTGCGTATATTGTACTGTCAGAACCTCTTCCGTTGGCGCCTGCATCTATATAAATAAAACGACAATGTGCATCGACTAAAGCCAATAATATTCACAAATTATATCCGATTCCAGTTGTGCTTCTATCTTCTCCCAAGAAACAAATTTAGCTGTTCAAATGCTTTAACAGCACTTCCAGAGCAAGTCTTAAAGCTCGTCACTTCGAGAATTAGCTCCAGTTGCGCATTTAGAACAATCTTAGAGCTCTCATACAGGGAATTCTTTGACATTTAGAGCAAATTTTTGTTTGTAATCAGCTCGTTATCAGGGACTTAGTAGATTTTAAGCTCTTTAATTATGCATTTTGTATCTACTAAGGAGCACCTTTGACAGCTTTTTATTGGTATAAGTGTACATAATACAATAGAAGAATAATATATAATAGTTGCACAACATATTTTATGTTTGTGTGATGGATTATTTTATTTGAAGTATTTATAAGTATTGTAAAACTTCATTAAGTGAGTAATGTCCACAAGTTATTTTTTATATTCGAACAGGATACGGAAATTATTATATTTTTCGTTAAAATAATTGTGAATTTTAAGTGCGCGTTTTGTTCTATCACAAATGTATAAGGTACTTCGCGAAATTACAACGCCCCTCCGGAATTATAAATATTACGCTGAGATCTTGAAAACTTTTAATATGAAAAAAAAACAATTATTTATCAAATATTTTGTTTAAAAATTACAAAATGTGTTGTGTTTTTTAATCGAAAAAGGAGACCTTTTCTTTTCAAATTGAAAAAAAAAAATTTTATTCGAATCATTTTTCTTTTCATCGCCATATTTTTATTAGGGTAAAAGTTTCTTTTCCATAGAGCTGCAATAGCGCTTCAGAGCTGTAATAGCGCAATTTCAGAGCAAGTAGCCACAACGTGACAGATTTGCTTTCAGTGCTTTATATAAAATAGGGTGTTTTAGAAAACAAAAGAAAGAGTGAATATTCTGCACATCAAATACACACATCTCGGAGATGCACTTTGAACTTAACGAGCAAGTTTTTTTTGTGATTCAGCTTTAGTTAAATTTCGATTAAGTCTTAAAGCTTTCTTAGGGTATAGAAAAAAATAATAAATAATTATAATTAATTTAAGCCGTGTTTTTTGAGAGAGTGATTAACAACTCAGCAAAATGTTTATACGCAAAACAATAACAAAACAAATTATTATAGAGAATTTTGTTTGTGTTTTCCGTGTAAAACTTTTACTGAGTTGCTAGTCACTCTCTCAAAAAACACGGCTTTATTTATTTTCGATTCATGATTATTTTTTTTGTTGAATTAATTTTGTTGAATTTATATAAGTTTGTAACAAACTACAAAATCAGTGGTGGTTTTACAATAGCTCTGAAAATGCTTTTTTTTGACACTTTACAATGCGCATGAGTAATATTTTTATTATGTACCATTTGTGTGAAAGTATTAGTATTCAGCTCTATACAGACTTTTTGTTTGGTTCTATTAGAGCCATGTTTCGACGTTTTGGTAGGCGCATGCGTTAATATTTTGTCCATGTGTTGTTGAAAGCTCTATAGTAACTCGTTGAGAGCTCATATTTAGACAATGCTCGATTTGAAATGTTATAAACTCCAGTAAGGAGCATATTTTTGAATCTTGAGACGTTATTAGTTGTTAGAGTTGAAACCATTCCAGAACCTCTGTTATAGAGCGGAATTTTTAAAAGAAATAAAGAGAGCTGTATTATAAACTCTTACAGAGCTATAGCCTTAGATTATACTATATTACAGCTGTAGAAGAGCAGTTTTGCTTCAACTAGCTCGAACAACGTTACTTGGGGTCTTTTATTTTGGAAGATGCATAATGGATGCATATTTTACCAAGGGTCCATAAAATAAAATGTATTTCCTTTCTAAAAATTCTAATAAAGCATTACTAATCCTTTTTCCTGAAATAAATCTTATAATCTAATCTAACCTTATCCTTAAAAGTCATACAAAATTAAGAATACACAACACTAACAAAGCAATAGAACTTTAAAGAACAATAAACATTGTTTGGTTTTTATTTATATGAAAAACGCAACAGTATACCAGTATACCTGGAAACCCCCATATAAAAAAACACTTGTTTTTTATTTTAACCTGACCTGTGTGCATTCAAAAAACTGTGGTATTATCCCGGATATAAATACCCGTTCAGGCTTCCGAAACGACAGTTTGATTTTAAAAGCGAATAAGAAAAGGAAATAAGTTTAATTTGCGAGCCCTTGGCAAAAAAAAATTTATTTTTCTGTATGAAATATTTTTAAGAAATCATACTAGTTGACAAAACGCGCAGAGAGCTACTAGTCACACATACATCCATAAAACTAACACTATTACTTCATTTACATGGAGAATTGAATCAGACTTGAAGTCGGATTCAATTCCGTATAGACCTGGATCAGATTCAAACAGTATTTCTCGATCCGATTCCACTTTGCGAGATGAATCGAATCGTAAAGTACAAGTAGACATGGATTGGAAAATTAAAGAATCGAGTTTTAAGTGTGTGTATTTCAATTTGCTTTGTTTTGTTGCTTTTTTTCTCTCGTAGTCAGCATATTCATAAACTTATTTCCGCACGCACACAGTCAAGTTAAAGTGTCACTTCAAGTGTACTTCGATTATAATTGAATTCGATTCAGTGAGGTCGTATACCTAGATCGAAATATCAATCCGATTCGATTCGATCGTCGAATCCTGTCATGTAAACAGAATATATGATACAAATGCTACTAGTTCTACTCGCTTGTCTAAACCCCGGGTCAGGTTCAATTGAAAATTGTAAGATTTCTGAAAGCATTGATTTGATAGTTTGTAATGTTTTTTCCCGAAATGAATTTATCAATGGATCTGTTTAATGACGTCTAGATAATGGCATACAATTTCATGAATACCAGTTTGTTAACAGTGGGTTATGTGACTTTCATAGGCTTTAATTAACTAACGCTAATTAACCAAAATTGGCTAATTAGTGATATCCATGATTAGCAACTCATACCTTGAATTTTTTTAAACAAAATTTGATCAACAAAAACATTTGAGGATTTCCCAGCTCCACTAATAATGGATTTAAGATAATCAGCTGTGAACAAAGTGGCCCTTAGACGCAACTGTATAGTCGTAAATAAAGGTCCTTAGCTTCGTATAGGTGTATTTCAAACTTCAAAAGTGTGATTCTAAAAAAAAAAAATACTTTGCAATTTTTTGCGAGGTATACCATTTACATTTCCAAATAGAAAACAGTCACAGCTGCTCAAAAATTACAATTTGGATTCAAAGCAGCATCAAGCACTAATTTAAATTGTCCAAAATATCTTCAGAACATAGATTTTTTCAAAATTAATTTCAAAATTGTTCAGCATTTTTTATCGAGCAAACTAACACAGACGCATGTTTAAAACTTAAGCCATATTAAAGATAATACCTTTACTTTTTAATCAAAATTTATCAATAACTAACACTTTTAATAATAATAATGTGAACTACTCAAAAACTTAAAATTCGAAAATTAATCGCAATTTTTTAACAAATTACTTTGAAAGGCGTTTGCTCTTTAATAAATTGGTTAAGACAAGGAACAAATGCATTTTGGGGGTAAACAACAATCCATTATAGATAAGAAAAAACAAAACATGTGGTCTGTCATCGGTGTTTTTACGTCTCACTATATGGGGTCGGTCCACTGTGCGGCGCGGCGCACCAAAATAATAACGGATTTTTATAGACGCGCTTTATACAATTATTTTGTACTACGGGCCGTGGGGCTATCTCACTCCGTAATGACTAAATTAAAAAAAAAAATAAAAACATCGGCAACCTAACAATGCTAAAATTATAGGTTTTCTGAAAGCCCAGAAACTTGTTATTTTACTAATTGTTTCAATCAAGTTATTTCTGTTTATAGTTTTTTTGGAAAAAAAAATACTTTAAAACTCAAGTTTAGCGGGACAGAGGTTCCAAAAAGGGAGTTAAAAATGCAAGCACCCCAAGGTGCTGTTTATTACAAATAAACTGAAAGCACACCAACTGAGCGCTAACCATGATACCAATTGTTAAAGAAAACTATTGGCAATAAATTCCGTTCAAATTTGGTTTGAAAAAGCATACTCTATTTATGTAAATAAGCAAAAAAAAAAAAAAAAATCTCATAAAAAAGTACTTTTAGTAATTTTAAATTTTCTCAAAAACTTGAAGACATAAAACCATTCGGTTTTTGGTGTTCGATTCAGAATTAATATAAGCATTGACTACTAGAAGCCAATTTAGGACTTTATTTCACAATTTTGAAAAAAATTGGTCTAAACTTTTTTTTTATCCAACTATTGAGTTGCATCCAAATTTTTTGAAAACTGTTGGCATGCATAATTCAATTTAACTCAAGGATTAAAGAACAAATTTCTGGCTTTCAAAACCGGTATAGTACTTCATTGTAAGTGTTGTTGTTTTTTAATATTGTTTTTCCATTTTAATTATTTTTTTCTAAAATGCCCCTACCTCCTAAACGGGGCGAGATAGACCCCTCCCATAGTAAAAATTGCTTTTCTTTTGACCCTTCTGCAAAAACCGTTATTAATTTTTGGCGCCAAAGTTATCGTATTCGTGCCGACGTTTATTATCATTTGCATATAGTTTTTGTGTGTTTGGTTTACGAATAATTATGGTTGAATAATGTATAAGTCGTTTTTAGTAAATAAAATGTGCTTTTATTCCTAATTATAATATGTTGGCGAATGAATGAGGAAAATCGAGGAGTAGCGAAAGGAATCTGTTCGAATCCTGTCCTAACCAGAAAATGGGACTGTGGAACTAAACATCCTAATGTTATTAGATAGAAAATTTGATATGGATATCAATATTTTTGATAGCCGTAATTCCAAAGTTTCTCAATACAACTATTCTGAATAGATTTCATTTCTTTAACAATTTTGATGAAAGATCACTATAATACCGATTCATTAATTTTGTTGATAGTAATCGAATATCGTGTTGGTGCTGACGTTTGATAACCAATGTTGCGAAATTATCTACATACTTACTTACTTTCAGCATTCTACAGTTAGTCTTAAAGTTTTAAGATAACCATTTACCCCTTGTTCTCATTCACCCCGACTGACCCTACCTATTGATGTGATTTCAAAAAATCGCTTATCAACTTAATATACATATGTATACATATTTTCATACCTATATGTAGCCGTCTGTTTGATAGGCATTAATTAATTAATTTTTCTGTAATCTTCAAATTTTATATACACATATGTTAATGAAAATATGTAGGTATACCTTTGGGTAGGGTATGGTATGTTTTGCCAGAATTGTTTGACAAATTGACGATTCGCGGAGGGTCATTTCGCCGTTTTTCGTTTCGCATTTCCGTTATTTAGCATTTTATTATTTCGCATAATACATTTTGCAAATTACGTTTAGTTTTTTAAATGTTATGGCAAATCATCATTTCCCATTTTTCATTTAGTTTTTAGATTGATTGGCTTTTTAAAGTTTGGCAATTTTTTATTTGCCATTCTGTTTTTTTGCATTTTTTCATTTGGCATTTTATTGTTTTGTTTTTTTTTTTATTTATAATTTTGTTGTTTTGCTATTTTTTATTTGGCATTCGATTGTTTAGCCAGTTTTTGGGTTCTTTTAAATTACATGCCTCAAAATTTCACGTGAAATTTTAAGGCATGTAATTTAATGGAAGCCAAAAATGGCTTAACAATCGAATACCAAATAAACAATAGCAAAACAACAAAATACTTAATAAAATGAGCAAAAGAACAAAATGTTATTCAGAGATTACCTATATAATACAAGAAGTAACCAAGAAGTAAGAATGCACCTACACCATGCTGAAATATATAAAAATCCTTCGTAAACCTTTACATACTTACCTACCAAAACATGATGAACAAAAGAACAAGACGCCATTGTAAATAAAACCTATAGTACTATTAATGAGTCGATTTTCGGGACGATAGTCAACGCCTATAGGTAGTGTATTATCGCTAGAGAGATTTAATGAGATTTTCAATTTATTTTTAACTCTACATTATCTACAGAGCAAATACCCTCCCAGGCCAGTGGCACCGCCACCGTCGTTTTGGTGTTTTGATAGTACTATAGATATTTATATACAATGAAGATACATGATTATTATTCAAAAATAGACTTTATATACATATGTACATTTTTTTTATTTCAAACAAAAATAGGGATAATTATTTACAAACAATCACTAAACGGCGAAACGATCCACCAGCGAAATAATAAAACAGCTTAACGATATTAGGCAAAACAACAAAACGGCGAAACGTCATTTCGCGAAATGAACCCTTGGTCAAATAATAAAATATTTAGCTTGGTCAAATAATAAAATATTTAGCAACAAATTGCCAAATGAATCTTGCGAAATGACCAAAAATATTTTTGACAAAAAGCGAATGATAAAACCGCGAATTGTTAATTGCGTATTGACTTAAAAACATAACGAATAAAAAGGAAAACGTAAATTGTCAATTGACAATTGCCCATTAAACAATATATTTAACGACTAAAGCAAAACAATGAAATGCAAACCAATGGTGACCCCTTTGGCTATGGGTCTACGAAAGCACAAAAAATGTAC
Source organism: Melangyna quadrimaculata (assembly GCA_949320155.1). NCBI lineage: Eukaryota > Metazoa > Arthropoda > Insecta > Diptera > Syrphidae > Melangyna > Melangyna quadrimaculata. Next base: position 411,435,233 of record OX439483.1, read on the forward strand.
AAATAATTGTCTTTTTTTTTGGGAATTTTTATTTTCACTCCCTATCTATAGAGTTTCTTAAGCGATAAATTATTTAATATGATGCTATTTTGAATTCTGAAATTGGACGATACGCTTGGGGCCATAAAACCTAGAACAAGTGCAGGTTAATAGCACACAAAAAAAAAAAAATCATATGGGAGGGAGGGGCATTCTAATTTACCCTGCTTAAAAGGGATGGGAAGTTAACTTAAAACTTAAATTAAAAAAAAAAAAAAATATTCCAAAAACAACTTACAGGATTGTGTTGTATTGCCTGAAATCCATTGTTATTCATGACTTTTGATCAAAATATTACTTAATTAGGTACGTATATAGGTACCTACTAGTTTGGGTTCTTGTCATGTATTTAACATTTGTGTTAGATTTTACTCAATTTACAAAAAATAAATGCGGGTGGCAATGGCACAGTGGATATAGTGTTTGACTGCTAACCTGGACGTGTGGGCTTGAGCCCCTGTGTAGGTAGCACTTTTTTCTATATTCCCCAGCTTCAACTGGATGCCACCCGTGGAATTTCATGAGATAATTAACATCTAAATCTCAATCCACTGTGCCAACAAAAATTTTTCCTTCTATTCCTTCTAACTAGTGCCGTGCATTGCATTTAAAAGACCTGAAGTCTTACAGGCATATCGTTTAAATTATTATTATTATTATTAAATTGATTTAAACGAGGAAAAATACACACCCCTCCAAAATAACTAGATTTTTTGTCAGACTTTTTACGAATCACCATGTATGTATGTTATGAAAAATGAATTGTTAGGTACTACATAGATACTACATAATTTAATTATCCGATAACATCGATAAAATTATAGGGCTTCAAAATAAATAATGTGCGTGAAGTTAGCACCGCCATTTTGGATTTTCGTAAAGAAAATGTTGTGCTGCAATGTGGCCAACTTGTGCTGCCATGTGCCGTATAAGCGCCGAAGAGATAAAAATATTTGAATGTTTGCAACTTTTACGGCCAAAGTGAAAGTTTGCGAAGAGCAGTAGCGTGAAGTTAGTACCGCCATTTTTGAATTTCAAACAAAAAAAGTTGTGCTGTAATGTGCTCAACTTATGCTGCCATGTACCGTATATTTAAAAAAAAATTGCAAATTTGCAGATTTTGCGAACGTACTTTTTTTTTGTTGTTGCGATTTTGCAAACAATAAAACTTTTGCTGCGTTGTGCTCAGTTAGTGCTGCCATTATCCGAAGAGAAAATGAAAAAATTCGAATATTTGCAACTTTTACGGCCAAAACTAGATTTTGCGAAGTTATCTACCCCATTTTAAATTTAAAAAAAAAAAAATTGTGCTGTATTGTGCGCAACTTGTGCTGCCAAGCACCGTACAAATTTTACGGTTTACTTTTACGGTTTTGTGTTATTGACAATAACTACTTAGAATTTAATAAAACAATTTATCAACAAAAACAAGGTGTCCCTATGGGAAGTCCTGTATCCCCAATTTTAGCAGATATAATAATGGAGAGATTACTTGATGACGTTTTAGGGAAATTAACATATACACCAAAAATTGTGAGAAAATATGTAGATGATTTATTTTTGATTATCAAATCAGATGAAGTCAATTCAACCTTAACAGCACTAAATTCTTTTCATGATAAAATTAGGGCTGGCCACGAGACGAGACTCTGCGAGACTTTTGTAAGTCTCGTCTCGGTCTCGTTAAAATCGAAAATTTTCAGTCTCGTCTCGGTCTCGTATAATTAAGTCTCGCCTCGGTCTTGTCTCCGAAAAATACGATTTTCGGACAAACTGTTGATTATTGGAACGAAATATTTAACTGAAATTAGATTTTTTAATTTATTAGACTATCTGTAAATTTCAGTCCAAATATACAGTCTCGTCTCGGTTGCTTAAAAGGCAGTCTCATCTCGTCTCGTTTTGTTCTCGTCATGACCGAGACCGAGACTTTTCTCGTCTCGTGACCAGCCCTAATAAAATTCAATTTACTGTTGAAGTTGAAAAAGATTGAGTGCTCCCCTATCTAGATGTTAAGGTAATTAGAAAATATAGTCGACTATTTTTTGATTAGTATAATAAACCAACATCTTCAGGGCGTTTGATAATTTTTATTCGAAACAACCAAAACAGGTCATTATAAATACAGCTATTAATTTTATAAATAGAGTGTTAGACCATAGTGATATTACGTTTCGAAAAAATAATATTGAAATCATTATGGACACATTAATTTCTAATTCCTTTCCAACTGACATTACTAAATCTCTTATTAATAACTATTTTAATAATGTAAGACAATCAAGTTCAATCAAAAAATGTACATCAAATAATATATTAAAGTGCTTAATTTCCCAACTTATCAAATCGATTATTGAATGCCCCAATAGGAGATAAAGAAAAAACTCGTATAGCTTTTAAATCAGCTAATAGATACACTAAGAAATTCAATTTTCTCAAAATTTAAAGATAAAATACCCACAGAAGATAAATCAAATATTGTTCACAAGATCAAATGTGTAGGTGATGGGTCTACACTATGTCCATCAGTTTATGTAGGAACTTCTATGCAAAAACTCCGAAATCGTATATCAGGTCATAGATCAGATATAAATAATAGAAGCACGCAAAAGACAGCATTAGCATTACATTGCATAGAAGCAGGTCATCGTCCTGATTTTAAAAATGTAACAATTTTACAATCAGAAAAGAATTACAACAAAAGAATGTTACTTGAAATGTTACATATAAAAAATACAGAAAATAGTATAAACAGATGTTCAGATTGTGATAGGCTTAGTAATATATTTGGTCAGTTTATTAATAGGTGTCAATCCATATCTGTTTAAATGATACTCAAACTTTAAATACATACACAACACATACACATACATATTTGAGTAAGTTTTTAAATTGAAAATATTTGAAATTAAATATTCAATAACCAACTTCATTTTGTTTGAAAATATATTCAAACAAATACAGCCATATCAATAAACTTATTAAATAAATAAAGAAAGGATACGCCCATCTATTTAAAACGTCTTTTTCAAGGCTTTTAAATAAACAACAAAAAACCACACATTCGAGTATACAAAAATACAAAAATAAGAATTTTTGGATATACTCCTGTTTTGTTTTCAGTTGTAAGTATTGTCATTTGTTGATTGTTTGTTTTTATTTATGTATAAATATAATTATCTATAATTGTTTTAATAAGGCCTGAAGAAGGGTGTAAACACACCCGAAACGTTGCAATTTAATTAAAATAAGAATTTTAAAAACTGACCAAAAGCCCACATCAGGATTTTCATTTATTATTGAAGAAAGGTCACGAAAAAAGGGAGATATTTGTTATTAAATGATTTCTTCCCTGAAGCCCTTGTTCTAGCCTTTTCTTATAGTTGCAAGCCCCTTGTCAGAATCTATGTAAGACTCTCTAGTACCTTGTAGAAAACTAGATGGTTTTTGTACGCGGGTACACCTTATGTTACCTTATTATTGAATTATATGTGTTGTACTTTAATCCGTAAAGAGCCCAGTTCTATTTGGTCTTTTTCAGTAGTATTCAGCCTTCAGTACAATAGAAAAAAGTTGATTTCCATCACTTAAATTCATAGACATGCATTGCATGGATAACAATATGTCTGTCCACTTATTGTAAGTTTAAAATAATATAATATTGTAATAAGGCATTACACTAAATACTAAAACCCCTGACCGACGCCACTAGACATTCCATACAAAATACAATTTAAGCGCTTAGAAGTTGAAGGTGTTAAGTGACATTTTTTGAAATTTGGCTTTTAATCTACAGATGAAAGTGTTATATGAAAACTTAAATTTCTGACTCGTCTGTACTCTTCTATCGCCTCTAGATTCATATTTAGCCAAAGATGAAGGTGTTATATGCAATCACTTTAATAATTAACTTTGTGAATGAATGTGTTAAATGCGCTTAAGTCCTTTATACAAAAATGATTTTATCTGAACTTTTCATTTCGTGCATAAAGGTGTTAAGTGGGCACTTTAAGACATTATATATATACCATCCAACACACACTACTTCAAATTTGAATATTCCGACGCAGGTGGCTTAACATGATGGCTAAACTTTGTATAGTCTTACGCACAATTTGAAAACGTTATTTTTCACACACATCTATTAGTCTAAGAGCCAACTACATTAAAAGTCAAGTCATTTGCGTAACGTTGTAACCCATGCCAAACATAGCCGATACCCTTGACGAATGGGTGTTAAATTGACCTTATAGGTGTGACAAAAATGACAGAAGAATTTGCTCCAATGTTATTTGCTTCACTCTCACAGGCTTAAGTTCAAAAACGCAAACCGAAATTCGTTAAGCTCCTATGCCATTAGCTAAAAACTGGTATGGGAATACCAGTTAAGCTCCTAGCCATTCGCTCAAAACTGGTATGGGAATACTTGCGGAGGTTCAATGAACTGGGCAAAAATAACAATGTCTAACTCTATTGGGTACCGGGTCACGCGGGAATCGATGGTAAAGATGAGGCAGACTCCCTAGCCAAAATAGGAGCAACAACCCCCCTAACAGGGCCAGAGTCCTATTGCGGATTAGGTGAAAACGTGATCAAAAACAAGATCAAATTAGAAGAGGAGGCAAAAAGATGCAAAATTTGAAATGAACTCCCAAAACTGAGGCAGGCCAATCTACTACTTGGGAACTACAACCAAGAACGCCACAAAGCCTTCATAAATCTCATCAGAAACAGCCTAAAAATAATATCGGGCAATTCGAAGTTTTTGAATGAAATCTAGGTCTTGGTTTAGATTAAGTGTTCGAAAAAGAGAGCCAATGTTTGAATATGAGAGCAAATGTTCGAAAAACCAACCAAACTTTCCCAATTGGAAACGAAAGGCAGCTGTCTACGCAGACGCCAAGAGAATTCAATAAACTAAAAACAATGTTTACTTTTGTCTGTAAATAGGTATTCTCTGAACAAAAATAATAGGTAGTAGTTTTTTTTTAAGAATTTAACATTACAATATTATGTTATTCTATTTTCATCTAAAAATAACTCTTTTGAATGCTTTAACTTTGACTTCTATAAACAAAAAATAATAACAAAAGATGATTGTGAGCTGTGACGTCATAGAAATACCCAGAATTACCATGATAGCGAATTGGGTGTATCAAATGAGCATACTCTTTTCTGTTTATCTTGGGGAGAAGGGAGGTTTAATTGCGAAAGTTTTCGGACAACCTTTCGAAGAGATCGCTCGTAACTCAGGAGTGCTGGAGACCACTCATAACTTTTGCGAGCGCTCGTAAATGTCCATTTATATTGCTTGGTGAATAGGTTTACGAGGCTCTTAAGTTATGATCGCTCGGTCAATTCCAGCCTTAATGCAATAGACCAAAATGCAAGCTACAGCGTTATTATCTGCCATGAACTTAATCTAAAGCAAACTAATTATAAACGATACAAGCAACAAGCCACACACTGACACACCGTGCCTAGGTCAGCAACAGTGTTCCCATAACGGCATTATTAATGCTAGATCTAGCATTATAGGGAAGAGAAAAGCATTATGAAATTTTAAAATTATGCTAAATGCTTTTCTGGCATTCTTGTTTTTATTTTTTGCATTCTTGAATGCCAAAAATGATTTCGAATAATTGATTTGATGATATCATATTTGGAAAAAAGTATTTAAAAAAAAGAAAGCATTCTGATTTAACCTTAATAACGTCAAATCACGAAGATTTACACATACGTTCAAAAAGTGTATGACTTTTTCTAATAGAAATGAATTAATTAAAGCATCTGTTGCTATGCAATCTGGAAAGTCAATAATTTGGGCCTATTCTGCTATTCTATTATCAATTTCAATACAAAAGTTTGAGCTGTCAAAACATTTTGTATGAATTATAATAGCCGTGTTTTTTAGTGCCCTCTATTAGAATTAAGCTAAAATAAAAACAGTGCTTCCATTAACTATTTTCTACGTTTATCCGATGAATTCTCAACAAATGTCAAAAATTCATCCAAAAATTCATTAATTTGGCAGATATAACTTAAAGCACGAGTCGAATGATCGAGAAAAAGATGATCGAAAAAAAGGTAAAAACCAAAAAATTTTTAATATAGGTAATTATAAATTTAAAATAAATATTACTTTCCAACAAATAAAAGAAAGATCTGGTTCAGGGAGGAGACGATTCTTTTAGTTTATCAAAATTTTAACGAAATTTAGTCAATTTTTTTTTTGTTGACAAACCAAACAGAGTTGACATCCAAAATGTCGGAAAATGTCATAGTTATACCAGTGCTGCAAAATTCTTTTCTGAAGCAATGATAAGCGTTTTTTTGTGCCATTATTTCTTAAGCTAAGTCAGACGAAGATACATGTAAATCACACCAATAGAATGTCAAATTAAATTGAAGAATTTTTGCAAAGATGATGTATTGGAAAACCTTTAAGAAATCTATTTTTTTTTTTTTGATAAAATTGTTTGATTTAAGGTTTTTTTTCGGTGACATTTGAAACGAAATATTCTGTGTTTCTATATATAGTCTATTACCAATCTGACAAGGTATGAACTGTCAAATTCCATTGAAGGATGGCTACGATGACTATGGATTAAAACACCTCGAAAAACCCGATTTTTTTTTAGAATTATAATTCTAGGCTTATTGCGATAGTCTTTTCGACTTTTTTCGATTCTATCAAATTTGAAATTAGTATCGCCTTGCTCACTAGACTTTTTGCATAGAATCGATTTTCGAAAATAGAACATTAAAAGCTCTCGACTAGAGCTTTAGACTGAAATGTCAAATCTCCCGAAAAGTTTATAAATATAGTTTGACAAAAATTTGACGTTTTTTTTAATGAAATAAATAGTTTTTCTTCAAAAAAATAATATTTCATACCGAACTCCGGTCCTTTGGAATTTAGACGTTGGATGAAAATATGCAGACATATATTTGTATAATATTATTATGGTGTATACTTACATATTTATGATAACGTGGTAGCTTCGCAGACTCCTTTGAGGGTGCAGTGGTGATTTGTGCATCTTCAAAATGCACTTTCTGTTAAAGCCTTAATAACAGTTATAAAAACTTGAAAAATCATTTCGCAGTTGAATGTAAAGCTCCTTTGTACCAAATATGACATTGCAGCTTTTTGCAAACTGAAGGACATTGAGATAATTGTTGGACATTCATATAAATATCAATAGATACATCAGCATCAACTATTAAGACTTTTGGAAAAAAGTGCATTTTATGATGCATTTTAAAAATGCATTATTTTTTAAAGAATGTATAAGAAGTATATAAAAATCTTTAAAAAAAATGTATTATGGTAGCAAATTTTATATTGCAGCACATGTTAAGATGATTGAGCATCTTGAAGGAAGGACACCAAACATGGATGACGATATAAAAGTTCATATTGTACCAGAAGATATTCTTTTCTACTAAAATACATTCTTATTATAGGATTAAACAAAAATTTACACAAAAGTCGATCAGAAATTCTTGATCGAAAAATTTATATTTAGTAGAACAAAATTGATTCTTATAGAAATTCGCAATACCACCTAAGTTTTATTAAAGAGAAGGCATTTTATTATTTCTAAGAGCTCTTGCTGCCATTTCATTCCTCACATCATATAATTCATGGAAATCGGAAGCATCTGTATCGGCATTTGGATTTCTTGTGCTAGTGCTCGTGCAGAGAGAAGGCATATAAATTCATTTTTGACTACACCAATCGTTCTTTCTATTATATTTCTTGCTTTCGCGTGAATTGTATTTTAACGTGATTCTGAACTTCCACTTTCAGCCAAACGAAAAGGAGTCATCAAATGTTCCTCTCGCAGATACCCAGCATCTCCCAAAATCCATGTTTTATCATTCAGCCCGTTTAAAAAGTGTTTATAATTGCTTAGGTTCCAAACAAATGAATCATGGTTTGCACCGGGATACCTTGCGTCTACAAAGCGAACATTCATTTTGTGATCACAAACCTTTTAGGATATTCTTTGTTAGAACATATTATCTAACATCTCCATTAACTTACTAGCATTACATTTAGGCTATAATAACCTTTTAGGTGCAATAATTCGGACATGAGTCCCATCCACACATCCTATCACACCAGAGAATCCAGTTTTCTAGTAAAAGTGAATTTATGATGCTTTTTGTTCTGCAATCGTTAGCTGGGAATTAATCCATTTTCCACAAATCCGTTCCTCAATCACATCTACCACTTCCTTCAATACAACTGACACTGTTCGTTGGGCAAGCCCTAAATTAAAATCATTGCCACTACACTTTTGGTAACTTCCTTCGCCCATGAAACAAAGAGCAGCAGCAAGTTTAAGATTTGGTGGAACCGATGAGGCACGTTGTGGTTGTTTTAAAAAATCCTTTATTTCATTCAATATATACACAAATGCTTCTTTATTAACCCTTAAGTAACTTAAGAATCTGGAACCAACAAAAAGTACATACTTTAGGAGTAGAAATTTATACATAAAATTATTGAATAATATGTACTTGGAAGTTCCAATGGATTGGAGTGATCCAGTAGCGGATTCAGGGGGGTGGCTATAGGGGCTAAAGCCCCCCACCGCCGATTGCCAAAATAATTTGAAATATAGAAAGCAATACATTACAACTTGTTAAGTTTTATATTCGTCTAAAATATTGTTAAGATGAGAATTTTGATGGACAAAATAACGTGGTTGGGGTTGAACAATTTACACGTTTTGCAACTTCTTTTCTAAGCCCTAAGGTTGGGGCTAAAGCCTGTGAAGTGAATTGGAAAAAAAAAACAATTGGGGGCTATGAAAAATGGACATGTTTCATGCAACGACAATTTCCCCTTAAAACCAAACCCAGAAATTTGAAAAAAAAAACAACTTGGGACTAATAAGGTCTGAGAATATTGGACAAAAAACGTAGTTAGGGTTAAACAACTAATTCCCTAAAACTAACATTATTCCAGAGAGCTTTTGGGACATAGGTCTTAGGTTTTTCAAAGTCCGAAGTTGGAACTAAAGCTTGAAGATATAATTTAAAAAAAAGTGGTCGGGGCTTAACATTTACATGTCCAAAGCAACAACTGTTTACCTACATTAAAAACTTAGCTAATTTAACGGAAGAAACGCAATTAAAGCTAATTAAGAACACCGGGGTGTAAAGCTTAGTGTAAATGTTTAATACAACAGGAATTGTTTATTACGGCCTTGGCTGGGTTTAGATCATATTGGGGCTTAGTTTTTAAAATTTCAAAGGTCCAATGCAATACATACAAAACATTTTTGGACTAAGCAATTCAATACAAATTCTCTAGTCGAGGAGCCAAATTCCAAAAGCGTGAGAAACTGTGTGAACTCAGAAAAATCTTGCAGGTGGACATAAATATTTACAATCTCTATAGACTCTTGAGTGGCTTAAAAATTTATCGACACATTTTCAGCTGTTTCTTATGGCCGACTTAAAGTCTTGAAATTTTGATATTTTATTTTTCGATCCACAAAATCTTATTTTTGTGCTTTCCGGTGACAATTTGAAGAAAACAGGTAGGTTCGTTGCTTTGACTAAAGACCACAGAAAGACCACTTAAATACAGTGTTGCCAAGTCGAAATTCCAAATAATGTCAAATCTGACTTGTTGACTTTATTTGTCTTTTCCAAACCAAGTCAAAAAAAAGTCAAATATTTGAAAATTTAAAAATATCAAAATACCAAATATTAATGATAACATAAACACATTTTATTAATTATAAACAAAACATAAAGTATTTCAACTTCAATTCAACGAGTTAATTAAAATAAATAATATTTCACAAATTATTATTATATATAAATAAGTAAAAAGGTCTTCAAAATCTGAGCTATCTCATTCAATTTTATTGGTTATATGATCTATATTTTTGCATATAGCATAATTCCAAAGTTATTGAAACAGTTTTTATTGCGCAAATGATTTCTTATCGTCAAAAGAGAATTAGTTAACAACAGCTGCATTCTGTTTCCTTGTTTCGTTTTGATCAAATTTAATTGACTAAAAATTCTTTCTACCTCTGCAATGGAAATTGCCAAAACCAATTTTGATACGGAACACTTCGCCAACTCTTTAAATGGATTTTCTCCACTGGCATCCTTATACGAAAAAACTTCGCACCAGAAAGGCTCTGTCTCTTTTATCTTTTGAATCAGGCTCAACCTTCATCTCTTCCAGAACTGGAAGCAATGAGCTTTTGTTCTGGGAAGGGCATGTATCGACAGAAAGCACGACAGAATGACAGCATATGATTGGGATTTGGGAATGGATTTTGTTAGGCTGTATTCCATATTATATATATTCAAGGTACATAACTTCATTGATTGCAGTTCATAGTATAACACACTATACTCGGCCTACACTGAAGTTGAAATGTTTTTTAAAATATTTTAACAAAAAGTTAAGTTGCATATTGAATTATTGAACAAAGTCAAAAAACAAGTCAAAACACTTTTAACAAGATTTGTATTTCAGTTCATGTCAACAGCGAGGAAATCTTGTCAAATTTGACATGAAACAGGTCAAAACGGCAACACTGCTTAAATATCATTTTTCTGAACTAGCATTACAAACAGTTTTTAAATTTTGTTAAAAAGGTGAAGTTCAAAGCATACCTTCAGCTAATTTAAACAAACACTTACATAATGTACAAAGGTGGGCACTTGATACCTAATCAATTATTAAGCAATATACCTATAAATAAACGAATTTGTTCGTGTGGTAACGTGACTAGAACTTTAAGTTATAAAATTCGTTAAACTACCATGTTTTGCTGAGCCTTAATATTGGCTTTTAAAAAAAAAATCCCATGCTTAACACATCAATCCCAAATTCTTCTTATTGTGCTTCGTTTTGAAAAAATTATAAAGCGCGATAGGAGCGGATATAAAACACGGCTATTATTAAAAGAAAAGTGATGTCAAAATTCGTTTTCTGTTATATAACTTCAAATTTACAAACTGGATTTCCAAACTCCAAGGCCCCCCCCCACAGCCAAATCCTAGATCCCGGATAGTTTTTATTATCATGGCAACATGATGTTTGTACATATGTACATTAGATTGATTCAAAAATAAAAAAAAAAAGTCTCCGATTTCCAAAGCCACTAGCTTATTACTTAGAGTTGAGCAAAGTAATACGCCTGTTAAAAATTCAGGTTTTTAAATTAATTTTTAGAGGTCGCTCATCGCTATTTTTCATACAATTTGTAAGGGACAAAACACATTTTTGTACTTGGAAATTTATAACTATATAATAGCAAATATTTAAATGAGTAGCATAACTTTTTATTGGAAAATTGGACGCTCTACAAAAAAGGTCTTAACTTTCTACCTAATAAATGTCCTCCTTCCAAAGTTATTAAAGGTCAAAGCGGAACTAATAGTTAATTTCACAGTTTTTTGTATTCCCAGAGTGACTCACCTAAGGTGTGACGAAAAGCTTGAGCATGTAGGTCTATTCGAGAAAGAAAAAAAGTCATGTGGAAGGGGGATCTACTCCCCCTCTTTTAGGTGGGAGGAGCAGTTTTCTAAAAAAAATTGACTTTAAATGGAAAAAAACTATTAAAAAACAACGGCAACATTTACAACGTCAACATTTAAACCTTTTTGCAAAACCAGAAATCCTTTCTTTTATTTGCCTTTCAAATAAAATTAATTTAGTGAACAGTTTTTGAAAAATTATTTCCAAACTCAAAACTCTGAAAAAAAAAACAAATTAAAAAAAAAATTAATCGATAGTTTCTCAAAATTTTACGTATAAAGTATTATTTTTGTTTTCAAAATTCAATGCTCTTATTAATTTCTAGTCAAACACTCAAAACCGGATGTTTCTAGAACTTTTATTTTTCAAGATATTTAAGAATTAAGAAACCAACTTCTTAGTAAAAGCAAGAAGTTGGTGATAAATGATAATTCTGCTGAAATTTAGTCGGATTCTTTAAAGTTTTATGAGAAAGTTGGTTCATTTCTTAATATCTTGAAAAATAAAAATTCTAGAAACATCCTCTTAAAATTAATTTAAAAATCTGAATTTTTAACACACTTGTTATTTTGCTCAATTCTAAGTAATAAGCTAGTTGCATTGGAAATCGGAGACTTTTTTATTTTTGAATCCAGTCTAATTTACATATGTATGTACACAAAATACATGATAAATGTTTATAAACATTATAATATATTATAATACACAAATATACCTAGTAATTATTATAATATACCATGTGTGCTAAGCATTCTTTTTCAGACTTCGCAGTCTTATCTTAGTTGGTTCCAATATACAGCTATAATACTAGAGACGTGGAAAATAATGTTTATTCAGTCTCAAATAGGAACATTTTATTATCTTTTTTTATATAAAAATGAATTGTTATACAATTGTTTACGTTATAATAAAGAATTTATCATTCAGGCTTTAATTTGGTGTTTATTTTGGTGTGGAACCAAATATTAAAGAACAATTATGATTTTTCGTTTGTAAAATGAGCGGGTACACGTCAACGTTAGGGAACTTTGAAGTAGGCGCTTTCAATAATTTCTAGAGGAATGAAAATGAAAAGAAATTATGAAGGTTTTGAATGAACAACAACAACCACTTGTGTTGGCTACCACAGAATATTACATTTTGCCTGGAATTATTGCAATTTCATGGCTGCCACACCAATCATCAGATTCCTTTTAGTGGTGATTAGTCTTTAATTCCAATTTTAATTTATAAACTGTTTTGCTGTCAACTGGATTCGAACCTAGACCAAGCTGCAGTGGTTGTTGTTCATTCTAAACCTTCAATGTTAAATATGACGCAGCGAAAGCTAGCAGCCTCACTGCAAGTGTTATCACGAGAAAACGCCTCTGCAATGAAATTATCTTCATAATTTTGTCCTACTTAAGGAATCGACCAGATTTTGTGAAAATTAATTAAAGTTTATTGGTTGAGCGGTTTTCAAAACGTATGTACACACATACAGTAATGGTTCTATAAATTTGTTCTTTCTCTTACGAGAAAACAATAAAAGAAAATTAAAATAGCAATTTTTAAATTCTTTGATTTGATACCAAAAAATGTGGGCAAAAATCTAAAAATAAACGAGCTTTTCTTTGATTTTATATTTTCGTAAAAAATATTATTCGAACAAATTTAAAATGCAATATTTTTTTTAATAACTAAGAAGTACTAAATACGATATACACCTCTGTTGCGATTTGCGATTGTTGATTGATAGTTGATAAATATTGATATTTTGGATTTTCAAACTCAATTTACTGAAAATATGATCAACTCATATTCGTCAATTTTTGTATAATTCACAACGGTCTGCATTATTCCCAATGACCAAAACTTTTTTCGGTTGGGTTGTTTAATATCGAGTTTCAATATTTATCAACTATCGTTCATCAATCGCAAATCGCAATACGGGTGAAATTCGGAGATATAACAAAACAAGTAAAACACGGCAATTTGCTAAAAAAAAAACGAAAACTTTATTTCCGTTATTCGAATTTTTTGGCAAAAAACGGTTTACAGCACAAAGTTTAATGAAAATCATTAATAGTGGATAAGATAAAAATCTTAATTTATCCTTCGGCTTTTTTGGTCACAATGGATATGGCAATGAAACAATCAAGTTACATTTGCTTTTCCCGACGTTTCGGCAGGGGTTGCTGCCTTCTTCAGGGGAACTTTATTGCACACAAAAATATAAAACAAATTAACAATTGTATGACAACATTAAAAATTAGACTTACATTTTGTAATAATATCAAAAATTGTAATAAATTTACATTGAATAAAATTTTAAATTTATGCACTTCAAAATGAAGTTCAGTCTTGTGCTTTATAAAACTTAAAAAGAATAAACAAAAACAAGCAATTGATGTTTAGTCAGTGACAAGTGAGCAATATACAGCGGTTATGTTTTGTGTGTCGAGCTTTCGGTTCATGTTGTTGCGGTTGTTAATAATGAGCCTGATTATACGGTTCGTTTTCCCGTTCGTTTCGTCTTTCGTGTGGGGATGTTTTGTAAGAAAATAATCAATGGTAATAAATAAAAATATTTTTTAATCACTTATTTCGCAAATACAAACGCATATTAGGTGTATCCAATTACGAAAAACTATTTGTCAATTCAATAATTTTTGTTCAAATCGTTTTTTGCTAACATCGAGAAAATTGTGGTTGCCAAATCAGAAACGTCAAAGTTCAACCAGAAAAAGTCTTGAAATTTTCATTCCTGCTTTCGATACGTCCTTACCTCTACATTTCTACTCCCCTCACCCAAGCTGTCAAAAAGACGAAAGACGAAACAACCGAAAAAACGAATCGTGTAATCGGGCACAATGTGCAACGTTTCAAGTGTGTATCGCTTTGACGCGTGCCGCTCAGTTTGGAGAATTTGGACATCTTCGAAGTCTGGAGAATGGCCGCTTTCAAATATGTGACTCGCTAATGCAGTTTTCCCAGGGTTGTTAGATTTTATGTCAGATTTGTGGTTAGACATACGTTGACAAAGGAACTGTTTTGTGGTGCCAATATAGCATTGATTGCAAGGATCGTCGGGTTTGCCCTTACAGTTGATTTTGTATATCACATCCGTGGCTTTGTCTTCATCCGGTTTAACTTTAAGCTTAAGCCTAGTACGCAGATCGAGCTAAATTTTAGCTCACGCTTTTCTTTCCAAACATCAGCTAAAATCCTAGCTAAATTTTGACATAAAAGAGTCGTGGAGAATTTGAAATTTGACACAAGATTTCTATGGAGAATATGCCACAGAAAGCAGCTGATCATGATTTCAAGTGAATTTACTCAAATAAAATCGAATGTTGGGTTTGGCTGACAAAAATTATTATTATTCCTCGATTTTAGATTGCCAAAATTAAAATGGATAAACAAATTGAACTTAAACAAAATGCAATTATTTGTGCAGTTGCGCAAGTTGTTGCAATAGCAAAAACCAAATAGGACAAAAACTCCCAATCACAATTATCCACAGGAAGGATTTCTTCGATGTCCTCGGTGGTGAAATCTACTGCGGCACTGCCAGATTTGCCATGCTTTCGGGGAGCATTGTGGTAGCGATGGCTATCTTTAAGGGACTTCCATGTCGCTTTGCAATCCTCAACTAAAAAAGAGTTGTAGTTATTATATATTTTTCATCCACCGAAAAACCGAGACAATCTTCCAACTCCAAATCGTCCAAATTTTCCATTAGAATAGTCGCGGTTGTTCGAGAACAAATGATGAAAGGAACCAATTGCAAAAATTTAGCGCGAATTAATGTGCTGGGCATTATTTCACGCGCAAAATTTTTACAGCTGGTTTTGTAGAGTAAGGATGTACAGTAGGAATCACAAAATGTATTAGAATGTACAGTGATAATCGAAAATTTGATTTTTGAGCTGGAGATGCGTACCTCTCGGCTAAAATGCTTGGCTAAATTTTGGAGAGAATTTTGTATGGGAGCTTAAATTTAGCTCGATCTGCGTACTAGGCTTTAGTGAAAAGGTGGCTAGTGTTAGAGAATTTTGTATGGGAGCTAAAATTTAGCTCGATCTGCGTACTAGGCTTTAGTGAAAAGGTGGCTCAGTGTTTTGTTGGATTTTTAAGTCAAAAGAACGTCTTTTGATTTGTTGACGACAACCATTTTGAAGTTTTCAGTTAAACCAGGTACAAACACAACGCTTTTGTAGTATCCAATAGGGCAATCCGCTTTCAGGTTCTGTGGAGTAGTGAAGCTTTGATTTTTTGCTTTTGTATGAGACCACGTATAACTGAGGAGGGAAACCCATTATCTCGCAGTATTTTGGTGATTTTTATTTCATTGGCGTTATGAAAATTCTCATCACTCAGCTTGAATATTTTGCCAATAAGGTTGGAAGCCGTGTTGATAATGATATGCTTAGCTTGGTTAGAGTTAAAATTAATTAATCTTTCTGACGCCGTGTCTTTATGGTGCCAGTTAAACACGAGAACCTCGTTCTCCCGACGAATTTTCACGTCAAGAAATGCTATTTCACAGTTCTTTTCCATCTCAATTGTGAATTGGATGTTTGGATGGAATCCGTTCAGGGATCTAAGAACATCATCGATTTTGTCTTTGTTCGTGATCGCAAAAATGTCATCCACATATTTTGAAACGAACCTTGGTTTTTCTTCCATTATTTCCAGACATTCATCAAGCAAATAGTGAAGGACCAAGTTAGCGATAGTCGGCGACAATGGATTAACCATAGGCATTCCAAAAATCTGCTTGTAAATGTCATCCTTGTACTGTAAATAGTTGTTCTCTTTTAAGCAAAAATCGAGAATTTCCAAGAATTTGCCTTGGTTTAACGTTGTGTTTTCACTTATTACATCCCATCTTTTTTAACTATATATACCCCGTTTACAAACAGAATCGAGAGCTCGAGTTGGATTAGGGTCGGATTTTCGACCCAGGTGTTTCGTCACGTGAGTTGAGAGCCCCATTTGAAGTTGAGTTGATATGGTGTTGAGATTACATTTAATGGAATGGCAACAATATATTTATTTTACACAAAAACAGTTCAAATTTAATGAATTTTAGTAAATACTTCACATAGCTATCAAAGTAAATACATAATTTTACTCGCGCATATGCAAAAACACTGTGGTGAACACATCCTCAAGACCGACTCTTCGACCCAGGTTTTTTTATCAACAATTTCGACTCGACTCCGCTCCTGAAGTGGTTGAAGCTCATTTCAAGTCAACGCAGGTATACAAAGGGGCCAAGCGAGCTTGAAGCTCGCTCGAATAACTCATGTAAACGGGGTAATAGTTATAGCTAAATGGACGGGAATGTTCGTAAAAAGTGAGACAACATCGTATGAGATCAAAACATCATTTTTTTGAAATTTAACAATTTTTGCTTTTTCAATAAATTCATACGAATTTTTTACTGAGTAGCTTGATTTTGCTGTCGCGCACTGTAATACCCTTCCTACATATTTCGAAAGTTCATAGCATGGCAATTTCATAGACGACGTAATGGGACGCAAGGGCAGATTTGGCTTGTGTATTTTCGGCAAGCCATAGATTGATAGAAGTTGTGCCGTATACGTAGTCATCTTCGTTTTTTCCCGATCGTCTATAAATTTGTTGTTGCTCAGCCATTTCACCAATTCGTTGTTGCGAGTCTGCAGTGTTGTTGTTGGATTATTCCGCACTCGTCTGTATGTACTGCGGTCGGATAACAGGTCACACATTTTACTATCGTATTCTTCTCGTTCCAATATCGCCAAAGTAACGTTGCCCTTATCAACTGGTATAATGATGATGTTTTTATGCTTTTTTAGAAATTGTATGGCTTGTTTGTTTACATTTAGCACATACTTGGCAAATTGATCGTTGCGTTGGTGTCAATGGAACGAGTGTAGCATATTGCTATATTGTGCTCTGATCAGAGGATTGCGGTAACACCCACACCTTATTTTCGTCTTCCGGTGTTTTCCGCGTGGACAAATGGCGCATCTATTTTGTACAGCAACAGTTGACTCAATCAATGGTCGTTTCATTTTCAAAATATCTCCAATCAATACTTGGAGATTTGAAAGTTGGCCAAGTGAACCTCCTCCATTTGGGGTTTGATGAGGTTAAGTGCCAATTTTTTGAGGAAGTTTCTCGTTTAACTTATTTTTGATTTGACGCCATTTTCAGGAGAAAATAAGAATTAACACCCACAATTTTCAAAATCCCATAAAATATAGCCAAAGCCCATCCTCTGGTCCGTCTTAAAAATCTTCAAAAACTATGGAACCCTGAAGTTTAAATTTCCGCAAATGTACCACACGAAAATAAAAAAATTACCGATGATTAGGCGGCTAATAAGATAATATGAGAATACCTTGAGTGGCGCCGGCATGGGTTACTTAGTTTTTAAGGATTAAAGATATAATTTTTTTAAAGGTTTGACAAAAAGTTCTAATTTCTGGTTTTTTGCTTTTTACTCTTAAAAACACAAGTTGTCGAAAAAAATCGTACGCTCAGTTTAAAGATCATAATATTCTCTTTAAAAAATGATGAAATTTTTTTTCAACACGAGTCATAAGTCACAAGATATTGTGACTTCAATAGTGTCAACTGTCAAAAAAAAACCGGTTTTTCGAATATAGCTTTTAAACCCTAAGCTTAGTCGAAAAATTATATTACCAACATTTTTACATTATGTAATATTATAAAAGCATGCATTCACAGTTTTTTTCTATAAGTCATAATTTTTACGATATCGTTATTTAAATAAAAACACCAAAAATCTAAAATACCGGTTTTTGGCTCTACTCTTAAATGACGAAATTTTCGGCAAATATTTTATTCCTATTTCGCAGATTTTAATATTTCCTAGAGGAATCATTATCACACTTACTTGCGTATAACGCATCAATTGCAAGATATTGCAACTTCAAAGATTTTTTTCAACAACTTGTGTTTTTAAGAGTAAAGGTTAGACCGCACACAACTGCAGCGGAACTACACTTCACGACGCGGCAAAACATTATTTGTATGAAACTGTATGAGCTATATCGCACTAAGCGGCAACTGAACTTCATTAAATTTCATACAAATTATTTTGAATCGCAGTTCCGCTGCAGTGCAGTTCCGCCTAGTGCGGTCTAACCTTAAAAAGCAAAAAACCAGAAATTTCGACTTTTTGTCAAACTTTAAAAAAAATTATATCTTTAAAACGGTTGTTTTTAAGATTGTAGAGATTTACATAATGTAAAAACTTTGTATTCAGATGTTTTCAAAAATTTTAACCATTAAGGAGTTTACGTGAAAAACGAACATTTTCGACATTTTACGTTCTTTGAAATGTCGATATCTTCTTAACGGTGAATCGTAAAAAAAAAATAGTCATAACTTTTTTGTTGGCAAATGACATAATCTACAAGTTTTGTATGAAACACTTTTCGATAGCATTTACCGTTTCCGAGTTGTATGTGTAAAAATGATATTCTCGACATTAAACCTTGGATAACTATTGACGCGCACACGATTTCGCAATAGACTTTCGCGACAGTATTTCTTATGCTAAAATAAAGACAATTGCGTTTAAAAACCTTCACTTGGATTTTTTTTGGCAGAAAAAGTACAATTTGCCTGGGCTATAACTAATAACCAGAAATGTTTATCGCCAAAGGCTGTCGTTTGTATTTTGCTTTAAAATTAATTGTTTGTTTTTTAATACAAACGAAATGAAGTTTGTCTGTATGTAAGGTTTGAAATTTAGGTGTTACCTAACTAATTTGTCAATTTCCTTTTGAATTTAATTTAATAAAACAACGTTTTTATAATTTCGTTAAAAAGTGTTATTATTTTTAATTTATTGTATGAACCTATGTTTTATATATATATACTGCCTATACATGATTTCTTATAATTTACATATCTTATTTGTTATATACCATTTCGTAACTAACAAATAATATATTTCAATATAATATAGTACCTAGTAGTTCGTTTATCTCGTAAGTGTGTATGCATTTTTTTTTTTGTTTAAAGACTTAGCTGTGTTTCTTTTGATTTTATGACAGTTTCTGAAATAAAACTTACTTCAATCAATTTTTATTTTATTAATGCAATGCTTAAAGCACCGCTTTTGACTCAGCTTTATTTTAAAATAAATAAAATCGCTGTCTACAACTTAGAAATCTTTGGTACATTATTTACAATTAATTTACAATAATCTTTCATTTTGTTGTTATTTTAGTTCAAACAGTTTTGGGAAATTCATAATCCCTTATAAGATGATTTAAAAACAAATATAAATTAAAAAGAAAAATACTTAAATTCGGTAATTTTCTTAAGTAGTCAAAAATAGTTATTTACATTTTTTATAAATAATTACATATAACTTGTTACAATACAATGTCATTGCTACATTTAAAAATAAAATTAATACAAACAAACTTATTTTCCACAGAGAGATCGAGCCTTAACAAAAAATAAACCCACAAAGCAGTCTCTTTTCAGTCAGTTTTGCAGAATTTCAAAAAAAGAAAATATGTTACCGTTTTCCACGTTAAGGTGTAACCAGGGCTTAAATTCTTAAACTTAAAATCTAGTTGGAGAAATTAGGTATTACATATTTTTTGATGTATAGAGAAACATAAATTAATTTTATTTTTTCAGGGCATTTTTTTTTAAATTATTTATAGGAATGGTTCGGGAATCCGATTTAGAACACAAATTATTTTCATTTATTCTTTGCTAAACTTCCAGTCAAAGGCTTTGTTTTCGGTGAGTTTTCGAATTTTTGCTGCAAAGAGGCAACAGTCGATAATTTGCCTGTTGTTGGACGTTGAGCTATACTTGCAGATGGTTTTGTCGCGGTTGTCGTTGTTGTTGATAATGAACTTTCGATAGGCTTTTTATTGTTTGTGGATATCGTTCGTCCAACTGTGTACTTTGTGCCTGCACTTCCCACAGTTGGCTTTGTAAGTGGTTTTGGTTTAGCAGCACCTGACGAGGGCAGTGTTTTCTTAGATGCTAAATCAACCGATTTTAAATCAACGGCTGTTGTCTTAGCTAAAGGACTTGGTGATTTACTAAGTGATTTATTGCCTCTTGAGTTGATTGTCGAAGGTTTTGGGGTGACATTAGGTGCTCTTCCAGTTCTGCCCGTCGAAGATTCACCACCACTCTCAGCTTTGGGTTTGAAGCTGGAGAATGAATTAGCTGGCGTGGATGTATCAGATCGTGTTGGAGCAACCCTAGCGATGGGTGCACTACTCACTGTCGATGGTCGAATATAGCCAGCAGAGGCGGTGCTACTGTTGGACTTAATGTAGTCCGGTTCTGTTTCTTGATCCCCACTAGGGACATTTTCATAAGGCGCATTTGGCTTGATCCCTTCGGCACTACTTGCACTTTTTAGGGTCGAAGCCGAGTATATAGAGTCTACGTTTCGTTTTTCAATTTCATTAACAATCTCTCCAAGGAGACCCATCCCGTCTGAACTTTCTTCTACGGAAGCCTTAACAGGCGACACAATCTCATCGATAACAGAATATATATTATCGGATCCTGTTGGGGATGGTGATTCCTTAATATCAGAAAGGGGTTCTTCTACCGCTTCACAGTCATCGTAGGTGTGATCGACTTTTGACGACAAAGGAAGTTGGTATCCTGAAGAAGTCGTCGATGGGGTCTTCTTGACTCCCGGTGGTGCTGGAGGTCTTGGTGGCGGACTTTTAGGTCTGGCAGTTCCAATAACGCTTTTGGGACGATTAAGACCGGGTGGGTTCCTCATGGAACCGAACGTCTGGACGATAGGTTGTTTTTTCGTTGGACTTCTCATACTTTGAGCTCTTTTAACTAGATTTTTTGTCTCATCCTGTTGTTCAGAATCAGAATTGGATGTGTCCGTTTGTGGAATTGGAGCTGAAATTTCGATATTCTTCAGCTTCTCTTTATCCATTACAGGTTTGATTTTCGGGGTGTACTTATCCTCCTTCTTTAAAAAAGATGCAATGCGTTTGATTGTTCCGTCTTTTGGGCGAGTATTAAGTTTAGGATCGGTGTGCAGTGGAACCGGAGGTGGAGGAGCAGCATGGTTTATTGGAGGAACAATTGGAGCAGGTCGAACAGGAACAGCTTCACCTGATTTGTTTGAAATTCCTATTTCCCGGCATGTTGAGGTCTCTAGCACAGGATTTGAAATTATAGGTCGTGGATGTGAGCCCGGATTGGGTGGTGGAAGCGCTGGCGCAGATGCATCAGGAATTTTTCCCAAAGTGCTGGCTTTCTTCATTCCCAAAACAACACCGTTTGGCTTTTGCATATCATTTTTGTCTAGTGTTGCATGTTTTGGCACAGGTGGAGCCAAACGTGCTGGTACACCTCCGTTGCTGGATTCATGAACTGTTGTGGACTTGCTGACTGGATGAACAAATGCAACATTAGGGGCAACTACTGCTGTTGGTGGACCAGAATCCGAAAGAGGTCGCAAAGTGAATCCTTTGAATTTGCCAAACATACCATTGTTAATTGTCGATGCATCCGAATCGGATGGTGACTTGAGGAGTGCTGAATTCATATCATCTGTACTACTCGGTGTAGATTTTGGTAATCCACCATTTGGCGATGATGGAGGTCCACGCGCAGCTGATGCTTTACTTGTTGATTTCATACTGAAAGAAATTTTTTCGAGACTATTGTTAAATTATTGGAATGAAATTGAATTTGAAAGGTGCATTTAGATAGATTACGTGAATTAAGTAAACGAACAAATCCCATTAACCATTAGTTATGTGAAGGAAAAAAGAACACAAAACGAAACGTGCGACACAACCAGATTAAAAATATTATGGTACATAAAACAAAAATACTATAAGCATTTCAAAAATTAATAATAAAAAAAAAAACAAAAAATACAACACAAAGTCTTTGTTAATTATTTTTTTATATTTTATAAAATTAAATTAAAAGCTTTACGAGTGTACATGAAACAAAAAAACACATTTGCTTGTATAATTTTACAGAAAAAATAAAGCTAACTTAGTAATTAAAAAACACAGATCGGCAGTACGTTTTGGCATAATACATTTTTTTTTTTTTGTTATTTTGTTAAGGTGAGTTTTTGAGTTTTTATTCATAATTTAAAGACCAAGATTAAGAAAATTTGATCAATTGAGATTTTTTAAGATGAATATTTTTTGAGTTTGATGTCTTATTTGGCTTATACCATTGAGTTCTTATACTTAGGTTGAATATCGCTTTAAAAAAATTGACTTTTATAAGAATTTAACTGAAACGCATCGTAATTGGCAAAAGTAATACAAAATCAACAAAATAGTTTTCTAAGCTTGCGAAGAAGTCACGTCTGATAATTTGCGAGGAAGCTTAGAGTAACTTTCACAAATTGCTACCGGTAAGACATTATTTAACAGACATTATATTAGACAATATTTAACATTTTTTTAATATTTCCCTGAACAAAATAATTACAAGTTCTATAAAAAGAGTAAAACTGTTTTGCTTTGTAAGTAACCATAATGTCTTTGTAAATGTCCCGCTTTGGCCAGAATGAGGCAACAATCTTTTGGTAAGACCTTTTTCGACAACCTTAACGAACCTTTCGATATGAAGATAAAATATTTGATTTCTTTCCTCAACGCGACGAAATGGATCTGGGATTGAATTCGGTTTCCTTTTGCACAATTTTCTTCCTCGAAGGAAGCTCATGGTGCACGAGGACCGGACAATCACACGGTTGGGTTGATCTTCGCTTCAATACCAGTTCGCAAGCTGCCTAGTTGGCACACGGTTGATGAATACGGTAGATGGTTTTAGTTGCGAACTTGGATCCTATTGAGTGTTTTCCTATGCCCAAATCCAAGAAAAGCCTCTGGTCATACGAACGGGTGGTATTTGCTCTGCTGACCACAAGTCATGCTGTGTAAGCAGTTTGGGGTGTACAGAGATTACTACATCCAAACGCGAGACTAGCTGAGCTTAGCATACTGCAGCCGAACTCAGGGCGTAGGCGATGATTCATGGGGGGGTATATCACCCCCCCCATTCTTTTTTCTTTTTTTTTTAAATTTTAAAACTAGGTCAAATAAGTTATAGTATCAAATCGGCGCACTACAGCCATCTCTACGTACCTAAGCATAATACCAATGATTTTATCTTTTTCAAAAAAAAATACAAGTATTAAAAAATGAATTTGTTATTAAATGTGGTAACATTGCAATAGAAACGTCGAATACATTTAAAAAAAAAAAAACTTTTCTAAATACTCTAGAGCCTGGCATCCAAGATGTGTAGTTGTATGCACCAAAATGTTGAAATTTAATCAATTTTCATTAAATATCCCATAAAACACTTGGTTTACGAATACGATTTTTTTCTTCTTTCATCCAAGTTTTTGGAGTTTTTTTAAAATAAATTTCCCCTTCTTGTAAAGGGATGGCACCTTTGTGTTTCGTAATGAATGTACCTACATAAGATCTACTCTTACAATACGAGTTTTATTAACATTAGTTATTACTCTAATTTTTTATTGAACAAAAATTAGTTTCTAAAATTGTTGAAAGCTTTGATCACCAGAGAAGTGCCTTTGTTAACAGTTCGAACATTTTTACCCTGAGGCCACACAAGTTAGTTGCAATACACTCAAATTTGTTTACCAACATTTACAAACTTGGTCGTCAAATGGTTTGGCTTTTTCGCTGCAAGTAGAGAAGCAAGTAACCTCGTTTAGACTTGTATATTTAGCGATCTGGATAGCTTTGGTGAGGGGAGCAGGGGGCAACAAATGAAAATATTTCCAAAACAACCAAATGTCATATTATATTGAAGGATGGATATTATTATCATATAGATTAAAAGTAAAAAATCGCTCACAACTCTGAATTCTATGCGATTAAAATTTTTTGCTGGGGGAAAATTGTTACGGATTTTAAGTGACATTTCCAACGAAATATTATGTGTACACCAACTCATCTGACTTTGACGCGGCAGAAAAGCCAGTCATCGCAGCCGTCAATGCATTGAGAATATTCTGTGTTGACGATCGCACAACTTGAAACAGAATTTGATGAAATTATGAGTCAACGCGATTGCGACTTCCGGTTTATATTTTTATTTTTGTTAACGAATAATGATCTTGTCAAAACAGAAAAATTTTCTAGCAAAAAAAAAAAAAATACTCTAAACCGAAATCAATGTATGACAGCTGTCTTTTCTAGATACTCTAAAATAATTTTTTGAACTTGGAGGATCGCCTTTTATACTCGTATGTGATCCTCCAAATTCAAATGCACTTTAAACCGAATTCGCCCAAAATCGGTCCACCCGTCTTAGGCTCGAGTACCAGGTACAGTGGTCGGACAAGGCAAGCCAATATTTCCAGGAAATTATATAATGTACTCGTTACGTCTACTTTTCATATACTATATATGACGACACCGCAGCTCAATCATGACATTAGTTTCAGTTAATGGCATTACCTTCAATTAACTTCTCTTTAAGCTTTATCATCGGCCGATTTTAAATCCTTCAGTGTTCGGGATCTCATATGTATATATTAGGGTGGTTCTTATTTGTTCTCTTATGCGAAAATTGAGTGCGACGACCCCTAAATCATGTCTAAAAAATGATTAAAAAATTCCCTATTTTTTCAGGTTTTTATCTCTAACCCTTCCTGGCCCTATTTTGATAAGAATATTTTTATTTTTGGATTTACACTATATAAACACTGTACCAGGTTTCATTTTTGAACTAATCAATGAAGAGACTTCAAATTAGGCTCAAATGAAGCGTCTCTGAAAACTCTAAAGCCGCGTGCATGTTTAAAAAAAATTTCGATAATTTCTTTAAACTTTATTGTTAATAAACAAAAAGGCAGATTTTTTGTTTCGTTCAGTACGTGAAAAGTAAGCTATATTTTGACATAAATTATTTTTTTTTGATGATCTCTCCATCGTTTTCATTAACCTGAATTAAATGAGATTTTTCCTTATATATTCAACGTTTCTATGTGTTATGTTTATATGATAATAAGTCCTTGTACTGAAAACGGCTATAGCTAATGTAATTTTCAA
Source organism: Melangyna quadrimaculata (assembly GCA_949320155.1). Lineage (NCBI taxonomy): Eukaryota > Metazoa > Arthropoda > Insecta > Diptera > Syrphidae > Melangyna > Melangyna quadrimaculata. The sequence goes on from OX439483.1 coordinate 411,460,877, forward strand.
TAGGTAATACCGTTATCTGCATTTTTTCTATGCACTTTCTACCTAAATAAAATTAAACAATAGTACAGTCAATACAATTTAATGTAGTCGGAGGAAAGGATATTATTTTCCCAAAAAAATTGCTAATGAAATAGGGTCAGAAAGGGTTAGGAATAAAAATCTGAAAAAATTAGGGAATTTTCTTTTGATGTATTTGAACCGATCTCGGGGGCGTCGTCAATTGTTTTCCCCTAAGAACCACCCTAGTATATATTGTAACTTAAACTATCGGGGTCAAAAGTCTGTAACATGCAGTTCTTTTTTTTTTACTTTCAAACCCAGGTAAGGTAGGTAGGTAGGTATTTTTCCTATAGATTTACTAACGAACTGTAAAGGTTTTAGACGTTTTCAGCTGGAGTCTTCTGAATTGTTGGGTTGTCTAAAATCAACCGAACTTCGTTCAGATTATCGTCTTCTAAAGTATATTCTTATACAAAACATTCGAGTTGATTGAAAGCTACCACAAGAAAACATTTTGTTGTCTTTTGTAGTACATGCTGGCCACCTTCGGTCGTGCTTTTGTCCGCAGTAGATGACAATTGACCTCGGAGTCATTATAAAACATTCACACCAATTACGAAATTCGTATCATTAAGTCATATTTGGTAGCATGTTGGGCTTGCGGCTTCCTTAATGGTAAAATGTCATCTTTTTTGATGCAAAGCTTTTGGAAATTTATAAATAGACCAATTTCGATGATGTTATTTAAACAAAACACTCAAAAGCAATAGTGAAAAGAAAAATTTGTGTTCTTTTCGAACAAATTTGGGTGTTTACGCCATTTCTGCTGATAATTATATTGTTAAGTTTAAATACCAGCATCGCAATCGCTCTATTCATAAATTCTCAAAAGCCTTGCATCCAAGAAGATAAAATTATGCCAGAACCCACAAGCCCGTATGTTGACCAAATACGACTTAGTAATACGAATTTCGTAATTGGGGTGATTATTTTCTGTCGCAACAGGTGAATTTAATTTGCAGAAGAAAGAGTTTGATTTGCCAAAAGATGATTTTCATTTGCAAAAGGAGAGTTTAATTTGAAAAAGCTTGTATGTTCGATGTTGATAAATATTCAAACTTGTTGCTGGTCTTATTTTAACTCTTAAAATATTAATTGAAAAGTAAAAAAGATGTTATTGTTTAGAATACACACTTAAGAATTTCTTAAATGATATAATATAAATTAGATTTGTTATTAAAAATATAAATTTTTAATTTTCTTAGCAATCTATTTTCAGACTTTTTATTAAAGGATTATTATATTACCCTCGTGACAACTAAATCCGTAGGCTCTATTTATGTATTAGATAATGTATAAAACTATAACTCAAAATCTCACCCAACAAAAATTTGTCATAGATATTAATAATTAGAACAAAATTATCATAAAATATTATTTTAGCATTTCTTGCTAATTAAAAAAAAAATCTAACTAATATAAAGCACAGTGCACATTTGTTTTTTTTTTTTTTTGTATATCACGTCAATTGATAGACAAACCTATTATTTGAATCTTTAATATATTCTGTGCTATTGCAAAGTGCGTGCGGGTTAGTGGTTGAACACAATTTAATATCAGTGATTTCTAATTTTCTTTTAGTAGTAGTGTTATTGTTAATTATGCTTGAAGAAGTTTCAGAAGAGGGTGCAGTTGAGGATATGATTGTTTTTTCAGAAGAAGAAGGCGTTGAATTGTTACTACACAATGAACGTGGTGAATGTACATACATATTTTCGAATAGTTTTCCAGGCATTTGGGGATTATTGCGACAATAATAGACGAGCAAACATAGTATAGCTAAAACGGGAACAACACCCAAGAAGAAAATGAACATAAAGCGAGTGAATCCATTGAGACCTGCAACAAAAAAAAGAGAACGTTAATTTTAAAATAAAAAGAAGTTAGAAAAAACTTACTATTTGGATTTGTTGCTGGTCCACTGTCTTCGGAGCCTCCATGTCCTGGACCATTACAGAAGGGTGGTGCATAGCCTTCATTACAATGACAGTGACCTTTGCTATTGCAAATTCCATTAGCATTGCAGTTTTCAGGGCACTCAACGCCAAAACCGCTCGACCGCAAGTCTTCAATCCCTATGCACCTTTGACCGACGCACATTTTGTTATCGCCACACTTAGCACCATTCGGGGTAAGACCTGGGTCTGTCGATTGCAAACCTAAATCTACAATAGCAGTCCGACAGGGAATGATATTACCCTCGTGATTTAAAAAACTATGCGAAAGCACAGCCACAGATTCCATTCCGAACTCCAGACGTTCATTCAAATGGCGACAGTGCAACATTCCACAATAGATATCCTCCTTTTCGCATTGGAAATATTTATTATTAATTCGATCAAAACCACAATTACCATGACGACTTCCATTCAAATTCTTCCAATAACAATGCTCTGAACTTTCTCCAGACGGTCCCCATAAAATTCGACATTGATTACTTCGAGATCTACAAGTTCCCTGATAGCAATAAGCATTTCCACTATCACACGTTTCTGTATCTCGTTTGAACACATTCGTTGGACAATACTCCGATTCTCCAGTACAAAACTCAGATAGATCACATTCGTTTTCCGAGGGTCGACAATTTGTTCCGGCAGTCTTAGGTCGACAAGTACTTAAATCACAGCATTCGCCAGTTGCGCATGATGCATTTGTCCTTAGCATACATGTATTTGGATCACAGCAGGTATTTTTACAAAATTCAGCCAAGCCACAGTCACATTGTTCGCCGTGCTCAACAAAGCCATTACCACACTGAGGTGAATCGAATAATTTGGTGGGCTTATTTCGCAAACAATAGTTCATGCCACGTGAGAAGGCAACATTTAATTGGTCAATGCTGCAAGAACTCCAATGACGTGGAACTACAGAGGTACTCGATGCAGACATTATACACTTTTCTTCTGGACATCGACAATCGGGTGTGTCGTGTTCCATGCCAAAATTATGACCCATTTCATGGGCCATGGTTGCAGCAACTACAGCAACAATTTGACTGTGTTCCATTGAAACACCACCAGAATATTCATATGTACAGATGGGTCCTTTCAGAGCTTTGCCTAGAAGACAAAAAAAAAATATAATGAATTAAAAACTTTATAAAATATTTGTATTCAGTGTGTACAAGAAAAAAGAAGAAAATAAGAGGTACAAAATCATCAGTACAGGCGTATTTGTAAAGCTAACTGCGAGCAATTATTACACAAGTATATCTACAAATTGTTGGTCCCTTTTATGCTCATAAAAATAACTTACATACAAGGTTTATTATGTGTACTGGGAAAACAAAAAGCTCCAAAACGAATTCTTTCGATCGAACTAAATTCAGTTAGGTAACTTAGTAAAAAAAAATATTGGTTGTGAAAGTGCTTGGTTTGGATGACTAGAAGTAGAGTGATCGGCGTTTTGGAGTCTGGAAAGCTTCCGTGCCTCACGCCGTGTCTTTCACGAGCCGGCATTTTTAATGGATTCGTTTAAAATGATGTAGAAGAACCAAAAAATTGGATTTTGTTATGAAGTTCGTCCACTGTCCATCGAGCTAGAGAGCTTTATTTTGTGCATACCAAGAGCTTGTTTGACTGTAACGATTTGTGTTTTTTATTAGCTAGCCGTATTGGCACACCAATTTTGAAAAATATTAATTGATTTGAGTCCTGAAGTCACCCTAGGGTCGCCCCAAAGAGATTTTAGAAAAACTTGAACTCACCCTAGCGCAAAAATTATTTGCTTTTTTTAAACCGCCCTGAACTCGCTATAGAGTAGATCCAAGTTTTTTGCTTGGGAGATTTGAGGAAACGAATAAAAATGAGTTGTGAGGCATTTGTTTTCCTTCGACCTTGAGTTAAGTTTAGCGGAAAATTGTTTATAAAAACAAATTGAAAGAATACACAGAATCATTTAGGCCCGTGCAGATGGAAACGTTTAAACTTTAAATTTGTGGACTGTGCATATGCAATGGCCGAATCCGTCCAACTCACAAGTATTTCAGAAGCGAGAGCCTAGAGTGTTTTGTGAGAGTTCTTGGAGTTCTCAAGAAAACCTGGGTCCACCTTGGGTCAAGCTCAATGAACGACGCTCATGTGACATGACGAGGTTACGGATTGATTAAAAAAAATGTATTTTTTTTGGAAATTCTTCATATATTTTGGAAAGTCTTATTTTGTTTGCACTTGTTCTTTAATTGAAACTATCGAAAAAGAAAAAAAGGTCAAGAAGTTTAAGAAAAAAAAAAAAAACATGAAGTCAATGAGCAACCTGATTTATTTAACTTACCCACAACACCTCCATTAAAAGGCTCTTTTGTCAATAATTGAGCATTATCATTAGGATGATTCACAGCCAGCTTAGTTCGACGATAATGTAAGAAATTTTTCAATGTCACATCACCATCTTGAGAGAAATCTATTTCATTCGATTCATTCCATACAACAACCCCAACCAAAGCGATAAAAATATTCAAAGGTTCATAGAGCTGCAAGAGTGAGATTAAAAAAAAATTATATAATTAAAATTGTATTCTTCTATAGCTATAGTTTTATATACTTACCGCATTGACAATATTCGCCAAATCCTTACAGTGCTTATGCACCTTCTTCATATTCTCACCCAATGATTTGTAGACTTTACTATCAACAACTATAACCAGTTCGACGAACGATGAATGTTTGTTGGCATTGAAAGGTCCCCGAATGATATTATTATCAATGCTGCTGGAGCGTTTGTACTGAACAAAATAAATAAATAAGAATGAATTGTTAATGAAAATGTTTTAATGATATGGTACATTGATCTTCTTTCAAGGATAGATGATATACTTACTCGTAAGATTCGATTGAACTCAGAGTCATCGATTCGGTTTTGAATACTATCCCAGTTTTGAGGGTGTTCGTTCGTTTCGTGGATGTGACTTGATTCAAAATTGTTGTATCCACACGTTGCATTTTGCAAGATGTCAGCATGTCTGGAAGTAAAGTAGAGTAAAGTATTATTTACATATTTCTTACACCTCAGGTTAAAATTTTTTGAAACTAAGTTTGAAATTCTAATTCATAGCCTGAACGAATCACGTTTTGAAAATATTTTATTTAAAAGATCATTCCGGAAGTTGCATCTGCTTTTTTTGCCCAGCCAATTGTTTGCTTGTTGATACTCTGTGTAGTTTTGGCAAACAAGAGCATCACAAATAGAAGCTACCCAAAACATAGATTTTTAAATCGTGATGGGAATGAGTGGCGTCTATTGGAATGTTTTATTTTTGTGAACGGCTAATCGTGAATGATGATGGTGAATAGATTTGGCAAATATTTAAACAAAACTCAAAGCGACCATGACAGCATGACATACATACATAGACATGGGCCCATTGATGGAAGAGGAACCGAAGGTAACAAAACAAATCATTTCGATTTCGCTGGAGGTAAACAGAAGAGGAAAAAATAACGAAGATTATTTATACAAAATGTTTACGCAAAACGCAACAAACAGAATTAGAACAAATTACGATAAGCAGCATCAATGTGCATGTAGAATTTTAGGTAGGAACATTTAACATGAGGTAAGCTAGGTGAAAATAAACATTTTATTGATTTTTTTTTAACATAAATAACTGCAGGTATTGAATGTGAATCAATGACACCATTCACAGAAAACACAATTTTGTTGGTTCTTGAGAAAGTTTTGAGGTTCTCTTTCTGCATCTTAAACGAAACCAATTCATTACTTTCAACAAGCAAATCAATTATAATGAATGACTGTCTATGTGGGCAAACTTTGTTGTATGTCTGGACTCTGGAGTAACAAGCACGCATGAATGGTTGTTAAGCATTCGAAAAAAAAAGCTCGAGCGTGTAGGTTGAGAAATGAAAGCTCATATGAGAGGGGGGTCTATTCCTCCTTGTTTATCTCTTCATTAAAAAAAAATTACTTAAAACAGAAAACAAACTATTAAAAAACAACTGTAACACTTTTAATACCAGATTTTACATTTTTTAGGCCAGAATTTTTTTCCAAAATTGTACGTACCTAATTAAATACAAGTAGCCGTATTTATAAGATTTCACCAATACTCGGTTCAACCTCGGAATAGTTAAACCGAGTCGAAGCACTTACTCCGGGTTTACGCTACGTCAAACTAAGCCATATTTATAAAATATTTTCTCAGCCGTTTTAGTTAGGTACGCCTGCCTTATGTCAAATATATTATCAAAAAAATCACCAATCTTAAACTCTGGTTATAATAAACGTAAACAAACCTCAGCTGATTTCCATTATTATTCGTTTTAGTTGTTTAGTTATTGGTAGTGTTATTAATTGTAGGCATATTTTGGTAAACAGAATATTTAATAGATAATAAAAATAAAAGAAAACGTTCTGAAATTTGGGATAGTTCCCAAAAGGTATGTAAATATACATATGTATATAATTTCCAGATCTAAACAAGTTTTGCACTGCTTTGACCTTCTCGTTCTTCCAGTAATGTAAAACCGTTAAAGGAATTTAAATGATGTATTAATATAAAATAAATATCCATTCTTTCGTCGTAACAAAAAGGAAAATAATTGTTTGCACTCCTCTTTGTAAATTTCAGACGATGTCATGTCAAAATGACATTTAGATACTAAAACGGCTTTACTCCGGCTTTAAACCTCCTATGAACCAGTTTTAGCTTACTCCGCCTCTATTCCCGGTATACATATATTTTTTTTAAATAAGCTTTCCCGGTTTAGAGGCGTTGTAAAGTCAGAGTAACTTTACGCTGCCGCTAAACCGAGTTAATAAATAAGGCTGAAGGGGTATTAAACACTAGATACGATTTGCGTAAGTTTACCATTTGGTTAATGAACTGCTCAAATTTGTATGGGAAATGATCAGGCGCGTTCACGAAACAGAGATATCGGAGATTTTGCTCCGTCAAAAGGTAAGCAAGCGAATCTAAAAAATTTTGTCCTCAGCCAAACTGAGATTTTTGCTGAGGAATCCTGTTCAGGCAACTGAGATTGCTGAGGCCCTCCGATATCTCTCTTTCCTGAGCACGCCTATTTACACAAATTGGAAACGAATTTGCTTGAGAAAATGATTTGACAAAATTAACCAAACGTCATTGTGACATTTTGAATAAGGTTTATTCAGAAATATGACATATGATATCTCGAAGAACTAAAAAATACTCTGAACATGTTCTGTAACTATCGCATCGCGATTAGTTGGCAATAGAACATAGAAGTTGTGACTTCAAACGTACTTTATACAATAAAAAATAGTTAGGAAGTTCAACATATACTCAATAATTAGGAAAGCTACTTTTTGTAATAAATTTTTATGGTGGAATAATAAAGGTTCTTCCAAGCCAATGCAATTCGTTGACAACGACGAAACTACATCAACAACGTGTTGTTGTTTTCTTCGTCGTCAACGAATTATTCGCATTGGTTTGGTAGATCCTTAATAGTCTGCTGTCAGAAGCAGATGTCATAAACAAATGAAAAAAAAGTAGCTTTCTGAACAATCAAAATCAGAATTTAGCCATAATTCACTCTTTCTCATTTTTTCGTTCCTGCCTCAACAAATGTCAGCGTCACTACCTTGATGTGCACTCGGAGCGTTCTTCACTTTCCAAAGAAATAGTTAATGCAAATCAAGAAACCGATATTATCGGCGGCGCGCCATATGATGTTTTGATGTGTAAACATCTTAGCTCTCGGTATGGGTAAAATTGAAAGTAGGTAAGTCCAGGACGTCCGTAACAGAAGAGGTGCTGACATGGGAATGGCCCGGGACCACCATCTGATGGTTGCTACCGTAAGATTGCGTACAGCTGCAGTTCGTAGATCCCAAGGAAACACTCGAATGCCCAAGTTTAATACAGATAGACTAAGGGATCCCGCAGTGCGCCAACAACTAGGGGACCACCTTTCACAAGGATAGAACGCAATCAGCAGCACGGAAACCACATCCATTGAAAATCATTGGTGTGCTGTGAAAAATGTGTTCATATCCGGTGCTGAAAGTATAGTCGGCCGGGCACAAGGGAGAAATAGTGCTTGGCTTTCCGACGAAACTTGGGCAAGGATCGAAGAAAGGAAACACCTTAAAGCTCGCATCGCAGCTACCCCAGCAGCAGGGAGAAACGAGCTTGAGTCTACGTACCGCATGAAGATGAGGGAAGTTCACCGTAGTGTGAGACGTGATAAGCGTAACTACATCAACGCACTGTCTACAGAAGCAGAAGAAGCCGCTAGTAGGTGTGACAGTAGGACCGTCTACAGAATTACCAAAGAGCTCACTGGTGTCCAGAGCTCTAAACAACACCTGGTTAAAGACACAAACGGATCCCTGCTAATTTCGGATGAGGACCAGCTCATAAGGTGGAGGGAACACTTTTCTGCGGTTTTAAACCGCGTTTTCGCAAGTGAAGTGAACCCTATTCCCACTGAGCTACCCGAAGTAACAATTTCCCGAATACGCACCGTACCCCCCAGTAAAGAAGAAATTATCACCGCCATCAAAGCACTGAAGAACAACAAAGCGGCTGGACTTGATGGTATTCCTGCAGAGCTCTTAGGAGCAGCCCCAACGACATCGAGCGAGCTACTGCACCCACTTATTAAGAGAGCTTGGGAAACAGAGAGCTTTCCTGAAGAGTGGAAAAAAGGAATGATTGTCAAGCTTCCAAAGAAAGGAGATCTCACACAGTGCGAAAACTGGAGAGGAATATGCGTTCTGCCTGCAGTAGCCAAGATAATAGCAAGCATAATATTGGACCGAATTAAAGACCACCTCGAAGACACACTCGACGCCGAACAAGCAGGTTTCCGCACTGGATCTTCCTGTGTGGATCACATCAACACCTTGCGGATCATCATCGAACAGTGCGTTGAATACCGATCACCACTTCACCTGCTGTTCATCGATTTTGAAAAGGCGTTCGACAGTGTCAATAGAGAATTTATTTGGATTGCTTTGCACAGGAGGGGCATCCCAGATAAATTGGTTGCTATTATCAAGGCTACATATGATGGATCCAGGTGTCACGTTTTGCACAAAGGTAGGCTGTCAGAGGAGTTTGAAATCCAAAGTGGAGTTAGGCAAGGCTGTATACTGTCACCAATACTGTTCCTGTTGGTGGTAAGTGACGTACTGCACGCAGCTTTGTCAAATGGAAATGGAGGAATTCAGTGGACTCTGCAATCTCACCTCAAACATCTGGACTACGCGGACGACGTATGCTTACTCTCTCATAGGATCATGGATCTCCATCAAATGACAACAAGGGTGGAGAGAGAAGCAGAAATCGTAGGGCTTAAGATCAACTCGGCAAAAACTAAAAGGATCAGCCTTGGAACTTCCTCATCAATCCAAGTAAATATTTCTGGACAACCCGTAGAGATGGTACAGGATTTCCAATATCTTGGGAGTATTGTCTCTACGGGTGGCGGAACTGAACTGGACGTAAACAGCCGAATCAGAAAAGCAAAGGCTGCGTTCGGAATACTGTCCAAAATATGGAGAAACAACTCTTTTAGCTTAAAGACCAAGCTACGACTGTTCCGCTCCAATGTTGAATCCGTTCTGTTTTACGGCTGCAGCACTTGGAAAGTCACTGAAACTGTCACTAGAAAGCTGCAAACCTTCGTTAATAGATGTCTACGAAACATCTTGAGGATTTTCTGGCCCAACCGTATCTCCAATACTGAACTTCATGCGAGAACGGGTCAGGAGCCCCATAGACTCCATTATACGAAGAAGAAAGTGGCAGTGGATTGGATACGCTTCGAAAAGGCGATCGGTGCATTGCATCTCAAGCAATGCAGTGGAACCGCTCACACAGGAGGGAAGACAAGTGGGCCGGCCTAGAAGTACATGGCGAAGAACGGTCGAACAGGAATCGGCACGACTGGGGAAAAGTTGGAGAGAACTGAAATACATTTCAAGAAATCGTACACGATGGCGCGTAGGTGTAGTGGAGGCCCTATGTCCCGTAAGGGAAACATCACGGACGTAATAGGTCCGATGACCTAAGTGAGTAAGTAAGTCACGGATGCAGCATTAAATATCCGTTCCGCACCATTTTGTTTACCGAACATTTTTGACTTATGGAAGCCAATGGTTCGTGCATTGAATAGAGTAAATTGAGGTAATGTGGTACAGGTCGGTAATGTGGTATAGGCAATTTTTTCGAAAACCAAGCAACCACTGGAAGTTTGGTATGCCTTGTTTAAACATCCTCCCCTTGAGTACCGGCACTCACACATTTTTTTTTTTTTATCGCTCATTTCCGTCCGGCCACTACCGACTATTGTGATTTTACCTTAAAACGCGACTTACGTTCAAAACACTACCTATTATTGTCGTGTATCTTACATTTTGTTTATCGTTCCGAGACATTCGTCTCCTATTTCACGTTCGTTTGGGAAAGGTTCTCCATTTAAAAATAACAACGAAATCTAAACACGTCTAATCTTTCATGCACCTAATCTGTCAAATAAACGACCAGCTGATTAAATTACAGCTGAATAAAAAGGTCGTTCATGCAAACTTTTGTGTAAAGTTATCATTTTACACAATTTGTTAGCTTACGACGTTGCATGAATACCTTAATATTAAATGCTCTTATACATTCTTAGTCAAACACTGAAAACCGGATGTTTGCAAGATTTTAACTTTTCAAGATATAAACAAATAAATTAACCAACTATCTCATAAAATTAAAAAGAATTCAGCTAAAATGGTAATTTTAGCAAACTGCGCGGCGATTGTTATCAGCTTCATTTTTGCTTGTTTTTACTAAGAAGTTGGTTTCTTTATTTATTAATATTTTAAAAAATAAAATTCTTAGAACCATGCGGTTTTCAGTGTTTAACTAAGAATTAATAAAAGCATTGAATTTCGAAAATAAAAAAAGGAATAAACTACGTAAAATTTTGAAAAAAAAAAATTATATTTTTTCTTATTATTTTTTTTGTAATTTTGAGTTTGAAAATCAATATTTCTAGAACTGTTCACTAAAACAAGTTTATTTAAAAACAAAGTAAAAGAAGGGAGGTCTGGCTTTATAAAAAAGGTATAACAGGACATTGTAAGTGTAACCGTAGTTTTTTAATAATTTATGTTTTTTTTTAGTATTTTGTTTAGAAAATTGCCCATCCCTTATAAACGGGGGAGAGTAGACCCTCAACCTCTCTTATACGATTGTTTGTACTGTCTCGACCCAACCTACACGCTCTAACTTTTTGTCACACCTAAAGTGAATTACACTGTAGGTACTGACCTTATGCCGGATATCGCCCAAAAGAATACTAGCAAGGAACACTTTTGTCCTTTCGTTTTAAAAGGTCAACCGATTTTATTTTTTTTAACCTAATGTGTAGTTCAATAATATAAAACAACAATACTTACTTAAATAAAAAGTGATCATCCTGAATTCGTCCATCAGCGCCTGAATGTATGAAATACGTATCCATACCATCATGTACGACGCCATTTACACCTCCATTACATGTCGAAATAGCTACCTTGGATTCTGGTTTGCCTCTAATGACACCCTAGTGATTCGTATATGCAAATATTTATGACACATTAGTTAACCTTAATTTGCACAAACATATATTTCAAAGCCCTCCCCCTCCAAATACTCACTTGATAATGGCATAGGTCTATATCAGTCTTTGTGAAATTTTGTACTATGTCACCATTGCCGTGTGTGGTGTCCTGATAGCGCAAAAAATGCCCATCCGGTATTAGTCGTTCATTTAAATGTAGGTCGGCAGTTATCCTTTGTCCTTGATGATGATATGATAGTGTGATATGAGGCACATGTAATCCACTCTGAAAATGAACAAAACAAAAAAAAGCTCAATAAAAACAGTGGTGTGCAAAAATGTTTGACTTTTGATAAAAAAAAAATAATTGAACTTGATAGAATTTTGTTAACTAAAGTCTAGAGAAGTCAATATCAATAAAAAAAGGCTCGAGCTTATAACTAAATAAGTAAAACTTTCAACCTTCCCTGATCTTATTTATATGGAGCGTGTTTTTTTCTTAATCTGTACAATCTTAAAAAAAACATTTCGATAGGACAAAACAACAACCGCTTAGTTTAAATACATACAAAATGTTCTATAGAATTAAATAAAAAATAAAATACGAAATGGCATAACAACGAGTCTATCGCTAACCTGAATGCTATCATGGCTTATTTCTTTTATATTTCCTTAGTCTGGGTAGAAAATGTTTTAAAATTAATGACATATCCAGGGTAAGGACAAACGTCTTGATTGAATGTTATCATGGCTTATTTCTTTTATATTTCCTTAGTCTGGATAGAAAATGTTTTAAAATTAATGACATATCCAGGGTAAGGACAAACGTCTTGATAGATATCAATATTAACGACTTTTTTTACATAGGCTCAGTTTTCCTTGTTTTTTGTAAATTTATTTGTTGCTTAAGCCTGTATAGATTAGTAACAAAACAACAATAATATTGATTTTGTACATATATTACAGAGCTCTTTGAATTATAAATTTAAAATTGATTCAATGGTCTTTTATCTAAATGGCTTTAAAAGTCTAAGTAAGATCGCCGGAATAAAACTCCAATTTTCGGAGCCATTAAAAGCTATTCTAACATTAACTTTTTCATTTCAGTAAGAGAATTTTTTTTTAACGTCCCTGTAAAATGATATTTTTTCGTGTGATGATGATGGCTAATAAAGGAAATCTGACATTTGATCCATCAACAAATAAAACATCGAATGAACATGCAATGAAAATTTGGCAAAATTAAATCTATGAAACCGTTAATGATGTGCGGCTTTGTGGTGATATAAAAACATCCTTTTTCTCTATCCTATTCAACTAACATGTTCAAAAACATATAGAAAAATAGGGGTGATGTGCTAATTTTATGTGCTCATGTTCACGATATGGCATATGGTGTCGTGACTTAATAATAGCGCAGAGTCAGGTATCTCACTCTTTGTCGGTGCCAAACACATCACATTTACTAACTTAGGGGTATTTTCACTTTATTTTGCGATGAGCTCTAATTAAAGTGGCTGCCTGTTAACACATTTTAGGTGGGTTTGGTGACACTGACACAGTACCGGGTGTTGTGCTTGTGATGATGAGTTTTAATTAAGCTATCGGTTTTAATTGCTCGCATCAATGCTCTGATGGGATCGTTTGGAGGAATTTAATATTACGTAATGTTTCCGATGGTATATGTATGTATAAGGTGAGTTTCGAGTTCATTTTTAATTATAAAGTGGTGGAACTTTATTATGTTTATTATACTAGATTATTTTCATGAATGATTTTAATAACCATAAATTTGATCAATAAATACTGTTTATTTATTGAGAAATATTCGGTGATACCGTGTCATATCAAGTGTAGGTTAGGTGGCACAAGAACACAGAGTGATTAACATGTATAAAAAACAATTGATTAACATAAGAATAGAATAGGAAGACTATATAAAAACTACTTTTGATTCCAAAATTGTTGTTAAAAATAAACAAAAAATGCCTAAAACAACAAACAACTTAAAATTAATTCCTTAATTAAATTTAAAAGTTTTACTAAGAGCGAATTTCCTCTTTTTTGCTTCACTGTGAATTTTATGTGCCAATTATAAATTTAGGAACAAAAGGAAATTATCGCACTATTAAAATTCTTTTTACTGAAGGGAATCAATATCTCTTATTCTGCGAAGTATCTTGGTGTGAAGCATAGTACGCTGCTGATGCGGAACGAAATTTTCCTGTGGTCTCCAAAAAGACAACGAACTGCATACGAAAACACAGCGCAAAAATATTCATGGAGAGTTTCATAAATTGCAAATAAATAAATCAAAATTTAACGAAAAGATCAAACAAAAAAAGTGCTGTAATGAAAGAAACAACAAATAAAAACACGAACAAACCCAAATGTAATTTTTCCGCACACCATTAATTGTGCGGGCAATTAATTCTATGCGAAAAGAGAGTGGATACTTGTCAAAACAATTTGGTATAATAATTAATTTCGCTGGTCGAACAGCGTACCACATAACGAAAGGCACAACGAAATTTTTCGTTTATGATTTCGTCATGTCAATTTTGTATGGGATTTTCCATTTCACATCAGCAGCGTACTAGGCTTGATCTTGGATAAGAAACTGAACCTGAGTCTAAACATTAAAGAAACAACTAACAAAGCTATGCTTACATTCTACTCCTGCAACAGGATATTTGGTAAATTCTGGGGGCCAAGCCCACAAATTATCAAGTGGATGTTCACGGCCATAGTTAGACCTGTACTGACATGCGGTAACGTAGTCTGGTAGAATTCATTGGACAAAATTACCGACTTTAAAATTATGACCAAGGTATACAAAATGGCATGTATTTGGATCACTGAAACTATGAGGACCACTCTCACAGCGGGTTTGGTAGCTATACTCAACTTAAAGCCCCTAGATCTATTTGTGCAAGAATCGGCAGCCAAAAGCGCACTTCGGCTTAGCCAAACTGGGAGCTGGAAAAGAGTGCAATAGGTCACACGGGGATTTTACAGAAATACACGAGAAATAAGGTTTGTATATGTACTGACTACATAACACCCAGTTCATGACCGCTTCTCCTTGTAGAGAAGACTGGAAAGAACGAACCATACACCTGCGAATTGATGATAGCAATATACATATGTATAACGACTGTTTCAAGATGGATACTATACTGGGGCAGCATTCTTTTGAGAAACTCTTGGACTAGCCAGCTCATTCAGACTTTTTAATTACAGCAGTGTCCACCAAGCTGAGGTCTTGGCAGTGACGATAGCTTCTAGAGATATCTCAATGATCTCAATACCACAAGCTGATATCACCGTTATCATTGACAGCCAACGGTAAATAAAAGCGATGTTTGCCATTTAAATCAAGCTTGTGGCTTGCTATCTAGAGGAGCTAAGGGTTCTTGGTACACAGCACAACATAAGACTCTGTCACAGTGGTGTTCCAAGTAATGAAAGTGCTGACAAACTAGCAAGAATAGGATCAACACTTGATCTAAAACAGACAGACTAGGCCTACAACTAGCTCCCATTTTTCAGACTTGAGTGGCAACTGAAAGACAACTCTATACATCACAAACATAAACAGAAATTTAGGAAATTTAATGTTCTATAAAAAGGATCCAAAGTGATTTTTGGTTCGGATGGACATTGGATGAGATAAACTTGAAAAATAATTTTTAATCAAAAAAAAATTTTAAGACAAAAATTGTAGAGAACATGTCAAGCTACAAAAGTAAATAAAAATAGCAAATCTACGACTAAAAGCGGTTGAGAAAATTGAGTAAAGGCTTTTAAACACCTTTTCCAAAATGGCGGACGACACCAAGAGGTACTCTTTAAAATAAAACAATACAATTATCCTCCCGAATTCTTGTAGATATTTTTGCTAATTTGATAGGACTACTGGGTTACCAAAAGAAAATGATGAAACTCCTCACTAACTGAGTCACTGCCCTGACAAAAAAATGGTTCAGGACGACAATGATAGAAAGAACGAAAACGACTAAAAAAACGCTCGTAGTTCCTCACACTTCGCCCATACACCAGCTATTGCCGCACCTGCGATGAATACCAGCGTCGTTGATGGTGCAGCATCTCATCTAAGATTAGTTAAATCCTCTTGAGGAAAGGGACAGCCACTTAGGCTCATTCAGCTAACCTGAAAACACAAAACAGACCCGTACAACAACTACGAATCTATCAAACTCATCCACCAGACGTTGCATAGCTTCTACGGGCCTGTTAGAGGGATGATTTACCCATTGGGGGCAAATGAAAGGATTATTCCCTTAAAAGAAAATGTTTCCTTAACGTCTCCTCAACCGTTGGATTTTGTGCCGACAAACACTTCTTTAATAACTTAAGGCCTAACTTATTCAGTCAAGGTTGAACATAACTTTGAGATTTTTATATTCAACTTCAGAAATAGTTTTTATTCACTCAAAGTTGACGTTTTCAACTTTTGATTTTCAACTCTACAGTTAATCAACTTTCGATTTTCTCTACTCTCCGAAATAGTAGAAGTTAGCGAGCAAACTTGAGATTTTTCTTCATTTCTGTTTATTTATTCGTGCTCTCCACGAAAAAAATATCGAAAAAAATATCGAAATCAAGCATCGTCGGGTATGGTTAAAACTTATGTGGTGGACTGCATTGGAACACCGCGTGTTGCTGGCATTTGTTTCATGTTTTAATTTTTTTTCTAATTGAATTTTTTTCATATAGTCCCTTTCCCCCACAAAAAAAAAACAAGAACAGGTGCCCAATTTCAATAAACAGATCACTTCAGCATTGTGTTCCATGTTATACCTATACGGAACGATTTTCTTGTCTTGTGATGTTGTAGTGGGTAGCGATTTAGCCGGAGAAGTACAAAAAAAATACTCATGAATATGGATCCATTCATGATTTCATTCCACAGTAACAGTTCTAACGTTTCATGGAGTTGTTGTTCTTTGTTGTCGGGGTTAGCCTTTTCCTATTTGACCCTGCATTATTCTTCTTTGTGGAAAATTTGCATTTCTTTCTTCATATTTTCATTTCAGGAAAACAAAATAGTAGACACAAATTACCTATAGACTCTTTAATTAGTGTGAGAAAAGGAAAACTCACCTCTTATTGTTAGATGTGATGCATACATATTTATTTTAAAAATACAAATTGTAATCTTTTGATTCCGCGCTTCACATGGAATAAAAACTGTATTCCAATTATTCAGCATGAATAAACAATCAACAATAATGGTTTACCCTGAATACAAAATTCTTGTTCCAAATATTTTGAATATCTAAAATGAAAATAAGAAACTTATTCACACTCAAAATCAAAATTATTGTAATGCAAACCGAAAGTTTAAACTGACTTTCTGTATGTCATGTGTCAAAAATATCCGATGGATATTTGGGGAACTGCAGGTTAGTCAACTTTTGAATTTCAACTGTGGAGTTTAGATTCAAAGTAGTGAATAAAAGCATTTTTCAGCTCTCAGTTCAACTACGGATTTGAAGTCAACTTGTAAGTTGGCCAACTTTCCAGTTTTCAGCAAGTTGAGCAATACTGAATACATTCGGCCTAAAAGCACCCTCCAACTTTGCAGGTTAAAGCTTGCTGAAAATTCATTGACGCCATTAACGGGCTATGCAATATTTGAATTAAATCCCTACGGTATCACAGTAGGGTAATAGAAGATTTATGCAGAAAGATTTACATAAATTGGTCCATAAAATCAGGAGCGTCTATTACATCAATCTAGAGTTAATTCGACAAAATTGATATAAGTTACCTTGGGTTTAACCTTATAATCCAACACTGAAAAAAATGGATCTAAGCACATAGTATGTATGTATGTACGACATACCTACTATAAATAATATTGCATTCAACAATTTAAAAAATTATTCATCATCAATCAAAATTCTACTAATTTAATATTCATAATCGTTTGTAAACCGAAGCAATCCCTCTCACGCATCATATTAGTATTTTTTGATTAAATCCTTTACACCTTAGTGTAAGCGTGAAAATTTTATAACATTAAACTGTCAAATAAAAAACAAAGAGTAAACAACAATAAAACATGAGATTATAAATTCCAAGAAAAAAACTATTTATTATGACGATAAGGAATCAAAAACCGCGACCTACATATATTTTAGATGTTAAACTTTCACACGAATTGATAAATTTTAAAATTTAATGTTAACTAATTAAATTGTTCAGAAGGTCAATGACACTTTTTAATTGCGATAGTAAGGGGTTCGTAGAAAAAATTCTATTTCAATCAAATATAACTTAAGATTTCGATCAAATATATATATTCCTTCTTATTTGTTTATTTGTAAATTTCAATTCGAGAGTGAATGGCGGAAAACTAACACTTAAAATCGCACGCAGCCTTAAATTTGTTTGGTGACTTTTTTATGAGATTTCATGGGCCGCGATCAAAAACCTATGTAGAGCTATCCAGTCCAGAAAGGTTTTTGTTGTTGTAATCTCATGTAAAAAACAGCTGATTACAAAACAACTTTTACTGTTGAATAGCTATCCATGCTATGCGAAAAATGTTGGTATACGTTTGTATCCCAAGCGAAATTGTTTAAAAGCCTTCTACAAAGTCCAGATTTGTTTGCCGTCATTAAGTTGTATTTTTAATTTTTTTTTTTCAGAAAAATAATTAAAAGAATATAATAATAAAATGCCAATTACTGTACTGTAATGAAGAATTTTGCCAAAAATACTTTCAATTAACCTATCCGGATTTGGTTGATCAGAAACTCATATGATGGATAGGAATCTATCTTAGATAGGCTATCGCATCGATTCTTAATCGCGGCCATTTCCACTCACAGAAGCTGTTTCGCAACAAATGTTGAACATAATATAATAGAGCACTGATAAGTTAATAAGACGTGTTTAATTTGGTAGCACACAAATTAACTCGTCTCTAAAGTTTAACGTGGCGCTTATCTAAACGCTTGTTTATTCATTAATTATTGGTAAGGCCCTTTGTGCATAGGCGCATTTAAAGAGTTGGAGAGGTGGGCTGAAATGTTATCTTAATACAATGTAAGCATATAACACATGATAAAAAAAAGTTGGATAAAGTTCACAGTTGATTTTCGCTGTAAAATTGATGTAAGTTGAACTGAACTTAATAAAAATTGCGTATTGACAAGGCCCTCACTGTCAACTGAAGAGTCCAAGTGAGAATGCCAGCACGAAACCCCAATTTGTAAGGACTAAATGCCCTTAAAAGCTATTATGAACTAAAAAAAGTATTTCTTATCTTTTATTTTTTCTCTAAAAAAAAAAAAACGTACTGAATCGAAAAATTAGATCAAACAAATCAATTAAATGACGAGATATTCGGAAGTACCCCAAATAAAAATGTCATTTGCTCAAAATACCCCAAAACTTTATTTTAAGTTGGCAAGAACCTGATATGTAGTATTATTGAAATTGTTTTAGAGATTAAATTTACGAACTTTAATCCAGATTTTAATTTCTCTTCTAGGGAAGCACATAAAAATGATTTTTTTTACACGAAACCAATACTTTGTAAAAATATTACTATATTAAAGCATTGGACGCGCCAACCACTTCTTATCCACCTCTTCTTGTCCACATTTTTTTCTCTCCGACGCGACGTGCAACAAAAAGTCAGTACAGGGAAGATAGGACGCTTGCCTCTCACTCTGACTGTAACAGATACCAATAAGTTCGTACTGTTTAATGTGCTAAACAGATGTGCAGCGTTTTTCATGCAGCGAAATAAATGTACACAGGTTCCTATGGGAGCAGATTCACTCAACATCTGCATGTAGCGCAACGCTGCACAGCAAAGCAAAAAATATTAAATAATTGGTATTTGGCATTACTCATACTGACATCACCTGTCATTTTTTTTTTTTTTTTTTAATTGTGATAGGTGATTTTTTTTTTTTCAGAATCTATGAAGTCAGCGTTGCCGCTCGAAACAATATTTTGGTACTACAACAAAAAAAAAAACATGTCACTTTTGTGCAACGGGAAAAACATAAGTTCATCTCCTTTCGGTAGTAGCCCGTAGCCTAATTGTTAGTGCGTTCAACTTTCACGCTGGAGGTCTGGGTTCGCTTCCCAGCCTCGTCCACCTAAAAACTAAAAAGTTTTTTTCAGGGCTACTGCCTCTTGCGAGGAATTGACAAATCCTCCAAGAGTATCACTTGTCACGAATAAGTGCTTCTCGTCTAGCCGTTCGGATTCGGCATAAAGTTGTAAGTTCCTTCCATTCCTGTCGATAGGCGCACACAGGAATGTTTGCGAGTTGTTGGTCACTAGGACCTGGTTCTTCATGAGCCGGTTGTGTCACCCGATTTATTTATTTTTTTTTTTTTATCTACTTTTTCTAAAAAAATCAATATGAAAATGTGGTGTTGTAAGTACGTACAACATTAAATACCACTTGAACCACTCGTGTCTTGTCCGAAAATAGAAGTTATTCTACTTATTTGTACGTCATTTGGACAAATATACATATAATTTCCTTAAAACGATCTTATTTCCTTAAAATGAAAATATTCTTTGAGTTTTATTAATGAAGATTATAAAACTTCTATATTGAATTTTGTGCCACCATGCCACAAAGAAAGTCCCTTTCCAAAAAAGCACTATCGTGTCACATCTACAACGCTGCGTGAAGTTTCCTCTCATTTTTTGATTTGACATAAATATGCATCAGAAACTATGCACGCGTTTTCGTATGCAGCGCTGCATGCATAGATGCGTGCACACTTGCTGCACATCTGTTTTAGCCATTGAAGCTCTTACATGGTTGCCGTAGTAAGCATACTAAATTACCATAAATCCACAAAGCTCCTTACCAAAAACCAAAGAAAAAGCTTCAGCGATATGTATAAACGTAGCAGTGGTAACTCTGATTCAATGGGGCGTATTCATAGTCATTTTAGAGCTGTGTATAAGTTAAACATAGGTTTAGTTGAATTTTCGGACGTTGATACTATTTTTAAAGTTTATCATTGAAAAATATTTGAAGCTATTTGTGTAGTATACCAACTTAATTATCTTATAAAAATATAAAACCAACAATTTGTAATTAAAATCGGTCTGCATTCATTGAGCCAAAATTGTCTTAAACTGTAGTTTAGTTAAACCTGGGTCTATCTGTGACTATGAATATGCCCTAATGTGTTTATTTTAAAAGCACCCAAAACGAGGGTCGGTCGGTTGATTGCATGGAGAACGCACAACGCACAAGCAAAGCAGAATCAGCAGTGTGCACTTGGATGTGTAGTAGGTAGGTCATGGTGAGGAAACGCGAGTTTTAACAAGATTACTAAAAAAAACAATTTGTATGAAACTCAGTGTTTTTTTTTCAGTTGGAATTTAGCAACAGGCACCAGTGTATTGCAAAAAGCTCTCCCATAAGGCCTGTACTGACTCTTTTTGTTGGACAAAGTATAGTAAAAGTCAAAATTAATGAAGATTTAAAAAGGGGCCAAATTGCATATTGTATGCATTTCCTAAAATTGAAAACTGAAATAATTGTTGTTATGCTAAGTTTCTGCAATTGTTATTCTTCTAAAAAATAATCACGTTCCGAACACAAATTGAATTGAACGCATTCATCGGATATTAACAATAAAACTCAATTTTGGATCCGAGAAAAATAGACCAGAAATTACCATCACACCGCAAAAATAAAATTCCCTTAGAAACAACGATCAAACATTGCCTGAGATTTACATATGTACACATGTATGTATTAAGATATATGAAATATGCTTTGTGCTATGAATGATAGAAGATTCTGAGAAGAATTATGTACATAATACGAAAATGTCTCGCATATGGATATTAGGGAACTCAACATGCAACAGATAACACGGGAACAAAATTATATCAAATTTCTGCGGCAGAGGCAGAAACAAGATTATACTTTTTCGATTTTTTTTTTTTACTTTTACTTTCTTACTTAACCGGTAGAACTCAGGTAGTTTTTGCTAACAATATCATGTCAAATTTTCTCCCTTTGCAGAGAGGTGTCCCTCAGGGCTCTATTTTAGGCCCTTTGCTGTTCTCGATGTATATTAATGATCTTCCGTCAAGCCCGCTGAATTTTTCTGTGCACATGTAGATATGCTCGAAAATGGTGTGCATGAAGTCAATGAGGACTTGAATAATATTGTTATATGGTCCCTCAGGAACGATCTCTGTTGAAATCCGAAAAAAACCAAATGCTTTGTCATCTCTAGAACTATATCTGACACATCATATTTCCCTGAAATATATTTGAATAACTATGCTATCGAGTTCGTGGATTCTGCAAAAAATCTTGGTCTAACATTTAATAAAACACTAAGTTGGAACACCCATATTAATTTGACATTAGGTAAGGTATATGGAGGTCTTCGATTGCTTTGGGCGTCTCATAATATAACGCCCTTGAAAACCCGGTTGATATTGGCCAAAACATTGCTTATGCTTTTCTGTTGTGAGGTGTTTAGTAATTGTGACTTTGAGCACAAACGAAAACTTAACGTTGCATTCAACAGTGTTACGCGCTATGTTTATGGTCTTAGAAGATTTGACCACATATCAAGGTTTTCCAAGTCTATCTATGGCATTTCATCCGATAATCTATTTAAATTACGAACTTTAACCATGCTTCACAATATATTACAATCTCATCAGCCTGAATATTTATATAATAAAATTAATTTTACGCGTTCTGAAAGATCTTGCGACCTTATTCCAGTACGCTGCAGATTCTTGGTATCTGAACGGCAGTTTTATGTGCATTCTATTCGTTTATGGAACTCCCTCCCTCGCTCTGTTAGAATTATAAGCAGCCCGACCTTGTTTGCAAGAATGCTAAAAGAATTCTTCTCCTAGCTCCTTGTAATTATTTTATGATGTCATTGATGATGATGTTGATGGTGATTGTGATGATGATGAATTTTTAAACTAAATTTTCAGTTAATTTTGAATTTTCATAAATTTTATTTTTTTTTTTTTTCTCTTTTCTTGATATTTCATACATACATATTGTTTGTTAATTTGTTTAATGCATACATATTTCCACATTTTAAATACAAAGCACTTTTTTTTTTTGTAAAAATAGTATTAAGTTACTGAAATTTGCTCTAGTTTATAAGATATTGTATCTTACAGAGTATAATTATACAATAAATAAATGAAATGAAATGATTGTTTTGAATGTCTTGAATTCGGATTTTATTTCAGAACTGACAGATTGGCCTTAGCTTGCAAGATAGGTATCTCGAAGTGCAAACGATGTGTTTTTCGGTATTTTTGAGTTTAAGTGACTCCACAAAAAAAATTCTCCACAAAGATCATTAGGACATCAGAATTTACTTTAATAAAAAAGTTCAAGTGACCTCAACTCCAGAAATAACAGTGGGCTCTTCAGTCAGTCTGTTTATAATATAACCTACTAAGACACAAATTTTGGTCGATGTTTACCGACTCTTATAAAAATCACAGCAAGAAGATACTGTGAATTTTATTATTCTAGGGGAATTTGTATAAATTCATGCACCCAGAAAATAATTAATTTAAGAAATTTAAATATTAAAATATGGAGGGAATGAATATAATTCAATTAAAAAGTACAAGTGACCTCAAGAGTCATAAGAGTCAGTAAACATCGACCTCCACTTAAAACAGAAGTAATTTCAATATTTTAATTTCTTCATCTATCATAAAATAGAAGATATTCACGACCAAATGCGTTTATCAATTATAAATAATAACTTTCTATCTACGTGACCTTTTTAATCAATTAAAAATATATGACTTCGTCGTTGGCTATAGATAGGTCTTGTGGTTATTTGTTCAAAATTCTATCAGATGCGACGTTTTGAGTGTGATTACTAGGGCTGGGATTTCCATGCAAATGCATTATTTTTCTCACAACATTTAGAAGCCAAAATATCTTCACGAATCATGAAATTTCCTTTAAAATGGCATTTAATCGTTAGTGCATATTTTGCATATTTTATGCGAAATGCATATTTTCACAATAAATACATGTTTTCATAATAAATGCATATTTTAAGTGCATGTTTTCATATTATTGCATACTTGAATGTTGTGCATATTTTTCAATAAACTGTCGAGTCGAAATTTGTGACGAAAAGCCTGATAAAATGCACTATGTGCACCGACCACATTCCAAATCGATATTTAGATCCTGCATGTAAACTTGTCCACCTAAAAAACTAAAAAGTTTTTTTTCAGGGCTACTGCCTCTTGCGAGGAATTGACAAATCCTCCAAGAGTATCACTTGTCACGAATAAGTGCTTCTCGTCAGCCGTTCGGATTCGGCATAAAATTGTAGGTCCCTTCCATTCTTGTCGAAAGGCGAGTTGTTAGTCACTAGGCCCTGGTTCTTCATGAGCCGTTGTGCCACCCGATTTATTTTTTTTTATGTAAACTTAGTAATATTCGACTAAGTGAACGCGTCTATTAAAAACAAATACCCTTCTCGGTCGTTTTAAACTGTTGAGGTTTTGTAAATGTCCACTTTGTCAGCAGCTTTATTCTCTTCCAAAGTTCACACTAAAAATTATTTTCAGGTTGATATAAAATATTTACTAATTTCAGGAACGATGCCTAAGTTGAGAACACCTGATGTTGCCTCGTATCTTTGAAAATATGTTGAGGGCAATCCCAACGCTTTCAAAACAGATGGGTGTTTTGTTTTGCAAAATTTGCAATAAAGCGTGTTTTGAAAAAAAATTTCAAGTCGATCAATCGGGTTAAAATAAGATAAAATAATGGTTTTAAGTGCATAATTTGCTTTTTTTAGTACTTGTTTTCCATTTTTAAGGGTATATTTCAAGTGCGATTTTCGATTTTTAAGTGCATGAGAATCCCAGCCCTGGTGATTACACTCTTCTTCAGGCAAATGACGTTAACCAAATAATACAAAAATAATAAATAAGTCCGGTAATTCGTGTGCCATACTTTGGGATATGATTCTTGGTTATTCTAAGAAATAAATAGTCTGAATTTCAACTTTGACATCAGTTTTTGACGATTTAAAAAAGGCTAACTTTGGTGTACCCTAACCCATGTTAAGGTCAATTTCTCTGTCAGTACTAATGGTAGGGACCTCATTTTGGACTTCTTTTTAGTAGTAATACAAGCCTTTGAAACTGCGTTTAAGTTGAGCTGATATGATTTTAGGGTTGCCAGATATTCAATTTTAAATGGTGTTCAATTTTTCTTGTCCGATAAAAATTTAAACTTTGAGGTCAATTTTTTTAAAAAAATGCGTAATAAACATAAAGTTTTCTTATTTTTACTTCATGAACAAAACAATAATAAAAAAAAAACTCGTTGATAAGTGCACCCAAATACTCATACATTTTATGATACTTGGGAAAATCTAAAACAGATAAAAAATCGAAATTTTGGTTTTTACCTACTTTTTTTTGAAGTGGTTTTCCAAGAATTGATAGTTTTTAGGTAATTTTAAGACTGTGCACTCATGAAAAGAGTTAAAAATTTACTTATGCCTACTTGACTTACTGTCAAAACCCTAATTACCTTACTTTTTCTCAGGGAGAGTGAAATTCGGGGTATGAATGTTTAATGGGTAAACTAAACATAAGTAATAAGTTGTATAAAAGAATAGAAAAACAAATTCATTTATCAGGTTATCAAGTTAAGTTACGATTACAGTTGGATAAGAGCGCTTTTTGAAAAGAGACTCGAATTTTGCAACTGGTTGCTAGAGAGAAGCTTGGATGATAACCAGTTTATAAATAGAATTCTTTGGACAGACGAATCTCAATTTACAAGAGATGGTATTATGAATTTCCATAAATTGCATACATGGAAATTCCACATTCAATACGGCAAAGATCATTTCAGCACAGATTCAGTGTCAATATGTGCAGGTGTAATTGGAAAGAAATTAATCGGGCCTGTCAAATTACCACCCCGACTTTATTCTATAACTGCCTGGAGTTTTTACATAATAATCTACCAGACCTATTGGAGGATATTCCACTGCTTTAACTAGATTCATCATATTTCCAGCAAGATGGTGCTCCGGCCCACTATGGTCGTGAAGTTAAGGATTGGTTGGATGAAGAATACGGTGATAGATGGATAGGCAGAAATGGACCAATCCACTGGCCTGCAATATCTCTCGATCTCACTGTACTGGAATTTTTTGTATGGGGACGAATGAAAGAAATCGTTTACTCATATGAAATAATAACTTAAACTTGATTAGAACAACATTACAACAACGTATTTCCGAAGGCAAGAGTTATCGAGAATAAGCATTCAAAATGAAAAGCAAAAACGGGCTCCACCATGCATTCCAAACGCAGGAGGGCACTCTGAGCACTTCTTATGACTGTATTTGTGTGTACATAAAATACAAAATTACTTAAACCTTTTTTTTTTCAAATTTTACCTGTTTTAGATTTTCCCAAATATCATAAAATGTATGGGTTTTTGGATGCACTTATCGATGAGTTTTTTTTTATTACGCATTTTTTGAAAAAAATTGACCTTAAAGTCAAAATTTTGCTCGGGCAAGAAAAATCGAACACCATTTAAAATTGAATATCTGGCAACCCTACACACAATATGAACATAGTTTAAGAGGCTGGTATATCTACTAAAAATAAAAGTGTAAAATGAGGTCCCTACCATTAGTACTGACAGAGAAATTGACCTTAACATGGGTCAGGGAACACCAAAGTTAGCCTTTTTTTAAATCGTCAAAAAGTGATGTCAAAGTCGAAAATCAGACTTTACTTACTGTATAACAATTTTTTTTTTTAGAATATGACCAAGAATCACAAGCCAAAGTATGACAGACGTATTACCGGACACCCTGTATATTTAATCTTAATTTGTATCAATTATTTAGCTTTTCAGTTTTCTTTAAAATCTCTTATATCTTTTAACGACTTTTTGAATATATTAAGATATATCTTATTTTCTATAAAGCTTCACGTAATATTTTTTGGCCACAAAACTTACCTCTCTATCCAATGTACTTTTAATAGGTTTTTTTTGTCGCCCATTATGTAGTTCCGGCTTGATCACCGCATGATTTGAGAATTCATGCACCGAATGATAAAAATCATGTGCACTGTTATAACCTGAAACAAACAAGAAGAAGAAAATTATTAATAAACAATTCTATAAGCGCTGATAGAAATAAATATACCTACATAAATAAATTGCTTTAAGATTATACTTAAATTTAACTCAAAAATAATTTCAAAATAACTCAAAAGTATTTGCTCTCGAAATACCTAAAATGTTGAACACCATATTGTCTCTTAAGTGACATAATTAATGACATAAAGGGAGTTTATAAGTTATAACAAGTAACGCAGTCGTTGTAAATTTTTCTTGTAGAAAGTTTTTTTTTTTTTTGCTTTTCGTTGGTTCTCTTCTAAAATGACATCGAACTATAGACCGTTAATCTCATAAGTTGTTTTTTTTTTCAACGACCTGTCACACATTACTGCCATATTTGTCAAGGAATATTAATTCTGAATTACGATGGTTTTGAAAATGATCTGAGTTTTTGTTTCTTCTGTGTGTTGATATTTCATTTTAAATTCACTTGGATTTAAGAAGAACGTATCATTGCGGTGACAGTTTATATAAATGTCAGATGACAATTTTTAAACCAAAAAGGGATAATCAAGTAAAATGCATATGACGTGTCAAAGCGACTTACACTTACAGTAAAAAAGATTTTTGTATAAATAAATTGTCAGAAGACATCAAGAGAACCAGAAAAAAGGATTTGTTAGGATTATCTTTGAGTCAGAATTGGGTCTTTGTTTAAATGAATATTTGATGACAGACATAGAATTTGACAGCTGTAGTGGATTAACGTTTAGGTACCTCTATAAATGTCAGTTTGGTATTTTAAATAAATTGTTTGTCTTTTAAACTACAAAACAGATGGAAAGTTTCACAAAGGAAAAAGGAAATATCATGCAACATAAACAACACCTTAACATTGGTTTGAGTATAGGAAAAAACTAATTTAGGTAATTAAATAAATAATTATGATCGCTACTCTTATGTAGTCTACGTTGCACTTGTTGTGAATTCAAATTCAAAGTGAAGTAGAAGAAAAATACATAGCTATATTTAGTTTGACACAGATCGCGCAGAATCAGGGCGTGCCTAGTGACTTACAACCAAGGTACACATTTATAAAAAGTAATGTCATTAGCGTTTTAATTTTGTTCAGTTCTGCGCATGGTGTCAAAATCAAAGAAAAATGGTGGATCCTGAGCAGTTTGGCGCCTTTTTTCAGTCATCAATCATCAATGTTTGAGGTTTTTAGTTAATTTAGCTATTTCTATGTGTATTATTGCCTATACTATTAGGTTAAGAAAGATATGATCTGAGAGGGCAAAAATGAATTCATGAAATTTTATTGTTGGTATAGACGCCGAAATATGTATTCTCAATAACATGTCAAAAATCCCCTAAAATCCCCGCATTGGCTTTTTGCGTGAGACGGGGAGATGGGGGAGGTGGTGTTTTATCAAAAGCTGATATATTTGATTTACTACAATCTAAGCATATGACACCATGATTTTAGGGTACTTTTTAACTTACGTTTCAGTGAAACAGGTAAAACTATTCAAAAATTACTTGAAAAGAATTGTAAAAAAAAAAAAAAAAAAATCGGCGGCGCAACGGCTCGTGAAGAGCCAGCGACTTATGACTAACAACTCGCAACCATTCCTGTGTGCGTTTTATGCCGAATCCGAACGGCTAGACGAGAAGCACTTAAGCATGACAAGTGATACTCTTAGAGGATTTGCCAATTCTTCGCAAGTAGCCCTGCAAAAAATCTAAGTTTTTAGGTGGACGAGGCTGGGAAGTAAAAAAGAATTGTACATTTATCATAATTCCATACCTTTTTCTTCCCTTAAGAAAAACACCCTAACATCATTAATATTTGTATGGACTCTTTTGATCTTTTATTCTCTTGCAAAATTGAATATTTATACAATGCACCATTATTTTCAAGATATGTTTTTTTTTAATAGTTGTACCTGTTTTACTGAAAATACAGTAATCTCTGGATAAAATGGACGAACAAAATTCTTAGGATTTTCAATTTTCTTAGCGCCAGGGCCAGCCTAAATCAATCACTTTGACCACTGCTAGGAGAATTGTAGCATTTTTTATCTGTCAGTTTAAACCGCGTTTTCGCCAGTGAAGTGAACCCTATTCCTACTGAGCTCCCCAAGTAACAATTTCCCGAATACGCACCGTACCCCCCAGTAAAGAAGAAAATATCACCGCCATCAAAGCACTGAAGAACAACAAAGCGGTTGGACTTGACGGTATTCCTGCAGAGCTCTTAGGAGCAGCCCCAACGACATCGAGCGAGCTACTGCACCCACTTATTAAGAGAGCTTGGGAGACAGAGAGCTTTCCTGAAGAGTCAAGCTCCCAAAGAAAGGAGATCTCACACAGTGCGAAAACTGGAGAGAAATATGCGTTCTGCCTGCAGTAGCCAAGATAATAGCAAGGATAATATTGGACCGAATTAAAGACCACCTCGAAGACACACTCGACGCCGAACAAGCAGGTTTCCGCACTGGATCTTCCTGTGTGGATCACATCAACACCTTGCGGATCATCATCGAACAGTGCGTTGAATATCGATCACCACTTCACCTGCTGTTCATCGATTTTGAAAAGGCGTTCGACAGTGTCAATAGAGAATTTATTTGGCTTGCTTTGCGCAGGAGGGGCATCCTAGATAAATTGATTGCTATTATCAAGGCTACATATGATGGATCCAAGTGTCACGTTTTGCACAAAGGTAGGCTGTCAGAGGAGTTTGAAATCCAAAGTGGAGTTAGGCAAGGCTGTATACTGTCACCAATACTGTTCCTGTTGGTGATAAGTGACGTACTGCACGCAGCTTTGTCAAATGGAAATGGAGGAATTCAGTGGACTCTGCAATCTCACCTCAAACATCTGGACTACACGGACGACGTATGCTTACTCTCTCATTGGATCATGGATCTCTATCAAATGACAACAAGGGTGGAGAGAGAAGCAGAAATCGTAGGGCTTAAGATCAACTCGGCAAAAACTAAAAGGATCAGCCTTGGAACTTCCTCATCAATCCAAGTAAATATTTCTGGACAACCGGTAAAGATGGTAGAGGATTTCCGATATCTTGGGAGTATTGTAATTACGGGTGGCGGAACTGAACTGGACGTAAACAACCGAATCAGAAAAGCAAAGGCTGCGTTCGGAATGCTGTCCAAATTATGGAGAAACAACTCTTTTAGCTTAAAGGCCAAGCTACGACTGTTCCGCTCCAATGTTGAATCCGTTCTGCTTTACGGCTGCAGCACTTGGAAAGTCACTGACATTGCCACTAGAAAGCTGCAAACCTTCGTTAATAGATGTCTACGAAACATCTTGAGGATTTTCTGGCCCAACCGTATCTCCAATGCCGAACTTCATGCGAGAACGGGTCAGGAGCCCATAGACTCCATTATACGAAGAAGAAAGTGGCAGTGGATTGGCCATACGCTTCGAAAAGGCGATCGGTGCATTGCATCTCAAGCAATGCAGTGGAACCCGCTCACACAGGAGGGAAGACAAGTGGGCCGGCCTAGAAGTACATGGCGAAGAACGGTCGAACAGGAATCGGCACGACTGGGGAAAAGTTGGAGAGAGCTGAAATATATTTCAAGAAATCGTACACGATGGCGCGTAGGTGTAGTGGAGGCCCTATGTCC
Organism: Melangyna quadrimaculata; assembly: GCA_949320155.1. Classification (NCBI taxonomy): domain Eukaryota; kingdom Metazoa; phylum Arthropoda; class Insecta; order Diptera; family Syrphidae; genus Melangyna; species Melangyna quadrimaculata. The sequence goes on from OX439483.1 coordinate 411,491,287, forward strand.
CGTAAGGGAAACATCACGGACGTAATAGGTCCGAGGACCTAAGTAAGTTTAGCGCTTCAAAACTACTCCCTTTTTTACAGCTTTTTTCTGACTTCAACGCTGTAAAGCAATACAAATATAACACCAGCAAGTTTAATATAATTGTCATCTTGTGGAGAATTTTAGAACAAACAAATCTGTTTTAATGTTTTTTTCTTAAGATCCATATTTCCAAAGTTATAAAGGAAAATAACAAAAAACAGGGAGTAAATAATGCAATTTCTTGCATGTTTTTATTGTTCCTGCAAATAGCATACCTTCTGAATCTTCTGATCGAATACCACAAAAATCTAAGATACTATACAGGGTGATTTGCATAAGGTGTCACAAAAGGCTAGGGCGTGAAGGTAGGACTTAGACAAAAATAAAAATCGTATGGGAGAGGGGTATATTTCCCCCCGTTTAGGCGGTAGGGGCAATTTTTCAAACAAATTACTTAAAACAGAAAAAAAAAATATTTAAAAATAACGGTAATACTTACAGAGTCATGCTATAGCATTTTGAAAAGCCAAAAGTCTATTCTTTATTATTATTTTAAATTAAGTTGTTCGCGTGAATACTTTTTGAAAAATTAATTTTCAAAGCCAAATTTTGAAAAAAATTTTTTTTTTTTTTAAATTTTCAAGCTAATTTTTTTCAAAAATTTACGTAATTAAGCATAAGTTTTGTTTTCAAAACCTAATGCTCTTGTCAATTTTTAGTCAAACACTGAAAACCGCATGGTTCTAGGATTTTGATTTTTCAAGATATTAAAAAATAAATAATCCAGCATCTTAGTAAAAACAAGAAAACGAGGTTGATGATAAAATCAACTGGTTGCTGAAATGATCATTTAGTCGGATTCTTCTTAGTTTTATGAGAAAGTTGCTTCATTTATTTGTTCATATCTTGAAGAGTAAAAGTCCTAGATCCATACGGTTTTCAGTGTTTGACTAAAAATTGACAAGAGCATTAAGTTTAGAAAAATTATGCTGTTTTTTTTCTGTTTTATGTGATTTTTTTTTTTTTAATTGCCCCTCCCTCCTAAACGGGGGGAAATATAACACCCATGCCAAAATCAAATTTGCCTGGACTATATTTTTCATAAACTATTCACTAAAAAAACTTAACTTGAAAATGTTTTTCAAAAATAAAGTAAGGGATTTCTGGCTGTACAAAAAGGTTCAGTTCAATTTTGTAAGGTATATGATTGTCTTATGAGGCACTTTGTTTTTTTTTTTTTTTAATTTTACTACGATATCTCTGCATGGGTATGTAACATGTGATTTTACAGAGTACACATTTCTTCGATACGTCAATGTCACTCATCAATCGGTGCATTTTTATTTAGAGTGTAGACAAAAGACTATAGAAAATAATAATGTTGTATTTTCTTTAGGTACAAAAACAACTACATCCAAAGTCTCAAGTGGTTTTTCGTGTTTTTTTTTTAAGAGTTTCCAATTTTAAACATTCTGATGGTAGATATTCTTTTTTTCCATTTTGATAAAAGGCAAGAAAGATATTAAAAAAAAAATAAAGATATAATAGGACAGGAGTGGTAATCTATATTTAAAGATTAGACAGTATTTTTACTAACTTATGCAGACAAAATATGAATTTGAATTTAGACGAAAAGATCCAAAAAGAGAACGAAAATCGAACTGACAAACTGAACGACATAAAGTAAGTACCTACAATTTCAATTACCAATAAAACCCAACGTTTTTACTTGCGATACACAGTGGTGTCAAAAACATTCCGGATTTTTTTGGTCAACTGCATTGAGTGTTGGTTTGTGAGATAAAAATGAACAAATCAAATGTTTGTAATTTTTCACCATTTTTATTAAACAATTGTATCATTTTAAACAAAACATGGTAAATTATCCATTAAAACAAAAAATAATAGTCAAAAATTAAAGTTGATTCAGAATTTTAATGTGACAAACTAACCGGATTTCATCTTGTACAATTAATTATTATTTTGTATTTAATATTTTGTCCAGTAGCCCATATTTTTTATCACAGCTCGACATCGATGAGGCATTGACTGAATTAAATTTTCGAAAATAGAATCAGGAATATTCTCCCATTCATTTTTCAAGGCTGCAAAAAGAAAAGTTGTTGACGTGTGCTTTTTTTCCCAACCCGCCTTTTTAAAATGGCCCATTTTCAATTGGGTTTAGATCGGGTGATTGAGACGGCCATTCTAAAACACGAATATTTTTAGTCGCAAACCACTCTTTTAGCAGCTTTGAAGAATGTTTGGGGTCATTATCCTGCTGAAAAACCCAACGCAAAGGCATTTCTTCCTCTGCATATGGAAGCATTACTGACTCCAAAATGTCCTTATATTGTAAACGGTCCATAATTCCTATGATTTGGTGTATTGGACCGCAGCCTGCGCCTGCAAAAACAGCCCCAAACCATCACCGAGGCTTCACCGTGCTTAACTGTAGGGAGTACATTTGCAGGCTTTAATCGCGTACCTTTTGAGCGCCTTACTGTCCTTGCACCATCGGAGTAAAACAAGTTGAATTTGCGTTCATCACTGAAAAGCACGCTCCTTCATTTGTTTGAAGACCAATTAAGATGATTTTTTGCAAATTCAACCCTGAGTTAAATATTTTGATTAGGAATTTAAAGTCTTTTCCAAACACCTTTCATGGCTTACCTTTTTCTACGATGTTTAGCAGTAAGAAGAGGTTTCTTCGCTGGTCGAAATGCAAAAAGACCGAAATCTCTTAAACGCTTCCTTATCGTACTTGGCCCTATAGGTAGATTTAGTTCATCACAAATTATCTTTGAAGTTGCAAAAGGGTCTTTAAGCACAAAATTCTTTATGCGCCAATCAGTTTGAACAGTTGTTTTGCGAGGGCGTCCACCAAAATGATCTGCTTCTACTGATTTCCCGCTTCTAAATTTTGTAATGATGTCACAAACCGTTGACGTTGGAATTTGCAATATTTCAGATATTAAATTTTGTTTTGTACCGGCTTGGAACTTTTTTTCATTACCTTGTATCGAATCGCGTTGCTATAACGTGTCTTAGCCATTTTCTGCACTATATAATTTCAACTAACACAGCTCTCAACTTGTAAAGTCTGTTTAATCTACGGCGTGAGTCAAAAGACTCGAAAAAACCGCTACTTTAACATCGAGACTCGCAATCTCCCTGCAATCCGGTTAGTTTTGCACAGGCATGTTATTGAATAACTTTATAAAATATGTTTTTTTTTATTGTTCTTGTCATCGTAGCATTATATTTTTAAGGTTATTATTAAATTGTCTCATACCCTTTACAAATTATGGAAAACCTTTGGAAAGTTTTTAGTTTTCTACTTGATATTAAGAAAAACATTATACTGAGGAAAACTCCGGAATGTTTTTGGCAGCACTGTACGTAGTATAGGGCAAGTTTAGGTTTCGTACAAAAAAAAATTTGAGATAAGAATTTTCCCTAACATTACGATGATAGAGAACGCGAAAAAAGTGTGTCTCGCAATTCTGTCTGTCTGTCCGTCTGTCTGTACCTCAACCTGCAGCCTAAACGGCTGAAGCGATTTTCTTCAAATTTTGGACTTAAGGTGTTTATGTGATTCCCTAGAGGCGAATACCTGTCATACCACCAATATACAAGAATTGATTTATTTCAAAAACGGCTATAACGATTTTCAAAAAAAAATTACGAGGTACTAAAATTACTAATGTAAATATTTTGGCAGAAAAAAAAATTTATAACGGTTATTAACGGTACCTGTCATACAACCAATTTTTTATACAAAAGGTCGCTTATAATTTTAACAATTTTGCATATAAATTGTTTTTTTTTTTTGAAAATTCAATATCTTGAAAACGGGCCAATGAATTTTTTTTTTAATTTTTTGAAAAATTGTATTTTATGAAATACTAAAAGTTGGCATACCAAATTTTATTTAAAAATATGTTCAAGATTTTTTAAATAAAAAAAATTAATTTAAAAAAAACCGCTGTAACGATTTTTGATTTTTTTTTTCATAAATTCATATTTATTAAACACATCAGATGGCATACTTTTTTTTAGCTCTATATATTTTAGCTATTAAAATAGCTAATTTATAATAATTCGTATTAATCATTTATATTTTAAATTGTTTTTTAAACTTTTTTTTTTAATTATATCATAATGTTATGGAACCAATAAATATGTACATGGCTATTTCAAGCTACGTTAAAGTTGTTAGCTACGGGAGCAAGTTTTGTGCGATCCAGTTGTGCCCATTTTTTTATTTGGTTTGAATATATATTCTACATAATGGGGCGTATTCATAGTCATTTTAGACCTGGGTCTAAGTTAAACATAACTTTAGTTGAATTTTCAAACGTTGGTTCTATTTTTTTAAGTTTATCATTTCAAAATATTTGAAGCTATTTATGTAGTATGCCAAGTTAATTATCTTATAAAAATATAAAACCAACAATTTGTAATTAAAATCGGTCTGTATTGAGCCAAAATTGTCTTAAACTGTAGTTTAGTTAAACCTGGGTCTATATGCGACTATGAATATGTCCCATTAGGTTTTACCTATATAGCTTGTGTTCTTTGGCTGTTTTTGATATTTATTTATGGATTTCAAAAAAAGCTTCCCACTATCGCAGTCCCATTCCATGGACCATACTTAGACTTACAATGAAAAATATGGGCTGTGTATTTCCAATATATTCTACCCTTTTAAACATCATTACAAACATCAGTCAGTGCATAATGACTTTATCATCTTTAACGCAACCTCTAGAACTATACTTAGTATTTTATAGGATTGTGACACTTTTTCTTCTTCCATCCAAACATTTATGTTATAATGTATAAACATTAAGAAGATTTTTATTCAAATGTTATTTTTCTAGATATAAATTGTCCGAACAGCAAAAACAACAAAAAAAACACCAACAAGGAAATAAAATCAAATATTTATGATTCTAAACAAACGACATATGGTAGGAAATTGATGCTACTTCTTCGGCGCCAAACTAATGTTAACATTTATTTTTTGTTTTTGTATATAAAATATTGGACACATCAGAGATTACAGATTGTGCATTGAAAGGGTTCCCGGAAAATTAAATATTATAATGGGTTTCTGACATGTCAATGATGATTATATCAACAAGACATTATATAGAAGAACAAAATTTAATGGTATGAATTTTTAGTCCATGAGAGATATGTTGTATTTGTTTAGGTAAATTTATGTTCATACGATGCATATAACATTATAGATTGTGATGTTCAAATGGACGACCTAAATATTAAGGGACAGTTTAAAAGAAGTGGTTTCCTCATTAAGTATGAAAAGTCTAACACTATAACATGACTTATTGGAAAATATTACCATTTATATAACATGAGTTTAGTAGAGTAAAATGTTCCTTTTGTACCTCGCAGCTCACAGCCATTAAATTAAAATAAATAATGAAGTGAAGAAAAATATATAAACGAAAACTTAACGAACCATGGAACGGTCTTTATATATATTAATTATAAACATAGAGGGCGCAGTGAAGTTTTTTTTAAAAACTATACTCAGTTAAAAACTTGGGGAATTGCATGGAAACCTTACTTTTTTCTATCTTTGTATGTGCAAGCACAAAAAGTTGGGCTTCAGATAAATGTCTAAATTAGCGAGTAGAATATTTTTGTTTTTCACACATTTTTATTTGCAAAAATACTGTCTAATCTTTTAGTATATAATGGGTGATTTTTTAAGAGGTTAAGAACTTTAAAAAAAAAAAGCACAAAAAATTCGAAAAAATGAATGAAATATTTATTTGAATCGATAGTTTGAACCTTGCAATTTAATGTTTAAAGATAATTTCATGCAAATGTTGACCGCGGCTGCGTCTCAGGTAGCCCATCCGCTGAGTCCAATTTTGGCATACTCTTTCACACATATCGGCCGGTATCTCACGAATGAATGCATGGATGTTGGCTTCCAGTGCGTCAATCGAAGCGGGCTTGTCCCTATAGACATTAGCCTTGACATACCCCCACACAAAATAGTCTAATGGTGTCAAATCGCACGATCTAGGCGGCCAATTGACCGGCCCGAAACGTGAAATTAACTGTTCACCAAACTCGCCTCGCAATTGCGCCATTGTTTCGCGTGCTGTGTGGCATGTGGCACCGTCTTGTTGAAACCACATATCATGCAAGTCAAGAACTTCCATTTCGGGCAAAAAAAAGTTTGTTATCATCGCTCACCATTGACAGTAACGCTGCGATTCGCATCATCTTTGAAGAAATATGGCCCAATAATGCCGCCGGCCCATAAACCGCACCAAACAGTGGCTTTTTCGGGATGCATTGGTAGCTGTTGCAATGCTTCTGGCTGATCTTCACTCCAAATGCGGCAATTATGCTTATTTACGTACCCATTCAAACAAAAATGAGCCTCATCGCTGAACACAATTTTTCGATAAAAAAGCGGATCCTCGGCCAGCTTTCCAAGAGCCCATTCACCAAAAATTCGGCGTTGTGGTAGGTCGGCTGGCTTAAGTTCTTGCACCAGCTGTATCTTAAAAGGCTTTACGCCCAAATCCTTCCGCAAAATTTTTCACGTAGTGCTGTAACAAAGGCCTAACTGCTGGGAACGGCGCCGAATCGACATTTCGCGATCTTCTGTCACACTAGCTGATACGGCCGCAATATTTTCTTCACTACGCACAGTACGTAAACGTGTTGGTGGTTTAATGTCCAACAAAGTAAATTTGGTGCGAAATTTGGTCACAATCTTCCGAATAGACTGCTCAGAAGATCGAGAATGCCGACCATAAAATGGAAGCAGCGCGCGATGAACATTTCGAACCGAGCACGAATTTTGATAGTAAAATTCAATAATTTGCAAGCGTTGTTCATTTGTAAGACGATCCATGGTTAAATTGCAAACCAAACTGAAGCTGTTTGACAGTGACACAAGGTACTAAACACACGTCAGCTGTCAAAACCAGTGTTGCCAAAACAAACCAGCTAAAAAATCACCCGTTACAAACACAAAGGTACTATATTTAAACTGATTCTTAAAAAAATTAACTCGAGATTTTGATCAAACTTGCCATTACGATGAAGAGAAGACAAAAAATGAATCTCGCAATTCTGTCTGCCCGCGCGTCTGAAGCAGCGCTGCCGAAAGTAGTACTTTAGTGCCAAATCGGCACTTTCAAATGAGTATGGCTCAAAGTTTAAAATTTGACACTCTTTTTTTTTTTAATGAAAATATCAAAAACAAAAAATTCATTAGAAAACATTAAAAATTAAATTTTCTTATACAATTTACAAACATTCCTACACTTGTTGCTCTTTTTTGTAAGCCCCACAAAAATCTCATACAGTCAACATTTTGTTGGATGCCTAGGATACCTAGCGAAATATTTTTGTATACCACTGTCACCGTTGGATGCCTAAAAAATTAAAGAAAGACTTGTGTATGCCATTGTCACTCACTACTTCTATTAAATTCTATCCATCAACTTTAAATGTTGCATGATGCATCAAGTAGAACAGAAACTTAAAATTAAAACAGAATTGAATTGAATTTCAAAAAGAAATGAGTAATAAACGAATACATAATTTTGAGGTGCTTCAATATTACACTACTTAAAATATTTAATATTTAACATTAACAAACTTAGAACTTGGCGCACTTGAGATCTCACTACTTTTTACGGCTGACTTGATACGCAAAGATTTTTGTGTACCTATAGAAGAACTTGGCTTCTTTTTTAACATTTATGTTTTTGGTGTAATCTCACTTCTTTTTGCAAGGATTTTTTTATCAGGAAAAGTGGGTGGAATAAAAGGCCACTGAAAGCCTCATAAGAAAAGTTAAGTATATAATGTGAAGATGCCACGCCCCTGCATGACATATTTCATAATTTCAATTTTTTGCTTTGTATACCTACACCTGAAAACCAACCGCTCTATAAAATTTCATAATTCTGCACCAAGCAGAAGTGCTCTCTATTCAATATATACTAATTCTTCGAAAATAGGTGGTTGCCACGCCCACTGAATGTAAAATCTCAAACTTTTAAATTTCACCTTTTTTTGCATGTCAAGTCGTATCGCTCTACCAAATTTCATCATTTTACGACGGTCAAGAATGCTCCACATAATTGATATCAATTCTGATAATATGGGCGGGTGCCACTCCCCTCAATGGATAATTTCAAATTTTCCAATATCTCCTTTGTTTTGATCACATGATCTACCAAATTTCATCAGTGTACGACAGTCAGAGGTGCTCCATCTTAATGAGATCAATTCTGTGAAAATGGGCGGGTACTACGCCCCCTGAATTAAAAATCTTAAATTTTCGATTTGTTCCTTTGTATGCACCTCAAGGCCTACCGTTGTTTGAATTTAAATGATTCTACGATTTTGGGAAGTGTTCCATTATTTTGATGGGTAGTCAGTGAGTCCAGTCAGTCAGTTACGGTTCTTGAGATTTTTGCAGTCTTATATCTCAGGAACCACTTATGATAAAAAATTTAAACTTGGTGAGTTGCCTGAACCTGATAAGCTTAGCAAATACTGCCAATTTTAAGTTTCTGACTTTATTGGTACATAAGTTAAAGGGGGGTCAGAAATCGCCTGATTTTGATCCTGTAAAAAGGGTGTAGTACAGAACTTGCCTGGGCACTACCGTGCCCTTTGATACCTATCATATGATATCATATATCATATATCTTATATAAAATATGCCAATGAATTTTGCTATTTTTTTTGATAATTTTATTTTGTTAATAGTGAAATATGTAAACAAAGAATAATTTTTATTGTTTTTGTTTGAATATGCTATTTTTTAACTTTGGCACTCTGTGGCACTTTTTGGCACTCAAAAAAATAATTGGTGGCACTAAGATTTTTTTTCAGCGGCAGCGCTGGTCTGAAGCCTAAATGGCATGATTTGATTTTTTGGGGACTAAAAAACAACGGTATCCATAATATAATTTTTTTTTAGCCAAAATGGAAAATATTATTTTGAACAAAAACAGGTCCTACGATTGTTTTTTTTTTTTATAATTGACGCGCACTCAAGGGGGTTGTTAATACCCTTAACATGTAAAACACAGCGCGAGCGGATAGGGTTTTAAAAGGAGATACCGATACACATAGGTTTTGAATTTCTGAATACCTATCATAATGATAGGGAAAAATAGAGTTATGTATAACGTTCCACATTCGTGTTGTGCGGCTAAAAAAAGAATCTCTGTACTTGACAGTACATCCGAAATTGGACTCAAGGGTAAACTGATGAGCATTCCTAGAAGCGCGAATATTGCGGTTAAATTGTTTAAGGGGAGGAATGCAACTGTTTGTTAAAGTAGCGATAAAAGAAGACAAGACATCAAACATTATGTCGGTGCTCTAGAGATGTAAATGCTTCCGTTATGGTTTTATCACTTATCATTTTTAAAGCCTTTTTCTGTAAACTATCTAAAAGACTCAAGCATGTTGAAGGAGCACCTGCCCAGATATGTGAATTGTACTCAAGCTTTGGACGGATTTATGCCTTATAGATCGTAGTCAGATCAGAAGAGGAAACAAATTTTTTTGCATCGCCGTAGGAATCCCAAACATTTTGGAGCGTTTTTAGCGACGTCGAATATGTGATCATTCCACAAAAAGTGATCTGTGATGCACATACCAAGAACCGAAAGCTGTTCAGTTTCCTCAATGCAAGTGCCACTCATAGATAGTGGCAAGGGGGTGGGCTTTGTTTTAACGACAGGAGACAGCATTGAGTTTTTGAAGCATTAAATTCTATGCGGTTTTTTATTCCCCAATGGACAATGCTGTCGAAATCAGAATTTAATGAGCTTATCATACACTGCCGTTGGAGTTCCACATCCGAACACATAAAAACTAATATGAGAAGCTGAGGGTTCTGTCGTCAGCGAAACAGTTAAATTGATTGGAAGTTTCAGACAAAAGATCGTTTATGAATATAAGGAAAAGAGAGTCGGAGACAAAACGGAGCCCTGGGGTACACCAGCATTTATTTTGTAAATTTCAGACTTGAATTGATTGTGATAATTAATAAAGGAAAAGGCCTCTTTTTGCAATTTTATGGCCAAATTTCAAAAACATTCACTAAGATTGCTTTTATCTAAATTCCATTTATATTATAACAGGCCACTAAATTTTGTCAGTTTCACCAATGTACAAAAAGGTAAATTTTCGGGATATTTTAGTTAAAATTGAGTTTTCTCACATCACTGCATATACAAAAAAATAAGCTCTGCTCCTCTTACATATTAGTTATACGACAAAAAGTGAAACAACATCTAATACCTATAAAAGAGGAATGTCGTCCGTGTTTGCACGTATGTATAACTTGAGAATGGATCGCTACATTTTCACGATTTTTGGCTTGATGAATTCGTATTGGCTCAAGAAAGGACATAGGACACTGGGAGGAAAATCCCAGAAAATTACCAGGAAAGCAGAGAAAATCTGCATAACTCGAGAACGGTTACTTCAATTTGTACGATTTAAAAAAAATTCGTATAAGCTCAAGGAAGGGCATAGGAAACTGGAAGAACATTCCGGAAAATTTCCAGAAAAATTGGAAATCCGGTAACATCCGGTTTTTAGTGCATAATTCGAGAACATTTACGCCAGCTGGGCCTTTCACCGACTCCACCCATTGATGAGACGCAGAAACGGACTAAGCTAGAAGACGAAGATACTTATGTACAAGCAGCTCCTGCGGCCTGTAATCAGCTATTCCTTCCCTGTCTGTGGTTCTCCATCTCGAAGACGGCCATGAAGGCACTTCAAATGTTCGAAAGAAAGTTACTAAGGATTTCTACTGGACTACATTTCGATCGGCAGCGAATGAGACATCACAGCAACGAGCGTCTTTACACATAAGCTAACATCTACCCCCTTAACAGGTACCTACTACTTCAAGCAAAGCTTGTAGAACTCACTAACAAACACCCTAATCAACTGATGAGAAGAATGGCCACTCAGCAGAGACAACCCGAGCCGAGATACCTCAGTACGATGGAAATCCTGGTTGACAACGAGCCAGCAGTTTCGTTCTACGCTGACACAGGGTTAGCATATCACCGCGGCTAAAGGCCAACCCATCCCCCACCAAAACCACACCTTAACAACCGGGACGGAACACCCCGAGGACAATAAAGTCAGTCGACTTTTAGATTTAATTTTTTGACATGTATTTTATATTTTATAATCCTTTAAACTTAAGACAATGTATAAGATTAGGCACCCTATGTGCCAATAAATGTATAATATCATCGTATCTTACTAGTTATTATAAGTCAAATTGTAAATATTATTTTGTTGAATAAATCTCTATCTATCTATCTATCTATCTATCTATCTATATATCTCGACAACAGTTACTTTGATTTTCACGATTTAGGGCTTGAAAAATTTATATTGACCCCAGAAGGGCATAGGTATAGGGCATTGGAGGATTATCCTCGAAAATTTTCATGAAAACTGGTAATCCCGGAACATCGTTTGATTTTCAAGATTTTGGGTTGATGGATCCGTGATGGCCTAAGCACGGAATATGAGGTGTCCTTTTCGTTTCGTCATTCAAATTGAATTGTATTTGCTATTGCGTGCGGTCAAATAAAATTAAATTGATTTTTTTTTTTTTTATTTTTATTGTGCTCAAAATATTTGTATGTTTATCAAGTGCGATTTATTGTGATTTCTATCAATTTTGTTTATGTAATTTCGCTGTTGAAAAATTAGATAGATATTTTTTTATTTCTTAGAATCCAAATACAGTAATTTAGAAAGAAAGAAATATAAGTGACAAAGATATTTTTATAATAATAATAGAGTTATTGTCACTCTTTAGCAAAAAAAGTTTAAATTTAACATGAATATAATGAAATGAGTGGGGTGACCCTTAAAAGATATATACATTTTTTTTTTTTTAATGTTTATATAAGATTTCAATTAGGTTATTTATTTCATCCAAACATCACGTAGAACTATTAAGAAATCTTTCAATATTTTCGTTATCAAGACTAAAGAGCCAGTTTTTAACTAGTTTCAAAAATAACAAATGAGAAGTTTGCATTCTGATAGAATGAGGAAGCTTATTGAAAATTCGACACGAAGCAACACTATACAAATTTCGGAAAGCAGTTGTTCGAAATACTGGTATAGACACTTGATTCAAAAAATTCCCGCGTACACTATAATTCGCAATTATCCTATAATTAAGATTACCAGATCTTCTACAAAAAATGTGTACTACCTTATAGCAATATAGATGGCGGACTGGAAGAATTTTCAAATCTCTAAATAGTGGAAAACTAGGGTACAGACCAGGTTTATTACATATTTTCTTCAAAACACTTTTTTGTATAACTAACAGAGGCTGAATTTTGTTGTAATATGTACCTCCCCAGCAAGATATTCCATATTGTAATTTCGAATGAAAAATACCATAGTATATTTTAACAAGAAGTGGAGTAGAGCAAACTTTTCTTAGAAAATAGAAATTCCTGAGAGAGCATCGACAATATTTTCTTAAGTTTTCAGTATGGTTAAAAAAACTCAAAAAAACTCATTGTGTTGTCAATGATTAATCCTAAATATTTAAACTCATTGACAATATCAAGTTTAAAACATCTGTCACTACAATTTATAGAATCATTAAAACAGGAAGATTGACCCAAAGAATTACATCTACAGTTATAGAGTTTACATTTTTGACACTCGGTAGCATGATAAAAAAGATCAGCACCATCGAACATGTTTCGACCAGACAAATTGAAAAACATTAGTTTAGTTTTCGAGCTTATAATGAGTTTATGCTTTGAAAACTGAGATAAACAAACCACTTTTGATTTCGTTCTGGTGCAATCAGATTTTGGTTATTTATGAATCAGTGGATATATAAATAATTATGGCCGACGATATTTTGCATCGAATTCGCACTGTGACTAATGATAATGAACTAGAAATTTCAGACGAAATGCACAACGAAGCTTTGATTTTGATTGAAGATATGTGTCTGCTTCTGAGTGGCAATTTGTTGTGCAAATTGGGAATGCCCCCCACTAAATCGGCCAATGCATGTATGCATGACCCATTTAATCGAGAAATTGAGCAAGAAGGGGATTTCGATCTTTTCGCATTGAGTCAAGCAGTTCGAACAAATGTGCCAAAGTTAAATCAAGATTTAAGAACAAAAGCAATTGTACGATGAATTAATGCAGGCAGTCGATAACGGAAATAGTGGCATTTTCTTCCTTGGTGCACACGGTGGAACTGAAAAAACATTCCTGATTTCACTGATTTTTTCTACTATTCGTTCAAGATCTGAGATTGCTCTTCTGGGATATCGGCTACGTTGTTGGAAGGCGGTCGAACAGCTCATTCTGCATTGAAATTGCCATTGAACCTGCAAGTGAATGAAGAACCTGCGTGCAACATTTCAAAGAATTCTGCGAAAGAGATGGCGAAAGTATTGCAGCAATGTAAGATTATCATCTAGTTATCATCTAGTTATCACCAGTACAAATGGCTCACAAACGCGCATTGGAAGCCCTAAATCGCACGTTGAAAGATTTACGAAATGATCAACGACGTTTCGGTGGTGCAATGATATCATTGCGATTTTCATCAAACTCAGTCTGTCATTCCAAGTTCAACTCCGGCAGATGAATTGAACCACGAATGTTTTCCCTAATATCGCTCAAAATTACGTTAACAATGATTGCCTGAGTTCACGAGCGATTTTGATTGTGAAAAACAAGGATGTCGATCATTGGAATTTCGTCCTTCAAAATCAAACCGCTGGTGACTTACATTTATTCAAATCTATGGACTCCGTGATAGATGAAAACGAAGCCACCAACTATCCCACGGAATTTTTGATTTCTTTGGATCATAAGTCGCAGGGACAATCGCTGGATGTTTGTGGCATCAATCTTGAATTCCCATGTTTCTCACATGGTCAATTGTATGTGGCGTGCTCACGTATCGGCAAACCTACCGCTTTGTACGTGTATAAAACGAAAAATGTTGTGTACCATAAGGCTCTTTAGTAAAAAAGCAAAAGGTTGGCCGACACGCAAATCATTTTAGTTTAATTAAAACACGTCGACATTGTAAATTCAGTTATTTCTATTGTTTTTAACAAAACTTTAGAATAAATAATTTTATTTCTGTAAAGTAATTATTTTTCTTTTTAGCATTCAATTCATTTTCCGTTGTTGTGTAATTTGTTTGAGAAAATTGTGGATATCAAAAATAAACGTAAAAACACGGAGGACTTATTGACAACCGCGGTCACCGCATTGACTGTGACAATCAATGTGTCAATATGACAACCGCAATTGTCAATACTTTGATCATGGTTGTCAATACGATTATCGTTCATAATCAATATGACGATCGTGGTTGTCAATATCATGATAGCGTTTTCCAATTTTATAATTGATGATCAGAAATTTTCATATCGATGGTCAGATCACGGGCGTTGGTTAAAAAATAAGAAATTTTTCCATAAATTTGACAAACAAAATATATCAATATGACAACCGTTTTTGATTCAGTGCATAAGGGTATTTAAAAGCCTGTTAAATTTAAAAGCACTTGATAAAACCAAAAATCCCCATTTTAAGGCTAAATGACTTTTTTTTAATGTTTAAAAGTCCTTTATGAAATCGGCCATTAGTTTGTTTTTTCGAAAAATTGTTATTTTTGGTACCTTCCGTAATAGAACCAATTTTAATTTTTTTTTTTATGGATAGAAGCTTCTAAAAACTTAAATACTAAATTTAAGTAAAAATTTTTTTAAAATTTATTGGTACAGGATGGGCCAAATACAAGTTTCTTATTAGAAATGCTATAACATGAATAAAATTAAATTTTGTCCAAGTATTATGGCTTTATTAGTAAGAGCAAACATTCCCATTAATTATTTAACACAATGTCGCGACGACGTGTCGTTCAAGTGGCTGCCTCAGCTGGATTCGCAGTTGCGTATTCTGATTTTCCAAGACCTTGTTGGTGGTTTCAAGCTGTAGTAGCTCACGGATTGCTTGGATGATGTTGGCCTTAAGTGCTTGAATCGTTTCCGGATTATTGGCAAAACATCAGGGGTCAAATCGCAGCTGGCCAATTTACATCCCCAAGACGGCTCATAACACTATTTGGGAATGTGTTGCGCAAAAGATCGATTGTGGCATGGGTTGTGTGGTATGGCGCACTATCCTGCATGAACCAGAAGTCGTCAAAATCCATGTTAACATGGCTCTGTACCCCCACCGTTGACCGAAACGTTGTTCCCAGCCTGATTTTTGAAGAAAAATGGTCCAATGATACCAGATGCCACCACTCCACAATCCGCACCGAACTGTCACTCAGTTAATGCATTGGCCTCTCATCAATCAAGTGTGGGGTTTCTTATACCCAGATGCGCAAATTTTGTAAATATTGCAGGGTGGGCGCTTAATTTCAATTTAAAAAGAAACCACTTTACTCTGTTCAATAAAAATTGTCAGTACAGGGCTTATGGGAGAGCTTTTTTCAAAACAGTGGCGCCTGTGTATACTCTCACGACATTGAATTGAGAAAACTGCCAATAAAAAAGATTCTAACCCACTGAATCACGTACAGGAAATATCGTAGACTCCACCATGACCGCCCTCATTGCATGCCCAAAGCACACTGATCATATAATCGTTTCCAGTACTACCACTTTATTTCAATTGAAGTAGATCTACTTCTTTTTTTCAATTAATTTTAAAATCTACTTCCTACTTCGCACCATCGCCAAAATATTGAAAACTACTTCCTTTTAAAAATCTCTGCTTCAACCTACTTCAATTTTACAAAAAGAAGGCCAAATCTACTTCTTTTTTCTCTGTGAAATATTTTGTATGGTTAAATTTGAGCAAGATTAAACTGAAAATGAAATTCACCAACTTGAGGAATTAAAAATAAAATTGTTTCCAATTTTATTTAATTTTGTGTAAGCAAATCTTTAAAAGATTTAAGCTTAATAATACGGACGTGGAATTACTTCTTAATATTAATCCAAAAAAATAGAAAATGGTAGTATGCGAACTATTCTGCCAAAGTGTTTCCATTCCGTTACTTTAAGGAGTAAACAATAGATTTGTACAAAAATTTACACCTGAAATAGGTGGTGTCATCTTTTGGAGTGAATTAAATCAAATAAAAAATACCGTCGAAAAACCAATGTTTCAAAAACTTTCTGAGTTTATGCTAAACTTGGCAGTTTTGCCCCACAGTTACGCAGCAGCAGAGCGAAAGTTCGCTGAAATGCACTTCATTAAATACGAAACAACCAATAAACTCCTCTGCGGAACTCCTCTTATAACTATTGTGTTTTTTTGTTTAATTAAATTCAATTTCATTGATTTTTTTTTTAAATATGCATTCATTAAAAAAAAGTTAATTTTGGAATCTTCTTCGATTTTTGTCAATCTTCTTCACTTTTTTCTTCAAATCTACTTCGACTTTTTTTCCGCTGATCGTTTCTACTCTGGCTGTGTGAGCTAAAAAATATATATTCCAACAGAGTTACCTTACCCAGTGAAAGCAATACAAAAGAGCTTTTTCAGTAGTTTTTATAAAATAGCTTTCTGTTTTCAAGCTTTTGAGAACAGAATTAATTAAGGTGAGATATAATACAAGTACGTAAGCCCTATGAGAGCTTTTACTTGAAATAGATATATATGCAAGCCAATGCGACCAGACAGAGATACAATCGTCCTATCTTCCCTGTACTGACAATTTTTGTTGAACAGAGCCCGTGGGTATTTTTGCTCAGGTTTCAAAATTCAGTTTTTCAAAATTCTGTGAATAATAAGAAAAAGTTTCAAAAATGTAAAAAAGCGCGGGCTTTTTTACACTTTTGAAACTTACACACAATAACTATATCAACGTGAACGATGGCTCTGTAATCGCAGGTACTTTGCTCAATCTGAAGCTGAAGTAGCATATAGTTTGCTTCAGCTTTTTTAATATTTTACAAGCAAACTGCATTATGTGCTCTCTGTGATAGCATACAGTTTGATCTACAATACTTTCAAATTCGGTGATCAGCAAATGCCTGAGTACAGACAATGGAGATCTGTGCTGATATACAGTTTCGCAATACGCAAACCGTTCACCCAAACTACCTACTGTTTAGTACAATAACTTTGAAAGCAGACTGACTGATATCATAGGCGCCTGACAGATCGGAATTAAACCCCACGGGGGTTAGTTCGCAATTTAAAAAGGAATTAACACCCGCGGGAAATAATTCTTTTTTTTAACTATCACCCGTAGGCGTTTATGCACTGCACCCTATTTGTCACACCCTAATGTATAACGAATTATTCTTTTATCTATTTTTAAAACATCTACACTAAGCCCTTTTAATCACTTCCAGATATTTGTCCTTGAATTTAATTTCTTTGTCTTTTCACTCTCACTCATTTCTGCTGACATAAACCTAATCCTCCGTCTGGAAATGATTGCACTTGCTTTACTATGAATACTAACACACACAAAAAAAAACATCCATCAATGTCAATGATTTTTCTTTCTATAACATCGTACCATGAGCTGTCAGCTGAACCAGGCTTATAACCAAAAAAATGTTTGCTTTTGAAAATAACTTCACACTACTTGTACTCTGTGCAGTGCATGCACAATGAATAAAAACGTCAAAAAGGATGTTAAATTTTGCACCCAAGACTAAAATTTTCTCCAAAGGAGGAAGGTTAGCAAATATACGTCAGAGAAGTGCGAACAAGAAAAAAAGAAAGGTGCCATTTTGCACTCGCCTCCATAATTATTCTTCTAAGAATTTATTTTAGGGGGGGGGGAAGAAATCAATTGGAGCTGCCGTTCGAAACGAATGGGTCATGAGTTCTCAACGTTCATCTTCGCATCTATTTGCAGAACAAATCCTCCCTGCAGCCTCGCATAGATTTGTTTCTTCTTATTTTTCAATCAGTTTGGCACGCGTTCTCTTTTCTCGATTTACACCCAGAGATACATTGCCTTTCAGGTGTATCCAAGCATTAAAGTAGCGAGCTATATGCACTTGCAAACGAGAAGAATACTTTTTATACACTCTGTATCATTTTAATAAGTTCTAAATGTGAACGAGGTCCAGAAATGAATCATATCTTGATAAGTTTCTACTTAATTGATAATGATTGATTTTTTATAAATTACTGATACAATCAAGGCAAATAAAAATAAAACTGGAATGTGGGTGGGTCTCATTAACATACCTAAAAGATAACGGACCAAGAGCCCACAACAAATTTTGGGAGTGGATTGATAACCACAATATGAGTATGAGAGTTTGTAGGGGCATAGAGATTCTTTCTTCGTCGCACTACTCGAATGTGGAATGCTCTACCCAGCTCAAGTTTCCCCTCCCATTGTGATCTACAGACGTTCAAAACCAATGTGCATCGGTATCTCCTTTAAAATCCCCTCCAATCTACCTAATCGCTCGTGCTGTGTATATTATCTTAAGGGTAGTCCCAACCCCTTTTTTAAAAAAAAAAAAAAACATATATGTAGGTATCGTGGTATCGAAAACAAACGTCTGGCAGGTTTCTTTTTCAGCCTTTGGCGGGGGTGGAGGTTTGAAAATAGCGATTTTCCAATTTATTTTGTCAGAGGCATTACCACTTCAATAAATTTAAAAAATAAATGTCGTGATGCTCTGTCATTTTCTTTAAGTCAAAACTTCATAATCTTGGCAGTCCGACCAATAGAACTCAAGATATTAGGTTTTTAAGCGAACCTTGATCGTTGTTTTTGTAGACTTTGTTTTGTTGATTTTTTGTGTTTTATAATTCTCAAAGAAAAAGACGTAATGTTCCCTTAAGAAACTTATATCTTGAGTTCTATTGGTCGGTTTGCCAAGATTATGACGTTTGGACTTAAAGAAAATGACAGAGCAACACGGCATTTATTTGTTAAATTTATTGAAGAGGTAACACCTCTGACAAAATAGATTGGAAATCGCTATTTTCAAACCCCCACCCCCGCCAAAGGCTGAAAAAGAAACCTGCCAGACGTTTGTTTTCGATACCACGATATATGCACCTACAACCCGGCATTCTCATATTTTGGTTATCAATCCACTCCCAAAATTTGCTGTCGGATCTTAGACTATAAAATTCTTTATTAATTCTTCTACAGTAAAATTAATTATACTTAATTTCATGCTCAATTTATAAATTGCACCTGTATCTGCATTTTGTGTGAAAAAATTATCTTAATTTATATGAATTTTATATTTTTGTTTTAAATTTACTTCTAATGACCTATCAAGTGACGTGTTGTGTATAAGACGAGAGCGTCAAATCAAAATCTAGTGCATCATCTCTGGGATGAAAATTTTTGCAAGTCTTGTTACAAAAATAAACATTTTGGAGCTTGTAAAGGAGTCATTCAGCTATATACGAAGTACATCTGGTATTTTGTGCGTATGGATATTTGTATATTTATGCATCTTTCATCGTCACTCCCAAGAGAGGAGAAACAAGTTGCTAAACAAATTCCTTGTTTGTTAGTGTTTAATTAATTAATTCAAGAGTTCTTGGTTTCTGTGGCTGGTTAGGGAGCAGCGCATATAGTTGGGTTGCATCTTGCAATCTTGCATACTTTTGTAAGGTTATGGTTTTTGTGTGAGGATTTTTGTTGTTTTCTTCACTTGGTTACAGTGGCAAGGCCAGAATTTAATATGGAAGTTTAGGAGAGAACATTTTAAACTTATGATATTGGTTCGTATTTACTGATAGAGCTAGTTATTTATTCGGAAAAAAAAATTGAACTCGAGATTTTGATCAAACTTGGTATCATAGGGAAGCTGAAAAAAACGTAACTGGCAATTATGTCTGCCCTCGCGGTTGCAGCCTAAATGGCTCGGTGGATTTTCTCCAAATTGGTACTTATTATTTTTTGGGTAATATGCTAGAAATTTCCCAGCAAAAATAATATTAAATATGCCATACAATTTTTTATAGCCGCTAAGGAAAATATTATTTTGATAAAAAGAAAATTCAGTACCATTCATCTTAATACTTTAAACATATAAGTTTATCGTTCCCCACATCATTACATCTCTTTCTCTGTTGTGATGTCGGTTCACAAATTGCTCCTCTTTTCTCAAAAATATATGGTTACAAGAATATTGTCCACGATCTGGCAAAAGAGGAGCAATTTCTGGACCGTCATCATAACAGGGAAGGCGGCCGGCGAAAAGATGTAGAGATGTGCTTCTAACGTTATGGAACGATAAAATTACTTAAAAAAGTGAGTAAGCTACCATTTATTCTCTTAGGTGCCGTTAACTTTTTTTTTTAAACAGTCTCTTTGTCTCAAACAAAAAATCGATCTCTTGCATATAACAGGAGAAATTTAAGATTAACTTTTAAAATATGCCTGCTTCTTACCTTATGACGCGCAGTGATTTTATTTATACAAATATTTTTGTTAAAAACTAGTTTTTTCATTCATTCATATTTAGCCAAAGATGAAGGTGTTATATGCAATTACTTTAATAATAAACTTTGTGGATGAATGTTTTAAATGCGCTTAAGTCCTTTATATTAAGTCCTTTATAAAAAATTATTTTATCTGAACTTTTCATTTCGTGCATAAAGGTGTTAATTGGGCACTTTAAGATAAGACATTAAAGGTGAACACCACAAAAATCAGTGCATGTGCAGGCAAGAGGCACCAGCCAACACACACTACTTCAAATTTGAATATTCCGACGCAGGTGGCTTAACATGATGGCTAAATTTTGTATAGTCTTACGCACAATTTGAAAGCGTTTTTTTCACACACATCTATTAGTCTAAGAGCCAACGACATTAAAAGTCAAGTTGTAACCCATACCAAAACATAGCCGATACCCTTGACGAATGGGTGTTAAATTGACCTTATAGGTGTGACAAAAATAACACAAGTCAAGTCATTTGCTTAACATTTGCTTCAATGCTATTTGCTTTAGGACACTCTCACAGGCTTAAGTTCAAAAGTGCAGACCGGAATTCCGTGAAGAACACCGTCTGACTGGGGCGGGTATATTTGGGCTAAGAACCAAACTATCTGTACCGATGGGACAGTCCACAAGCCTTTCCCAGGCGGAAGTAAACGCCATAGGTAAATGTGCAGAACGTAACCTTGAAAGAAACTGCCGAAATCGTAACATTGCCATCATGTCAGATAGCCAAGCCTTGCTTAAAGCGTTAAGCTCCTATGCCATTAGCTTAAAATTGATATGGGAATGCTTGCGGAGGTTAAATGAACTGGGCAAAAATAACCGGGTCACGCGGGTATCGATGGTAAAGAGGAGGCAGACTCCCTAGCCAAAATAGGAGCAACAACCCCCCCAACAAGGCCTGAGCCAACAAGATCAAAAACAAGATCAAATAAGAAGAGGAGGCAAAATGATCCAAAATTTGGAATGAACTCCCAAATGTGAGGCAGGCCAAACTACTACTTGGGAACTACAACCAAGAACGCAACAAAGCCTTCATAAATCTCAGCAGGAACAGCCTTAGAATAATAACGGGCAATTCGAAGTTTTTGAATGAAATCTAGGTATTGGTGTAACGTTTTTGCTTCAAAGCTTCAAAAAAGCAGACGAAAATTCGTTCACAAACAACCCAGGAGACTAATTTTATTTTTTACTTTATTCCAAGGTTCAATTTAGGGACTCAATAAAATGGATTTGCAGGGAGTATGGTTCTTACCTTTACTAAGAATGCTATGATGAATATGTTCCTTAAAAAATAAATAAATTGGGTGGCACAACGGGTCGTGAAGAACCAGGGCCTAGTGACTAACAACTCGCAACCATACCTGTGTGCGCCTGTCGACATGAATGGAGGGGACCTACAATTTTATGCCGAATCCGAATGGCTAGACGAGAAGCACTTATTCGTGACAAGTGATACTCTTGGAGGATTCGTCGATTCCTCGCAAGAGGCAGTAGCCCTAAAAAAAAAACTTTTCAGATTTTAGATGGACGATGCTGGGAAGCGAACCCAGACCTCCAGCGTGACAGTTGAACGCACTGACCATTACGCTACGGCTAATAGTAAGGTTATTATAGCCAAAAGTAACAAACGTCCTGATTTTATTCAAGATTTTATGCCAAGAGAAAACAAATTGGAATAACTTTCTGCAGACAAAATTAAAAATTTAAAAGAACAGATGAACTTCGTTCGTGTAGAACATCAATGGTTTTATTTAAATGCAATTTCAGCAGATCCTGGAGAAGGGAAAGAGAAAAAAACAAACAAAAAATAAGTAAATTACAACATATCAAAAAGTCACTTAACACCTTTATAAAAACAAAATTAAATTAAATCAAAAAAAGTTCCTAGATAAAGGTGTTAAATGCACAAAAGTGTAAATATCTCAACAATTATTTGCGTTAAATAAAAAATATTCCTAAAATTAAATTCACCTGAGTTTTATTGACTTTAAATTATCCATACAGTATTTTTATTATTTTCATAAAAAAAGTTATAGGCAATAAACTTTAAATGCTTATAACTCAAATGTTTAAAAATGTCGCTTACGTCCTTCATCTTCTAAGGGCTTCAATTACTTACTATAAAATTACAAAAAATCAGTTTAATTTACAAAAAAACATGTGTATTTTTGTAGGGTTATAAATAAATAAAAAAAAAAATAAATCGGGTGGCACAACGGCTCATGAAGAACCAGGGCCTAGTGACTAACAACTCGCAACTCGCGCCTTTCGACAGGAATGGAAGGGACCTACAATTTTATGCCGAATCCGAACGGCTAGACGAGAAGCACTTATTCGTGACAAGTGATACTCTTGGAGGATTTGTCAATTCCTCGCAAGAGGCAGTAGCCCTGAAAAAAAAACTTTTTTTTTTTAGTTTTTTAGGTGGACGAGGCTGGGAAGCGATCCCAGACCTCCAGCGTGACAGTCGAACGCACTAACCATTACGCTACGGGCTACTACTATTTTTTGTAGGGTTAAGTTTCTTAAAAAAAAATTTAAACAATATATTTTATACAAACCACCCTATATTTTTTTGCATGGTAGAACAAGAAAATCAATAACTATGTTCCTTGGTTATTTTCTTGAACTTGTTATAATCAACTACGTATAGGTATGTATGTATGTACACATGTATATGAGGAGCAAGTGCAAATTATGACCATGACCTTTTGATTCCACCAACAAAGAAATTTATTGATTTTTGTTGTTTATTCATTTTTTTTTTTTTGAGAAATCTAGTGGTAAATTGAGGTTTTTCATGAATGAAATGCATAAAAACACGGTTGGTGGATTTTTAATCGATGTCCTCATAGGAATTTGTTTATTTAGTTCAAAACTCAGCTAAATTCAAAGAATGCAAATGAGTAGGTAATCTATAGTTAGTCATCAATTTAAAAAAAATTCGTAGCTTAAGGCCTAAGCAGTAGCGTATTTGCTTATTTTTTTTTTTTTTAGAAAATTAGTTCTATGCTGTTGACTAAGTTGTTTGGTTAACTAAAATTTGATAAGAGCATTGATAGGAAATTTAATATGGGCAACCGGGACAAATTCATTCATAAAATTGTATTGCTAGTATCGACGCAGAATTTTATCCTCAACAACATATCCAAAGTCCTCCAAAATTGCTGAATTGACTTTTTGTGTAGACGCATTTTAAGAGGTGGAGAGGGGAGGGAGGCGGGAGTTTGTCAATGTGAAAAATTTCTTGAAATACAATTAAATCATATGACACATGTTTTTAGGGTGCTTTTCAACGCTGATTCTAAAGAGACAAAAACTGAAAAGATACATGTATCCTGTGGAAAGTTAATGTCATTTTTATGGAATGATTACTTTTTTTAAAGTACAAGTAATATATTATTCAAAACCATTTTAAAATAATGGGAATTCAATGAAATTTGGTATAAATGTTTCATTTGGCATGTTTACTAAGAATCAAAAGAGTCCCCAAAAATATCTGTGGTGAAAGGGTGTTTTTTTTGAGGGCGAGATGTTAGTGCGTCATTTTTACCATTACATCTGTGAATAAGTTTTGACACTGGTGAAATTTGCGATCCTATCTTTCTTAGACTATGAACTTTGACTTCAAAAAAACAACTTAATTACGTAAAATTTTGAAAAAAAAAAAAATTTGTTTGAAATTAGTTTGAACATTTTTTTTTAATTTTTGAATTCTTTTCAAAATTTTGATAATATAACTTTGTATAATCTTCACAAAAAAACCTTTAACCTAAACTAAAACTTAATTATTTGTTATAAATTATAAAATTAATTTGAGGACAAACAAATTAAATTACTTCCACAGGATCTCCCAAGCCCCCGCCTACAGCCAAATCCTAGAAGAGCTACTGTCCAGTCGTGCCAATTTTTATTTTAATATCTTCTTCTTCTTCTTCTTCTTCTTCTTCTTCTTCATTTAACCGACGATTGTCATGTTCTTGAGGGGGGCCACAACTCTCCCACTCAACTGCTTCACCTAAAGTTCTTCTTGTGGGGTTCGCCGGGTTGATCTCAGAAAACGTCGACAGGCCTCCCGGTTTAAGATTGTTCCATGTCTGAGGCCAACTATATGCGGTGTCGTTGCATCCAGGAGTTGCATCCAGGAGTTTGCCTGCCTTTCTTCCGCGATAGTGTTGGAACGTCTTGTGCTATTGCCTTTTGAACTGGGTTCTCATGGCATCTTCTTTGTACATGACAGTACCAGCTAAGTTGGTCATGCTGTATTCTGTCCAAGATGGTATTTTTGACGTGTAGGCTTCCTCGGATTCTCTTGCTTCTTATTCGATCACGCTTTGTCACTCCTGCTGTCATGCGAAGCATCTTCATTTCAGCTACCATCAATTTACTCTCATACTTCTTGTACATTGTCCAAAATTGTGAACCGTATATTAGCGATCTTAGGGGGCATTTTACTATCAGAGAAAATGACAGACTTTTCCCGCCACTTCATCCACCCTACGCTTTTGCGATGTTTGATGTCGTCATCACAAGATCCTTGGCTATTGATCATTGATCCAAGACACACTTGGGAAGCACTGTTCCATTCAAATAGATGTCCGGAATAGGCCTATGTGGATGAGAAAATGGACAGCATAAGTATTAGGTCTTTTTTACGCTAATGCGGTATTATTTCCCTCTAGAACATCCACCCATACATCATGTACTTGTTGCAAGGACACAGGACCTTCACTTCTGATGGCTCCATCGTCAGCAAATATTAACTGATTCACTTCGGGGGCCATCACCTTATCCTGAAGCAGAAAGTCAAGGACAGTAATAAAGAGCAAAGGACTCAAGATGCTTCCCTGGTGCACACCTACTCTAATTGGGAAATTTTCGGTGATTCCAGCGGGGCATCTTACATTTGTTTTAACTTGCTCGTACATGTCCATGATCATCCGCACGTAGACTCCCGGAACTCCTCGTTGCCTAAGCGCAACCCATATCAGATCTCGTGATTGTCCTTGTCTGTCGAATGCATTTTCAAAATCAACCAATACAATATGCAAATCTCTTGAGGAATCCCGATATTTTTCCATTCTGATTCTTATACTCTGAATAGTATCTGTGGTTGATTCACCCGACACAAACCCGCACTGGTCGTCAAATAGCCGTATTATTTTCGTAGGCGGCCATCCAATATACGCTCAACGATCTTCATTGTGTGTGACATCAGCTTGATTAAAGGGTAGCTGTCGCAATTTCGTGTATCACCCTTCCCTTTGTAGATTGGAAGAAGGTAACTTTCCCTCCACTGATTAGGCATTCGGTCGCCGCAGATAAGTTTGGAGATGAGAATCATGAGCCATCTAGACCCGATGTCTCCCATCTTTTTCAGAACTCAGAGGGTATCTCGGCTCGCCCAACCGGTTTTCCCTTTTTGGAGTTTTTCACCGCATCACTAACTTCTTCGACTGTGATGTCGGCGAATTTTTCATTGTTAGGTGCAGCTATTGGAAAGTATATCCTCGGAAACTGTTCATTTAAAAGCCCTTCACAATTGTCTTGCCATCTGTGAAGAATTTTGTCGTCATCCACAAAGAGTTGGCCTTGAGCGTTATTAATGAATTTTGGTGAACGAATCTCCTGGCATTTTTCCTTCTCTATGCGGCGATTTTGAAAATAGTTGCACCCTTGTTCATGTTGGCATGTAGCAGTTCCTGAATAGCTTTGTTTGCATCAGCAGCCGGTGCAGATATTTCCTCAGCTCCCGGTACATGCTCTTCGAACTCCCTGCTTTAAGTTGGGCACACTTTTTCTTTGATTCTTTCTTGCATCGTCTGTTAACTACTCCAAGGCGTGCTCTGTCATCTATGTTATGAGAGGGACAAGTCATTACTGCCTTGGCTTCATTGTTCCACCACCATGTTGCTTTGTCGTGTTGGTAGTGTCCTCTGACAATTCCTAGCAGTGATTTCGCTTCCC
Organism: Melangyna quadrimaculata; assembly: GCA_949320155.1. Classification (NCBI taxonomy): domain Eukaryota; kingdom Metazoa; phylum Arthropoda; class Insecta; order Diptera; family Syrphidae; genus Melangyna; species Melangyna quadrimaculata. Next base: position 411,517,814 of record OX439483.1, read on the forward strand.
GCAGGCAGGTTTCTTGCAGAAAGTCCCACATTTGTTGCATTCCACACCCTTCATTTGCATGTCTGTCAATGTTTTTATACAGATAATCTTTCATAAAAGAGACAAATGCTTCGCCTTTTACTTTATCCAGATTGTACCTATTCTATTCTTTCTTCATCGTCGGTAGTGGGAAAAAGTGTGAAAATCTGTTTTGTAGAGAAATTTGACATAGACTACTTTTCCATAGCATTTCCGTTGAAAACTCATTTGCCAAAAACTGATTTTTTTTGACACTTCATCAATGAAGACTTTTTACCATTGCTTCGTTATGGTCAGTAGGAAGGTCTGTACCAGATTCAGCGTTATTTGTTAGAAGTTTTAAGATTTTTATGTCTATTTTGATTGGGGTACAAATTAGTATGGGAACTCTTTTCCGACGAATTAGAACTTGAAATTCATCTTTCAGAAATTTCTGTACTGCTAGGACTTGGGAGTTTTCAAACGAAAAAGATCACACAAAAGTATAATTTTGTTTGTGTGTATCCAAGGGAATGAAGGCCTTAATAATCCAATAAAAAAAAAAATTGAGGTCTAAATAGGGTTCATACACAAAAAGTATAAATTTTACTACCCACCAATTAAATAGTCAATAGTATACATAGTTCCTATCCCTATACATTTAAAACCAATTTAGTTCTTCAAATCACCAGCATGTCATTATTATTTTTACTGGAAATCTTAATGATACAAAAAATAAATTCCTTTCAATCCTTGCAGTAGGTATATAGTAGAAAGGTACCCTCACACAAAAAAGAAATAAAAAGGTATACTTCATTATGAATATCTTTTTTACCAATCTTATTGAAATTAATTGGTTATCCTTCAGAGATGGCTTCTAAATTGATTTCATCTTCTATCAATTGCCAGTGCATCTCGATTTTAACTATTCTGTGTGTGTATGTTGTTGAATAATTGTATGTATCTTATCAATTCTACACTTATGATTTAAAAGTTCCATTTAACTTGAGATTCTTTATTTTGTTTTTTTTTTGATAATTTTAATCGAACCTTTTTGTTTTTTTTTCCTTCCAGGAATAGATCTTAGGAGACGGTATACCTACTATACATTACATATGTAGATACATACATAATGTAACTCAATCGACTATTTTGATGTTCAATGCTTAAAAGGCCTTCAATCAAGATAACAAACAAAAAATTACAATAAAACCGATAGAAATAAACAGCCCATGAATAAATTTACTAACTGGCCAACAATCTGGATCCCTGTTGAAGAGGCAACCAAGAAGTTGTCGATGTTAAGTTAATAGATGTAGAATGAACTAAGGAACTCGAATGAATTAAATTTCTGAGATTCTAACCTTTTTTGTAATTTTAAATTTCAAGAAGTGTCAATTTGGTCGCAAATGAAGTAATATTTCTTTTAATTTAAATCAAATTCAAAGTCAAACTACATCATGACAGTTTACGTGGCGTTGTACGACCAATGATGTAGCATACAGTGGGATAGTTTGATTAAAATATAAATAATAGAAATAAATTTCAGTTTTAATAATTTTGCAGTCAATTAAACATGAATAAAGACATTACCAAAAAATAAATAAATAATATGTAAACTGGGTGGCACAACGGCTCGTGAAGAACCAGGGCCTAGTGACTAACAACTCGCAACCATTCCTGTGTGCGCGTGTCGACAGGAATGGAAGGGACCTACAATTGTATGCCGATTCCGAGGATTTGTCAATTCCTCGCAAGAGGCAGTAGCCCTGAAAAAAAAAAAACTGTTTAGATTAGGGTGGACGAGGCTGGAACACTCCTAAGACGCTCCTAAGCCTACGCGAAATTGGAGCGAAACATTCGCAACGATAGTAAAAATTATGATACAGATTGCTAAACCAAAACAAAAAACTGTCGTCAGCGAATATTTTGTGTTGGTTTGGGAGAGCCTTGTGGGGCGACAGCCGTTTCGACAACGAAACGTTCGCTTGTTAAAATAAATATGCATCGCGATAAACGAAATCTTTTGTCAAAAATCATTTGACCATTAAAGCGACATCTTCAAATTTAAAATGTCAAAAAGGAAACTTTGCAAATCAACGTGAAAAGTGACAGCCATTACTTTGATGGAATTGACAGATGCAAACCTATTATGTTAAAATAAATCCTATTCACGGCTGGTTGCTCGCTGAACTTCATTTACATTCAAGAAACAATTCAAGCAACGACAGATAAAAAATGTCAAATAATGTTCCGCATCGGCTTTGGAGAGCGTTCCGCGAGGACAGCCGAGCCGGCGCGACAAGAAATTTTCGCTTGTCAAAATAAATGTACCTATTTCGCGATAAACGAAATAATTGGTCAAAAATCAGTTGACTGTCTTAAAATTTAAAGTACTAAAACGGAAATTTTCCCAGCGAATCTGTCAATGTTAAAAGTGACAACCATTACTTTGATTAAATCGGCAGATGGAAACTTGCAAAATTCTATTTATGGCTGGCTGCTCGCTACATGTAAATTCAAGGTTCTCCTAAGCCAAAGCGAATTGGAGCAAAACATTCGCAACCATACAAAAAAATAATGACAGATAAAAAATGATAAATAACAGCGAAAATCTGCCGTCAGCGAATGTTTCGGTTTTATTTGGCAAAACATTTAAATTTAAATAGAATTTTTGAATTAACATGTTTGGTATGATGGGCTGGATTTCTGAATTTCGCGCTAAAAGCAAAATAAAACGCCCAACTGTTCAAAGTGTTAAACTGCATGCTTTTAAGTTCCATTTTCGCTTGCAAATCAGAATATACGCAGTCACGGAAGCGTAAAATTGAAAACCCAAAATGTGAAGTCAAAAGTTTTCATTTCATGTTTTTTTTTTTTGTCTGTCATTAGAAATTCAATTTAACTCTGTAAACTTGCAGATATTTTGCGGTAAGGTAAAATGAAGATGTGGTAGTTGTGGTGGTGCGGTGAAGTGTCTGTGGGGAAGAAGTGATGTGACAATGTCATCGTAAGGAAAAAGTGGAGACTTATAATTCGAAGTTTTCTTGTAGGATTATAATTAAAGATTAATTGTTGTAGTTTTGACGTTCGGGGACGACAAACAACACATCTGGGCGTTGTCATTTTATATAGAATGACAAATTATTATGAAAAGAGGACATCATCGGATGAAGAAAGGAAAACAAGGATTATGTATACTGCTGTAAGAACAAAGTGATGAAGATGAATATTTTAGGAAGGTTCTTTGGTATTTTTAGATATATATTTTTGCAACAAATATTGAGTGTTGTTTTTGAATGAGCGATAAAATGATGTAAGTTATGCAACGCTCTGTACTGTATGCAGACTTTTGCGACGACACAAGAGTATGGTTGTGGGACTTCTGGACGAAGAGTGAGATTAAATACGTTGACGTCAAAATAAGTCATCAGTGGCACCCCAGTGAGTCCATTATGAATATACTGTCTAAACTGCACCTTGAAGAAAACACCCTTTATATGCATCAAAAAACAAATTGTGCTTCGGTTTTAAAATTTAAAAAAAAATTAAAACAAAGAAGTCGACGGAAGGTCGGTGTATCCTCTCCACATATCGTTGTTAATTTATTCACTGCATGTGTGATTGATATAAAAAGCGTGATCGTGCAACCAAATTAATTATGCGCTTCTCCAACTCGAAATCAAAATCTATCTATTTTGTATTCGTTTAACTTTTTCACGACATGCAGTCAAGTATAGAACACAGAGTGAGAAATAATTTATTCATTCCCTTACTTGGCGGGAAATCTTTTTATTTTTATATTTTAAGAACAAAAAACAAAAAAAAAATTTCCCATTTTATGGCCAATTACGGATTTATTTAGATCAGAGTTTTATAGTTTGAAACAAAGAAGAATAGAAGTGTCATGGAGATTTCACTGATGGGATGGATAACGACTAAAAGGAGATTAACAATTAGGTACGAAGTGGAGGAATAGTTTGCTCGGTGTGTGCCATGCCCTGCCCAGCCCATGATGTTTAAAAGCGCATGATAATTTGGTGCGTGCGTGTGGTTTGTTTTTAAATCAAGAAAAGTCATTTAAATATAGCTATTTGGGTGCATAATGATTTATAAAATTTAGATTTTATGTGTTTTAGGACAATAGAAAGAATTAAAAATAAAGGCTTTAATTCAAATTTGAATTCGACATTTAGTGTCGAGACACAGGAAAATCAATAAATAAGAAGCAGTAGGTTTATACAGGTAGGCACCTAATGCTGATGGTAAAATTAGGTTAGTATGAAATGAATATGTTTTCTGTTTCAATAATTAAAAAAATAGTTTCAATTGCAAATAACATTTATAATTAAATATGCAAGTGAACACACGGGATTGTCCCTTATATGAAAATTTAGACATTTTTTATCAACTTAAACATATTTGCCGAATCTTCGCGTAAAACACTGGCAATCTAAATGTATTTTGTATACGAAATATTTCAACTATCCCGACTGGAAAAATTCTAAATTTCTATCTAGTTTGGGCAAGGCTCTAGTAAGTTTTCAGTGAAAATCTAGACGAGGAACACTTTCCAGATACTTGGCAAGCCCTTGCTGGTTTTTAGTACCAAAAATTTAGACGAGAGTAACTTTTCAAACACCAGTGAGGCCCTCCCTAGTGTAAGAACTTGTTGGACACGTCTCGGTACCCCATAAGGAATGTCTCTTGTACACCAAAAACAAACATTTTATGACCACCAGGCAATGTCAGTATCAAATGATCACTTTTAGTGGACTTTTCCAAAATAAGCCTCACCCTACTCAGTGCTCATGTTCGCATTATTTTAAAATGATTTAAATATCTATATTTATATGTTTGTGTAGGTAGATTAGTTCATTTTTACTTCTACCGGCAGCCCACTTTTTTTAGTTGTGGGGGCATCCTTAGAGAAGTACCGTTCAAAATATTTTCAAATTTCACTCCCGGTTAGAGTTTCAAGCTAAATCTTTACATCAAAAACTGAATTTGACTCAAAAATTTCGAATTGTCGACATTTAAAGTAGCCCGCGCCGGCCGCCGCGACGCGCCGGGGTGTTCGTCAAGGAATTTAAGTCTGCCTTTTAGCAGTAAGACCTGCAGGAGTATGTAGAAAGGAATAGCGTTCAAAAGTTTTCAGTTAGCAACATTTTAAAGAAGTCTGTCAGGGTATTGTGAAAATATTTCGGTCTGCCTTTTTGCAGTGATACTTGTAACAGTGTCATTTAACGATTGGCTTTCGAAAATATTTTACCCAAATCACTTGATTGATGGTGGGGTGCTGTATGATGCGGGAAAGCGCTGATTGGTATCAGCTTGGCGATTCTCAGTGCCGTAACGCGTGACAACACACCAATTGTGCTTATTTTACCTCCAAGTAGAATCCATCTGGTACTTGCCAGTTCATATGGACTTTGCTAGCTAAACTTATAAGCGTGAGTGTTAAGCTGCAGAAATAAGCAACACTACGCCTGAAATGGCTGGTTGAAAGAATTGTCAGAAGCTTTGACGAGCCAATCAAACCGATGGTGTACGGTGGAGGAATTTAATACAATGAAACAACGGTGTAGCCAACAGTATTGAAGAAAGAGACCAAGCGTTTCCACCATGGCATTCCAGCGATGATACGGCAGCGGAGGAATTCAAATCAACTTGGTGAACACCTTATATAGGCTACTACGACATATTCTCTCTGCCTGTGAAGTTAAGCGTCAGGTCAATCAGGATGGGGGTTGGACGTGAGAGTAACTTCCCTACCATGTTAAAATCCGGTTCCAAAAAAAATAACACGGCTCAGATAATGTTAACGACCCAAGCAAACGAAATATGAAGAACGAATATTGGATCTTCAGAACATGTGTAGCCGAACAATAATTGGAGAACCTGGGGTGGAATCGGCTAAGGTGATAGGTGATTATCAATTGTGGTGATCGTCGTTTTGAAGATAGCTGTCTCTATCACATCTAAAGACAAAAATAGAGACAGCAATAGTAAAAACGACGATCACCACAGTTTATAATCAACTATCACCTTAGCCGATTCCACCCCTGGACAGGGTAAAGACTGACGTAACAGCCATCCAGGAAGTGCGATGGGATGGAGAGGGCATACGGAGAATGAAATCGCGTGACATCAACTACAGCGGGTGCGTCAAGGACCAAGATCAGTGGCTCTTTGGTTGCTGTTTTTGGTCTCGTCACACATTGAAAGGAAAATGCTTTCAGAAAGCGTTTCGAAATATTTCGATTTTGCAGTTTTCCTGACGGGTTTTCACACTATGAAAGCGAAACCGTTTCCTGAAAGTATTTTCTGAAAATAAAAATAAAATAAATAAATTGGGTGGCGAAACGGCTCATGAAGAACCAGGGCCTAGTGACTAGCAACTCGCAACCATTCCTGTGTGCGCCTTTCGACAGGAATGGAAGGGACCTACAATTTTATGCCGAATCCGAACTGCTAGACGAGAAGTACTTATTCATGACCAGTGATAAACTTGGAGGATTTTTCAATTCCTCGCAAGAGGTAGTAGCCCTGAAAAAAACTTTTTAGTTTTTAGGTGGACGAGGCTGGGAAGTGAAGCCAGACCTCCAGCGTGACAGTCAAGCGCACTACGCTACAGGCTACTACAAATATATAAATTATAAATGTGTATTTAAAATACAATAGATTCGTATGGTGTCATACATCAATTGAAAGATGGCACTTCTAAGATCACGAGAATGCAATTTTTAATACTCATAGATGCTTAGTTTTTAGCCAAAAATCAGGTTTAGAGGAAAAAAGATGTTAAGTTTGGAGGGTCTAGGACGCATAGTTTGGCCGCAAAATGATTTTAAATATAAAAGTTCGTTTTCCATATCGTGAGGTACATCGATTGAAAGGTGACACTCCCTAGATCACGAATATGCAATTTTGAATCCTCTAAGAAGCTTTGTTTAGCCGGAAATGACCACGTCTAGAGAAAAATAATTTGCAAACTTTAAAAGGTATAGTTTGGCCGCAAATCGAGTTAAATGATAAAAGTTTGTTTTCCGTATCGTGCTATAAATCGATTGAAAAGGTGCACTCACGAATGTGCAATTTTTAAAAATTAATTTAGCCGAAAATCGCGTTTAAAGAGAAACATATTTCGATTTTGAAAAAAATGGGTTTTCATATCGTCCGATACATCGATTAAAAGGTGTCGCTTCCTGGATCACGTTTTACGGGACAGAGGAAGTCAATTTAAAAATCGGTGGGAACCCGTCAACTCAGTTGCGGGAAAATGAACCACAAAATGCAGCTGATAGAAGAGCAATTCGGATGAAAAACATACGTTCTCTTTCCAAAAAGCGAAAAAACACAAACCGTTTTTGTGAAAGCGTTTTCTGAAAGTGATTTGCTTTCTTGAAAACGCTTTCAGGAACTAGTTCCACGGTGAAAGTTTTTTTTTTGTGGAAGCGTTTTCAAGAAAGCAAATCACTTTCAAAAAACGGATTTCTCGTCTGCTTTTTTGAACTAAATCCTGTTAGAGTGGGGATTAATTATGAAAACATAATATTTTGGACTTTTATGAAAAATTCTAAGCTTCTCCGATAAATTCTGGAATTTACTTATTTCGGAGTTTAATGGTAACATATAACATGTAAGTAGTATTATATTTCTTTGCGAATTGTGAATAATTTACTTTTTGAAACAAAAATTCACTTATCTAAGCTCAAAACAAAGTTAATTTTTAGTTAAATTAAAGTCTACGGAATTGTTGATTTGATTGTTGTGTTAGGCTCGTTTCACACACATTCGGTTTCATTCGGTTCGGTCTCTTTTCGGTTTGTATTCGGCTGTGCCTGATGTGTGTGAAACGATAAAACGATGCTCTAGGGTTTTTATTTTTGCCGTTTTATCGTTTCACACATATCAGGCACAGCCAAATACAAACCGAATAGAGACCGAACCGAATGAAACCGAATGTGTGTGAAGCAAGCCTTAGCAAGCTGTCTATGATTTATTTTTATCAGTCAAATCACGTAATATGACTGACAGCATATTCCGGAATGGCAACACAACACAATTCTGTCTATATGGAATTAATGTTTAGAATTCTTGAGTAATGAAGAATTTAACGACGAATAAAAAATTTTGAAATTATAAATGTAAGAATAATTTGCAAATTTAAATTCATACAACATTTTCAAACTTCTTAAAAAGGAATTAAATTAACCTTTATTTATTATGTATGTATGTATAATCGGTATGGCAATTCTTATTTGGCAGCTATGGAAAAATTAAAATGTTAAAGGTATAAGGTGTTATTATTTTTGTTTTCAATAATAAAAATAATGATACGTGAACAACATTAAAATTGTTAATTTTCCATAAAGAAATATTTATTAAAATAGTTATTCTAAACAAACAAAAGTAATACACGTACTCGTATCTATTTTTTTACATACCACTGCCCCTACTTTTTTTAACCCCGATTAAATAAGAGCTGTACGCAGCGAGAAATACGTTAGTGAATGCATTCATTTTGCTTACAAAATAAAAACTGTCATTTCAATATTATCTTATCATATCACTTATCAATTTGTTGCATATAGTCAAAGTAACCTAGTTTTTCTTTCACAACTTAGATAATTGACGTTCTTGGCCCATTTGTAAAGGGTTAAGGCTATAATTGATTGCTTCCTAAAAATAAGAAACTATGGTATTTTATCTGTTGACCTGAATTTTTGACACACAAAATAATCCAATATTGTGATTTCACAGTGGTAAGTTAAGACTACTATCGTTCCTAATCTGTTTGTATATAATGATAATAAGGTTCTTATTAAGGATACTCATATCCTTATCCGACAGACAATAATAAGTTCGGGAATGGTATGTAACGATATCCGACACATATTAAAAAACTGTATACAGAAAACTATATAATACGAATAGACAGACATGAAAAAATGTTTCCTACAAAATCTGAACCGGAAACTGAGTGGTACTTCCTTGGAAAACTCTAGAATTTAAAAATCAGCAATAAGCTAGGTACAAGATGGCGCAAAATTAATCACTCTATCGAAGATGTTATAATTTTTGCAAATGACGTCGTACGTCAATCATATTTGACATATGGGAACTCGACAGTTGCAGTATACAAACAGACAAGCAATGGGGCGCTATACTCCGCGGAATAATTGCGTCGATTTTGTTGAGTTGTGTTAGCTTAACGTAAATTTCGACGTCGATTTAATATTTTTTTTAACATAGTTTAATCCTTCTAAGTCATAAGGCTGTAGACGAGTTTATTTATGATCCATGGGAGTTGGCATACACAAATTAAAAGCTTAATATTTTTTTCCTGAGGGATTTAAAAAGATTTTTTCGGTTGGACAAAAGTACAGCCAAACGATGTAAAAGTCACCCTGATCAACCTACTTAAAAGTTCGGGTTTCTGTCTTTACACAGCTTTTGATTTTGACTATTTTTTATGTAGGTACTAGGTGAAGACAGCCAAAATACCGCTAGTAGGCGAAACACTCCATTCAACTTGGACGATGATGCCCAACAGTTCCGTCCACCCGACCTAGCTGAAAAGCGGCTGGCGATATCCAAACTTAAGTCGTACAAAGCGGGAGATGAATTGGTTACGAGCAAACACCAACTCGTCTACAAAATTTGGTCAGAGGAAAGTAGGCCCGATGAATGGACCTCGGTATAGCGTGCCCCATCCATAAAAAAGGAGATACTCTGAAATGTACTAACTACAAAGGAATCAGTGGAATTCCTCTATTAAACATCGCTTATAAAATCTTGTCGACTATCCTGTGTGACCGGTTAAAACCTTTTGTCAACGATCTGATCGGCCCCTATCAGTATGGTTTTAGGCCAGCAAGTCAACCGTCGATCAAATGTTCAGACAGAAACTTACCATTTTCTCAAATTATATCTTTCATTATTTGGATTGCAAAAATACAAATGAAGATTTAGAATATGAGTAGATGTACGGATTTGGTTCAAAGCGGGAGCATTAGTTCGATGGATTTTTTTTGCGTGATTCTTGGACAGCTTAAAACTATGCCTTATGTTTAATGTTTTTTTTTTTTTTTTAATTAAATGGACGAGCAAAATTGAGAAGGTAAATGAGTCTTTTCATGGACGTTCTTACCATCACATTTCCAGACAGAACAAAGAATACAACGAACTTGTCTATACACAGCCTGGCTTAGAGGAGGGGGGGGGGAAGCAAACCATGGACTCTGACAATAAAAAATAAAATTAAACAGTCGTATTGGTCAACATTTCCTAGTAAATAATAAAAAAAATATTGGCTTGAAAGATCGCCTAGAGCCAGGAGGGCAAGCAACCCCCTATGTCCCCCTAGGGAGGCCTATGATAATCGTGTTTATTAAGAAGGGAAATTCGATAATTTTTATCTCGTGTAGAATATCTTTCTCCCATATCATGTTGTTTTTTATTTTCAATTTCAAATTATCTCCAAAATGGTTCAAAAATACTTTCAATAATCTGCGCTTTAGGCTAAAAAACGTCAAAAAATGAATGCATCGCTGCACGCAGCATTACATGAACATTCTCTAATGTTTTTTTATATTTTATGAATCCATGATTAATTTAATTAATATACCCAATATATATATCACATGGGAATGCTATAATAGCCTTACCTCTTATACCCAATTCCCTGAAAAATTGTATTTTGCTCATTTTAAACCTGTTAAGCATCGTACTATTTCCTAGCATTTAACTGAAGTTAAAATCATCATCACATGTCTATTTCATTTTTTTTAGTATTGTACTAAATCCCTATGACACTTTGACGTTTATAAATGTCAAATTAAGGTATTTTTGTGAATTATTTTAATGAGATGACACTTTTTTTTACGTGTTCAGCAGAAAGTATTTAAAATTTTGAAAATTTTAGTAACCTAATTTAAAATTAGAAAAATGTAAAGTACTGAAACCTTAATATTATGCTGTTCAAAATATTGTGCCAATGTCTTTTAATAAAAATTCATCGAGCCAGATATGATTATTTAAATAAGTTAAGCAATGATATTGTAATACTTTTCGTTTTATCTGCACTTGATATACCTGTACATATGTATTATTATTTATATTTACATTGTCAAATGAAGGTAGGTCATTAAAAATCAATAATAATCAATAACAAAACTCAAATCTAACATTCATTGAGTAAACAAAAGATACAACAAAAGATAGCCGACTTTGTAAGTTTATCAAATAAAAGATAACCCGTTTCATTCTTTATGATATGATACTACCTATTACCTTTTAAAAACAATTCTACCATACCGACACAGACTTTATCAACACACACGCTTAAGTGTCAAATATTGACATAAGAGAAGAAATTATTTGACACTTGACACATATTCATAAATTGTAAAATGCTTTTTTCAAAATTAAATCAGCAACACTAAAAGCACTTACATAATAATTATCTTTGTGTTGGGTAAATATAGTTTTCTGAAGTATAATTTAAGTTAAGAACCAAGGACACATTTATTTAGTTCTTTTATATTTATTTGCACAATGCACATATAAGAATGAATTACAATTAAAGTGTATTCATCACACTCTCTCTGGAACTGTCATTGTTCTCATTGAAATGCTATCACAGTGTTTTCATAAATATTTAATTGAATATAATCTCCTGTCGTTATTTTTCGTCCATCCTCATCTTATTGCACATCTCTACATACATGGTGAATATATATGTTAGTATATACAGAAAAGAGACGCCAGGCGCCTTAATTCTTTTCAATATTGCCGGGTTGCACGATTGGGAGGCCGCGCGAATAAATTGAAATCACCCTGTTTGAAATGATAAATTAAATTCTTGGTGTGGCCGGTGACAGCACCGACGACAATGATGACGGCGCGGCGCGCGGGCATTGCAGCAGCGGCGCAGCGTTGCCGGCAGGAGCGTTTTAATGTCGCCAAGCCGCAACGGGCACAAAAATATTGCAAGTCGCATCCAATTCAAGCACCAACTCACAATTTATGGGTCCAATGAATTGTTATCGGATGCCGTTTGATTTATGTAATGAGAAACTAAACCGTTGCGGCTTACCTTCAAGAAAATAGCTTTTCATCGTGACTCGCCGCGCACCGTAGGTATAATCGTAACGTAGCGTAGCGGCTTACCAAGAATGGCATGTAATGAGAGATAAAGTCGGCATTAAGCGAGTAAAGTTATGCGATCATGTTACAACAACATTAAGATGATGCTGGCCGATATTTGTTTTTGTTTCTTCTTTTTTCTACATTCGAACACCTGTGAGCTGTGACAGTGACAGCCACAGAAAAGAGTCAAAGTCGAAGACAGAGACTGGAACAAGGGAGCACTGAATGTCACCACTTATCGTGTTAATGAAGGCCGCACTTAAATTACGACAACGGTTCAGCGTAGGTGGAACTGGAAAGTGGAAATGAATACTCGTGATGGGGGATTGGGTGCGTTTTTTTGTTTAGTTCACCATCTTGGGTGTCAAACGCCTCAGTGCTTATTTATGCAAAGGAAACGAGTAATAAACCATGGAAAAAAATAACATTTAAGTTTTAATTTATTTGAAGCTAAATTCTTGGGTTTATCAGCTTTAGGAAAACAACCTTAAGCTTCTTGCGGGTATACCTACCTACTTAAGTTTGTAACGGGTATTGATTTTCCATTGTAACTGTTTGTTTATTTATTATCTAAATAGGAAAAGCATTTACGCATATATGTAGTTCTAGTTAGGTGATCAAGTTACAAATTTTCCATTGAAGAATTTCCAACTTTTGTTGATGGACTTTTATTGAAATACTCAAATTAATTGTATTTTATTGTTTTTTGTTAAAGTGCTGATTATGTTTGTTAAATTAGGGTGTCGTAACATTTTTTCCAGAATATGTTCTATGTACAATATAATGTTCAGTCAACTCCGCTTAACTGAAAACATCGGTTATCTGAAATAAGAAATTTATTCCGGAGGCTTTTTGAGAATTTTTCACACAAACTGCTTCGCATAGCTGAACTCCGCTTAATTGTAAACTCCGGATAATTGAAAAAAAAAAATTGTTTAACTCAAATGAACATTTTTTACTTTTTTAACTCCGCATAAGTGAAACGATCGTTTTTATGTTTGTTTTTAAATATGTTGTATTCATATTCGTTTAGTGATTAAAAATGCAAATGCCTTTGTTGTTTCAATTGTTTCATGTGGAAATTAGTAAAGTTATATAAATAAATAAAGAAAATTTACAAAAATTTGATTTTATTTTATTTTAATCTTCATATTTTCAAAAAATACACAACATGGAGACTACAACACAAACAAAAAATATAACTATTTTGACACAATACAAAAATCATGCCTACATACATTATTTTTTTTTGATTTTAAGGCTAAGTGAAATTCAATTGGTTTTGACAAAACTCCGCTTATTTGAAACATGTATCTATCAGTTATCCGAAGTTCGGCTAACTGAAAACTCCGCTTAACTGAAACAAATTGTCTGCAATGATGGTGTTCCATTTAAGCGGAAACGAGTGTATATCCATTCAGCAAGAAGATAGTAGGAAAACACAAACTGATTCGTTAAGAATCTAGCCTAGGGCTTGAATGTGTGAATTATTACAGCTCGACAGTGGAAAGGACCTTTCCAATTTGTTGCCAAATCTGAAAGGCTAATAGATACCTATGAGTCCTTTTTACTAGATAAAAGGTAGGTAGGTACTATTAGAGGATAAATCACTCATCTTAAGTCGCTGTACAAAATGCGTTTAAAAATTAAAAGACAACGTCATTGGTCTTTCTTCCACTATGAATAGTCGTTAGGAAAAAAAAAGTTATCATTAAATGTTGTTATATCAACTTGCACACAACAAAAGCCACCTCCTATTTATAACTTAGAAAGATTAGACTACACTCAGACAAAACATATGTTTTAAACTGCCTTAAACGCCTTAGGTAAAATATTTTGTATGGAAGTTATTTGCCGAGCATAAATCTGCCCAGAACTAAACCAATTTATGTACGTCCTTTTTAACGTAAAATAGCCTAATTTGTCTTAAAAAACTAAGGTAACATTTTTTGTATGGAAGTTATTAGACAAGCATAACTCTCCCCAGCACTAAGACAATTTAAGTGCATCCTAGGTAACACAAAATAGCATAAATACGGTTAAAAAATTGAATTGTTTAGGTTTAAGGTCATTTAACCTTGTAAACGGGAAATGCTGACGCCTTAAATGTCTATAGTTGGAACTTTAACCGATGCCTAAGCGAATGGATTGGATTCCCATTAGTTTGAGGTATAGATACAAACAAAAAACTAATTGAAGTTTTAAGAATTTTCTAATTATTTTTATGATTAAAGATAATGATCATATGATATCCTCACTGTTTCATAATTTTATCAAGTATATCTTATTTAAAATGTTAAATAAGTGTAGTTAGTTTTCAACATCCAAGTTTTGTATTGGGAGTTGGCCTAGTGGAAGCGTACTGTGCTGGTAACCGGAGCGTCGCATGTTCAATTCTCATCGGGGTAAGTAAAGTTTTTTTTTAAATTTAATTTAATTGTATACATTTCAGAATTATAACACAGGTTCTCGTTCGATCACCGAAATCAAGCATCTTTAGGCGCGGTTAGTAACTTAGATGGGGGACCGCATGAGCATTGAGTTTTTTGTCTTGGTATTCTATTGACTCCGATGGAATGAAAAATACATTCCAATTATTCTGAATAAATAAAAAATCGACAATAATGGATTATCCGGAGTATTTTATTGAATAAGGAAACACAAAATTCTTATTCCAAATATTTTGAATATCTAAAATGAATAAAGAAATATATTCATACTCAAATGCAAAATTATTCTAAAGCAAACCAAAAGTTGGAAATGACTTCTTGTGTGTCATGCTTAACAAATGAGAATGACGATCGACTAGCAGTCCAGGTATATTAGGTTCATCATGACTGCCACTATCAAAATTTCCGCGTTCAAGATCGTATCCAAGGCGATTTGGATAGATTTGTGTTGTAATTCCTTCTGAAAAAAAAAACTATTGCAACATCAAATCAAGGTATCCACCGTCTCGGATAGGTTTCTTAACGCAAGGAACGTCGATAGGAAATTTTTGTTTTAAAAAATTATATTTAATGCAATTGACACAGCAAAACCCTTCAATTTTGTTCACCCCTATAAAAACGGATCAAATTTAACTGGGATCAAATTTAACCAAAATTTTAACGCAATTGACACACGGCCTTACTAGTTAATTACATTTGTAGGGTTTGAATTTGATGAACACAATAATTATTGTTTTTATGCGTTGTAAATTAATTATATGTTGATGGAAACCCATTGTGTGCTTGAAATAAGTATTCGATATTCAAATTTTTATCATTTTAACTTCATTATTTACAAAAAAAAAGAACAAACGAAAAAAAGTTGGGTACCAGCAGGACGCGAACCTGGAACATTCGGGTCCATCCTATACCTTGAGTAAATATCTCATATGGATTTAGTACGATACTAAAAAGATAAAATAGCCAGTTGGTGATTTTGACTTTAGTAAAATATTAGCAAAACATTAATTAGCAAAACATTATTTGTATCCTAGTATTATACTAGTAGTAGCCCGTAGCGTAATGGTTAGTGCGTTTGACTGTCACGCTGGAGGTCTGGGATCGCTTCACAGCCTTGTCCACCTAAAAAAAGCTTCTCGTCTAGCCGTTCGGATTCAGCATAAAATTGTAGGTCCCTTCCATTCCTGTCGAAAGGCGCACACAGGAATGCTTGCGAGTTGTTAGTCACTAGGCCCTGGTTCTTCATGAGCCGTTGTGCCACCCGATTTATTTTTTTAGTATTATACTAACAATGATTTAATATCGTACTAAATCGTTTAAAATTTTGCGCCAATGTTGTTTAGCATTTTCATGTAAATTATGAAAAATGAAATAAGGCCTCAAATAACACCCTAAAATTTCAGAAATTTCGTTGTTGTTGTTTGGTGTGTTTTTTGTTTGCCTTTTTTCCTGGGGCATAATTTCGCGGAGCCCAAAAAATAACCGTAGCTACCATACAAACCATTATGAAAAAAGAAATTTATCTCCAAAACGGCTATAAATAACGATTTGAATTAAAAAAAAAACATTTTGAATAACTATTAAAGCTATGGTTTATATTTTGATAAAAAAAATTACTAATTAACGGTTCCTATCACAGAACCGATTTTTTGGTTTCCAAATTTCTTATTAACGGCTACACCGATTTCAACCAACATTTTTATTCAAGAGCGCCTTTAGAAGTTTAACTTTGATTTTTTTTATTTTTTGAAAATCGAATATCTTAAAATCGGGTTGATAATTTTTTTTTTAATTTTATGCAAAATCGTATTTTAATAAATACTAAAAAACTTGGCAAACCAAATTTTAATTTTTAAAAATGTTCAAGAATTTTTATATATAAAAAAATATTTTTAAGAAAACTGCTCTAACGATTTTTGAAATTTTGGTTCCATAATTTCATATTTTTCAAACAAATCAGAAGGCATACGAAGAATGTGAAAAACCCCAAGCAAAAATTTTAAGGTCTAGGTTCTAACTTCGCATAGATTATTAATTCTTGTGATATTCTCTTAAAAATGTAAAATAGAACAACAACTCCGAAATTTATGTTTTTTTTATTTTTTATTATTTCTTCTTTTACTTGTTGTCTAATTTTTGACAAAATAAATAAACTAAACATTTATAATTTTTTTAAAAAAAACAAATACTTGCCTCTTAGAGGGAGTCAAATTTAAGTATGGCAGAAACTATTGGGTCATTTTCTTTTTTTTTATAATTTTCAGAAAGTAAGAATATCTTTGAATTTGCAAACAAATAAACCCAAGTCGACAAACATAATCATCTAGATGAGTATACTGCTTTGGCATGGCATATTTAAATATCTCTTTGAAAAGATGCATTTAAAGTAGGCTGAATAAACATTCAGTATAGATACCCACATTTTTTTTTCACCAGGAAGAGTATGTCAATTTAGCATAACAAAACCATTTTGTTTACTTGTTTATCTAGTTGTAGGAACCTCAATTTATACCAAAGAATCCCAATTAATATCGCATTATTTTACCATCTCTATATTTTTCCTTTATCATTGGCATCATCTGCTTTGTTTATGACTATAAACATAACCAAATCTTTCTTCCTTGGAATTTCTAAAGCGAAAACTATGATAAAACTTAGCTCGGACTACATTATAGCAAATGGTCTTTTTCTGTATAATAAATTGACATTATTTAGGTACATTGTATTTTAAATGAAGAGTTTTATACAACAATTAAGTCCAATTGAAAGTGATTTTATATTTGTATGCTATGAAGGCACTTCTATTCACCGTTCATATTCAAATAATATATGTATAGAAACACTCTGAAATACGATTCACGAAAATGAAATGTTGCGGAAGTAATATTGATTCAAAAACCAGGAACTTATTCAATAACATCTAGAAATGTTGCGAACCAATCCTTGGAGTGGTGAAGGGCAATCAATACACAATTTCTATAACCAAATCTAACTGTAAGAAGGCAAATTCATTTCCTCTACCGATATATCTGTAAGATATTTATATCTGATTGATAAAATAAATAAATAAATAAATAGATATTCTATGCTTAATTACGACATGGATTTCCGAAGACCTTTATACGAACTTTCAGAATATATGTTTTATTTTCGAAAGGACTTTTGTACCATGTTGTTCGTCAAATTCCTTCAGAATTGGGAGTAGATTTCGGATATTGGAGAAAGTGCTTTCCGCTTTCACAATTTGGACGTGAAAGCAAGGGTTAGATTGTGGCGGAATTTCGCTTGGCAGGCACCAATTTCTTCAAATAAAAATCTCTTGTTTTATTTTTTTCTCATATTTATCGGGAATTTCGAGGGAAATTTTATTTTCCCTAAAAAATTTTTCAGCTATTGTAATGTGTGAGGTTTAAAAATGTATTCTTAGCAACTAGAGTCGCTTATGTTTCCGAGCATCAAAATGCACGATTTTTTAGTAAGTATTTTCTGAGCTCTTCATTCAGGCGAAAATAAAAATGAATAAGTCGGGTTTAAAAACTAGACTGGTTTTATTATACATCAACTTATTCTATTTATACTTAAAATTGTTTTTAATTTTCTTCTTTTTTAAATTCAATTTTATTGTCTATTCAATTTTATTTATGACCTACATTACTGACGTAAAGAATTAAATGTCTATTTGACAGAATAAAGCTTCGGTTATTTTTTTAAAACATTTCGTGCATAGCGACCGACTATGGCAATATGAAATACGATCGGGTCAACGCACGACGATATCGATAGGTGACGACTGACCATTCTCAACATGACCATTTGTAGGTCAATATGGATACGAGATTACGAGTGCATTGTTTATATTTGTATGTTTTTGTATCTTTAGATCTATATACACAACATTATCATTTGTTTATTTTATAAGATATGGATCATTGGATGTTATCGCGAATAATATGTACCTGGGAATGCTTCCCTCCTTTGAAAATTTGGAACGTTATCAAAAATATAAATATGACTGTGATTTTATTGTATATTTTGTGTAAGAGAAATTTATTTCGGGGGAGATTCACGGTAGCGGGACTTATTTCGGGGGTTGAAATATTCCGGAGATAACGAAATTCCCCCAATAGCCGACAGGCTTAATTATTTATTTTAACAATTATCAATCAAAGCAATACAAACAAATACATTTTTTGCGTGCAGTGATTTTTTTGATCGGTTTTGATCCGCAAAATTTCAACTTTCCCAAAACGGTAGCACTCAAATTGACCCACGATTATCCGTACTTTTTTTTAGTCGAATGCTGCAAAATCCATATGGTGATTTCTCTAAGATTTAACTGCCTAAATCCAATTATTCAGTTTCTCCATTCAGCACCTATTCTGTAGGCCTATTCTAGAAAGCGCAGCGAATCGTATTGAAAACGAGAACTCAATTTTGAGTTTCATTTGACATTGCATTTTTCAATAAGTTTTGTGAAATTGGCTTTATATTCTGGGGTACTAAGGATGCCCTGAGCTATAATAAAATGCCTTACTGCAAGTTCCTAGCACACTTGGTTCACGAAATACACCCTTGTTACTTCACTGTGAAGTAAGCACGTCACTCGATTATAAAATTGTCCAGTTTAACATATTGTTGGTTTTAGTTTGAGCGACAATCCGCTAGGGGGTGTATGTGACCCAAATTCAAGTTGAGCTAAAACGAAATTTCTTTCTTGGCTTCCCGATTTTTTCCCATAGGCGACACCAAAATTTTGTCTAGTTTCGACAAGGCAGTAGTAAGTTTTCAGTAGGGAAAATCTAGACGAGAAAAACTTGTCAGAAACTTGGCAAGACATTGCTGGGTTTCAGTACCAAAAATTAAGAAATTTTTCAAACACTCGTTAGGCCCTCCCTTGTAAAAACTCGTCGGATATGTTTCCGTACAAAACACAAACATTTTATAAGCACCATGCAATTTCAGTATGATACGAAACTTTTGTCTCTCTTTCCTTTGTCTTCTTTTTAATAACACACTGTTTTATAAGTATGTGAGCCATCTGTATATTATATGTATGTATGTGTTATGCAATATAGTATGATGTATGAAACATTAGAGTATGAAACTAATTGACTTTTGGCATTGAAAGTTAGCTCAGTGGGTAGCGCATTTGACTGACAAGCAGAAGATTGCGGGATTAAGTTTTTTTTTTTTTCCTGACGAGGCAAAAGGTTTCATAATCGCCAATGCCTTATTCCAGCGTTAGCTTACCCTAGCTAGCCCCTTGCCAGAATATAGGTTACTCTCTAGTGCCTTGTCGAAAACTAGATTGTTTTTCTGCGCGGCATTTACAACTAAACTTCTTTTTTACAAGCAAGTCATTAAATTATAGTATTGCCTCACGTCTGACAACTTTGGCCTCTTACTAAATCAAGCTTTAGGAAAGTTTTGAAATGTTCCTTCAAAAAATTGGAACAGCGATATTCAATTCTTTGTTATCCACGCCATAAATATAAGAAACTGTTAATGAAGAAATAAAAGTGTGTGCTGCCAATTTTAGTCCCAGAATAATAAGAGTCTGCTAACATTTTTCACCTACCCCACGAAACAAAAAAACGATCAATCAATTCTTAAAAACAATGAAAAGGTAAAAATATGTTCATCATTTTTATAAACGGTTCGAAAATTACAAAGAAATTCAAAATGCCCCAGGTCATAATTCTGGGAAAAATATCTTTTCTGTTTAAATTTCGCCACCTGTTGCATTTAACAGTTACCAACAAAAATTAATCCCTAAAACATTGAGCACGAGTCCGATATAATTGGTGTTTCACTAAATATCTTCTCTCCAAGGACGATTGGCGTGAAGAATCGATTTCATTTCAAAGGACGAACCCAGAAATGATATTCACAATAATTACATTGTTGTCTGGAAACATGAGTACCCAAAGGAATAGATAGGTACCTATTTCTGGTTTTCATATTTATTATTGTTTGCCTTACCCTGAACTGAACCCCGATTCTGGTTGAAAACAGCTGCGTGATGGGTATCCCGTCGTTTTGAGAGACAGAGAGGTTCTCGGTGTGGGCTTTATTCTCTAAAAAGGAAGACCATAATAATCTTAAAATCTCAGTGGGTATCGCACTTATAAGGTACAAAACAATTAAATGCCTATTGCACTTGAGATAAAGAGTGTCATTATGAAGATATTTTACAACAAATAATGTAGATAAGCAAAATGCATCAGGTGAACAAAATTCTAAAGAGCTCATTCTATACAAACTGTTTATGGTAGGTTGTGCAGTATACAGTCAATTTGTATTTCTTACCTAATTTATTGCTTTACCTAAGATGATTTATTTCCTTTTGAATGTGATTTAATTCAATTTATTCAACAACAAGTTTAAGCTCTTGCATCTTGATGATTATTAATTAAGCTTCAACCATCCGAGCCATGGGTATTACAAAATCTATTTCAATTATACAAATCTCATTAGATGCTGTGATGTTTGACAATATGGTGTGATGTTGCTGCTACCATCGCAAAGCAGTTTTCATTAAACCGCAACATAAACCATAACTGCAGGTGGAAACGTTCACAGATATCCAATAATTTAATACCACCACCACCACAACACCGTTATGAATATGGGACACACTTCTTCCTGTAGACAACATAGTGGATTCAAAGAGCCTTGTTATATACGTAATAATTGGGAAGGTAGAGTTGCAAATGGTAAGATGAAATTTTAATCCGCGGCTGACTGTCGTATTTTTCTGGAAGTGGCAAAGAAAGAACGAGTTCTTTACTAGCCGTTTTTAATGGAACCCAGTCGCACACATGATACCTAATGAGCAAGGCAAGTTTTTGTATGCGCTTAAAACACACAAAATATGCGCTTAAAAAATGCACGTAAAATGAGAAAATATGCGCTTAAAAAAACCAAAAATATGCTCTGAAAAAGTTGTAAGATAATGAAAAAATATTAAAAATTAAAAAAAAATCTGTCTTTTATCTGTCAACAAAAACAAAAAAAAAAGTAATAAACATAAAATAAATTTAAAAAATTGTATTTCAATTTCATTTAAATAAGGTAAATACTAGTTGTGCAGATTCTTTGAATATGTCTTGTTCATAAATATGTATCATCAAGTTTTTTTGAAATTTTCAAACAGAAATATTTGTCTATTTGGTCGTCAAAAACTTTTTTACATTGAAGAAGATATTTCAACGTCAAATGCTGTAACAGGAAACATGATCATTCTTAAATGAAAGAATTTCACTTATTGAATAGTTTCCAAAGTTCTCTTCTTTGTTACTATTCACAGTATGAATATTTTTGAGATTTTTCTATTTTTGAGTTCCCCTTGGTTTTTATATAAAACAGTTTCAATTTTCTTCATAATAACTCTGCCCATTGAACCTTCGACTGAATTAATTTTTACAAATTCATCTTTCATTAGATCAATTTGCATTTTGAGTGTGTTCCATGTTATACTTTCATTAAGAAATCCATATAGTTAGGGCGTTAAGGGAGCCAACCTTGCACTTCATTCTGACGGGATGAGCTTTGCTATAGTCCACATCCTAAATTTACTTTTAAGAAGTGTTGCCACGATAGCAACACTGGCAGACCGGAGATATAAGGGTTGCCTTCTGACCATGTTTTTAGTACGAAATTTCACATACATTAGCCTTTAAATTGGGAACCAGACATCGATTGATGTCATGGAACGTCTCGTTGGATTAAGAATACCTGAAGCCATAGGAATATGTTGAATTTGTTACCCCTCCCCCACGATTGTACGCAGGGGAAGCAAAATACCCTCGGCGGATAAGGGTTTTTAATTGTCAGAAAATAATGGTAATAAAATGAATAATCATAAAATTTTAAGATGATAGATGAGTGTCGACGTAGAATTTCATACCCTACAGCATACCCGAAGTTTATTTTTGTCCATGTACCTAATAGTTTTTTGAATAATCGCTTCCAAAACGGGGGGAGGGGAAGGTGGAAGTATATCAAACCATTATAATATTTATCTTGGTATAATCTAAGCATATGGCACATGACCTTTTGAATGCCCAATCATATGCAATCAAAATAATTTCAATATAATTTCCCTACAAAAAGTTATAACCTTTTTATAAAATGATGACTAAATTTTAAGTGAAATGAGCATAAAATTACCAAATTTCAATGGTATGGTGATGAAACTTGGCATACATGTCTCATTTGTCGTAAGAAATAAGAATCAAAAGAGTCCATAAAAATATCTTGGGCGAAAGGGTGTTTTTTTTTTTGAGAGAAAGGGAAAAGTGAATTACTATTACCAGTAAACCCCTCCCAAAACTGGTATGTTGATGAAAGTTGGAAGAAATGTTTAATTTCTTGTTGGAACCAAGACTCAAAAGGATCCATGTAAATATATTGGTTCCAGGGGTGTTTTTTTTTTAGGTGGAAGGAAAATATGGGTTATAAACCCAACATTTTATTTTTATGTAATCGGGGTACAAAAATTCAATATGGTACATGATTTTAAAGTATTTTTTAACGCTGAATCCCATTTAAGTAAAATTAAGATGATACAACTACCATTAAGTTAATGAAAAAAAAAAGAATGTATTTTTTGAGTAGTGCAGATAAAACATTTTCCCTCAAAAACCACCTCTTACAATAAATATTTGAATTATACTTTTTTATTCTTGGTAACAATAAAAAACCTAAACATTCTTACCAACGTTCATCAACGTACTAGTTCTGGGGGGGGGGGTTTACGGTGCATAGTTTTACACTTTTCTGTTTCACTCAAAAAGCACCCTTAAGCCCCAGATATTTGTATGGACTTTTTTGATTCTTATTTCTTACGACAAGTGAGACATGTGTGCCAAGTTTAATCACCATACCATTGAAACTTGGTAATATTATGCTCGTTTCACTTAAAATTTGGTCATCAGTCTATAAAAAGGTTATAACTTTTTCTATTGAAATTATTTTGATTGCATAAGATTGGGCATTAAAAATTACCCTAAGGTCATGTGCCATATGCTTAGATTATACTAAGATAAATATAAAGTGGTTTGATATACTTCCACCTTCCCCTCCCCTTATTTTGGAAGCGATTATACAGAAAACTAATACATGGAGAAAAATTGACTTCGGATATGCTGTAGAGTATGAAATTCTACGTCGACAATAATTTTAAAATTTTATGATTATTCATTTTATAACCATTAATTTCTGACAAATAAATACCCTTATCCGCTGAGGTTACTTTACTCCCCCTGTGTAAAATGGTGGGGGAAGGGTAAAAAAATTGACATATTCCTATGGCGTCAAGTATTCTAAATCCAACAAGACATTCCATGACATCAAATGATGTCTGGTTCCAAATACATATGCTAATTTATGTGAAATTTCGTGTTAAGACATGGTCAGAAGGCAACCCTTATATCTCCGGTCTGCCAGTGTTGCCACCGTGGAAACACTTCTTAAAAGTAAACTTAGGATGTGGACTGTTAGTGTACCAAAGCACATCCCGTCAGAATGAAGTGCAAGGTTTGACCTAAAATATGGCCTTAACGCCCTAACTAATAGTTGGAATTTATACAAAATATTTTTTTTAATTAAATGTTTTAAATGTGTTAAGTGCTGCCAAGTTAGCTTTTCTATAGAAGTTAGAATTACAAATTTAGCAAAAGTAAATATTTAAATTTTTAAATCTTTCGAATATATCCACTTAAAATATGCACTTGTTTTAAAAATATTTCCAATAAACCAAAAAATGCATTTTTATGCAATTATAGTAAAATATGCAAAAATATACTCTTACGATTGAATGTCATTTTTAACGAAATTTCCTGATTCGAAAAACTAGTTTAATTGTTTTATTCTTTGTTTATCAAAAAATAAAATATGTTTTAACATAGAAAAACTTGCCCTGTAATGAGTACTTTGTCACATCAAAGAAACACGGCTAATACCTGATAATATGCCGAATTTTCGCTAACTAATTTATTTTGTAAGCTCTAAAGAAACCGGCCTTAAAATTTAGTCTTTACCAAAGTTTGTATGCTCTGTTACATAGGGCAACACAAAATGTATCAAAAAAAAAATTACGGTTTTAATCAAGATTAACAGTACGATGCTGGATAAGTACAAAAAAGTGATTTTCGACCAACATCTATCGGTCTTTTTTTTTGTGCATTCTGATGTAAAACGAGCTAGAGCTTAATCGAATGGATGGATTTGCTTCAAATGCATGTATGTCATTTCCCAGAGGATAAATTCAAAGTTTTGTTTTAACTCATCTGGAACGGCATACAACGATTTCAGTTTTATCAAGTTTTCTTAAAAATAACTCAACGATTTTGGTTAAACTTGCTACTTGTAATCTCTAGAACAGTTTTAATAATGCTGCTATCAGGTTTTTGTCAAAAAATAAGAAAAAACGGAATTAAAGTTTTTGTTTTGTTTTTAGCAAATTAAATTCGCGAAGAACCAGAGCCTAGTGACTTACAACTCGCAACCATTCCTGTGTGCGCGTATCGACAGGATTGGGAGGGACCTTCAATTTGATGTAGAATCCGAACGGCTAGACGAGAAGTACTTATTCATGACCAGTGATAAACTTGTAGGATTTGTCAATTCCTCGCAAGAGGCAGTAGTATTGAAAAAACCTTTTTAGTTTTTAGGTGGACTTGGCTGGGAACCCAGACCTCCAGCGTGACATTCCAACGCACTAACTACACTACGGGTACGGGTACGGGCTACTCCATAGCAAATTACCTTTTATAAAAAACTCTACACATTTGTTGTGCATTTGAAGGCAGCTTTGCACTGCATTCATAGAGGCCCTATTTTATAAATTATTCAATATAGGCATGTCGCATGTCTTCAAAACTAATTTATATTTTAAGAGCTCTTAATAGTACAGGAGGCGACAGGAGGTTTACATATCCCATCGCGGCTGTGAAAACAAATGATGCCAACTCTTAGATTTACTCTTAACATTACAAGTGCGAAATTTCTTAAATCAGAATTTGCTGCTATCCTCCAAGAAATAATATTCAAATAAGAAAACTGTGAGATTTCTATTCACTCTTCTAAAGTACAATCATTAGGTACTGGTACTTATACTTCAGTTCCCAGGAACTGATACTTAAAAATAGGCAAGTTACTGTATTTGTCAAGTATTTGGGTACGAGTACCAAAGTTCTTGAGGAGAACTTCAAATACTTGGCCATTGCTTTCAAGTATTTTGTAGTTCAGTGAGTAGAACTGATAAATTACTTGAACGTTTTGTGGTCAAGTACCTACTTCAAGGCACTTGTCAAGTACCTGGAAGTACTGTAACTATCCGATAATTGGTACTTGCGACGAAGTACTTGAAAAATACTGATACTAATGATAAAAAAGCACCTACATACAACTATCAGAGTCCTGAAGTATCGGTACTCGCACTTGTACTTGAAATTTTAGAGCTCTGCCTGGAACATATCTTTTAACCTGGATAAATAAAACATAATGTTTTTTTTTAGAAAAGTTATGAAAGATACGCGAGAAATGAAAAATGGAATTATCAGAAGGAGGTAGTTTAGAGGTGAATGAATTTAAATAGCTCGGCGTGCTCATATCAAGTAACTTTTACGTGACAAATCACATTAAAACAAAACTTCAGTGAACCAAACGCATGGCAAGCAAATTCTATTAAACTAGCGGCTAGCCAAATACAAATTATTTCAAGCAGTATATCAAAATCAATTATGCTTTACTGCTCGTACAGAAAGAATATTCATGATATTGAAAAAAATGCGTTTCATTTTGAAGCAAGTTTTTACTACAAAAACAAACTACATAATCTAATCCATATTTAAATAAGGTAACCATCTATGTTTATCGAATCTTTCGATTACCTACATCCTTAAAATACTCCGAATGGACTTATCAAGCTTTACTTTGTGCAAACATAAGGTATGTAACTTCATAACTCATAGGCCAAACCTTCCGCTCGTATGTGAAATCAGCAACACGCAGAAATGAGGAAGTATTCCACACTTCCCAGGGTTATATTCAATTGTTCAAGAAATTTGCCGAGATATTTTTGGAAATAATAAGTTCGGAAGAAGAACTACATAATACCAGATCCCAAACGGGGTGATAAGGTGGGAGATGCTGTACAACTGACCAGTAGCACAGTCTTAACAATTTATTAGGCTTAAATCGACCCGAAAGTTTTCGTCAAATTCGACGAAAAATAATTCTCCTAGGGCAGCTTTTTTGGTTTTGGATAGGCTGGAGCATTCACAATAGGAAGCGAGATGAGCCTTCTTTCTTGTTGGCAAGTTAGATGTAGTGATGTCCATCCTGCTCATGTGGGTTCCCGTTGAATTGTGACCCGTTGGAAATATATCGCAAGACAAATAGTTGAGGACTGTTTAGCTCGAGTAAAATAGTCAGGCCAAAAATTATAGATAGCCTATTATAAGACTCATATCTTGACACTAGTCAACTGGTTTTTATATTTTTATAAGTCGTCTTACTATTTCAGCATCACTCTAACGAACACCAATATTTTTAAGAAATTCAAATCAATGACAGATCGTGCGAAAAAATTAAACTGACAGATGTCATAGCGAACGTCAATTTCGCCTAGTGACACAGTGGAATTGCGTTATCGTAGATTTAACTTTGCTTAATACTCTATCTATGTGTTTTCTTAGAAAGATCTATCGAATTCTTAATATATGAATGTATGTTGACCATGTGTCTTTTACAGCTCGGGGAAAATTTGGTGATTTTTTCTTACTCTAGTGGCATTGCTCGATTCAAGCAATAACTCGTTTGTGATCAATTCATCTACGACTTCGTTATCGAAGTTAGCAATTGTGTTGGTCCACAGTTACGCAGCTTTTTTTAGAAGCACCCCTAACCTAACATAAAATTTGCAACCCTACTGCGCAGACTATTTTAATACACATTTCACCTGTAAATAAACAACATGAAACTCATGGAATAGCATGTCACAGAGTGAATATATGCAATGCATATGTTATGTATATCTTGGATATATGTATGTTTTTAACCGCAAGCCAAACCAGCTGCTGCTGCTTCTATTTCTATGCTATTCCATATTTTCTTCCGAACGAAAGAAGGAATACGTCATTGTTAGTTTATTTAACCTGTTTGCATGTCAGACTATGGCGCACTTTGAGATGTGGCATGCATTTTTTTTTTCTATGGTGCTTATATAAATTTGTGATAAGGCAAGGGGTCTTTTTGTATGGTTTGTTTAATTCAAATCTTGAGCTCATGCGGCTTTATACTAAAAATAATAATAATCATCTTCCGCATATATAGTGGAACACAAACACATTTACACACACACACACAGTGTAGGGTGCGCATATACATATGTATATTCTTATGGATGTTGTGTGGTTATGAATACCAAATGAGATGTAATACTAAAAGGGAGATTAGATTAAAAATAATGGGGACAAAGTGCGATTAGCTTTTAAGTAACTACATCTACATACATGTAAGCGAAAATGGAAAGGAGTTAAGTGAATGAAAACCTACTTCAAAATGTCAACATAATTTTGAATGGCGGAAAGGAACTTTTCATTCTTAAGAATTCATAGAAATAGAAGGAAGTTGAAGTAACCTATTAATTTTCATCATCGCATTGTATGCTTTCATATTGCAAAGGCTTGCTAATATTGAGAGTTGATTTAAAAATATGCCTTGAAATAGCAAAAGGAGACGGGATGCTGTTAAAAGTTTGAAAGTCCTTTTTTACCAATCAATTTGTTCATCGAGACTCGAGACACCATTATGAAGTTTTATAAATTGTTGTTAATTGATACCTGCTGATTGATAAATAAAGAACTGACTTTTACCATCGACAACTGATTTTATCATTTTTATCGAAAGATCATCCGGCCACTGTGCACCATAAAACCCCACCAACACCCCAGTCCGCTAATTTGCGATCATAGGAATCCGACGTAAGTTGTGGTGCAGAAATAGCCGAATTTTGTCCTAGAGCCATTTCGTCGGGTTGAAAAAAGAGATTAAATATTTGATCTTCATTTCCGAAAATTTGTCAATGTCGTCAAAAAATGGCATTCCGAATGATTGTGCCCTAGCTTTGGCCAAATCAAAGCATTTTCAGAAGAAATGAATTACTTATTCTTTTTCCTCCTGATCAAGGGTTAACTGATTAGCATTTCTTTCAGGGTAACGGTGAAGGGGAAGAATGTAACTACATATTTTACAAAAGCGCTGTTTAAAAAAAAAAAAAAAACAGATAAGCATAAGATAATGAAATATAAGCTAACGAAATCCTTCATTTTTATTTGTTCTTCCGGACAAGTATTTGTCCCGTACCAAAAAAAAGTCGTTGTTTTATTAAAAACTAGTTACAATGCAATATGCGAAACTCCGTCCATCAGCTTCTCCACTTCTTGAAGGGGCTTCAAGCGATCAACCCAGGACTAGAAGCTGAAGCATTCAAGAACATTAATAAAATCGGTGGAAAACAGCTCACAATTCCGGAAATCCTCAGTCTCAACAATATTGAAACAACATCAACACAGGACAAAGTGGAAGCGTTCGCTTACTACTTCGAGGGTAACTTAGCACCGAACCCATCTGATTTTCCAGCATTTCTGAACGAAGTCGAGGCATCCACACATCCAACCACGCAGCTAAGGCCGGTAGGAGTCGCTTTTAGTGAATTCAACCTAACATGTGACCCAATTAATAGTAAACAACTTTGCTATCTTGATTCTTGAGTAGCTAGCAGATTGAGATAGTAAGTCAGTCGGACCGGTAGCAGTCCCTAACCAATTCCTGAAAAGGCTGCCACATGCAGTGATTATCTTCTTAACAATCATAATGAAAAACTGCATCAACAACCGCTACTTCCCCCCAAAGGTGGAAACCAGCTAAAATCATGGCCTTCCCAAAGGAAGGCACTTGGAACTTGGTGTCCAATTATTGAACAATTTGGAGTTCGTACAACATAAGTAAAATACTGTAAGAAGTATAACTTCAAAGGCTTAAAAGGTTCTGCGACAAAAATGCCATCATCCCGGTCTTACATTTCGGCTTAAGGAAAAAGTCCTTATTTATGTATCCACTCCTGAAGTTCCAGCATCACAATAGCGCTCAAAAACCACCGAAACACCATTTGAAGATTTCTGGACGTTGAGACACCATTCGACAGTGTATGTATTCAAGCCTTTATCCATAAGCTTCACTTACCTCCGTCCTTTAAAATAATCTTGTTTTCTTTCTTCAAAGAAAGAAAGAAAGTCAAAAACATAATAAACCGAAGTGCCCCAAGGTTCGAAGTTAGGCCCCTTCCTTTACAGCCTTATGACATCTGATCAGCCTGTTCGAATTGAATGCTCATAACTCCCTTAAATGTGCCACGTCGATTAGTCTCTTCTGGTGGCTGTGCGCATACTTGAGTACACAATCAAAGGGTTCTACACCTTCTACAAGAAATGGGGCATCCGGATAAACAACTCCAAATCGGAGCACGTTTGCTTTGGAACCCAGTAGAGGTAGCCAACTGCAGAAGACTGGTTCTGAAACTTTCGGAAGGATCTACGATAACAGCCAAAAAGAACGTGAGGTACCTAGGCATCAAATTCAACGAGTTGTTAAGGTTCAATCCGCGCTCACAAAACGTGCTTCAAAATAGCCAACTGAGCCTTCCACCGACTCCACCCGCGGATGAAACGCAGAACCAGACGAAGCTAGACGAAGTTACTGATGTACAAGCCAGGTACTACGGCATGTCATCAGCTGTTCTTTTAAGCCTGGTTTTTTGGCTCGAAGACGGCAATAAAAGAACTTTAAATGTTCAAAAGAAACTTACTAAAGATCTGGAATTGACTACATTTCTACCGACAGCGAATGAGACATCACAGGAACGAGCGTATACCTATTAAGTTCAGCAAGGAGGCTAGTAGGTCACACCAACAGTCACACAAATCAACTGATGAGAACGATGACCAAGAGCAACGACAACCCGAACCGAGATACTTCACTATAGGTACAATTAATATCGTGGACGACAACATCATCATATACAACGAGCAGTTTCGTTTTACGCTGAAAAAAGCCCAGGAAATCACCGCGGCTAAATTCCAACCTATCCACCACAACTTGACAACCCGGACAGAGGACGATAAGGTCAAGAACTTACTCCAATTTAGCAAAGGAGTTACGTGAGCGAGACAGAAGACACAAAAAGGAAGTTAAAATATTTTGAACTCCCTAAGCCGATCAGAAAGTCCAAAACATACTGTCCAGAATGAATAATTATTGAAACAAAACATTCTGGACTTTTACCAATATCGCTGAAAAATTTAAAGTTTAATGGTGGATTAACATGTATCTGCATTTGATTTCTGCAAAAAAAAAGGGATGCCAATGTATATTTGTTAGATAGAGAGAAAAGATCAAAATGTAGAAGAACTTCATTTCTGCATTATAGGAAAGTGCGATAATGCAAACGAACATGTTCATCTGCTTGATGGTTCTCTTTCAGTCACTCGGATTTTTTGTATACATCTGTCCCGCTCTACTTTTCTGCATAATGCAGATGCAGATACATGTAAATGCACCGTAAGCGGCAAATTGTAGAATTTTCCAAGTTCGGAGTATTACAGCAACATACTACATACACTCCTAACGATATAACGTCCCTGCCTTCATGTAAGGAGATTACTGGCAAACGATCAAAAGATATAAAGTCACTGATAGATTTTTTGTTCATCACCTCCTAAAACACAGCGTGACCAAAAGTTTTCCTTTAATATTTTTTTTAATTTTAACAGAACACAGATGATTGTTTTAAGTTTATTTTTGTTATCATTAAAATAGTTTAGTTAAAAATTTACTGAAACTATTCCAGTCATTTTCGATCAAAAGGAAAGTTTTTTGTTCATGTTTTCTTTTTAGGTACCTGCATCAGCTAACACACCTGCTTTTTGAAGACAAATAATTAAAAGTTAAACGAAAACAGTTAAAAAAACTTCCACGTGAAACTTTTCAAGGATATTTCACTATGAAGACGAGAGGTGTTTTTTGTTTGCTTTGCGTGTTTTTTTGTTTTTATTTTCATATTTTACACAGGAGTTCAAAGTTTTTGTTTTTTGTTATGCCTCGCTATTTTCCTTAAAACTTTTTGAAAGAAGACATGGATGTTAGTGTAAGAGATTTCGTTTCAACAGCAGACAAAATAAGATTCTTTGAAAATGGATGGAATTTTAAAGTGGAATGGTATTAAATTGTTTTTTATTTTTTTTTACTAAGGAACAATTCGAACTAAGGTAATGCGATTATATAAGTGGAATTTGATAGGAAATAATATTTGCAAAAAGGTACAAACGCTACACAGCACAGTGGGGTCAAATTTCCGTTGAATAATCACAAAAATCATAAATTTCTAAATCGCGGGCCCTTGTTCTACCGTAGATTCCTATTTTCCAAATAGTGAAGAACAATCAAATAGCAGGTGTAACTAGTCATTTCAGCTACAAAAAAAAAGAGTTTGAATTAAAAGTAAATCTTCTATGATTAAAGGCCCCAAGGATGATAATTCCTACCGGTCGACAAACGGTAGTACTTACCTACTCAACTAGTTTCTTTCCATGGCGTTATTTATCATATTTTTCGACAAGCAAAAATAAATTCTCACTTTCAGAACAAAACTTTAATTTATGAATAGAATAATGAAGTAGGTACCCTACCTACTCGTACCTATCCTAGTTGAAGCTAGCGAAAAAAGAAAAAATTATATTTTTCTCCCGCGAGTAGCAGAACACACAACAATGGATTCTCCATTTTATATTAAAAAACAAAAACGTACAAAATTCCAACAGCAGCGGAATGTAGCTACGTAGCATTTAAATTGTTTTGTTAATGGTAAAATGAAAGAATCCTTAAAAAGCATTCAGAGAATCAGAGAAGTTTTTGGGTTTTGCTTAGTTGTTTTTTTATTTGTTATTGTTTAAGTTGGGAAGTTTCACTATGATTTTGGTTAAAAAAAAAAAAGCCAATTAAAATGTTTTTATGGCATCTATAGCTATAGGTATGAAAAAGTATAATCGGACTTTTACTTGTTTACTCTACAAAAAAATACACCTTGAATAAATATTGAAAAATTCTGGATTAAACTCCAGTTATAGCTTTCATTGAAAACCATCATTGAAACACAAATCAGTGAAACACAAATCAGTGAAACAGTGGAATATTTTCTGACAAGTCGGTTATAGCATAGCCATCATGAAAATTCTATTCCTCATACAAAAAAAAACTTTGAGGTTAGAGTCGATCATTGAACGAAAAACTGACAGACGAGAACAGGAAGAGAAAGGAACACATTTCATTGGAACGAATGTGTTCCACTTTTAGGAACAAAATATCAGCTGTTCATTGAAATCGATTTTCATCATTGAAATACTAAAAGTGATTTATTTAGAAAGTGTTAAAGCAAACTAAACATTTTTTTGTCTAAAAAAAAATATATAACTAACAACCTTCATTTTGGTACCAAAACGCCATCAGTTTTATTTATTTAAGTGCATCAAAATTGAAAGACAAAATTTTCAATTATGGTTTTCAATGAAAGCTATAAATAGCGAAATTTGTACTAGCAATAACGTAAAATATGAGCTCAATAAACTCGTACTCGCATTCGTATAACTAATATTGATTAAGAATGACACTGTTGTGTACATTTATCCGTGATTAATAATTATTATAGGTTTAATTTGAAAACTTCTTTTAAAAAGAAAAATGGCATTTTTTGAGATAAATGATCGGATGTTTATTTCAATGTAAAGAGGAACGTATGCCATTATTAATGGAAAACAATATTAGCCAAATGACCACCACGGCTAAGCTTACACAACAATATCCTTTTCGTGAAATTTTCCATCACCAAATTGCAAATTGCCTGCTGTATGCCCTCAAAAGCTTCACGAATTCCATCTTTGAGGTCTTGAATCGACGCTGGGCGTAGACCCTATCTTTCACGTGGCCCCAAATGAAGAAGTCGCAAGGTAAATCACAAGATCTCGGTGTCCAATTGTGACCACCTCTTCGAGAGATAACACGGTCCGGAAACTTTTCCCGTAAAAGATCGATGGTTTCGTTAACTGTGTGGCACGTAGCGTCGCCGTCTTGTTGAAAGTAATCGTTGTCCAGATCAATACTATCCAATTTCGGCCATAAAAAATTATTAATCATCTCTCTATAGCGCAATCCATTCACCGTAGCTGTTGCTCCAGCCTCATTTTCGAAAAAGTAAGGTCTAATGAGCCCGTCGGACCATAAACCGCACCAAACAGTTACTCTTTGAGGATGGAGAAGCTTTCCAACAATAAATCTTGGGTTTTCGGGGCCCCAGTTGTGACAATTTTGCTTGTTGACGTAGCCACCAAGGTGGAAAAGGGCCTCATCAGTCAAGATGATTTTTCGATGAAATTCCGGATTATTTTCATGCGTTTTTTATAGTGAATTTTAATCATTTTAATTCGTTGTTGAAGCGTGTATCGTTCCAAAATAACACCTCTTATTGGTACTACTTAGGCCATGTGTCAATTGCGTTAAAAGTACGTTAAATTTGATCCCATGGCTAAATTTTGACATTACTGAGGTGAATACAGTCGTCAAAATTTAACCTGCTCAGGAGCTCGTTTAAATTTTAACAAGTAGATACATTTTGACGTTTGTATTAAGCTTCTTGCACATTAGTTACACCATCGACCTATTATACCTGGACTGCTAGGAGCCAACATCACGATGGTTCCCTTTATTAAAAAAAAAATCGATACACTAGCAGCAATTTGAAAACTACCTAATTTATTCACTCAAAGTTAAACATAACTTTGGAATTTTTACAGTCAACTTGAGAAATAGTTTTTATTCACTCGTAGTTGACGTTTTTAACTTTAGATTTTCAACTCTAGAGGTGATCAACGAAATAGTAGTTTCTGTTTATTCATTCATGATATTTAGTTGTGTACCTAAACTTTTCTCTTTTGACTTCGGAAGGAAAAAATCTTTAAATAAATAATAATCAAATAAAAATAGAGCTCTTTTTTAATTGAAATAATAAAATAAAAAATGTTTCGTGCAAATTACCTACTTCTGAGAGAATTGGGCGTCATATTTTTGGAGCAGCGAAGATGATGCAGACGAAGAAAACTTATCCCTTAAAAGGCGGCAAAATAAAATGCTTCCCCGTGTTGGTATCGATAATGGACGACCATGATTTCATTTATCGTTCTCGCATCTCAAAAGCAACGACAATTACGGAAAATATCGGTTTAAAAAAAACAAAAACAGGTTAGCGTTCGATCACCGAAATCAAGCATCTTCGGGCGCGGTTAGTACTTAGATGGGGGACCGGATGAGCATTGAGTTTTTTGTATTGGTATTCTTTTGACTCCGCGCTTCAGATGGAATGAAAAATTCATTCCAATCACTCGGAATAAATAAAAAATCGACAATAATGGTTTATCCGGAGTATTTTATTGAATAAGGAAACACAAAATTCTTATTCCAAATATTTTGAATACATAAAATGAATAAAGAAACATTCACACTCCAATGCAAAATTATTCTAATGCAAACCAAAAGTTGAAAATGACGTCTTGTGTCATGCTTAACAAATGAGAATGACGATCGACTAGCAGTCCAGGTATATTAGGTTCATCATGACCGCCACTATCAAAATGCAATTTCCGCGTTCAAGATCGTATCCAAAGCGATTTGGAAAGATTTGTGTTGTAATTCCTTCTGAAAAAAGCTATTGCAACAACAAATCAAGGTATCCACCGTCTCGGATAGGTTCCTTAACGCAAGGAACGTCGATGGGAAATGTGTGTTTTAAAAAATTCCATTTAATGCAATTGACACAACAAAACCCTTCAATTTTATTCACCCCTATAAAAACGGATCGAATTTAACCAAAATTTTAACGCAATTGACACACGGCCTTAGTAGCTACTTAGTTATTCTATATAGAATTTATTTCTCTGGACGATTTTCAGGTTTTCCTAACAAAATTCAAAACTTTAAACAAATATTTATATGATTTTTCGAAATGAGATATAAGGTCTGTTCCTTTACTTTAATTTTCTGTGATTTTCTTTTCATTTCCGTTATTTTCATCCCAATGTCGTTCCCGTACTCAAGAATATCCCGACATCAGAGAACGCTCATGAGAGAGTAAATAATAAATTTCCCCTGCCTGGGATTTTCTGTCCGAAAAAATTCTTTGGCCCGAAAATCACAGTTTACCTTAATGTCAATTTGAAAGTAAATGAATTAAAGCGAAACATCGCACCGTACTTGTCTGGCACATTAGGTAATAGGGAATTTGTGTGAATTTGCGCTCCCGTACTTTTGCACAGTTTTGATATTTTTGAGATTAGTTCATCCTTGATCTTCAAAATATGACAGATTGTGGGTTTATGCGCACAAAAATAAGGACCGGACATATAATTTGGCTTTAAATCATCGGAAATTAACGATTAAGTTCTGCGAATAATGTAGTAAACTTTTTTTTTTGCTAGAATTACGAGTATTACATTTGAATTGTTTGAGGGGAGGAGTGCAACTGGCCATATCACAACAACACTGTTTATAAAAACAGCGATACAACAATGATAGGCATGAAACATTGCGGCGGTGTTCAAGAGATGCAAGTGCATTGTATTCTATCCAATAGACCCAAGTGGGTTTTTGGAACTTCTGCCCAAACATTCTACTCAAGTTTTGAACGAATACAAGCTATGAAGATCACAGCCAGATCAGAAGGGGAATGAATTTATTGCATCTTCGGAGAAAACTTTAACACTTCGCAGCGTTTTTGGCGACGTGAAATATGTGCTCATTCCACAAAAGATGGCATGTGACACACATACCGAGAACTCAAAGCTGTTGGATACAAGTGCCGCTCATGGATAGCGGCATTTGGGGGTGGATTTCGTTTAAACTACATGTCTCATGAGTTTTTGAAGAACTAAATTCTATTCGCAGTTTTTGATTCCCCATTGGACAAAGCTGTTAAAATCAGGTCATTGAGAAGCATTGGACAATACTGTTAAAATCAGAATTTAAGGAGCTTACGAGTGTTATACGGTGCCGTTGAAGTTCCACATTCGAAGGACATCGATAAGAATCTGAAAACGAATGTGAGAAGTTGAGGATACTGTCGTCAGCAAAACAGTTTCAAAGTTTCAGACCAAAAATCATTTATGAATATAAGGAAGATAGTCTAGAGACAAAAACGGAGCCCTGGGGCACACCAGCATTTATTTTGTGGATTAAACATTTGAAACCATCCAAACCAATATAACTTGTACGGCACGGCTCGAATGATAATTTCTAATCCAACAAAGAATAGATTCATTAATACCAAATGCACGCATTTTCGATGGGATAGCTTGATGCCAAACTCTATCAAACGCCTTTGAAATTTCAAGCGCAATAATCTTACTTTCTTCAAAACGATGTAAAGATTTGTCCCACTGTTCGGTGAGATAGATATACTATCAGATCACCAGTGGACCTATTGCTACGAAAGCCGTATTGCCAGTCATTGAGGAGCTTTTCTTCAAAGAGATATTTCTTGAGGCTGGAAATTGATAAGCGTTTTCATGACCTTGGAGAGAAGGGACATAAGTGCAATTGGTCGATAGTTTGAAGTTTAAGAAAATAGGACTACGCTGGACAAATGTTGTTTTCCATCCATTCGGAAAGAAATCAGTATAGAGTAGGACTGATGGAAAAGCTTACGGAATGGTTTTGCCATCATTGAAGACCATCTCTTTAGAACGATGGGAAGGATACTATCCGGGCCAACAGATTTGTGGATGTCGAGATCTTTCAGAACTCTAGCAACTGCACGAGTGCGAAAGATTATTTTTCCAATAAAATCGTTTGTGCTCTCAAGTACTAACACTTTCTGGCAAGCGTTGATTTAACAGAAAACTTGCTTTTTCTTACGAGCTGAAAAACTGGCCATCGAAGACGAGCGTTGGAACCGAAGACAAAGTAGTTATTCGTACGTTTTTAACATAGGTATGACAAACCAAAAATTACTACTTTTGGGAGATTGTAGTATGTTTTGCCTTAACTTTTGGTCATGCAAAAATCTGGTTAGACGAGTATGAGCGTTACAGGTCTTCCTGGCTTGTTGAAACTTCTTCCGATTTTCCTTAGTAGGGTTGGCTTTATAACAGAAACCTCGTTACAGCTCGAATCAAACCATGAGGAGTGCATGAGTTTTCTTTGGGCATATTCGGGATAAACTGTATAATTGCACAAGGAATTAAATTTGTAACCATATCTGTGCTGGAGTCTATGCTACTATCGAGGAAGCATAATGACCAGTTAAAGTTCCTGAAGAAATTGTTGAGGCCGTCCCAGTTAGCTTTCTGCTTTCTCGTATTGCCAAACGGTTCTCTAAAGAATGTTTTATTTAAATGTGATTTGGTGACACGAGAAATTCGTAGATAAGATCTACGTTTTCATTTAGGCCAACATGAGATAATTTTGGAAAATACCAATAAAATGTTTTCATCCTATCAATTTTTAAAAAAATATAAAAAATTCAGCTTTAATAAAATAATGCAATATTGCAATATTTGTATACAACTTTAACACTCGCTAGTCGCTACCTTCTTATTGTTCCCGGATTCAAGATTCTTTGTATCCATTTGTTCTAATAGCAACAATAGTACGAGTATATGCTAACAGACAAAAATGTTGGCTTTGTATCTTTTATAACAATATTTTTGTTTGCTTAAATTTATTCGTTCAACTATTGTGCGGGCATATAAAGTTATTAATTTTTTGTATTTCTTCTTGATCTTTTAAGTTAACAAAAACAGCTTACCGATCCCAAAAACGGGGCTCAGATGTATCTTACCTGCAAAGAAAGAAATGAAGGAACAATTGTTTAACAAATATTTTGAGTGTGTATTATTGTAATGTGAACTATTGAGAGAACTGTTAATTGAAATCTAATAAAATATAGGTACATAATTATATCCATATATGAATAATTAGAAACACCAAATTTTTGTCTGGTCATTAGACTAGAGCTTTTGATATCCGGATACCCGGGTCACTACCCGAGTGTCCCCATTGTATTTTTTGGGTAGCTGGGTACCCAACACCATATCGTTAGTTGGGTACCCGATACTTTTCAAGTAACAAAAGGGAACCCTGCTACCCAGGTTATACGCGAATAAGCGATTACTCAGTTAGCCAACTCCATATGATTACTCAGGTACTACCTGACACTTTTCAAGTACCAAAAGGCTACCCAGATAATTTTCGATAAGCGGGAATCTGGTTACCCGACACCAAATGGTTACTCAGGTACCCGGCACTTTTCAAGTACCAAATGGGAACTCGGTTAGGACGGGCGCTGCTTATAATTTTAATACGCTAGAGGGTAACAGGCTTTATTGTGGGACTGAAACCAAAAATGCAACAAAAAAAAAAACGAAAGTTCTAAACATAGAAAACCTAAAAAAAAAACAAAATCCAAGTAGACCAAGAACCCACAGCATATTTTGTGATGTGAAAGTGAAGTACAAAAAATAAGCGTATGAGTGGAAAGGTGTGGTAAAGCAAGGAATGTAAGTTCTGCAATTGCTAGTACCCGCTTTAGTGCGCCATAATATGTCGAAATCTCTCAAAAAAACAAGTTTGGGGATAACTGTATGAACCCAGTTTTTGTACATCCCCTCTCAAGATATTCGAGAAGAAGTTCAAAACCGACTGAGTATGTTGTTCATCCTGACAGAAAGTTTAATGAATCTGAAAGATTTATAAAAGGGTAATCCGGCTGATTAGCATAAGATGCAATAAAAAGGGATGGTGTGTAGGTTGGATCAATTTTTCATTCGATGTAGAGCGTTTTTCTTGATTTTCAGACCTATCGAGGTATCCGTTGGGAAAAAGTTCCGAAACGATAGTCCGTTCCGATCGGAACTTAGATTTCGTTCGAGTTATCCACTTCGGAACAAAAAATATAAAGCATACAATTGCATTCATTTGACACAACCGTCCGGATTAGTTCAATAAGTGAAAATCTTTGTGAATCTTTATAAATTAGTCCACAAAAATGGATAGTGTTGCTTTATCATTTATTTGTTATTTCAACCAACCTCTTGCTGAGTCGTCTTCGTTGTTTATTGCACTAACGCAACAAAATTATATTTATTTATATTTTTTTGCTTACTTTTCTTAAAATATTCCGCAACAATTTTCTGTCGGAGAATTTCGGAAGAAATTTAACGCACAACTGTCAACATTTCTGGACTGAACGCACTTCATCACTATGCGATGATAGTCGTTACATTTTATCTGAAGATTGTCCGATCTGTCAATCGGAACGGATACCTCGGTTTAAAATTCTCCGATTTCGAATCGATCGGAAAAAAAATTTCTCCGAACGGATACCTCGATAGGGCTGTTTATCTTTTCAACATTTTAAGTTTTTCGAGAATTTAGACCTTTGAAATTTTGAGTACATATTTGGTATTTTAGAGTTTTTCTATTTTGGGTTTTCGTTCGGAAGTGACAATATGCAATATTATTTGGATCACTTAAGATTTTTTTTTTTTTTGTATTTGAACAAAATAAAGATAAATACAGCACTTAGACTTTATTTTACCCATTTTGCAAAACTGACTGCTTTTGTGCTAATTTTGATTTGAAAACCCTAAAAATTTAGAATAGTTCTTGGTACCCGAAAACTTAGCTTACCACCCGTATTTTTCTTGTATGTCCCGGGTAGCTAAATGCTCAAAATCTTTATCATTGGGGACCCTTTTGTTTTTGAGTACATTATTACTCGGGTACCCAACACTAAACGGCTACCCGACTACCCGTGTAATATCCAACTAAACGGACTCGTCTGCACTGGAGCCCAGTTATGGTATATGTAGGAATAAAGGAAGATCTCCAGTGTTCACCATTCAAAAAGTTAGCGGTGAGTTAAACAAAAATAAATAAAAAATAAATCGGGTGGCACAACGGCTCATGAAGAACCAGGGCCTAGTGACTAACAACTCGTAACCATTCCTTTGTGCGCCTATCGACAGGAATGGAAGGGACCTTCAACTTTATGCCGAATCCGAACGGCTAGACGAGAAGCACTTATTCGTGACAAGTGATACTCTTGGAGGATTTGTTAATTCCTCGCAAGAGGCAGTAGCCCTGAAAAAAACTTTTTAGTTTTTAGGTGGACGAGGCTGGGAAGCGAACCCAGACCTCTTGCGTGACAGTTGAACGCACAAACCATTACGCTACGGGCTACTACCGTAGCGTAATGTTAAACCAATATCGTGAGAGTCGTTTTCAAGAAAAGTTGAACTAAAATAAATATTTAAATTCCTATACATGTTCGAGGTTAAGATAAATGTAGACTATCTACTTCTCTACCATCGTAATTCTATACATATAGCAAGATAAACACTTGCCATATATGTAGGGCAATTAAACCGATACACAACAAAATAATAACCCAAAAATTATGCTTATACTTATAGGTTAAATTGATACTTCAGCGCTTGTTTATCTCTCAAATTTCAACACTCAATAGATACATCTCTAAAAAGGGTTTTCTAAATATTTATTCCGAATTGTAGTTCAAGTCCTAGTCATTAATAATCTAGTGCGCCATAGCAGCCTTAAAATAACGAAACCCTATATCAATTGCCGCCTTTTGTATCCTTTTTTAAACCTAAAATACTTAATTCTAAGAATAAGACTTTGGCATTTCAGCTCCAGATCAAATTACATAAACATAATACAAACAATTCTTGTTTGTTTTCTTGAGATAATCTATTTCCCAAGGACAATCCCGCGCGAGATATTTGCTGCGATTCAAGTATACTTCAAACTCTATAACGCACACGATGATGATTTGTATATTCCAATGAAATTCGAGATGTATTTTTTTCTCATCCACCAACAACAACATCACATGGTGACCTCAAGCCAAAGATCAGATAAAATGTTATACTTGTGTCGAAAGTATATCAAAAGAATCAATTCACACTCTGGAAAATCTTCTCATTTTCAAAGGATCCGATTTCAATCAGTTCACATGATTATAAAATAAAATCAATAAAACCTCTGATAAGAAGAGTCTTATGTATGATATGTGATTCACATGTGTTTGCAAAATACGAGCACATTATTTTCTTGCCATCATAGATGATGATGGTTATATGTTACGAAGTCATAAACCAAAATGTTTTGACAAACAATTTATTTTTCCATCAATGGAATCTGAAATCTGCATTATGTTTTGCCTTGGAGTTGGAATTGAGTAAGAACCCCGAACGGGAAATACATTTAACAGCCAGGACAGGACATAATATTCATTGAGACTCTGGGTTCTGGTTCTGGGACTGTGACTGGGACTAGGATAGGGACTCCACCATCAACATCAACCATCAACAACTCTAACGAATATTTATCATCTGCTTCAAATTTCATGTTTTCATCGAGTGCCGGAACATAGACGGAGTGAGTCTCCATCGCTTTCGTTCGGCGCGGCGGGGAAAATACTTGGATTCTTCGCAACGGAAATGGAATACGATTTGGTGGCGTAAAGTATTCTGGAATGTATTCAGTCTCATGCTGCATATCAAGTATAGAGTGTAGAAGCAATGTTAGGGATAGGGGCAAGTGGCTGGGTCTCTGCTCAGCAATTAAAGAACTTTCTTGTAGCCAGCCAGCTTCGAGTGGCAGTAGTATTTATAGTAATGTGATATGAATTCGAAATTATTTCAAACGATCGTGATGGTGACTATAAATACACACTTCATTCTCAACGCATTACTATGGATTTGTTGTTGTTGTATTTTTATTATCCATGGTAGTATAAGTAATGAGCGTGCCAAACATTTTCATTTCTTAAAATCGATATTTTTAATGAATATGAGATCTTAACCCTGCAAGATTAGTCTGCATACAGTCATTCCCACAATTAATCGGAGAGTAAAATTGTACAATTCGGAATCTACACAGCTGAGTAAAATAACGTTGATTAATTTAAAAATATGTATTTGTAACTGATATTTTAGTGAGCAATGATTTTGATAAAAGCGAATTCTTTGCGCGTGAATTCGATAAGTCATGCATCCTTCATGTGCGTTGTTGTGATATGTTAATTTGTTAATTGAGAGATTGTTAATTTTCCGTGAATTTGTAAGAATTTACTTTTAATTCAGTGTTTTGAATTTTTTATAAGAATTGAAAGTTAATAATTTAATTAGAAAACAACCAAAATCATTGACATGTGCACAAATTTCATCCTCCCTCACTTTATAACAAATTTGTTTCATTATGTAATCATTGCATTCAAGTAATACAAAACTCACAAATTTAAAAATTTTTTCAAATACAATATTTTAAAGATCGTCACAAACTGAAATGGAAGTGCTTTCAGAAAGGGTTTCGAAAATTTAGGTTTTGAAATTTTCTTGAAAGTGCTTTCAGAGAGCAGTCACACTATTAAAAAAAAAGTGCTTTCTGAAAGCGACTTTTAACTTTTATGAAAGCAATTTTTCTAATCGCACCTTCAAAAATTTGGAACGTAAATTATGCTCTCCTGGAATTTATTGATTTGGTGAATAGATTTTACAGAGAAATGTTAATGTAATTTAAATGGAATTTTGTTGGAGGAAAATTTATTCCGGAAGAGATTCACTATATGAAAACAAATTTCGGGCGAAGGGGTTCGATATTCTGAGGAACTTCTTGGGGAATAATTTAAAACAACCCTAACAAATTTGTCTGAATCATAATTGTGCACCCGTGCAGAAAAACAATCTAGTTTTCGACAATGCACTAGAGAGTTTTACATAGATTCTGGCAAGGCACTAGCACGAATTA
Organism: Melangyna quadrimaculata; assembly: GCA_949320155.1. Taxonomy (NCBI): domain Eukaryota; kingdom Metazoa; phylum Arthropoda; class Insecta; order Diptera; family Syrphidae; genus Melangyna; species Melangyna quadrimaculata. The sequence goes on from OX439483.1 coordinate 411,561,355, forward strand.
TCAATGGTTAGAACACGGGCTTGGCGAATATGAATCCTTTTGCCTCGTCAGGCAAACAAAAGGTGGGTTATGTGGGACTTGATCCCGCGATCTTCTGTTTGTCAGTTCAATGCGCTTTTTTTTTTTTTTTTTTAAATTCCTTTTTATTTTAAATTCAACTTAAAACTATCTTAATGCTAGACAAAAATTCATAAAAACTAGCCTACTTATCAATATCTTACAACTAACTTACTGGCCCTGAGCGGGCGCTCTAAGTTAAACAATAACTTAATACTATTGCCTTTCGGCCTAAGAACTAATTACATACTTATATCGATCTGGTTTTATTTTTTACCAAGAAAGATGTAAAAAAAACTTGGTATCAGTATCATTTTTTTATTTTTTATATAAAACTTACATACTACCTAAGAATATCTTAAAACTACTTAGACTACTTAAAACTACTATAAAACTACTTACAAACTACTTAAAAACTAGAACAGCCACAGCAAGCATTTTCAATTTTATATTTTTTTGTTTTGTTTGTTTTTGATGTTTTTATAATTTTTTTTTTTTTTTTTTTTTTTTTGGTGCCACCCCGGCTGTCTCTACTTAAAACTAATAAACATAAAACTATGTAAGTCGGCCAAGACCAAAAAGCTCAACTTTAGAAATCATTATTTTCATCGTTAAGCCACCAAAACTGGCTCTCCTGCTTCACCCTATCTCTTCGGTCCCTATCAGACACAGTCCTACTGAACCGAAGTCGCTCAGCTCCGCCTTGTGCGATGACGTCTCGACTATAAAGAAGTCGCCTATCCACAGTTCTACGGCAGACGTGGTAGATTAGCGGAACCGCCTCTCTATCCTGTATCAGCCCCCGACTGTCTAAATAGAAGAATGCGTTAGGTGGAATATAACCGCTCAAACGCACACTCTCAAAGTATTCGTTGTTGGGGTAGTAAGCCCCAAAAATTAAGCTATTAGCCGAGGACATCGCTCTTGCAATGTGACCCCGAATCAGCTTGAGTATAAAATTATCGATTCTGTTAATGTTGGCTCCATTGTATAGAACCTCGTTGGCATAACAATGTTTGTACTCCGACTCTGGTGTTCTGTGTAATCCAAGGCAGCGTCGAAGACACTGCCTCTCAAACACCCGAATCTTTTCCATTTGAGATGGGGCAACGTTGAACCACACCGGGCATCCATAGGCAATCATTGGCCGGATAAGGGCCATGTAGCAAATCACCTTAACCCTGCTGTCAAGACGGCTGCTATAAAACAACCGTTTTGTCAGGGCAAAAGCTCCCCTGGCTCTGGTCAGAGCAGCATTTATATGTCTGTCGAAATACAAATACTGATCCATCCAGATGCCAAGGTACTTTACTACACTTTTATTCGCCAGTGGATGTCCATGTGGCCCTACGATCACCAGCTTGCGCCAGTTCTTTCTTGTATCCCTAGGGGCTCCATGCAATGTAGTCCTGAACAGAATGGTTTCGGATTTCTGAAAGTTGATTTTCAACTTCCAGTCATCGCAATATCGCTGAATCTTGTCGAAGTCACGCTGTAAGAGAATTCTGATGACCTCAACTGTTGGAGCTGTTCTGTACGCAAAGTTCAATCCGCTACCCACTGAGCTAACTCGCTATACTAAAATTCAATGTCGAAAGTGAATACCTTTCATTCAATATCCATATTGCATAACAAATACATACAGAATAGAACCGGATTTTATGTGCATACCTGCTTTTTAGGTAGAACAACTTAACAGGTTATTCCTCATTGAACAATCTTATAATACACAGAAGTCTCACACCAATGAGAAAGGAAAGAGAGAACAAAGTGTCGTATGATGCTAAAATTTGCATCGTGCTTATAAAATTTTAGTTTTTTGGTGTCTAAGAGATATTCCTGATAGGGTAACGAAACATGTCAAACAAGTTTTTACTAGACAGGGCCTCACGAGTTTCCCTCGTCTACATTTTTGCTACTCCAGCAAGGGCTTACGAAATATCTGACAAGTTTTCCTCGTCTAGATTTTCCCTACTGAAAACTTATAAGGGCCTTGTCCAAACCAGACAGAAACTAGGAATTTCTCCAGCCGGGCGTGAATTTTCTAAGGCGCGATGATGAGCAAAATAATCCCATGATTTTATTTGTAAAATCATGATAAAAATCATGAGGTTTTTTTTTGGGATCGGCAACGCTGATAGCAAACACTTGTTCCAATGTGCAGACAGCGACATGACACGTTTCTATAATCGCGTCATGCGAAATTTCCCAGATCACATCACACGCGTCGTACGTACCTCAATATGCGCTAAGCCTTACGGAGGAAACAATCCTACCAAAAGCTCTTACTACAGTACCTCTTTTAGAACAGCTTTTTGTCTGCAGATTTTCTCATTCTCGGCTAAAAGAAAATGACTCCAAAAGTTCCTTAACGTTCAATTACATTGCATATTAAAATTTTCTAAAAAATATAATTTTGAATTTAAAAAAATACAAATTTCAAAAAAACGATTTTTATTTTTTTTTTCTCATTTCACATTTGGTTTTTAGGGGTAAAAGTATACTTTAAGAAGTTAAACGAACGATTTGTTGCTTTAAAAGTTAGAAGAGTGGTTTAGCGTTAAAATATACTTTATGTCGTTTAAAATTACCAAAGAGTGGGCTCTCGCTTTAAAAACAATTTTTATAGCCGACTCCTATTTTAATTAGGGATTTAGAGCCGGTTTTAATTGTTTAAAATTTCGCGCCTTTGTGTTTTGACACCAACTAAACGATCACCCCAAATGATTTGCTCTGCTTGTGTGGTAGATATTCATCGCGGCAGATGAGATTCAGTGAGGAAGCACAGTTATTCGAATTTAAAAAAATAATTTTTCAACCGAGATGGCTTCTTTCAAAAAATTATAACTTCGATTAAAATGATCAGATCTTCAATGTTAAGGTTTTTAAATGAAGATGAAATATCAAGCTACATTCTGTATAAAAATTACTGGTAAGGGGCAAAACATTTCATACTAAAATGGTGTTAAAAGACTTCATCAATTTGATTTTCCATTACATTTTTACATTAAACCTTGAAAAAAGCTGATTTGGCCATTTTATGAGGCTTATAACTTGAGTTATATCTGTCGGATATTTTTAAACGAAATACTCAATTAAAGCTTAAATGTCAGGCTACATTTATGCAAAGTTACAATTTGCAAAGTAATGCAGAAAATCATACTAAAAAAGTGATTTAGAGAAAAATCAATTCGATTCTTGGCATTATAAATTTAAAAATTTTACAAACAAGTTGCTTACGTGCGCGGGAATCGATCAACTAGTGATTAAACTATTTAATTTCGGTAAGATTTGCATGTGCGCGCTTAAGCCTAGTACATACTTCCTCGTGAAGTGAACATTCGGTTGTGGAGAAAGTGACCGTTTGACATTTATCTTGTGAATGCGTTGTGAACGATTGACGTTTGAAACCTTAATGCATCAAATGCCTAGCACAAAACAGATCTTTGGTATATAAATTCATTATCAAAGAATCCATTGTTGAATTTTTTTTTATATTTTCAAGTTGATTCAAGTTCTAAAAGCATGATACGCAAAGAATATATAGAAAATAAATAAGGAATGCGCACAAATTGAAACCGTACACAATTTTTTTTTTCTTTTATCCAACTGTCAAATCTTCACCAAGGGTTCCCGTGCATTTTGCTCGTGAATTGCCCGTGAACTAAAACTCTCCACTTTGTTCTCCACTCAGCTTCACTAGCACGTTCACGGGTGAACAAAAAAGTGAAATTTGTATGGGTTCACGAGGTGGTTCACAAGTATGTAAGTACTAGGCTTTAGGCTTATAGAGCAAAAGTAGGAACAGAGGAGTAAGCGCGAGTTCGTAATCACAGAAATCTGCGACAGATCTGCCGCATGTCTGCTTAGCTTCTGCGTATCGATTTTATTTTTCTTCTGCCCGCAGAAAGTAAGCCGGCGGCAGTTTTTGAAAAAAGTTGTATTCGTAAACATCGCAGCGCAGAAAATTATTTTTAAAAAATTGCAATTATTAAAAAAAAATTGAGATTAAATTTTCGCGCGGTACCTTAAAAGGTGATTTAAGGGATTTTTGGTGAAATTTGGAAAAAAAATATGCTATGATAGACAAATATCTTGATGATATATGTATGCATGTACTTCAAAGCCATTTCATATACAGGGTGGGCCAAATACAAGTTTCTTTTTAAAAATGCAATAAAATAGTTGTTGGCATAACATCGGTCCCTACAAAAAAAAAAGTTCAAAGAGGTCAAATCGCAACTCCGAGGCGGCCAATTGACATCGCAAAGACTGCTGATAACACGATTTTGAAATTTGGTGCGATCGATTGTGGTATGGGCTTTGTGGCATGGCACACCATCCTGCATGAACAAGAGGTTGTCCAAATCCATGTATTTAATATGAGTAAAAAAAAGTTGGTTAACATGGCTCTGTAACGACCACTGTTGACGAAACGTTGTTCCTAGCCTCATTTAGGAAGCAAAATGGTCCAATGTTGACCCGGCCTCTACCTATGTAAATGTTTTCCTGTTTTAATTTCAATTTTTTTTTTCTGCAGAATGTTTTTTTTTTTTCTGCACAAACTGCCCGACGCCGACTTGATTTCTGCGTACTTTTGATGTTTACGAACGTAATTTGTTTTGCAGGCCTACTGAAGTCAGATTTCAGTTTTTGTTTACGAACACAAACTTTGCAGATCTAAGTTAGTCAGACGATTACGAATTCGCCCTAACAGTAAGTTAACATGTTTGATTTATTATTAAAATCTAATACAGGTTAGATCTGTAGATGCATGTAGATAATAAAATTCTATTCTAATGAAACTTATAAGTAGATACATAAATGTTGTTCAAACAATTTTCGGAATCACTGTAGATACCTACATTCTTTCTAAAGTTTTGTGTTGTTTAGTAATTGAGGGTGGATAAAAGTGGTTATTTGAAGAAACTATTAATATCGTAGAATTCTTTCAACACAGTATGACGAACAAGAAACGTTGAATGGTCACTAATAATTGTACAAATTTTGATTAGATATGTCCTCTTTTAATTGTTTTAAATGGTCTTGATTTTAAGCATCGTGAGTAGGTTTATAAATAAATTTAACTATTTAAATAAACAAACAATTTCATGTACTTAGAGGTAGGTAGCAGACAATTTACCTACAGGTAGTTAATATTAAAAAAAAAAATATATAATTAATATTAAAAAAAGTATACCATAACAAAGTTTGGGGAAATTTATTTATCGTTGATAAGTGATAAAAAATTATTTTGTCAAAATGTCATTTTGGTAACTCGAAATTTTTTTTACAAATTTTCAAAGTAGGTACCTACCTAGGTACAAACAAAATAAAACACTCAAAAATACAAGTTATGTTGGATAACTTCTTTTCTCAACTCAAACTACATATAACCTTCCATACAAATTTTACTAGTTTAAATATTTTCTTGTATCACATACTGTTTGATTTGAAAATTAAAGCCATATCACTTTACGCTCAAAAATTTAAAAAAAAAAAATAATATAGTTATTGGCTCATGAACTTCACATTGAAGAATTACCAGACATTATTTTTAACAAGTTGTATTAATACAACCTCACATATCACATACGGAAACGATACATTCATTTAATATTTTTATTTTCTGCAAAGAAGGAAAATGTGGTTTTAATTATTTTATGACCGCTTTGACACATTTTTCATTAAATTGATTGCGTAATTCAATTGAATTCAATTTGTCTAATCTTCTCACGTCATCTGTTTATTTCAGAAGAACATAAATCAATTGGTAAACATTTTTTTTGTTTTCTTCAAATGGCTGACCTTTCTTTCTGCTTAGTATCTACGTACCTACGAATGATGGACAGCTGGATAGGATATCGGTTTGGAAATCTCCCTGATGCCACACTTACACTTTCTCAATTGTCTTTTAAAATAACAAAATAGAATAAAAGGTAGAATATCATCCCAAATAAGTACCTTCAATACTTCATCCTTTTGGACAAAAAAAAAAAAAAATACCTAAGGACAGGTATATGCTGGTATGCATGATGTCTTCGGCGATTTTAAACGATTTCATCAACTATCCCTTTTTTATTACAATTTATAGGGAGTGTCAACTTTGATGGGAAATATGTCTGAAAGGTTTTTATAGAAATATATATTTTTATTATAAAGAAAATACATCGCTTTATCCTTTTTTTTGTGAGTTTTAGATTATATCAATGTACAGTACATATATAGTGGGTTGTCTATTCACACAAATTCATCCTCATTCATAAATTTTAGGAAGGACGAATACCTGCGGATTTAAGGACTTGACAAAAAAAAAAAAACATACGTATTCACTTCTCGTGTCGAAATATATTTTTTTTGTTTTTGTTTTGTCGCCCTTCCTTTGAAAACTTGTGGGTCGGTCGAGTACAGAAATATGTTTTATGTGGTTGTGTTCGGGACACAAAAATGCTTTGTGGTTTTAGAAAGGTGAGTAAAATCCGGTCATCCGGTTCTATGGTAATTTCTTTTTGCTTTGTTATCCTAAGTATCTTACAGGTTCATTCAAATATTTAATAATATATTATGCTTAAATAAATCAACAAAGACCAGCGACAAAAAATGTGTTTTCATGTAGTTTAATATACAGATGTGAGAATGAATCAACAAAAAATGAACAATTGAATAAAAGGATAATTTTGGACAATGCATACATAAGTACCTAAAAAGGATAAAGGAAGGATATGAATCTACTAAATCTTCGAAAAATTCGTTTAATATTTAATACTTCCTGTAGGAAATGGGAATATGCCAGAAAATATCTTAAACTAAAACGAAAATAGACTAAAACCAAAGAGTAAAAATGGCCTTAGACAAAGCAAAAGCAACCAATCTAAAAATCAGGACTAAAATTCAGAGACTGACGTGTATTAGTAGGTACAACATAAGTACCATGAGAACTACACCAACCGCACCTCTATAAACCCTCATTTCACTAGCCCCAATCGATATATCTACGAAAGAAATGGCGGCTAACAGTGCTTTACGGCTTACACAATGTTACAATTGCAAAAAGGCCAACTTCGCTCCTAGATCCATCACGATATTTAATGACTTTGAATATAGGTACAATAATCTTCAATCGAATGCTTGTATCTGGAAAAGTGGAACCGTATTTCAAAAAAAAAACATTATCTTCCCAGTCTACAAAAAAGGAGACCTGAATTTGGTCCAAAACTACAGAGGAATATATAATATATATAATCACGATATTTAATGACTTTGAATATAGGTACAATAATCTTCAATCGAATGCTTGTATCTGGAAAAGTGGAACCGTATTTCAAAAAAAAAACATTATCTTCCCAGTCTACAAAAAAGGAGACCTGAATTTGGTCCAAAACTACAGAGGAATATCCTTTATGGACCCCAATGCAAAGAGTTTTTCCGGAGTATTATTAACAAGAATGCAGCTCTGGGAAAAGGAGTATAGTGTTCTTAATGAATTTCAAGCTGGATTCCGGCAAGACTACAGCACTGCGGACAATTAGTTTAATATCTTCAATATCTTAAAACTAAAAATGAATGACAATAAGAAAGTTTACTGCTTCTTCATCGACTTCAAGGCGGCTTTTGATTATATTGACCGAAGGGCACTTTTATATAAACTGCAGAGTCTAGAAGTTTTCGAGAAGCTTACCAGAATTATCAGAGACCTTTATGACAAAACTGAGGCAGCGGTATGGGATGGAGAACACTTATCAGACCAAACCAGAACCGAAATACAGCTATTTTCTCAGACAGTCAAGCGGCTGTCAAAGCCATTAATTCGGCTACATCATCCTCAAAATTAGTACGACAATGCTTCTGAGTCTGAACATTAACCCCAGGGTCACTCTTATCTGGGTTCCGGGTCACAGTGGCATTGAGGGGAATGAGCGGGCTGACGAGCTGGCCAGGCAAGGTTCAGCCCTTCATAACTCACTTGCGGAAAGAGTCAGTATTCCTCTTGGAGTTATGAAGGGCAATATAATCTCAATTTTGCTCTCAGAATCTAATCGTAGGTGGAATAGTTTAACTAACTGCATTATTGCTAGAAAAATCTGGCCTACCTATAATAAATCCCGAACTATTAACCTAATGTGCAGACCCAGGCGAGACATAGCAAGGATTGTTGCAACATGCACTGGACACTGGCCAATAGGAGAACATGCGGCGAAGCTTGGCATCCCCTACAATACTCACTGTCGTAATTGTGGGGACCAGCAGGAAAAGGAAACAGTCTTTCATTTCCTCTGTAAATGTCCCGCTTTACCCAGAATGAGGCAACAATCTTTTGGGAAGCCCTTTTTTGACGACCTTCACGAACTCTCCGGACGAAGATCAAAGATTTGACTTCTTTCCTCAACGCGACGAAATGGATCTAGGATTTACTTCGGTTCCTCTTGCACCGTCTTCTTCCCCAAACTCCTATGACTGCGAGCTAGCAGACTAACGGTTTTTGAAGGTGGCTCATGGTGCACGAGGACCGGACGATCACACAATTGGGCCGATCTCCGCTTCAATACCAGCCAACAAGTGCCTAGGTGGCACAGTGTAGATGGGTCTTAGTTGCGGACTTCGACCCTTTTGAGTGTTTTCCTATTTTCAAGTTCAAGAATGTTTCAATGGATCTAGAATTAACTTCGGTTTCCTTTTGCACCATTTTCTTCCTCAAACTCCTATGACTGTGAGCTAGCAGACTACTGGTTTTTGAAGGTGGCTCATGGTGCACGAGGACCGGAGGATCACACGGTTGTGCCAACCTTCGCTTCAATACCAGTCAACAAGTTGCCTAGTTGGCACAGTGTAGATGGTTTTTAGTTGCGAACTTTGGTCCTATCGGGTGTTTTTCCTATGTCCAAATCCTTAATAAGTTTCATCACATGTCTAAATCCAATAAAAGCGTCTGGTCATACAGGCGGGTGGTACTTTCTCTTGTAACCACAAGTCATGTTGTGCAAACAGACGGAGGTGTACAGAGATTACCATATCCGAGTGTGCGACTAGACGATCACCCTAAGGGATCAGATCGTATGCGTCCCGGGCAAATCAGCAAATTGCTTAGCGTAGCATACTGGAGCTGAACTCGGGCGTAGGCGATGATCCGTTGGGAGATCTATCACCAAATACCCTCTTTTTCTCTTTAAAAATGTTCTTTTAAGCCACAGGTCAAACGAGTTATGGTATCAAAATGGCGCATTACAGCGTTAATTGGGTCATCGAGCAAGGATGCTTGTGACCGCCATCTCTACCTACCTACCTATCAGACTGGTTCGAAACAAGATTGCCTCCTAAGCCCACTTCTTTTATATAAAATAAACGACATCCACGAGTACATAGGAGGTGGCATCTCTGTGAATGGAAGGGCGATCCGTCTACTTATGTATGCAGATGACATCGTGCTAATAGCCTACAAGCCAGACGTGCTTCAAACCATGATAAGTAAGATTGCAGAGTACTGCAAACGCTGGAATCTCATAATAAACATGAAAAAATCGAAGGTTATGGTATTCAGAAAAAAAGGTGGGATGTTAAGTCATCAAGAAAATTTGGAGCTAAATGGGTAACCCATAGAAATTGTCAACAAATACAAATACCTAGGTGTATGGTTACCTTCCGGTTTAAGCTTATCGGAGCACTTTAAGGAGCGATCGCAACAAGCCAGGCAGAGCTTAAATTTTACATGGAACCGATCCATCACCAACAAAGATGTCTTACTCTCCTCGAAGGTGGATATCTTCAATGCGGTCGCCAGAGCAATTCTGGGATATGGAGACAATTCTGGGGGGACTCAAAACACGATGAGGTAGAAAAGCTGGAGAGGTCCTTTAACAAAAAAGTGCTAGGTTTACCTATGATAACACCAAACTATGTTCTCAGTCTTGAGTGCCAAATGAAGCCTTTCTTCGAATACACCATCAAATGTCACATGAATTATATATAGGAAAAGTCCTCTACGTCTATGGAAATAACACTCTACCAAAATTCTTAGCCAGGATTATAATGGAAACGCGTCTATATTGGTTTAGAAACTGGGAAAATACACTTAGTTATGAAGATGTCCAGCAGCTCTATTTAAACTGGTAGTAGATGAAGTGGTAGGGAGAATAATAGATCTAGAAAAGGATGAGGCTTTGCAAAGAGCACAACAAACAAAAACGCATAGTTTATACAATATGCTCGAATATACTGCGGCAAAAATGTACTTTTCGGACGACTGGGATATCCCAAAAATCCGCTGGTTATTAAAATCAAGAGCAGGACTTATAATGCTCAATGCAACACAAAGAACACGGACTGAAAATTTGAGCTGCTCCCTGTACAATATGAATGAGGAAGAGTCTCTTTTGCATTTTCTAGGTTCCAAGACAGACGATAGGCTAGGGTCAGGCATCTTCTTAGATAATCCACCACTGAGCTTGCAAGCTACTGTAGTGCTTTTCAAGCGGAAGTACTTGCAGTTTGTGAGGCAGTTTAAGTATTTTATTATTGTCACAGTATGGGAACACTTAACACCCCATTTTCTCTGAACGGTCGGTGGTGTGCTCAAACTCAAAAATAATGTAGTATTAATGACCACAATGCATAGGGAGAAAAGTGAAACACAAAAACAAAATTGGAATTTTAAATACCTTATAAGTTATAAGCGTAATGCTTGGAGCCCCAACCATTTATCTCCACAAATCGATCCATCTGGTGCACTGGTAAAGGAGTTCGTTTCTACACAATCCATATAGACATACAGCCCAAAGCAACGCATGTAAACACATTTTCCATTCTATCCGTGAAATCTTGATAGTGCTGCTACTTCTGCTGATGCAGAAGTCTGTTATGGCATTCTGGTGCTGGTGTTGTTTCTGGTTCTGGGTGAGTCAGTAGCCATATAGCCACACATAGTGCAGAAGCTTGTTCGTTCGATTCCCTTTTTAATGAAAGCAAACAGAAAAAAAAAACACAAAGTCTGCTTCAATTACTTGGTTCTTTGAACTCTTTCTGAAGTCGTTTATAGTTCGTTTTTCTTCCATCGATTTATGGACCATAATTCAACATTACCAATATGGTCAGAAAAAAGGATGCAACTTTTGTTGAGACTTGACACCAAGAAAGAAGAGCTAGGCGGAGAGGGAGTATAAGGTTGGATGGTAAAGATACTTTTAGAGAACGTACGTTAAGCGATTTCTAAGCGATTTTTGGTCCGTTTTGCCATTTCCATGGATTATCTGGGGGATTGAGAAATGCAATGTGTTCTGGATCTTTTCTTGCAATGTTTGCCCAATTATGTCATAGAATAGAACTCGCATAGGGCTGCAAAATATTGGCCTGCGGAAGTGTAAGGACTGCCATATCCCATCCCATAAGAAAGGCCACTTTTCATTTGTGTATCTTGTTTGTGTTTGTTTGCTTTATGGGTTCGCTTCGATGGTATAATGTATAAGCATAAGGCGTTTATAACAAAGGGAAAGATGCATTTCCGTTTAGGATGATGCATGGTGTGAAAAAATTGCTTCTATTTTGTTTACACTGTTGGGTTGGGTTGGTTATGGAAATGGAAGAGTGTTTCTGTTTGTAGTAGCTTGAACTCTTAGGGAACAATAATTGACATTGGATTTTGTGGTTGAAGCGTTCAAAATCTATTCAGCTGCTTTATGCATAAAGATGTGTCATATGTATGTTTTTAAATTGAAAGTGCGAATACAAACTATTTATTAAATCTCAAATTTTCAAGTTGACGTCTTCAGGGATTAAGCTTATTTAAAAACTGAATGCTTTTGGACAAACATTTATAAGAAAAAAACAATTTTTTGGTTTAAGTTGTGTTTTTCGCAATAAATAGTTGCATAACTAGGAAACCCTATTTCGACTTAACAAATCGAGAATTTGTTCATACATTCTATGATACTGACTACTATACTTTATGTGTATTCTCAAACCACTTAACAGAGTTATCTGACTATCAAATTAAAAAAAAAAAAAACTAAACTACCACAAATCGGGGATCAATAGTCACGGAAGGAAGAAAGAAAATTCGTCTTAAATTGCTTTTACTTCAAAATAATTTGTTTATAACATGCAATCGGAATTGTTTATTAGATTGATTGCATATACCTCCAATATTAAGGTGGACTATTTTGCTGCGCCTATTTACTATTATAAGACTGGTAATTTAAAGACTCCAGATGTGCTACAAAAAAATATACAAGAAATGTTTTAAAAAAATAGTTTGAGTAAGAAAATTTAAATTTTCCTAAGTGCTGGGTGATTCACATCCCTTATTTTGGTGGACACTTTGTGGCGGAATCGAAAAAAGTTGGTATCAGTTTTTGTAGCTTATTAAATGCTAATTTTTTGCTCAATCCAAAAATTTGTAGCTCGCTTAGTTTTTGAGTTATTGAAAATTCCGGTAAAATAAGTTAGCGGACTAAATCCAAAATAATACGAATTTTGAAGTTAAATTGGTTCCCAAATTTGTAGCTTTTTTAATGCTGAAAAAATAAATTCTGTACCTATAATATTTTTTTATGTATTTAAATTTCCGCTTAAATAAGTCTAAAGTTAGCGGACGAACATTCGGAAATAACAATTTTTTTGATGTCCAAAATTGTAGCTTTTTAAATGCTAACTTGTTACCCAATAATTAATTTCTTATCGCCTAAGGGTAATTTTTTATTTAAATTGTATGTTTAAAAAGTGCACTTCCTGTCCGCTGAAGCTGGCGGACGAAATCTAAAAAAATGAGATTTTAAATTTTTTCTTTTGCTAGAATTTGTAGCTTTTGAAAAGCTGATTGCTGGCCCAAACATCAAATTTGTTGCTCTAATGGTTTATTTTATATTTAAGTTTCCACTGGGAAAAGTTAGCAAAAAATCGACCTTCTAAAATCTAAAAAAAAACAAATTTTGAAGCTTCTCTGAACTAGATCAACTGCGCAAACCGCGATTTTGTAGCTCCCACGGTTCTCTTGTAATACAAAATTCCGCTATAATAAGATTTTAACGGTCAAAATTAAAAAAAAAAAATTGAATCCTTAATCTTTTTTTTACCAGAAATTGTAGCTTTTGCAATGTGATTTTTTTGCTGGGGATTTTTTATTTGATTTCTAAGTTTAAAACGTGCACCGGTGCATATTTTATAAGCACCATGCAATTTCAGCATCATGCGACACATTTTTCGATCTTTCCTTTGTCTTCTTTTTCGTAACACACTTTTTACTATGGCATGGGTGTCAGAAATCTGTATAGGATTTCTCAATGAGGAAAAACCTGTTCTAAGTTGTTCTATCTAAGAAGCAAGTACATGAAATCCGGTTCTATTTTGTATGTTTTTGTTATGCAATATGGAATGAACCTTATTCACTTTCGTCATTGAATTTTTGTATAGCCAGTTAGCCCAGTGGGTAACTCATTGGACTGACAATAAGAAGATCGCGGAATCAAGACCCACATAAGCCAGTTCTAGCCTTTGCTAAATCTTGCAAGAATCTATGTAAAACTCTCTACTGCCTTGTCGAAAACTAGATTGTTTTTCTGCGCGGGAAATAGACAGAAGAAATCTATAAATTTAAAGAATGAAATTTTCCCAGGAATATGTTCGCTTCTTTAAATAACGAATTTGTTCCTGCAAACTAAGAAGCATGTTTATTAGGGTGGTCCTTATTTTTTTTTGGAATAACAATTTGGAAAGTGTTCAATTGGCTCTTAGATAATAAACAAAATATTTCTAATCTGGTTCCCGTTTTTATTTATTTATCAATTTTATTATGAATGAATAACATGACCCTTTAAATTGAATGCAACACAGTAAAAAGATATACAGTAAACAATTTACAAATACCATAGAAACATATAGGTATACACAAATCATTTAGTATAGTTTCTAAGCATAAATTTCTGTCTGAATTCGAATTTAATATTATGGTAGTTCTCTTTTCTTTTATTTTCATATTATTTTTGCATATATACACTCGTTTCCGTTACGCACTAAAAACTTTATATATAATGGCCAATACCCTCAAGAACTTTTCCTGTTTCAACATCATCGTATAAGTATAAACATAAAGTTAAATAAAACCGTTCAAAACCATAAATAGGGCTGTGGCAAAGCATATTGAAATGGATTTTGTGCATCAATTTTGCATTTTGTTATTGATTTGAATTTGCTTTTCTAAATAAAAATCAAATTCTCAATAATTTGCAGTGTTTAAAGTAGCCGAATGTGATCCATATGGTTAGAGAGAGATTGGCTTTGTTGGATTTTATTTTATGAAAATCCTGGATGGTGTAAGTGTTAGCGAAAGATTTATAAACATTGAAATGAAATGAGAAGTTTCTATTCTTTAGTTGAAATTGATAAATTTTTGCCTTCAGTTTTAATTGCGAGTTAATGGTTAATTGAACAATTAAAATGAATCTCAATGGTTTATATACAATTTGTAAGCGTACACTGCCGGACAAAACAAAAGCACTATATTTCACTTGGTTACATTTTGCTTAAGGTAATTTCAAAACTTGAATATATTTAATTGAATTTTATTTGGTTAATGTAGGTATACATTAGCTCTTCAATCGCAAAGAAAAACAATATATTAGTTACAAAGTAAAGGAAATACAACACAAAATTTAAAAAATTATTAAAAGCGATTGCGACAAAACTAAAGCACATAATTAAATTCTGTAGTTGTTTTCCAATATTTTGTTATGAAGCCACTATTTTTGATAACTGGTGCTTGACAACTACCAGGCATGGACTCAATCAATTTATTTATGATTTCCTGGGGGATACTTCCAAGCCATTTCTGTTAGAACAACAAGAAAATCCTTCTTTTTGCAGCTATCACGTTGAATCTGGCGATCTTCAATCTCCAATAGGTTTTTTTTATGGGGATGAGGTCAGGTGACTGTGCCGGTCACTTCAAAACGTTGATTTTATTTTCCAAAAAACAATTTTGCACTAATTCAGCGGTAGGTTTTGGATCTATTTCATATTGGAATGTCCATTTCAAGGGCATTTCTACTTCTGCATGTGGCAACATGATGTTTTGAAGGACGTCATCATGCACAAAACGATCCATTATTCCATCTATTTTATGAGTTGGGCCGATTCTTTGACTAGAAAAACATCCCCAGGCCAAAACATTTTCTCTGCCATGGTTTATTGTGCTTTTGTGAAACGTTGGCTTAGAATTTTGCCTTTCGGTCTGCGGACTTGCTTCATTCCATCGGACCCATAGACTGGACTGTTGCCAAATAGAAAGCAGTGTTATTTTTGGACGAATCCAGAAGTTTAATCTACAATGTTCTGATAGAATGACGCAAAAAAATTAGTTAGCCATTGATCAGTCGTAATTGAGTAACTAAAAATCATAGAGAACAATCAGTCAATCATTGAAACAAAACTGAAAGATGATCAACTTTTCACAGCATTTAAACTTTTTTGACAAAATTAGAAAGAAGAATCCGAAATCGGTGAATGGTAGCTAACAATTCTTGATTTACCAAAATAAAAAAGTCGAATTTGTCCTCTACGGAATTACACAAAAATTGCAACGTATTAAATTTGAATCTTTTCGGTCAACCAGTTTAGGTTCTAGCTCGATGAACATCCGAACTAACAGATTCAAAAAACGACGGACGCGACGAGCGGAAACACAGACCGACGGCCACGCAAGGAACGTCATAAAGAAAACCACTTTCTTGGACTTTCTATATCATAAGCCGTGTTTTTGGTGAGAGTGTTTAGCAAACTTTTATTAGTAAACAATACGTATAATTCTGTTTCCTTTCCAGGATTCCTGAAGGCATCACTTACAACCACATGAAAGCAACATCAACACAGGACAAAGTGGAACCGTTTGCCAATTACTTCGAGGGAAACTTCACACCAAACCCATCTAAAGATCAAGCATTTCTGAACGATCTCGAGGCATCCATTCAGCAAACTCGGCAGCCAAATCCAAAAGGAGACGTTTTTGGTGACTCCTAACCAGCAAGTGACTCATGTCAAGTGATACCTAAATCTCTGTATTCTAGAAGAGGTACCAGATATCATCGGAAATTTTAAACCGATAAAGTCATTCGGACCAGACGGAGTCTCAAACTACATGCTGAAAATGCTGCTGATCTTTTAAACAATCACCATGAACAGCTGCATAAAAAATACTCTTAAGTCCATTTCATCGAGTTGTTAAGGTTCAATCTTTGAGTATATATAATATGGAGTGCTCGTTTACATTCCAAGAACGTAACCATCATAGGGGGCGCGGTAATCTATGCAGTAATCCAATTTTCAATATAGAGAGTGTTTTTACAACAACACCGTCATAGCTGCAGCTGTCAAAAAACCCTCTCTATATTGAAATCACGCCCCCTATCACAGGCTCAAGTACTACAATGCATTAGGGATAGGAACGAGCACTCCATATTATATATACTCAAAGGGTTCAATAGAGAACTTCTGTATTGACTGATTTATTTACATCATGTACCTACATGTACCAGGCTCGGAATTATTATCAAAGGGCACGGTAGCGCCAGCCAAGTTCTGGCACTATACCCTTTTAACAGGATCAAACTCAGGCGATTTTCGACCCCCCTTTAACTTCAGTACCAATAAAGGCAGAAACTTCAAACTCGCAGCATTTGCTAACCTCACCAGATTTAAGCAACACATCAAATTTCATTTCCTTAGCATAAGTGGTTCTCGAGATATAAGACTGCCAAAATAGCAAAAACTGTAACTTACTGACTCACTGACAGATCATCAAAACTATAGAGCACTTCCCGACATTGTAGAATCTTGAAATTTCGCACAACGGTAGGCCTTGTATTGTGTACAAAGGAAAACGTTTACAAAATTTCAGATTTTCTATTAAGGGGGCGTGGTACCCGCCCAATTTCATAGAATTGATATCAATTATTTGGAGAACTTCTTATTTTCGTACAATGATTAAATTTGGTACAGCGGTAGGGCTAAGAGTGCAGACAAAGGCAACATTTTTAAATTTGAGAGCGTGGCATCCGCCCATTTTCGCAGAATTGATATCAACTATGTAGATTACTTCTGATTGTCGTAGAATAATAAACTTTGGTAGAGCGATGTGACTTGACATGCAAGCAAACGAAAAATTAAAAATTTAAGAACGGTTAGTTTTCAGGTGTACTTATACTAAGAAAACGTTGGAATAATGAAATTTTTCGTGCAGGGACGTTTCATCCAGCCACTTCTTCTCAATTATTATCATTTTCCAATGGAGCACTTCTAACTTATGAAAATTTGTAGAGGGGTGTCTCTTAAGTTTTTGTTGTTTGGGTATCTAGGATCTTGTAGAGGATACCCACACAAGTATTCCTCGTCCCGGAAATTTTAAAAAATGGTACTTCCAGACCCCGCGGGTGTTTTTTATGTAAAAAAAAACATGTTTTTTTTCAAAGTCAAAAAATTTTTGCTCCCTATATTAATAAAATAGTACAAGTTGCTGTCCTTAAAATTTAAGCCGCCAAGCCAGAACGAGGGTTGATAAAAAAGTGACCGAGCTAACCATTTACAAAATGGTTGACACTTCGACGTCCGTGAGCCGATAAATTTCACACCATCGCGAAGTTAGGTGTGGTTGAATATGTGTCACTCACTCCAGCAGCAGGGATGTGCTAGGAGTGAGTGATACCCAACCTAACTCGTAGATGGCGCGAACATTACCGGCCCCCTTGGCATATGGTGCCAAAGAAAGTTATATTTAATTCTTAATTTGACTGTTTTAACTATTGATTCAATGAATATATTTTTATTAGTTATACAATTCAAAATAAATTTTCAAAAACTGATAATTTTATATATTAAAGTTATATAATTCAAATTGTTTTTAAAAGAAAAATTTAAAATAATTGGTTATAGAAAATTTTTAAAAATATTATATTTTATTCATTTTATTCAAGCGTTATATAATACAAAATGGATATAGAACAATGATCTGATTTCATTTTGTTTCATCTATTGTTTTTTTTTTTTTTTTTTTTTTAATTTTAGGTACTCAAAGTTCAATTATGTGTGCTCTTGAGAGGTCGGAAAAAAGAAAATCCTAAATTTAGTTTAAAGATACTTCATCTAAAATTAAAAGTTTATAGATACTTCATCTAAAATATTAAGTTACTACGGAAATTCATTTGTTCCTTGGTTCAATCATATATAGGCAAACAACAAAGTTTGACTATTGGGCGAGTTAGTTCCCCCAAACGCGTTTTTATTGTTGCCACCCTCACTCTCCCGTCTGGACCAGGGAATACTTCAATGATACGACCCATACACCAATCCGCGGATGGAACGTTCTCCTTTTTAATTAAAACGAAATCACCGATTTTTAAAATCTTCAGTAGAGTAATACCATTTTGGGCGTTTATGAAGTTCTTTGATATTTTCTTCTTTCCAGCGTTTGCTGAATTCATGCTGAATTGATTTGAGTTTTTCCCAGCGATTAATAAGTGAAAGCGATTTTTCTTCCGGAGATAATTCAGGAAAAGTTAGAAGTGGATTTCCGGTCAGGAAATGACCTGGAGTTAACGCTAATAGGTCGGTAGGTGCATTTGACAAAGGGCATAAAGGTCGCGAGTTTAAAACTGCCTCTATACGAGCAAACAGTGTAGCGAATTCTTCAAAGGTAAAATGAGTTTGAAGTCCGATTTTGCGAAAGTGAGTTTTAAAACTCTTTACCCCAGCTTCCCAGAGCCCACCCATATGGGGAGCACCTGGGGGAATAAAATTCCAGCTTAAGCCTTGAACACCATATTTAGCTAAAGTAATTTCTGGACAAGATGACAGAAGCCTTTTAAAATCATTTTTTAATATTGTATCGGCACCAACGAAATTGGTTCCATGATCTGAGTATACCGCCTGCGGAAGACCTCTTCTTGCAACAAACCTAGCAAAGGCTGCTAAGAAAACTGCTGATGACAAATCACTGGCGGCTTCAAGATGTATGGCTTTCGTTGAAAAGCATACGAAAAGGCAAACATAGCCCTTCGTCAACTGACAATTTCTACCAGTGAAACTTTTGATTGTGAAAGGTCCCGCGAAATCTATTCCGGTATGAGTGAAAGGAGGAGAGTAATTACAACGTGCAACAGGAAGAGCTGCCATCATTTGCTGACCTAACTGTTTTTTATGGATCGCACAAGTGGTACACTTATGAATGTGAGATTTTACAAGAATTTTTAGTTTAGGTATCCAATAAAGTTTTCGAATCATCCGTATCAATAGAGTGTTTCCACCTAATGAATGAAATCAACTAAAAGTTGGGTAAATTTTGCTCCGTAAGGCAAGATGATAGGATGACGTTAACTGAATGAGAGATTCGCATTTGATAGCCGTCCGTTGACTCTTAGAATTTGATTAGAGTCTATAGTGGAGGATTCAAAGATAAAATAGAGCTTTTTGAACTAATATTGCGGTTTGTAGATAAAGATTGGAATTCATCAAAGAAAAATGATTGCTGACAATGAAATATAAGGCGTTGTTGAACGAATTGCATTTCAGGTTGGGTGATAAGATCCGAATCATAAGAAATGGGATCGAATTTCTTCGGGAATTTTATACGAATATAGCGATTACCACGTTTGATACGCAAATTTCTTGATAGACACCCCTAAGGATTTGTAGTACATACAAAAAGCATATATTAAAAACTTACTTCTCCTTATGAGGCTCTCACTGGGCGTTTATTCCACCCACTTTTCCTGATAAAAACTTACTTACTTTTGATAGCGCTCACAGCCCAGGATGGGCTTCGGCCTCAACTAACAAGCCCCTCCAGCCAGCTCTGTCCCTAGCTAGCCGCTTCCAGTTGCGCACACCGAGTGCTTTGATGTCGTCATTCACTTGATTGCGCCACCTGTTACGGGTTCTTCCTCTGCTGCGTACCCCATCGGGGTTGGATTCGAAGACTCGTCGGGCAGGTGCGTTGCTGTCCATACGCTCCACGTGCCCCAGCCATCTCAGCCGCTGTATGTTCAGCTTTTTGATCAGGTCAACGTCGCTGTATAGCCCGTATAGCTCGTCGTTGAATCTTCTCCTCCATACTCCTTCGATACACACCGGACCGAAAATCACACGAAGAATCTTCCTCTCAAAGCACCCTAGCAGATTTTAATCCGAATCTTTCAGTGTCCATGCTTCTGACCCATAAAGCAGGACCGGGATGATTAGGGTTTTGTATAAAGTCTCCTTGGTTCTCTGAGAGAGGGCCTTACTACTTAAATGCCTTCTTAGACCGAAGAAACAGCGGTTGGCAAGAGTAATTCTTCGCTTGATCTCTGCACTGATGTCATTCTGCGATGTAATAGTGGAGCCCAGGTAGACAAAGTCCTTGACAACTTCGAAGTTATATCTGTCCATCGTGATATTTTGCCCGAGTCGACGATGTTGAGATTCCTCTCTCGATGACAGCATATACTTCGTCTTGTCCTCATTAACCGCCAATCCCAAAAGCCCCTGCCACAGCTCGCTTCGTTCTGCCGACAATGTCTATGTCATCCGCATATGCAAGCAATTGAACGGACTTTTGATAGATTGTACCGCTGGTGTTGACATGTGCGTTGCGTACAATGGCTTCAAAAACGATGTTGAATAGGTTGCATGATAACGCGTTGCCTTGCCTCAATCCTTTCTCAACATCAAAGGAATCGGTGGTGTTCTTACCAATTTTGACGGAGCAGCGAGATTTCTCCATCGTCATCCTGCACAAGCGGACGAGTTTGGCAGGGATGCCGAGACTCGACATGGCTCTGTCTAATTCGTCCCTTTTCACGCTATCATACGCGACTTTAAAATCGATAAAAAGGTGGTGTGTATCGATCTGGAATTCCCGGGATTTTTCTAAAATCTGTCGGAGTGTGAACATTTGATCGACGGTTGACTTGCCTGACCTAAAACCGCACTGATAAGGGCCGATCAGATCGTTGACAAAAGGTTTTAAGCGTTAACACAGGATGGCCGACAAGATAAAAAGAATTAGTCAAATCACACCGAAAACATACTTGGTAAGTTCTTATTTCCTAATTACTCAATTTTGTAATGCAAACCAACTCAATTAAAGTCAGTAATCATTAAATGACAGATGTCTCTGATAATTTTGAGGTTCTTCCATACAACTCTACTTAAAAGATTTGATATATTATACATTAATAAACTTAGAACTTGGTGTTCTTTAAGATCTCACTAACTTATTACGCAGGTAACAAGAAGAACTTGGCTACTTTTTTAACATTTATGTTTTTGGTGTGATTTTCATTACATTAACTAATCTAGGCGGGTCAGCTAGTAGTTTATAGGATCAGGCCAGTAAATGTAATTAAAACCTCGATTTTTGTTCACGAAACTAATATAGATTAGATTTAGATTTAGGTTTTATTTCTAAAAATTATGATATTCACATATGTACATATTTAACAATAATAAAGCATGGCTATTTGCCTTCTGCCTGATTGACAACTTTCTCTAAACTTATATTTATACAATTCTTTAATTTTAAAAATTTCCTTTTATGATTCTGTTTCTATAAGAAAATGCTATTTTACAATATTTGTAGAGTATAGGAACTTCAATTTCATTTAGATGATGTATCATAAGCTCTTCTGATAGAAAATCACACCCAAAGATATGTCTTCTTGTTTCTCGAAGCACAGGACATCTACCCAAAAAATGAAAAATGTTCTCTCTTTCACCCATATTACACAATTCGCACAGCAAGGGCAACTCTTCCCGATGCGGAATGAAGTTGAGATTTAGGAGTTCACCTCTTAATCTAAATATCATTGATATTTGATCTATCGTGTAGTCATCACGGAAGTAATTGTTATGGTTTAGGTTGTAGTTCAGCTTACTATATGTATTTCTGAAGATGGATTCTTCTGCTTCGGCTGCAAACTCCCATCTTAATCGATCATCTATAAGAGAAATCAGCTGATACAGAGAGGTTTCCCACATTAAGTACTCATCCGGTGCAAGATATATATTAGCTTCTTCTGCTAGCTCTATCCAATCTCTAAACCAACTCGATTGAATATTTATCGCCTGAAGTGCTGCTTTTTTAGGGAGACGCTCATCAGATATTTTGAGAACATTACATATGTAGTCAACTTGCAAGTTAAGGGTTTTAATAAATAGAGGCGATATACCGGTTTCCAGCATAAGCATATAGCTCGGAGCATTAGGTGGTAGTCGAAATATCCTTTTGATATAAAATCGTAGAAGTTTTTCTGCAGTTTCATATTTCTTACTACCCCACACTTGAGCTGCATACATCAATGTTGACTCAGCTACCGATTCAAATACTTTGTATTTACTGCTGTGGGCTATGTGTTTATTGTTAAAGATGTTTCTCCAAGCAATATTAATTGTATTTTTGGCTTTTTGTAATTTATCGGTTAGATGTCTTTCCATACTGTTATTTTTTGTGATACAGATCCCTAAATATTTGTATTCATTAACTACTTCGATTATCTCATTGTTGAATGTCCACCGCTCTTCCCACTTACTCTTCCTCCACCTTTTCGAAAAACCATAACCTTCTCTAGACTGACAACTAATTTCCACGTTCTGCAATACTCACTAAGTTTATTAATCATTAGTTGCAGCGATTGGGGTGAGTACGAAACTAATATACCTTACTTTAATAATACCTAAGATTTTATAAGCATCTTAATGTATTATGTTTCTAGCTATCTACTTACCCGTTGTACTATTAGTTAGTTGATGTTATAGGAAATATTTTTTAACATACCTGAAAGTAAAGAAAAAAAATGTTTAGTCGAAATTCAAATACACAAAAGTAAGAGTTATTTTTAGCAAACAAAAAATTGAGAATAGAAAGTCATATTTTTTGGCTTTCTTAAATTCAACAAAAAAAAAATCTGTTCTTATTTTCAGATTTATTACAAGCACGTATTTGACACAAAAAACTTTGTTCTTTTCTATATGCATATAATACAATACACACAGGTAAGCCTGTGCACATCATTTTACCACCTTCCCATCTTAAAATTCCCATAAATTTAAGTATACCGCGTGTTAAGTGCATTTGCATTAAATTTATACGCGACATAAACACTGACGAGCTATACAACGAACCGTTAACAAATGCGTTGTATTTGAAATGTGATGGTTAATAAACAAACCGCAGTATTCTCAACAATAAGAAAGAATAAAAAATAAACATAAAAACACATTCAAGCCCCCATGAAATAACCAATGAAGGAAGAATCCATAAGATTTAAGCACAACAGAGCAACTTACTTAACCATTTATGGAAACATGAACCTATAATTTCAATACTTTAACCACAACAACAACAAAAAATGTATGCGAATATTTTGTTGCCGTTTTGTATTCTAAAGAAGTTGAAGTTAACCTTGAGACTTCACTGACAGAAATATGGTCAGCTGTACATATAAAAGCTGAATTGGGCATTATAATTAACTAGGTTCTAATTTTTGTTTTAACCATATCTAAATAATTGAACTATAATATTTTATACTAATTTGAGTAGGTGCCTATTGCAAGTGCAAAATGGATAACAATTTATCGATTAAACACTTGTTTATAAATAAACGTACATAAACCAAACAACGACATTTTTATTATAGATAAATATAAACATTCTTGTGTTATCAGAGAAACATGTTTTGACAGAGCTTGAGGTTATCGCTGAGATAAAATTTACAAAGCAATAAAAAATAAATGAAAACAAAATAACACCAAAAAAACAAACACAATATCAAATACTCTTCCATTTTTATTCGCATTCATTGTAAGTTGGTATTACCTATAAAGAAGACTTCAAAAAGAGGCTAATACTAATACTATAACTACACATTTACAGACCTTTGGGAAAGATATGTAGGTAAGTAATTCCCAAGACAAACCTTTAACAAGCTTCACCTTAAAACAAAACAACATCAATTTGGGTTGGGTCACTTCAAGAAAACTTAATTTTTATCAGAGTGAGAATGACATGATAAAATGTAAAAGTTAAGGAATTATGGCAGCAATAAAACTTTCTCACGCTACATCAAAATAGACACCAACAAGGGCTCTTTTGAGAATACTTATAGGTAGAAGGTATTATTGTTGACGTGCCTATTAAGCCTATATATTTGTTTTTACCTATAGACGACAAGGTATAAGGGAAGTTGTAGGCGGAATGTTTTGATTTTTGTTTTCACACCAAGTAGTTGGGCTTACATTTTTTTTTCTTCAAAAGTAATCCTTCTGTCGAAATAAATTTCCCGTGATTAGGTAGGTATAGACCGAGAGCCCACAGCAATTTTTGGGTGTGAACGATAGCAAAAATTCCTTTTGTTTTAAGATAGGTCCATACTATTCATATGCAAATATGAAAGTCTTGCATGTCGGAGTTGAAGCGTTTGTACGTAATGCTGCATTGAAAATGCATTTTTTTCTTAAAGCCCAGGTACAAGTGTAAAAAAAAAATAAATCGGGTGGCACAACGGCTCATGAAGAACCAGGGCCTAGTGACTAACAACTCGCAACCATTCCTGTGTGCGCCTTTCGACAGGAATGGAAGGGACCTACAATTTTATGCCGAATCCGAACGGCTAGACGAGAAGCACTTATTCGTGACAAGTGATACTCTTGGAGGATTTGTCAATTCCTCGCAAGAGGCAGTAGCCCTGAAAAAAAAACTTTTTAATTTTTAGGTGGACGAGGCTGGGAAGCGATCCCAGACCTCCAGCGTGACAGTCGAACGCACTAACCATTACGCTACGGGCTACTACCAGGTACGAGTGTAGGAACTTCAAAATTGTATTTAATTAAAGACTGAGCACCCTAGATACGAATATGTGGGTCCAAACGTCTGCAAGACGTTTAAAAGGAATTTTTGCTATCGTTCACACCCAAAAATTGTGGTGGGCTCTTAGACTAGTAGGTTGAGGTACCTAATAAACTAGAAGAAATTTTGGCATGTTTTAAGAAATAAAAAAATATATATCGGACTGGCAAGCAAAACAAAAAAAAAAAAACAGCCAGAAATACCATTGAATCGCATTTAAGTTGCGTTTATGTACCGAAGTTTTATAGAACATAGTTTTTTTTTTTAGTTAGGCGCGCTCTAAAAGGATTTTGGCTGCCCTTAAAATGTTTAAACACAGTGTGAGCGTTGGGAAAGTAGAGAAGGATTTTAGAGGAGATACCGATGCAAATTGGTTTTGAACATCTGAATATTAAAAAGAGCGGAAAGTAAGAGCCGGGTAAAGCAGCCTACATTCGGGTAGTCCGGCAAAAAAAAAGAATATCTATACTTGACAGTGCGTCCGAAGTTGGACTCGAGGGTAAACTGATGTGCATTCCTAGAAGTACGAGTATTACGGTTGAATTGTTTAAGGGGAGGAATGCAGCTGGCTTTATCACTAGAACAATGTTTATAAAAGTAGCGGTTAAATAATGATAAACATGAAACATTGCGGCGGTGTTCGAGGGATGCAAATGTTTCAGTTATATTTATTTCACCTATCATTTTCAAAGCTCTTCTCTGAATCCTATCTAAGAGACTCAAGTGGATTATTGGGGCATCGGCCCAAATATGGGAATTGTACTCCAGTTTCAGACAGCTAAATGCTTTATATATTACAGCCAGAACAGAAGGGGAGATAAATTTCTTGTATCGCCGGAGAAAACCTAAAATCTTAGCACCAATTTGGGCGACGTCAAATATGTGATCGTTCCAAATCTCAATAGGCCTTTTTTATTGGTAAGTGTATACGCAGCGCAGCAAAATTTTACACTGCAAACAAGAAAAGTGCGGATACTAAATAACGTGTTATTACTTTGTTTTGTGATGTTTAAAACATATCTAACATAAAAACAAAGTAATAACACGTTATGTAGTATCCGCACTTTTCCTTTGTTGTTGTTTACAGTGTAAAATTTTACCGTGCTGCGTAAACACTTACCAATAAAAAAGGCCAAATATTACAATAGGTTCTTAAGTATGCTCACAAGTCACAACTCGGCAACTTATCCCGTGGAAAATATCTGGTTGGTTGACGAAAATTAGATATTAGAGGTCTGACCGTCAAAATACATTGTCGAACATAAATTCGACAGTATGAGACTTCTGAAATCTTGCATTTTCCTGAACTAACCGCAATTATATCGCGATAAATAAATTAAAAGAAGAGTTTAGGAGAAAAAACAACTTGGTGCAGATTTTTAAAAAAAAAATCGAAATAGAACCTCGATAGTTTGTATTTTGCCTTGCATCCCTAGATTTTGTATTCCAGAGAAATATGCCGAGCAAGCTTTAAAAGCTAAAAAGTTTTTTCTGACCGAAGTTGGGGGTTTTCCGAGTTTTTTTTTTAATCCATTTATTTTTTTTTTTCACTTCTCATATAACTAAATTAAAGCTAGACAAAAATTCGTAAGAACTATCCTACTTATCTATAACTAACTGGACCCAAGCGGGCGTTCTATGTTAAGCTATAATAACTTAAAATAAATGTATTTCAGCCTAAAAACTATGTTAGGGCTAAAATTAAGATAGGGTTTTATTTTTCACCGAGAAGAATGAAAAAAAAAATCTACATCTTTTTTTTATATATATATTTTCCGAGTATTTTGGCAGTGGTAATCACTTTAATTATTTTATAAATAAATATTTTATGATGCTTATTTGTCATTTTTCTTAAGTTCAACTTTCTTAATCCTGACGATTTGTTTAACTTCAGATATTGGTTGGTTTAAACGAGCTTTATCAATTTTTCTCTGTGCTTTATAAATTTCTATTTCTGAATATCGATCGAATCATCAAGATTAAGGTGTTAAGACTTTAAACTTAGGGCAAATGATAGAAATTAACCCCCTGCCAATTTGAATTTTTAAAAAAATTTGAAAATAGTTTTATGTAAGTTTTTATAAAATTAACCCCTTAACCCTTTCGGTACGGATGTGGTACAAGTCCATATAAAGTTAAGAGGGTCAAAACTCCCCAATCAAGGGGCCATAGAAGTCCACAAGGTTTATGTTTGGACTTTTGGCCCATCAGGATCGGTCAAAAGATCACAGTTGATTTTTGGAGTTTCGACCCATCCAAGTGGAAGAAAAAGTCTTTTGACCCTGCGCCGCACAGTGGGGCAAACATGGAAAAAATGCAATTCTTCGAAAGTGTCAATTTTTATGATCCACTATTCGTTTCTTATAGTCAATTAGTTGTAAGATCAAAAAATGATAACTGTTTTTTTAATAAAATATATGTAAGCCTGGATTTAAACGCCAAATTTGAAATTAGAAAAAAATGTATATGAACATATAAAGCGATTCGTTCACACTCAAATCTGAATATATTTTAATGATTCTTTTTTTTGTGGGATTAAGATATTCCTATTTAGTAATATAAATGTATTAACTGAGCGAGAAAAATAAGATATTAAATATTTTGAGCAAAAAAACTCAATATTAGCGATTATTTTTAGTGTCTAAGGTTTTAAGTATTGGCGGCACTTGGCGACCCGGGTCTGTTGCTTTTGGCGGAATATGTAGTTTGTAAGCAACAATTTCCAGTAAATAACGCATCCGGAAACCACCGAATTCGACTTCAAATGCAATTTGAAGTGGCAATTTTGTATAAAGAAAATTTTTTGAATATTTTTAAAAATAAAATTTGGTATACCAATTTTAAGTATTTATTAAAATACAATTTTAAACAAAATTTTAAGAAAATTCATTTACTCGTTTTCAAGATACAGATTTTTCAAAAAAAAAAAAAAAAAACTATAATTTTTTTAAATCCAATCATTTTTTTTTTCGAACATTTCTGCACGTAAAATTGTTGAGATACTGAAGAAACTCCTCTATGAAATTTCTTGGCCAAATCGGTGTAGCCGTTAAAGATAAGTTTGAAAATCAATAACCCGGTTCTATGACAGGTGTAACAGTTGTTGGACCAAAATATTGATCATAGTCCTTATAGTGCTTTGCAATTTTTTTTAATAAAATTGTTAGAGCCGTTTATAAGATAAATAACTTGTTGTTTATTTGTTATTATGTCAGGCACCGTTATTTTAGGAGTTAAAAAAAATTCAATTTTCTCTCCAGGAATTCCTTTGATGGGAACTTTAATTTCATAGTTTGAAGAAAATCACATCAGTGGTTAAGACTGGGTAAGCTACAGACAGATAGTCTGGTAGACAAACAGACATAACTGCGGCACCCATTTTTTCACTTCTCTATCATCGTAATATTGTGTAAAATTATTATCTCTAGAGTAGATACTCTAGTCCGAATATTTTTTTTTTTTTTCAAAAACTTGCACTAGTATCCATGTATGTATGTAATAGGTACGCTTCGTCAAAGTTAAATACAAAATATTACATTTTATATTATTTAGTTGTGAAGAATTTTGTTTACGATTTAACATCAAAACAATAACAAAGCTTTAATGAAATAAGAACTATTTAAAAAGTTCGCAATGTCACATCTTAATTTTTATTCAAAGGCATATGACTCTGTAATGTGATAAGCAATATTATTTCGTTATTAAAATTTACTGTGTCACATCGTAAAAATTATATTTTCAGTAGCAAAAAATTACGATATAGGTATGCAACTGTAATAATTTTTCATTGTCTTACATTTCGTCTAACTGGCTCGCTTGTGTAAGCACAATAGAAAAGTCGGTTCTGATTTCATCCAACCAAGGCTCTATATTAAACAAGCCAAAAAACGCCCACAAAATGGGCGTGGTAAAATTTGAGCATAGTCGATTATTCAATATGTATTTGCATAATGTTAATTAAACAACATCCGAATTTTTACTACTTTTTACGAAAAATTAGTTTCTTAAAAAACTGGGCGTGGCAGTGGGCGGATATTTTTTGTTTTGGTTTTTCAAGCTTTCAATTAAATTTTATGCAAGTTTCATCAAAATCGGTTCAGTAGTTTATAGAGTTTTTTTCACTTTCCCATACAAGGTGCCCCACTGTGTGCCGCCGCATAGTGGTCAGTTTGTTGAAATCTGTGGACAAAAATCTTTTCCCACGCCAATTCTTGACGGAAATTAATGAAATTTGTTACATTAAGGCTGAATTTATTCACAATTGCTCAACTTGCTGAAAACTCCAAAGTTGAAGTTGAACTGAAAGTTGAAAAATGCTTTTATTCACTACTTTGAATCTGAAGTCCAGAGTTAAAATTCAAAAGTTGACCAACCTGCAGTTTTTAAAATATCCTTGGAATATTTGTGAAACATGACACACAAGACGTCATTTTCAATTTTTGGTTTGCATTAGAATAATTTCGCATTTGAGTGTGATATGATTCTTTATTCATTTCAGATATTTGTGTTTCTTTTTATTCAATAAAATATTATTGGGGATAAACCAATATTGTTGATTTTCTATTTATTCCGAATAATTATAATGGATTTTTCATTCCATGTGAAGCGCAGAATCAAAAGAATACCAAACAAAAAAGAAAAAAACTCAATGCTCATTCTGTCCCCCATCTAAGTACTAACCTCGCCCGAAGATGCTTGATTTCGGTTATCGGACGAGAACTGATATTGTTTTTAAATCGATATTTTCCGTAACGTCTTTCGGCACAAGGCAATGAATCCTTTATGAATAAAAAAAAACACATAATTGTCGTTGCTTTTGAGAGTCGAAAACGATAAATGAAATCATGGTCGTCCTATTTATCGATTCCAATACGGGGAAGTATTTTATATTTCCGTCTTTCAAGGTATAAATTTTCTTCTTCTCCATCATTTTCGCTTCTCCAAAAAGATGACGCCCAATTATCCCAGAAGTAGGTAATTTGCACGAAATATTTTTTTATTTATTTTAAGATTTTTTTCCTTTCGAAGCCAAAAGCGAAAAGTTTACACAACTGATTAGCATAAATGATAATGAATATACAGAAATGAAGAAAAAAAAAATCTTAAGTTTGCTCGCTAACTTCTCCTATTTTGGGGAGTTGAGAAATCCGAAGTTGATCAACTCTAGAGTTGAAAATCAAAAGTTAAAAACGTCAACTTCCAGTGAATAAAAACTATTTCTCAAGTTGACTATAAAAATCCCAAAGTTATGTTCAACTTTGAGTGAATAAATCTGGCCTTAATGGTTTGCGGCCGCAGAATTCTACTTTTAATTGAATTATTCGTAAAACTATTTTATTTGATGGCAATTTTAAAAACCTGAACTACGTGACTTCTTTGACATAATTACGACGAGATCTCGTCGCACTCACCTCTCGTTTTCTCGTCACATTGTAATACAGTCTTAACTACCACTACCTACTGAATTAAGAT
The DNA here is from genome assembly GCA_949320155.1 of Melangyna quadrimaculata. Lineage (NCBI taxonomy): Eukaryota > Metazoa > Arthropoda > Insecta > Diptera > Syrphidae > Melangyna > Melangyna quadrimaculata. Next base: position 411,591,740 of record OX439483.1, read on the forward strand.
AAAACTCAAACTCATCCTGTAAAAATTCTATGATAAAAATAGTTTTTTCCGCAAATAAAGTAGAAAACTTTTATACGCAAAAACCCAAAAGAAAATCTTCTAAATAATTTTAAACCAATAAGTCCCAACACATTCGTTTTGAAATACAAAAATTAGTCTAACTTTTAACTCAAACGGAAATAGAAGAAAATTTTGTATTCACCGCTTCACTTTTATTTTCTAACACGTTCGTTGTAGTCGTCGTCGTTTCGTGTATAGGTAGTTAGTTTTGCACAAATTGAGTCCCATTATATGCCCGTATGTAGTTTGTTCCCAGTTCACAATAAATCATTCATTGGTCATTCACCCAGTGCATGCATCAAACTCTCATAATGTATGTAGTTACAATCTACCGTTATACCGAATACACCCATTAAAAGTAAAAGATTTGTCTATGTTGATATATACGGAAGACAACTTGGCTTGTTGTATTCCATCCATATGTTCTGACCCAGATTCGCAACTCAACATTCTTTGGCCAACAACACAATATTATGTACATACGTTTATAGAGTTGTGCATCAACATTTTACCGGCAAGCCACCACTGTAATCATCATCATCATCATCATGTGCATGGAATCGATAATCACCATTCATCCATCGACTACGACTTTAGCTTCAGTTTCCACATAAATATACATAAATGGAACAAACGAAGCCCCGCTCCTGCCTGTCTCTGGGTTTTAGGTTAATCATTTGACATTTAACACAACAGTTAGCACCCACTGAATTCTGTCGCACCATTTCATTTATATAGAAACGACTCTGTTCGCAGAGTGCTATTAACGTTGTTTTGTTGTTGCTTTAATGGGGAACCCAACAACTGTCAAAAACACCCATAATAAATAACAGGGTGATAAATAAATAAAACCAAATATGAAAAAAAAATTGCAATTGCATTGCTGTAAAGAATGTAAAACACCAACCGAGAACTCCAAATTGAAGGACAAAATTTGCATACATATTCAATTTTCATATACATATGTATGTAGTTTCCGATGACATAGTATATGATTGTTTTTTCGTTTGCAATGCATACTAGCAAGTTGGTGCAGAAATAAAATGAAATAAAATTGGCACTCGGTGAAAGTCGACCTGAACATGTTAAAGCACATTATCCATTATCGGGTTGGTAAAATTTGTGCAATAAAAAACAAAAAAAAAACCTGTGCACAATTTATAAAAAGTTGACTATAAATGCAGAAGAATAGGTATTTTATTTGCAGTGTAATAGAAGCAATATTTGTCATTTTCGCTAATAACATTTTGCAATTGTCAAAATGACAGTACTTTTTTACTTCTTTTGTGAAAGTCTTCTACTTAACAAAATTCTTTTTTTTTAAGAATCTCACAATTTGGACTCATTTTATTTCGAGAAGAGTGATAAGGAGATTTCATGTAATAGGGAGGACTTATTAAATTTTAAGTTCGACGGGTTCATTTATGACATTTCCCACTGCCTCTATAAGCAATAATTGTTTTAGAAATTTGGGCTTGCAATGGAAATTTCCAATGTAGACCACAAATTTCATGAGAAAAGTTAGTTTATGAAACCGATTTCCGCAATTTTCTTACCATGTCTGTAGCGATAAATGAAGAAATATTTGACGTCTAATGTCAGTTCAATTGACATTTGTGCTCCGTTTTACCTTTACATGTAGATTGAAGAGTTGAGATGGAATTCAAGGCGGGAATTATTTATTTTTCTATTCCATTTTAAACGTAGGTATACACAAATACAATAGGTGAGTTGTTGTTAGCTGAGCTCGGCAGTCTGAATGTAAATAAGATTTCATAAAATAATATGCCAACTGAACGCAGAATAAAGAAATCAAAATTGCTTGTGGATTAAGAACACAGTATTGCTTCATTGGCTTTTTCATACTGATACTAAGGAAAGTGCCGGGCACATGACAGATATAATACAACCAAGGAATTAAATATTGTCACAGTAGGAGTTTGATGATTGAAATTAAATTTGCAAGAGTTTGGTTCCTGGAATTCGTACTGTAGCTTGAATTTGTGTCGAACATTTCGCAGAAAATGTTGTGTTGGTCACGTAAAACGTATTAAAGTGTACTTTTCTTTAATTTAAACTAATTTTTCGAATCGATTTCTATTTAAATTTGTTGAATCACTTCCTCAAAAGTTTATATTTGCTTCACGGAAATTGCTTTTAAGAATTTATTCGCATTCTATGGTCGCAGATAATGCGAAAGGCACTCTTGTGTTTTAAAATATATATATGACCAACTGTAGAGGGGCAAACTATTTTTACTTGCGATATACGTAGTAAGGGCAAGTTAAGGTTTCGGGCAAAAAAAAATCATATCATAATGATATCATAATGTTATGGAACCAATAAATATGTACATTGTATATTCAAAGCTACGTTAAAGTTGTTAGTTGTTACGAGAGCAAGTTTTGTGCGATCCAGTCGTGCCCATTTTTTTTAACAGAAGCTGGATGGATGATAATTAGGAAGAAGAAGAGGAAGGTCCTGCTCTGTACCAAATTGGCACATGATCTGCTCCGCACTGTTTAGGAGATTTTTACTACAATGATCTTAGTGGTCTAGTAAACCCATCAGAGATTAGTAGTGTCGCCTGTTTTATAAAGAATTTCAGATGACTTTTTTCGAAATTCGTTTAACTGGTGGGGGAACAACTTATAATGGAACAACTAATAGTTTAAATGGGAGACAGTTTTCGTTTGGAGAAATATACATATCAGTGAGTAACTGTCATTGTTGGTTGTTCAAAACAGTGCTGCCACTCAGAAATTTAAAAATATGTGATTTTTTTTTAATTTCAGATAGAGCTTAGCGGCCCGACATGATTTTGATTTACTTGTTTTCACTCGAAGCTAGCTCAGAGCGAACTCTAGAGTTCGGACAAAAATAACCGTGCAGAAGGATTTGCAAGCTAATTGAGGCATATTTCATATCTTGTTGATTTTTTTGTTTTCACTCGGAGCTAGCTCAGAGCGAACTCTAGAATTCAGACAAAATAACCGTGCAGAAGGATTTCAAAGCTAAGTGAGGCATATTTCATATCTTGTAATGAATGTGGTACAGTTTAGAGCTCATGTGTGTTTCATAATTAAATCGATGAACATTATTAAGAAGATGAGTTGAACAATAGAAGCATGTTCCTTTTCTTCCCGAGTTTCTTCCAATTTAAGTCCAAAGTTCTGTCAAAGTTCATATAAAAATACAGAACTTTACACTGTTTCAGTGTCGTGTTTGTGTATGGTAAGTTGATCATGAAGGTAATTTTTTTTTTACAAAGTGACCGAGAATAATTCTTTTTTGCTTCAAATTTTAAAAAAGCATTATGTAATCGAAAACATTAAAGTTTATTTTGAGTACACAAAGCATGAAAATCGTGCTAAATCATGATTTCTTGCAGCCCCCGGAAAACATATGAAGACGTAGTACAAAGCCTGCACATACATATAAGGTTGATGCAAATAAAAAGTACATTATGGTGACATTGTAGTAGCCCGTAGCGTAATGGTTAGTGCGTTCGACTGTCACGCTGGAGGTCTGGGATCGCTTCCCAGCCTCGTCCACCTAAAAAACTAAAAAGTTTTTTCAAGGCTACTGCCTCATGCGAGGAATTGACAAATCCTCCAAGAGTATCACTTGTCACGAATAAGTGCTTCTCGTCTAGCCGTTCGGATTCGGCATAAAATTGTAGGTCCCTTCCATTCCTGTCGAAAGGCGCACACACGAATGGTTGCGAGTTGTTAGTCACTAGGCCCTGGTTCTTCATGAGCCGTTGTGCCAACCGATTTTTTTTTTTTAATATGGTGACATTGTGGCCACGGTTTTGAGATACACAGTTGGCAATATCAAGATATTAGACCATAACCATAAACTAGATATTAAGCTACTGCTGACTTCTCAAGACCTTCTAACATTATGGATCCGAGACTTTTGGGGGTTTTATTATTAATTAAAAGGATCTCTGAACTTTTTAAAAATATCTTTTCAAAACTGTAAGAAAAATTTTAAACGGTCCAAATCGACTGAAATGCTGAGGGTCTCTGAATGTTTTCAAGTGATGTAACATAATTTACTCAGTCATAGCATGATGCAATTCATTTTATGATATTCATTTTTTGTCTGCTAACATTTCTTTGAGAATTTTTTCAGTTTTTTTTTCTAATTAAATTTAAAAAACTTCTTCGCAAATTTTGGTTTTACATCGCTACCTTAGTACGTCTGTTCCAGAATTTTAAACATGCAGTCCGAACCCTGATTTATCTATGAGTACTGCTTGCGATCACTTTAAATGCCGGATTTAATTTTCCACTACCCCTTTTCACTCTGTGTTCAGAAGAATAATCTAGGTGCCTAAATGACGGATTGGATCAAATTTTAAATTTTTTTAATAGGTTTTAAATAATTACAAATATTATTAACATCCGTTCCTTCATTATGTTCAGCATAAAATTACACATTTCATATTTAATCCATCGAAATCTGTAATTTTTGTTTAATAAAAGCTACAAAATTGCATTATTTTTATTCCAAAAGCTGAGCTGGCATAAAAATGAGAATGTCAAAGAATCAATTTCGTTCATTTTCGATTTAAACTTTAAAGGCACCGTGACCTGTGACACAATGAAAGGAAAGTGCTTTCTGTAAGCGACTTTCAAGAAAGAAAATTTTCTGAAAGCACTCTTTGGTAAGTAATACCAACTATGAAAGCGAAATCGTGTTTTGAAATTGCTTTCTGCAAGTGTTTGTTAATAAAATACAATAGATTCGCAAACTTTTTTTGTCATTCCAACCAGTTTTCAAAACAATAAATGCACGACGGACGTTTTCAAGTGAAATAAACAAGACGGATCTATACGGAGAATAATACTATCAAAGCGTTACGGCTGCGTTGACAGTTTTTTCTGTTGCGTCAAAGTCAAATGAATGGACCTTCATCTAAATCAAAAATTTCGGTATATTTAATGATTAAAAAAAAAATTAATCCATCATCATCGTAGCCATCCTTCAATGGATTCTGACAGTTCATACCATTTCTGCAACGCCAACGGCCTTGTTATTGGAGGGACCATGTTCGAGCATAAGACGTGCCACAAAGTCAGTTGGGTGTCGACTGACAGACAAGCAACTTCCAACTAAATTGACCACTTCGCGATCAGCCGGCGTTTTATAAGCAGTCTCCAGGACGTCCGTAACAGAAGAGGTGCTGACATTGGAATGGCCCGGGACCACCATCTGATGGTTGCTACCGTAAAATTGCGTACAGCTGCAGTTCGGAGATCCCAAGGAAACACTCGAATGCCCAAGTTTAATACAGATAGACTAAAGGATCCCGCAGTGCGCCAACAACTAGGGGACCACCTTTCACAAGGATTGAACGCAATCAGCAGCACGGAAACCACATCCATCGAAAATCATTGGTGTGCTGTGAAAAATGTGTTCATATCCGGTACTGAAAGTATAGTCGGCCGGGCGCAAGGGAGAAATAGTGCTTGGCTTTCCGACGAAACTTGTGCAAGGATCGAAGTAAGAAAACACCTTAAAAGCTCGCATCGCAGCTACCCCAGCAGCAGGGAGAAACGAGCTTGAGTCTATGTACCGCATGAAGATGAGGGAAGTTCACCGTAGTGTGCGACGTGATAAGCGTAACTACATCAACGCATTGGCTACAGAAGCAGAAGAAGCCGCTAGTAGGTGTGACAGTAGGACCGTCTACAGAATTACCAAAGAGCTCACTGGTGTCCAGAGCTCTAAACAACATCTGGTTAAAGACACAAACGGATCCCTGCTAATTTCGGATGAGGACCAGCTCATAAGGTGGAGGGAAAACTTTTCTGCGGTTTTAAACCGCGTTTTCGCCAGTGAAGTGAACCCTGTTCCCACTGAGCTACCCGAAGTAACAATTTCCCGAATACGCACCGTACCCCCCCCTCCAGTAAAGAAAAAATTATCACCGCCACCAAAGCACTGAAGAACAACAAAGCGGTTGGACTTGACGGTATTCCTGCAGAGCTTTTAGGAGCAGCCCCAACGACATCGAGCGAGCTACTGCACTTATTAAGAGGGCTTGGGAAACAGAGAGCTTTCCTGAAGAGTGGAAAAAAGGAATGATTGTCAAGCTCCCAAAGAAAGGAGATCTTACACAGTGCGAAAACCGGAGAGGAATATGCGTTCTGCCTGCAGTAGCCAAGATAATAGCAAGGATAGTATTGGACCGAATTAAAGACCACCTCAAACATCTGGACTACGCGGACGACGTATGCTTACTCTCTCATAGGATCATGGATCTCCATCAAATGACAACAAGGGTGGAGAGAGAAGAAGAAATCGTAGGGCTTAAGATCAACTCGGCAAAAACTAAAAGGACCAGCCTTGGAACTTTCTCATCAATCCAAGTAAATATTTCTGGACAACCGGTAGAGATGGTAGAGGATTTCCAATATCTTGGGAGTATTGTCTCTACGGGTGGCGGAACTGAACTGGACGTAAACAGCCGAATAAGAAAAGCAAAGGCTGCGTTCGGAATGCTGTCCAAAATATGGAGAAACAACTCTTTTAGCTTAAAGACCAAGCTACGACTGTTCCACTCCAATGTTGAATCCGTTCTGCTTTACGGCTGCAGCACTTGGAAAGTCACTGATACTGTCACTAGAAAGCTGCAAACCTTCGTTAATAGATGTCTACGAAACATCTTGAGGATTTTCTGGCCCAACCGTATCTCCAATGCCGAACTTCATGCGAGAACGGGTCAGGAGCCCATAGACTCCATTATACGAAGAAGAAAGTGGCAGTGGATTGGCCATACGCTTCGAAAAAGCGATCGGTGCATTGCATCTCAAGCAATGCAGTGGAACCCACTCACACAGGAGGGAAGACAAGTGGGCCGGCCTAGAAGTACATGGCGAAGAACGGTCGAACAGGAATCGGCACGACTGGGAAAAAGTTGGAGATGGCGCGTAGGTGTAGTGGAGGCCCTATGTCCCGTAAGGGAAACGTCATGGACTTAATAGGTCCGAGGACCTAAGTAAGTAAGTAAGTATACCATGACAGATAGATAATAAACTAAATTTTGGCGTTCACAGAATATCTCGGAAAGAAATACTTAGTTCCAAAAATATCACCAAAAGCTACATAGATCGTTTTGTGTGCAAGTCTGAACGAAACAACTTGTTTCTTTTTTTTACTGAGAAAAAGGTTAGCCAGATGACGAGCAAGTTTGTCAGGTTTGTATGAGTAATTAAGCTAGTTTGAGTGTATTAAAACTTGTAAGCCAGTACTGGTTCGTATGACTTCAGGGTGATAGAAAATCAATTCAGCTGAAAAGCAAATAGAGTGGATGTTTAACCAAAATCTGATTATGAGGGTTTATAGGTGCATATTTTGTTATATCGAAATCGAAAATCTGTCAGGTTTTTTGTTCAGCCTTTGGCGGGGGTGGGGGTTAAAAATAGAGATTTTCTAAATTTGCCCCCACCGTGCAAGAAAGCGAAAAACTTTCACTAACAGTTTCTTTAAGCAGAAATCGTTTGCTGACATTGATTTACTTTTTTTGAAAACGCTTACAGGGAATATACTAAAAGTGTTTTTTGTGAGAACGATTTCAAGAAAGTACTTTTCGGGTCGTCACATTATGAAAGTTTTGCTTTCGGAAAGCACTTTTCTTTCAGTGTGACGTCACCTTAAATACGTTACGAAGAATTTTACTAATTTTTGTACAACAATTTCCAGTTCTAACGGATTTGAAAAGCCTTTATCATTTAAAAAACCAACATTATTATTTATAAAACCAATATAGTATCTTTATCATTGAACTCCTGATGGAAAGAATTGTATATGATAACGGTTACAAATTTTGACCTAAATTGCTTATGTGACAACTAATTGTGAAAATAATAACGGGTGATTTTTTAGCTGGTTTGTTTTGGCAACACTGGTTTTGACAGCTGACGTGTGTTTAGTACCTTGTGTCACTGTCAAACAGCTTCAGTTTGGTTTGCAATTTAACCATGGATCGTCTTACAAATGAACAACGCTTGCAAATTATTGAATTTTACTATCAAAATTCGTGCTCGGTTCGAAATGTTCATCGCGCGCTGCTTCCATTTTATGGTCGGCATCCTCGACCTTCTGAGCAGTCTATTCGGAAGATTGTGACCAAATTTCGCACCAAATTTACTTTGTTGGACATTAAACCACCAACACGTTTACGTACTGTGCGTAGTGAAGAAAATATTGCGGCCGTATCAGCTAGTGTGACAGAAGACCGCGAAATGTCGATTCGGCGCCGTTCCCAGCAGTTAGGCCTTTGTTACAGCACTACGTGGAAAATTTTGCGGAAGGATTTGGGCGTAAAGCCTTTTAAGATACAGCTGGTGAAAGAACTAAAGCCAGACGACCTACCACAAAGCCGAATTTTTGGTGAATGGGCTCTTGGAAAGCTGGCCGAGGATCCGCTTTTTTATCGAAAAATTGTGTTCAGCGATGAGGCTCATTTTTGGTTGAATGGGTACGTAAATAAGCAAAATTGCCGCATTTGAAGTGAAGATCAGCCAGAAGCATTGCAACAGCTACCAATGCATCCCGAAAAAGCCACTGTTTGGTGCGGTTTATGGGCCGGCGGCATTATTGGGCCATATTTCTTCAAAGATGATGCGAATCGCAGCGTTACTGTCAATGGTGAACGCTACCGAGCGATGATAACAAACTTTTTTTTGCCCAAAATGGAAGTTCTTGACTTGCATGATATGTGGTTTCAACAAGACGGTGCCACATGCCACACAGCACGCGAAACAATGGCGCAATTGCGAGGCGAGTTTGGTGAACAGTTAATTTCACGTTTCGGGCCGGTCAATTGGCCGCCTAGATCGTGCGACTTGACACCATTAGACTATTTTTTGTGGGGGTATGTCAAGGCTAATGTCTATAGGGACAAGCCCGCTTCCATTGACGCACTGGAAGCCAACATCCATGCATTCATTCGTGAGATACCGGCCGATATGTGTGAAAGAGTTTGCCAAAATTGGACTCAGCGGATGGGCTACCTGAGACGCAGCCGCGGTTAACATTTGCATGAAATTATCTTTAAACATTAAATTGCAAGGTTCAAACTATCGATTCAAATAAATATTTCATTCATTTTACCGAATTTTTTGTGTTTTTTTTTTTTTTTAAAGTTCTAAACCTCTTAAAAAATCACCCATTATATAGAATAGACTGAAAATAAATTTTTAGGTGCATTTATATACTTACCCCCGTATTTATAAAGAAAAAATAGTTATTTCAGCTCCCGGTGTTTAGAAAAACTACATCATGGAATAAAAATGTTCCGGACTCAAATGGAGCACTAAGCAAATGCCTTTGGTTTGAGTCCAGAAAATTCTTTTTCCTTGGTGTAGTTTTCCTAAACACGGGAGCTGAAATAACTATTTTTTCTTTATAAATAAGGGGCTTTTATTACTACAGTAACCTACAAGAGTTTGATACAAATTTGTTAACAATCCACAAAAATATTTATAAATAAAGTTTCCTATATGAAAGCAGAGTGTGCCCTTGTCGTAGTATATAGTGTCCTTGAATAATATTGTTTGTATAAATTCTTGACACACAAAGATACTTTCTGTTCTATTTCCTTAGATATAAAATTATTATTTTTGTTTCAAAATTCTACGGTCTATTGTTTTTCGAATGAAAAGGAAAATATGTGAGTACTTTCCTAGTTTATTGTGTTGAAAGTTTTGTTTTATTTTCTTGGCCATGAAACAACTAGCTATAAGTTACACAAAACAAAGTGAAATAAAACAATGAATTGTCATTTTTTTTTAAATTGAATATTTTTACCTATACTTTTGTTTTTAAAAAATCTTTAAAAATTCATAACAAACTGTCTATGTCTAAGTAACTAACTGAAACTGGGATGATCTTTTATAGCCTTCCAGATTTCACAACAAAAATGAGGTGCTTAAATCAAAATATAACCAAATTTAATGAAAACTATCTAAACAGCTGGCTGCAGCTATCTGTCGCGTCGGTCGCGATTAACTTCATCGTTGTTTTATATATAAATATTTTTCTTTCTTTTGTTTCAATAAATTAATTTGTATTTTTTTATAGGAGAACGCTTTGCGGCTTTGGCTGGAATAATGGTGGCGAACCAAAATAAAATGAAAAAAGTTCTAAATTGTGATTATGTTGATACATATGGTAAACGCACTAGTATCCGGACACTTAACGTGTTTCATAACTTTGACTTCGTCTCATTTCCTTACTATAAATGCTACCGTGGATAGTTATATTGTTTCAAATAGTGTAGATGTTTCTTAATAATAAAGTGTCCACATAATTTGCAAATATAACATTGTAAAAATTAAAATGATAAAAATTCAAAAAAGTTCGATTTTCACTAATATCCGGACAGCAAAATTTAGTTTCCGGTCGCTTTTGTTTTATTATCCGGACGCAATTGTTTTGTATGAAATTTAAGTGCATTATTGAAAAGAATTAATGAAAAATCGTAAATTTTTATAAAATATAGTTATTTTAATTAACTTTTTCGCTCATTGATACATTAATTACATACGTGCGTATATAATGAAGGTACAGTTGTAGTGAATATCTCCTTTTAAACGTGTGTTTAATTACTCTTGTTTTCGTGTCACGAGTCATAAAAAATTATTAACATGTATAACTTTTAAACACACCTGTAATCAAAATGCACGTGTAATCAGAATATATTTATAATCAGAGAACACGTGTAATTAAAAAAAAACGGTGTTTATTTTTTTTTTCCCTATTTGAACCTCCCAAACGGATATTAGAACCTTGGTGGCAAACAAGGCTAGTTTTGTTTAGATAATTTTTTGCTGCTTGCGGGCAATAGCTGCTAGCTGCAATTTAGTCCAACAATCGTTTTAAATAACATAATACTATGTATATAATAATGAAATACTAAATACACCTGTATTACTAAAAACACATGTACAACTAAGACCCTACACGTGTTAATACACGAACAATTCGATTGTAGGTACATACGTAGGAACATCCCATGTACACGTGCATTATAAAGCTTTAAATGTTACCTATATCTACCCTTCATTCTGAGGCTTGACAGTTTTAGAGAATTTAAAACGCTCGTTAAGGAAACATGCTTGCACAAAAACATACGAAAATTGTTCTGACACATAAATTAAACCACCATGCACAATTTTTCATAGTTTTTTTTTGCAGGCAGTGGTCTTTAGAATAGATATTTATTTCTCACTTTTGTACTTTTGTACAAAAGTAGCCCTATGTAGTTAAGCCTTTAAGCTCCAACAATTTTTAGAGCCTAGCTAAGGTTTTGTTGAATCGGTTATTTTTGCACTTGGTAGTTTTTTTTTAAACCCGTTTTTTAGTCTAATTCTTGTCAGATCTGGTGTATAGAAATTAGGAATTATAATTCTTTCTGTTTGTCTTATGTTTAAAATACTTTAAGTTTAAACTAGACCACTACCCACTACTGCACGTATAGACTGAACCTAATTAAATCGCTGGAGTTTTCAAAACCACCATATTTTTAAACAAATACACTATACAAATTTTAATTCAAGAGATCTGTAATGTTTTGCATTTTATGATTAAAACACTTTAGGTATAAGCTGTGGGGTCGGCAGTTTAAGCCCTAATAACCTCCTCTAAATCCGCCACTACATTCCTTTTTTATAAAATAAAAGTTTCGTTAGGTTTTTTCCAATTAATGTTTTCTTTTAAACAATCATAGCAAGTTGGCCGACTCAAGGGTCATATTTTGCACCCGTTTTCATTGTGGTTTATTTGTATCTTCCAATATCCTCAAGGGCCTTAAATTTCGTAAGGACCCAAGGGATCATTTTCTCGAAATGTGCTTAAAGTTACAATGTACAAAATCCTTAAATTTCATACAAAATACACTTGTCCGGATACTGGACTTTATTTTTTAGTATCCGGTCAGCCGATTCCTCACTCAGAAAACCCTGTCCGAATACTAAAAATCCGTGAGAAAAATACAATTCTCTTTTATTAAATCATGTAGAACATATGTACCTTTCATTTAAGGTCAATAAAATAAACATTTAATATTTGTATCCTATTTTCAGTATCCGGACACTCTGTCCGGAAACTGAAAATGAAGAAAAAAAATGGTTCAGTACCCGGAGACCAAATATTTTGACAAAAACTTAAGTTTTATTAACTTTTATGCTTTAAATAATAAAATCTATTATTTTTAAAGCAAATTATTCACTTTCTATTAGAATAAATTAATTTAGACTGCATAAAATATTTAAATGTTTTAAACGCTTCCACTATTTTTTTTAGACTCAAAATGACGTTTTAAATGTTTCTCTTATACCTGCAAAACTGGAAAGACGCATAACTCTTACAGTGCTGCGTTAATGTACATGAAATTTTGCATACATTTGTTAAATACAGAAAAGATTGTATTTTGATACTTATCTCATACCGTTATTGTATAATATGCCTATTTTTTTTTCAACTAAATGACCAAGTGTCCAGACACGAGCACTGTCCGGATACTAGTGCACTTACCCTACCTACATCCCAGCGGGAAAAATTGAAAAATACATTGAGGAAAGATCAGCTTTTTCCTTGAGGAATGGCAGCTGCACCGTCCACTTTTCAGCTGATTCCTTTGATGAAATTAACATGGGCATGTCCTAGGCGGGAAGCACATGCTGAAAATCCGATGAAAATTCGCCAACGAAATCACTACTTCGTTGGAAGTTGTTTATTCACCGACCCAGATGATGAAAAACATGATGGTTGCATAATCTGTGAATTCACTACATAAATGTATGTGGTTTATTCATCAGTTCAATGTTTTCGATGAAAATGGTAATGAAAATTCAATTATCAAATCAAAATTAAATTTAATTAAAGTGAAATCACTAGGTCAGTGGTTGTTGGTTAATCACCACTTTATATGCGAAGTGGCTATTAACCAACAACCTGAAATACTTTGAGACAATCTGAGATTTCCTCATTTTAATAGAAATTCACAAGTCGTCTTATAATATTTACTGTCAGTAGGCAATGTCAACACAGAGAACACAAAAAAAATCAACTTCTATCAAAACACACAATGGCGGTGCACACTTTACAATGCATATGAGTGGACATAGACGATGAACTGATGAACTTCTACATGACTTTTCAACAGTTTTTTCATCTTATAATTTTCCATATCAAAAGCAATTTTTAATTCAACGACAGAAAGGGTTGTTTTCTAAACACAAATCAGAAAGTGGGTTCAAATCTATGAACTGAGGGAACCTCGCATGACTCTTAATTCACTAAATCATTGCATGACGTTTCCTTTAATTATTTGGCTAGTGAATTGATTGAAGAATTCAGCTATAAAATTCATTAGGGACGATATTTCTCGCTGGGATATACCAAAAAAAAAGATACCTACCTATACATATAACAAAAAGGAACAAGTAAACCAGTTTAGTTTTATGCACTGGGAACATAATTCTCCACTGAATTAAGTCAAGTCTTAATGATCAAGAATATTTTATTCAAAACAAATGAGGTATTTTTTATCATTATTTTTATTCATTAAGTGAAAGCGTAAACACATCGTCATGTCTATAGTAAATTCTCTTTCTTTTGGCACCTCATTTTGTTCAAATTGGTCAGATTTGAGAACTCAAAAAAAGGGCTACTAAAAATGCTTATATTTAATTAATGATAAAATTTGAAAAGAATAGAAAGATCCATTTTCATAGACAAATTGCGATTTTTTTGCAAAATAAAAGCACATTGTACACACATGGTTATGAGAAAATGAAAAAAAAAGATGATAATCAACTTAAAATACGATACTTGGGAACTTTTTTCCTTATTAAAGAATCGACTACCTTATACCTATCTAGAATTTTAATGAGAAATTTCATGATGAGTTAAAAAGATACTTAATTGCCCTGAGTAAAATTTGTAAGTAGTTGCATGAATCTGTGATCTTTTCTGAGATACTAAAATGATTCACCTTTTTACTGGGTCGTTGTTTATTTTACTTTTTTTTTTTTTTTTTTTTTTTTTTTTTTAATTTATTCATACACCGACATATTTTGATTTTGTTGTTTTTAATCTTAAATTTGATTCGTCATCTCATCGTCATGATGAGATTATACTCTACTCATTTCACTTGTGATAAATTCATGGAATCAATAAGAGAAAAGTAAAAGCTGACAAAAAAAATTATTTTTCAATTGGGGCTGAACTATAAGGAACCTTTTAATTGCTATAGAATTAAGCATAATTTAAGATAACAAAATAAATTTACCGATAAAAGCTAGTGGGCTTCTGACTTCTGACTCAATGAAATGCACATATTTATTCCAATTTAAAATACATATTTAAATATAACTTTAAAATAAAATTGAAGTAGATGGGTAAGGAAGCATCGTACATTTATATGTTATTAAAATGGGTAATGAGAGGTAGGTTAAAGTCGAGTCAATATTATGTATAGAAAGATACTTCGAACTTTTGAAGTGAGTTCCGATTTTGATGACTTTCAGTTTGCAAAATGTCTGTTTTCGTTAATTAGCTTAATTAATTAGGAATATTCTGGAAGGGGCACGAAGCTTTCTGTATTTCTAAAATTACAATTAAGATTTTGATGAAAACATAATCATTTGTTTTGATATAAAAGAGGTTTTTTTTATGATAACTAGCCGACCCATGCTCGCGTTGCTTCGCAGGCTTTAAAAAATTATGTTTTTTTTTGTTATACTCAGTACTACATAAATTAGAGAAAATGATTTTGTTGATGTTTGCATACCTTTCCTACTTATTTTATTTTTTTTGTTTTGGTAGTTTAGCCATTTTGTGATATTTGAAGTGTGAATTTATTTTTAACGTTTGCCCCTTCAAAATGTCCACCAAACACCATCCAATTGCTTTATTTTTAATTGAAACTTTATTTTTTTTTTTACATAATACACGACTTATTATTATTTTAAGATCTTAATCTCGAAGATCCGATGATTAGAAGTCAAGTTATCACACACAGACAAACACTTCTTTACCTTTGCACTGAATCTAAAGTCATCGCAAGGCCCATTCGTACTTTAATCAATATTTGCGTTGAGTCAGTGAACTTTTTTAATTAATTACCTACTATTCTAAAATTATTCGTTTACTTATAATTTGGTGAGTAAATGATTTTATTTTTTGAGTCAATGAATTTATACATCGAGCCAACGAATTAAATTTATTAGCCTAAGTAAAATTTTATGTATGAAGTTATACTAGTTTTTATTTTTTGTAATGCACGCACACTTAAGTGAAATGCTAAAATAAACACAGTGCGAGCAATAGGAAAAAAGGGAAGGATTTAAGATGAGATGCCGATGAACATTGGTTTTGAAGTTTTGAATATCAAAATGGGGGGGGGGAAATAGGGCCAGGTAAAGCATTCTACATTCTTGTTGTGCGACTAAAAAAAGAATCTCTATACTTAACGGTGCGTCCGAAGTTGGACTCAAGGGTAAAGTGATGAGCATTCCCAAAAGCGCGAGTATTACGGTTGAATTGTTTCAGGGGGGGGGGTTGCAACTTACTATTTCACTTCAACACTGCTTATTAAATAGCGATAGGACAGTGAGAGACAGGAGACATTGCGGCGGTGTTCGAGGGATGTTATTATTGCCGTTATTGTTCTATCAGCTATCTTACTAGAGCCCTTTTTTGAATTCTATTCAACAAGCTAAGATGAGTAATAGGAGCACCTGCCCATACATATATGAGAATTATACTCAAGCTTTGGACGACTAAAGGCTTTGTAGATCACAGCCAGATCAGAGGGGGTAAAGAATTTCTTGCATCTTCGGAGAAAACCTAAACACTTAGCAGCGTTTTTGGCAACGACGCGATGTGGTCATTCCACAGAAGGTGGTCTGTGACACAAATACCGAGAACTGGAGAGCTGTTCAGTTTCCTCGATGCAAGTGCCGCCCATGGATATCGACATCGCTTCGACGAAAGGAGACAGCATTGAGTCTTTGAAGCATTAAATTCTACGCGGTTTTTGATTTCCCATTGTACAATGGTGTCGAGATCAGATTTTAATGAGCTAATCATATACGCTGCCGCTCGAGTTTCACATCCGAAGAACATGGATGTGAATCTAAGAACGAATATGAAAAGCTGAGGGTACTATCGTCAGCGAAGCAGTTTAATAGATTAGAAGTTTCAGACAAAAGGTCGTTTATAAACATAAGGAAGAGAGTCGGAGACAAAACGGAGCCCTGTTGCACATCAGCATTTATTTTGCGGATTTCAGACTCGAAACCGTCCAATACAACTTGTATTGAACGGTCCGAAAGGTAATTTCCAACGAAGAAGAGATTCATCGATATCAAATGCGTGCATTTTTGATAAGAGAGCTTGATGCCAAACTCTATCAAATGCTTTTGAAATATCAAGTGCAATAATCTTATTTTCCCCAAAACAATGTGAAGATTTGTGCCACTGTTCGGTAAGATATATCATCAGATTCAGATCACCAGTGGACCTAATGCTGCGGAGCCCGTAATGCCGGTCATTAAGAAGCTTTCGTTGTTCGAGATATTTCTTGAGCTGGAAATTAATCAGCGTTTCCATGACCTTGGAAAGAAGAGATATTAATGCAATTGGTCGATAGTTTGAGGGTGAAGAAGACAAGGGTGTTGGGACAGACTGGACAAATCCAGTTTTCCATCTACTCTAGGTTAGGGCAGAGATGGAAAAACGTACGCTGTGGTTTTGCCAGCGTTGAAGAACACCTCATCAGAACAATGGAAGGGCTACTATTCGGGCCATCGGATTTTTTAATCTCGAGACCTTTCAGAACTCTAGCAACTGAACGAGAGAAAACTGTGCTGCAAGGAAATTGGCTTTATCTAACGAGCTGACAAAAGCAGAGTCATTGAAGACGAGCGTTGGAACCGAAAACGAAATAGTATTTCGTAGGTTTTTTTTTGTTTAAATTACCAAACCATCATTACCTTTGGGACATTTTAGTAATTTTTGTCATAACATTTGGTCATGTAAGAATTTGGTTCGTCAAATATGACCATTACAGATGTTTTTATAGCTTGTTTGAACTTTTTCAAGTGGTCACATACTGCATGTTTGTCACACAAAATCCGCTTGGGTTCGTCATCAGAACTCATCATTCAAATATATTTGATATTGTTCAAGCGTTCGTCAGAACCGATTTTAAAAAAAGAAAATTTTTTTATGGAAATTCCAACGCACTTACTAAATAACTGCAAAAGGTTACGGTAAGAGTGAATGCGTAATCTGAAGAAAAAATTCTCTAACGTAATGTCAAGAGTTTTTCTTCAGAAGCGTTAAATAAATAAATATGTAAATATCTTGGCGCAACAGCTCGTCAAGAACCAGGGCCTAGTGACTTACATCTCTCAACCACTCCTGTGTGAGCGTGTCAACAGGAATGGAGGGGACCTACAATTTGTGTGCCAAATCCGAACGTCTATAAGAGAAGTGATACTCTTGGAGGATTTGTCAATTCTTCACAAGAGGCAGTAGCTATGAAAAATACTTTTATTTTGTAGGTGGACAAGACCCAGACATCTAGGGAAGCAGTCCAACGCACTAACCATTACACTACGGGCAACTACCGTCAGAAGCGTTAAGTGAACCTTCAAGTGAGGCACTTAATTATGCCAAAAGGTATGTTCTTGGGAGGAATTTGTCACTTCCTCGCATGAAGAAGCTTTCGTTTAATAAACAAGATTCGAAGCATACATACACGGCACTAACAATTACGCCAAAATTGATAAATCGCTCAGCTAATTCGCAACAAAAATTAATAAAAATTACGTATACATTACAATTTAAGAAAAAAAAAACAAATGTCCTCCTTAGTTATTCTTTAATGCCGACAAAAACTCTTTCTCTCCATATCCGACTTCGATCAATCAGACAATTTGTCAAGGTTTTTGCTTAAATGAACTTTCTTCCTCTATAAATCCATAATAATTTAATCAAGAATTTCCCCTATGACCTATTGAGTTTCATAACTGAAAGAAATCAATAATTGGAATCCTGATGGCATACGAAATGAAGTTCTTCAAAATGTATAATACATAATCGTTGTTGTTGTTGATTCTCTTCATACAAAATGTAAGGAGATTTAAGTCAAAAGTTCAGTTTTTCTATATAATGGTTGATAACTTAATGGGGTTGCATGTACTTTTACACACTTACAAACTGGATGTGTTGTTAGGTAGGTAGGTACATCTCTTTTTAAGGGCAACTTCAACAAGCAGGAGGGTAGTAGAATACAAGATATTTTTGTTTCGCTTTTTGGGATGTTTTTTTTTTATTATTTTATTGTGTTATATCGAAATTAGATTCATGTGCTTTGAGCGGCTTTGTCGACATAATGACGTAATAGAATAAGGAACAATGAGAATGACTGGTCCTAAATGAGAGAAAACAAAAATGTAAAATTGTATCTTATTTTTTTGTATACCTATGTTATTTTTCTTGCAAGCCATAAAAGGGGTTGTAATATTGGCAAATAAGAGGGTACATGATGAACGATGATGTTTTCATTTAATAAAAAGTGTTGTTGTTTTTTTTTTTTTTTTGATTGACATAATGATAAGGGTAAAATCAGCCTCGTTTTGGTGGATTTGATTTTTTTTATAAAGCAGTCTTTGTATTAAAACAAACCAAAAAAAAAATAACTTTAAGACCTATCAGCATGAGAGGGTCACATAATAATAACAATGATTCAGAGTTTTATTCGGCACGGCACGTGGTGTTAATGAGTTTACGAATTTAATTAACCGAGACAAATATATAGAGGAGTGCCTCCAAATCTACCAAAGCATGTCTGATTGTTTTATTGCACGGAGACTAGTATTTCTTTCACCAGGGGTTGCTGAATGGTTTTGTATAGCTATATAGAGTTTATGAGAGTATATAAGATGGTAAAATCAAAATAAAATCATTGAATTTTGTGAAGGAAATAACGTAGATACATACAGGGTGTCCCATTAACAATGGTCCAAACTGAAATTGGTGATAGGCCAGGTGATGAACTATCAGAATTTGGTAACTTTTCCATACCGAATCATAGCGGTTCTCGAGTAACGGCAATTTTTTGAAATTTGAAAAAAATCTAACTTTGAACCAGTTTTTTGCTCACCCTGTCCATAATTGATTTTTGTTTTTTACAAATTTGGCATTAAAAAATTCACTTATAGTTTCACTAACTTTACTGAGTAAAATATTTTTGATTGGCATCACCATTTGCCTACAAATCATTAGTTAATATTGAACTTTGCCAAAATTAATTTTTGACCTCAATCTTCTGATGAGCCCCCTGAATAAAATTCGTATGGCTCAATACAAGTTTTATATTTCAAAAATTGCCTACTTTTCTGCAGTTTCAAAAAAGGTATTAAACTTGCCAAAGCTATTTTTAAATAGACAGTTATAACCGTTTGAACCCAATAAAACAGGTTCAAAATCAAACAAAAATGAAACATTTTTGTTCAAATATTTCGATAAAATTAGATTTTCACTTCAAATATAACTCCGAAAGAGCTGAATTTTGGTGGAGATCTTCGTTTTGATGTCATACGCATTTCTTAAATAAAAACATTAAATTTTGACAAGGACTTTTAATTTTCTGTGGTGAAAGAGTATAAATCCTATATATTTGAAAATTTTACGAAAACCATCAGGTTTTTTAAGAAGTGTCTTTGGAAAACATGTAGCTTATAAAATTCTACACAAAAAAGATAAACTCCTTTTTTCGTTGGAGCAAGAGATTTTGAGAAAACGGGGACAAAATGTGTTTTCATACTTTGATGTGGTATTTTCTACACCGTTGCATTTGCGCACATTTGTCTCAAAATTTATTGGTCTAACGGAAAAATGTATCCTAATGGTTTTTTTTAGAATGCTATAAGCTACAAGTTTTCCAAAGACACTTCTTAAAAAAGCCGATGGTTTTCGAAAAATTTTCAAAAATACTGGATTTATACGCTTTCACCACAGAAAATAGAAGGTCCTTGTCCAAATTAAAGGTATTTATTTAAGACATCAAAACGAAGATCTCCACCAAAATTCAGCTCTTTCGGAGTTATATTTGAAGTGAAAATCTAATTTTATCGAAATATTTGAACAAAAATGTTTCATTTTTGTTTGATTTTGAACCTGTTTTATTGGGTTCAAACGGTTATAACTGTCTATTTAAAAATAGCTTTGGCAAGTTTAATACCTTTTTTGAAACTGCAGAAAAGTAGGCAATTTTTGAAATATAAAACTTGTATTGAGCCATACGAATTTTATTCAGGGGGCTCATCAGAAGATTGAGGTCAAAAATTAATTTTGGCAAAGTTCAATATTAACTAATGATTTGTAGGCAAATGGTGATGCCAATCAAAAATATTTTACTCAGTAAAGTTAGTGAAACTATAAGTGAATTTTTTAATGCCAAATTTGTAAAAAACAAAAATCAATTATGGACAGGGTGAGCAAAAAACTGGTTCAAAGTTAGATTTTTTTCAAATTTCAAAAAATAGCCGTTACTCGAGAACCGCTATGATTCGGTATGGAAAAGTTACCAAATTCTGATAGTTCATCACCTGGCCTATCACCAATTTCAGTTTGGACCATTGTTAATGGGACACCCTGTATATGCTACGCATAGTAAATAAATAAGGTGAGTTTGTAAAGTATGCACATTGGTCGTTGGAATCGCAGAAAAGAAAGTTCATATAGGGTGGTTCAACCAAAAACTAATATTCTATGGCAATAATTAAGTTTAAGTCCAGCAATAAGGAATTTGATGGAAATATGCAGAACAGTGCTCTTAATAGTGATATCCGTACGTTCCCGAAACACACAAAATTCGCCCAAATTTGTCCATGCATTTCTGAGAGAATGATGGTGACATTTAAATATTTTCTGGCATAACTTGAAAAGTAAGCCGAATTTGAGAACTTTTACTAGATGACTTTTCTGTTGGAAATAAGATTTTCTATTAAAATGGATAAAAAAAAAATAAATAAATCGGGTGGCACAACGGCTCATGAAGAACCAGGGCCTAGTGACTAACAACTCGCAACCATTCCTGTGTGCACCTTTCGACAGGAATGCATGTAGCAGCCTGTAGCGTAATGGTTAGTGCGTTCGACTGCCACGCTGGAGGTCTGGGAGCCTCGTCAACCTAAAAACTAAAAAGTTTTTTTTCAGGGCTACTGCCTCTTGCGAGGAATTGACAAATCCTCCAAGAGTATCACTTGTCACGAATAAGTGCTTCTCGTCTAGCCGTTCGGATTCGGCATAAAATTGTAAGTCCCTTCCATTAAAATGGATAGTTTATTGAAATTTATAAAAAAATTTAAGAATGAAAAAAAATTAATTTAAAAACAAAACGCCCTAAAAATAGACGAAAAATCATTGTTTTTAATTTTTGTTTAAATAACTGCTACTTTTTTTTGTGCAAAGATAGATGCAAGATATATTCAAGTTTAAATAAGAAAAGGCTCAAGCCTTTAATATGATGGATCAAAAAAGATGAATTGATAAAAATAGGCGCAAATGTATCCATCCAAAAATAACCATATTTTTAATTTTTTGATGTTTTTTGCTCGTGAGCCTAATTATTTTTAAAATGGGTTGATTTTTTTTTTAAAATATTTGTTTTTGATGTAAAGAATATAGCCCTATTCTGCTATTCCCGTGAACCGTAGATTCAAATCGTCCATTTGATTCCCTTTCGCCTTGTCTTTAACCGTCTAACGGGTAAGACCGTCTCAAGACTGCCTTCAGTTTTTTGCCTCCAGTTTGACACTGTTTTTGTTTTAAAACAACTGAAATTTTTGTTTACTTTTTTGCACATTTTGATACATTTGTCATTTCGTTTCGACCACGCGTTTGAGTGCTGTCATCAATTTAGTGCAAAAATTCATTGAATTATCATCAGAAATTACATTTTTATTTTGTAAGCTTTCAATTGTTTAAAAAAATCAATTAAAATCAAAAAATTTAACTCATAATTTTAATGTTAGTAGATTATTTAATTTATTTTTGTTTAATAATAAAATAAAAAATGAAAAAAGTGATAAAACAGTGTTATGTGTATTTTGGGAGCAAAAACTGCAACACCGTCTCTAGACGGTCTTGTCAATTTACGTTTAAAAAAATGTCCGTTATTGTTTAGTTATTGTGTTCATTATTGTCAAACCAATAAGTGAATATTTTATGATTAAATTGAATTCTTATGCCTTAGATAGATCTTCGAAAACGCCAATGCCCAAACAAATTAATTTGGAACACTGACTGATGATCAACTGGCTGAATTTATCGATTCAGTAGAAAGCGACGATGATGTTCACAGCAGCAATGAAACCATCTGTGATCCTGATAACGTTTTTGACAATATTGAGCCGGATAATTTAGCTGAGATTTCTGTAAATGTTGAAGATTTTTGAAGAATGCATCCATCAAATGAACGAAGCTGAAACAACAGATGCATTTGTAAGAGCTATGCATCTAAAATCAACAATCCAGCCGGCTTCCTCAACTTTTATTACTGATACTACAGAACTCCTTTGCCATCATTTGAAGCTACTGTGCCAATAACTTAGCCATCTTCTGGGGGATTTAATGGAGAGCTTAGTTCTGTAACAAAGGATTCAAAAAAAGCTTTCCAAATTGGTCTGGCGTAAACGCTCAATGCGCCTACACGTAAATGTAAGTTGCACTTTGTGGGGATGCATCACTTCCAACGAGTGTCAAAAACCTTGACACGCCAATGCAAACCGACAAGACCGTCTTGAGACGGTCTTCAATAATTCTCACCTGGAGGTCGATCTGGATAAAATTTTTACCGGAACATTTAAATGTATGCTTATTTTACCTACATATATCTACCTGAAAAAAAAATATCAACTTGATACGACCATTTTATACTATTTTGCCCGTTAGGGAGTTAAATTCTGCTATCCGGCGAGCGGGTGAACTACATTATCCCAAGCCAATTTGACATTCACGTAAACAACTGTTCCCTGTGCATAGAGCATGTGAAAATCTTAAGAAACTTAAATAAATTGTTTTTGTTGATTATTCTATTAAGAAAGGTATAGAAACATATGGTTAATTTCCGAAGCACTAACCAGACAAACAAACCAACGATGGAAAACCCGCAACATTTTGTACACGCATCTGAATTGTATAATTCATCTGATCCGAATTGGAATACGAGAATACCACTCCGTATTACCGATACCGACATTGCCGACGTAAATCCTCATTCACTGAGAATGAATAGCAGAATAGTAACTAATGAAAATTTAAGGAAAATTCCTTTTGATGAATAGTAGAATATGGCTGATAGTTAAAAATAAAATATTTTTTTAAAGTAGGTACCTATTGTATAAAAAAGAGTATGAAACTTATTTACTTTCGACATTGAATTCTTGTACAGCGAGTTAGCCCAGTGGGTAACGCAAAAGACTGACAAGCAGAAGATTGCAGGATCAAGTCCGACATAAGCCAACTTTAATTTTTTTTTGCGTGACGAGGCAAAAGGGTTCATAACATAATCGCCAAGGCCCTTTTTCTAGCCTTTGCTAACCCTTTCTAGTCTCTTTCCTGAATCCATGTAAAACTCTCTACTGCCTCGTCGAAAACTAGATTGTTTTTCTGCAAGGGTAAGCAAGCCCCAAATCCTTAGATGGATGTACACCATGATGGTAAAATCCATCATTACCTATATGGTGCGGTTGCATGGCACAAACGAACCGAACTTTTAACAACTAGAAAAGCCCTTGGAAAAGTTCAAAGGCTCGCATGTACTTGCTCTACAACAAGTATGGAGGTCATCCTTCATCTATCTCTTCTACACGAGGTTATTGAAAGTACTTCAAAGAGAGCCATTAGGAGTTTTGCCAAGGAGGGAACCGGGACTGGTAAATGTATACGTCTCCAGTCACAAACCTTATTGACATTCCAAGAGATGGCATGATTAACAAAATTAACTTCAAGAATAACTTTCAAACAAAGTTAAGTAACAAAAAAGAGTGGGTGGAAACTGTTAACTACTCTCTTAAAGCAAACGCCATCAAGTGGTACACTGATGGAACGAGAACGAACGAAGGGACTGGTGAAGGAATTTTTGGGCCTAAAACCAAGATTTCTTTACCGATGGCACAGTCTTCTAGCATATTTCAAGCGAAAGTACACGCAATAGCGAAATATGCAGATCGAAATCTCGGAAGAAAATGCAGAAACCAACACTTTGTCATTATGTGGGCCAGCCAAGCTGCACTCAAAGCACTGAGCTCATACACTATCAGTTCTAAGCTGATGTGGGAATATGGAAGCAGGTTAAATGAACTTGGCCGAAACAACAATGTCACTCTTTTTTGGGCACCTGGCCACGTCTGTATCCCAGTGAAAATCCTTATCAAAAATAGATGCAATGTCCCCATTAACAGGGCCCGAGCCCTTTAGCGGAATAGGAGAAAACGTGATTAAAAATAAAATCAACGAACACGAGGGGACCATTAGATCCAAAAATTGGAAAGAACTCCCAGGGCTGAGACAGTCTAAACTACTACTTGGGAACTATAACCAAGAACGGTTTTTAAACTGTATCAGCTTAAGTAGCAACAAACCTAAGAAAAATAACAGGTATCCTCAATGGACACTGCGAACCAAAATGACATTAACATTATCGGCCTGGTAAGCAGTACCACATACAGATTCTGCGATGTCGACGAGGAAACACCGGACCACATTCTAGACAAATGTGACGCACTTCTGCACCAAAGAAACCAACACCTGGGACGTTACCAAGTGGAAGAGTGTAATTTACCATCTCTGAAGGTACCCCAAATACTTAAATTTCTTAGAGTAAGATGAGTACCCTGATCCAACTCCAGTAGGGGGCTCCAATCATGCGTGCTAAGGTACGCCCCATAAAAAGGTGCTCTATTAAATCAATACTTCGATTTACTCGAGACCTAATTACAATTTCGTCTATTGAAAAACTGAAATTCATTTTCTGCTTATTGTGACTACAGAAAACTTCTTACAGTAATTAAAAGCGTGTATATTTTGTTGATATTGTAAAACCTGTCAAAAACAAAGAGCATATTTTTTTTAAAACGTCACTTCACAATCCATTAAAATGTTAAACATGTGAAAGTAAGATTTAAAACAATGGCAATTGTATTTAATCGCGATAGCTTTAGAGAACTTGCTTTGTAAAAAAAAAAAAATTAAATTAAACTGCATTTTTGTTGACATTAGCGACAAAACATTCTAAAGATATTTTTATTTCTATAAAACTTCTAGCAATCACCATTAAATCTCCATTAAAAACAAGTAGTTACCTATAAGAGGTGCAGTCTATCATGTAGTATGACAATTTCCGTTTCAATTGCAGAATTAATACCTATACATAGTTCGATTACAAAAAAAAAAAGCAATCACTTAACTAAACTGTCAGGATGATTCATTACAACATTACTTGTATAGAAAAACAATAAATACTCACCCGTATGACAACTATACCTACCATATTGTCATCAATAATATAATTGTCCAAGTTGTATAGCTACCTTCGCACGTACAAAATATATCGCTTCTATAAAAAAAATTACAAATCACAACTTCTACGACAATGGCATGTGCATTTTGATTGCGAATTCATTCATTGTTGTAGTATTTGTATTTACAATTAAGAAGACAAGTTATTACTTAAACTTGAAAAGTACAACCGGCTCGTGTGCTGTAGCGTATCAATTCGTTGTTCCATTTTTTGTTTTTTTCTTTTGTTGTTCTCTTATTATTTAATGTTGCTTATCATTAAATCCGCTTCCGGGAAATCAAAAAGAAGCAGTAAATGCAATATGAATATTTTTGTAAAAGCTTTCATAATTTCAGTAAAATAGTCGCTTGGTTTCCAAAGGCAGGGTAGATATATTTAATTAACTCCTTATATTAACTTGTGTTTACTTTAATTTGCATGAGACAATTTTCACACCGATTTTCGCAATTAAGGACCCGCCGTTAAGTTAACACGATGGTGTTTCATTGTAAAACCAGGAAATGCAGAAATACTAGAACTTATGAGTAAAACTTAAAATTTTACAGAAACATTCATAATCTTCTGTTTTTATAATTCATTTCAAGTTTTTACCAAACTGCATTTGGTATGGTCAGCGGGACACCCCATGTACTGCTGAAAACTATTGACTTTGGCGCCTGCCTGGTGACTGAATATTAGGGATGGGAAAAACCGACCGGTTAAAACCGAAACCGGTTTTTTGTTTCGGTTCACCGGTTTTTTTCGGTGATTTTTGTATCTCTGTTTAAACCGGTGTTTTTTCTAAGACCACTTTTTAACTAATACTTCATTAACACGACTGACAGATTGGCAATGTTATCTCAGTATACTGACAAAAGAATGACTAAATTCATTCTTTTGTCAGTTTAATGACAGAAATACTGCCAATTTGCCAATCATATAAATGGAGCATTAGACACTTATATTCACATTCAGAGCTCACTGAGCAATTCTTTGTTGTCTCACATTACCTGCCTGTGTGCGTACTGGGTATGTTTTTCTCCATTTCCAAGAGATAGCATAGTGTAGGTGTAGGAATATAGGAAGGTGAACTCGTAAGTTGTTTTTCTTAGACACACTCATTCACATTCACAGCTAGCACGGGTCCACACCACACATTTTTTTCTATAAAAAAACGAAAACCGGTTATTTGAAAAACCGGTTTTTCTTAAACCGAAGGGGCAAAAAACCGAAAAAACCTAAAACCGGTTATTTTGAAAAAACCGCCATCCCTACTGAATATATACCATATGTATAGACGACTATTTACTTCATATGTAGTAGAAATAATTAATTTTTTACAATCATTCATTTGCTACGTAGCAAACCACAGTACAAATTTCAAAATGGCTGCCCCTTGTGTAAGTACACAGGAAACAAAAACAAATTATGGCTGCCTCTTGTGTAAGTATGATACTCCTTTTGTCAGCTCGCAAGATAAAGCCAATTTGCCTGCAGCACAGTTTGCTGTTAATTCGACGCTGCCAGAAAGTGTTATGACTCCTCCTGTACTTGAGAGCGTAAATGATTTTATGGGACAAATCTTCTTTCGCACTCGTACAGTTACTAGAGTTCTAAGGGATCTCGATGTACACAAATCCGCTGGCCCGGATAGTATCCCTCCCATTGTTCTGAAGAGGTGTTCTTCAACGCTGGCAAAACCAGTACGTAAGCTTTTCCATCTGACCTACTTTACTGGTCTCTATCCGAGTGGATGGAAAACAGTATTTGTCCAGCCCGTCCCTAAAAAAGGCGTATCTTCTTCACCCTCTAACTATCGACCAATTGCACTTACGTCCCCTCTTTCTAAGGTCATGGAAACGCTGATTAACTTCCAGCTCAAGAAATATCTCGAAGAACGAAAGCTTCTTAATGACCGGCAGTACGGCTTTCGTAGCAATAGGTCCACTGGTGATCTGATGGTATATCTCACCGAACAGTGGCACAAATCTTTGCATCGTTTTGTAGAAAGTAAGATTATTGCGCTTGATATTTCTAAAGCATTTTATAGAGTTTGGCATCAAGCTCTCTTATCGAAAATGCGTGCATTTGGTATCGATGAATCTCTTCTTCGTTGGATTAGAAATTACCTTTCGGACCGTTCAATACAAGTTGTATTGGATGGTTTCAAGTCTGAAATCCACAAAATAAATGCTGGTGTGCCCCAGGGCTCCGTTCTGTTTTCGACTCTCTTCCTTATATTCATAAACGATCTTTTATCTGAAACTTCTAATCCATTAAATTGTTTTGCTGACCACAGTACCCTCCGCTTTTCATATTCGTTCTTAGATTCACATCCATGTCCTTCGGATGTGGAACTCGAACGGCAGCGTATGATAAGCTCATTAAATTCTGATCTCGACAGCATTGTCCAATGGGGAATCAAAAACCGCGTAGAATTTAATGCTTCTAAAACTCAATGTTGTCTCCTGTCGTTAAAGCGAAACCCACCCCAACGCCGCTATCCATGGGCGGCACTTGCATCGAGGAAACCGAAAAGCTCTCAATTCTCGGTATGTGTGTCACAGACCACCTTTTGTGGAATGACCACATATTTGATGTCGCCAAAAACGTTGCTAAGTGTTTAGGTTTTCTCCGTAGATGCAAGAAGTTTTTTTCCCCTTCTGATCTTGCTGTGATCTACAAAGCCTTTATTCGTCCAAAACTTGAGTACAATTCTCATGTTTGGGCAGGAGCTTCAAAAACTCACTTGAGTTTGTTGGACAGAATTCAAAAGAGAGCTTTAAAAATAATAGGCGAAAGATCTATAACAGAAACAATTACATCTCTCGAACACCGCCGTAATGTTTCGTGTCTTTCTCTATTTTATCGCTATTATTATAATCAGTGTTCTAGTGAAATAGCCAGTTGCATTCCTCCCCTCAAAAAATTCAACCGTAATACTCGCGCTTCTAGGAATGCCCATCAGTTCACCCCTCGAGACCAACTTCGGACGTACTGTAATGTACAGAGATTCTTTCTTCAGTCGCACCACACGAATGTGGAATGCTTTACCTGACTCGACGTTCCCCTCCCATTTCGATGTGCAAACGTTCAAAACCAATGTGCATCGGTATCTCCTTTTAAATCCTCTCCTACTTACCCAATCGCTCGTGCTGTGTTAAAAACATTTTAAGGGTAGCCATAACCCCTTTTGCGCGCGTGGAATATAAAAAAAAAAAAAAAGTACACAGTAAACAAAAACAAATTTGTGGCGATTGTTTGAAATTCAATTTGTTTACTATTAATTTTGACAACATGCACAGAACTGAACAAAAATGAAAACGCTAGTGATATTACCTTTAGTATATGTATCTTGGTAGCAAGCTTCGTTTATTTGACTTTTAATACCGGACTTAGTATGGGAAAAAAGTAGAGTATTCATTCAAAATACGAAAGTAAATTTTATTCCTTGAGTGATTAATCTTAGAATATAAAAATAAAAAAGAAAACACTTGCATTTTAATTTTAACTTAAATTTTATAAATTTAGGTGTTCTATGAATTTTTAAACATTATCATACAAGCACCAAAAAGCTAGTCTTTGTATTCCTAAGAATTATTAGTAAAATACGTTCATGCCGCAGTATTTTTTTTTTTTTAATTTGTTAAGGTAAATTTGAAGCAATAAAACTGTTGAAAATAAAATCTTTACTTTATTATTTTTAATTTAAATTTTACTTTATTATTTTAGTATTATGTATAATTCTGCTCATGGGCAAAATATTTACCTTTGAGATGATGACGAGGGTCATTTAGTAAGACATCATTTTCTGTCTTCTAATTTATAGTACAGTCAACGAAGACCCAAAATTATAATACAAAAATGCATAAAATAGTGCTATTTGGATTATTTTGTTATGCGGCTGGGGTTACCCCCAGGTATAACATACCCAAAGTCCCCAGCCCAGGGCCATGAGCTTAACTCTGGAAGGGGGGGGGGGAATAGCGGAAAAGTCTGTATCACAAAATTAGAGCAAATTAAATCTATTAAAAAAGTGATGTTCGTATTTTTGCGAGGGGCAAAAATTAGGGAGATGCGGGAGGTAGAAAAATCAACAAATCTGAAAAAAAACATATTGTCCTCTTAGATATTGAATGTTTTCGGACCAAATTACCTGGAAATAAGAAAAAAGGTAAACACCCATTCAATATTATTTCATAATGCCGTGAGTCTGAGAGTGAAGTTAAAATTTTCATTTTTTTTTATTTATCCGAAACTATACGAAAAAGCTAATCTATACACTAAATGAAGGGAAAGGAGAATGGGCAAAAATATATGGGACCTGGTCTACCTAGTGCCCAGAAACGAGACCTATGAAAATCATTGGGTACTATGGAGTGTACCAACGTACGAGTATTTTTTTTTTGTCATAAACAATGGGAGTTGAATAAAATGAGCGACCAAAAAAATAAGAAAAACACTTTGCAAATTCGAATTAACATAGACGAATTGTTTTATATTTTGTAATATACTGCCTAAACTCCATGGTTTACAGTTCTGTCCATATACAAAAATGATGCTCTTGAACTATGCTTTCCAATGTTGTGTACCCCAATTGTGGGCACTGGACGCACAATTATTCCCATTCATTAATTTCGCTTAATCGAATAAAAAAAAGTAGATTTTTCATACTGTTAAGTGAATTGTTCGCCAGCCATGACATTATTCGCTATCATTGGCCAATTGGTATAAAAGTTCCTTTATTTGGGGGTCTATTTAGTTTATCGAAAGTGACCAATACTGTCATTTCAATGGAACACTATTGCAATTAATGTTTGCTCTAATTGCAGTCTTTATTGCCATATACTGCCCAAACCCCATGGTTTACAGCTTTGTGTCCATACAAAAAAATTATGTCCTACGACTAATCTTTCCAACGACATATATTTTATTCGTGGGCAATTAGTAGACCAAAATGCCCATTCTCCTTTAATTAGCAAGAGTTCATTTCGTAAGGTGCCAAAAGCTGATAACGTTTTTTTTTTAAGGAACGCAATACAAAACTTTTATGTCAAAAAAGGGGTTTCTTTCTTCCAGGGGCATTTTTTGAAAAAAAAAAAAAAAAATATTAAAAAAACAACAGCAACACTAACAACAACATAACTGTTATTGAAAGATTTTTCCGTTCTTTTATTTTATTTTAAAATCCAGTTTTCGGTGCCCATAGTTTTTGTAAAAATTACTTTCAAACTTAAAATTAAAAAATAAAATCTTTGAAAATTTAGTTTTTGATTTAATTTTTTTATTTATGGAGATGCTGAATTGGCTTTTATTATTTACTGCTCCTATGAATTCTCAATCAGAAACTGAAAACTTAATTTTTATAAAACAAATTCTATATACTACTGAAATACATCAGCCAAGTAGAAGACTTAGCATTATTTAATTGGAGTTGTTGAATTATTGATTCAAAATAGCTTTTAACGGCCTTTAGTCCTTAACAATTGGCGTTTCGTCCAGGCGTTCTCACTTGGACTCTTCAGTTGACAGTAAGGGCCTTTTCAAGACGCAATTTTAATAATTCACCCCAATTATGAAATGCTAAGTCTTCTAATTTTAATAAAAATTGCGTCTTGACAAGGCCCTCAGTGTCAACTGAATAGTCCAAGTGAGAACGCCGGGACAAAACGCCAATTTTTAAGGACTAACCGCCATATTAATAAACGAAGCTATCTTTAACTCGTTGATTAGGAGTAAGATTTCTGCCACTTACGAGCTAGCTAAACCACCAAGGGAGGTATATTTATTTGTCCTAGTTAATCCTTCGCTAAACTACCTTCCTTGGTGGTTTAGCTAGCTCATAAGTGGCAGAAATCTTACTCCTAATCCGCGAGTTAAAGATAACTCGCCGCTAGCTTCGTTTATTAATATGGGGGTAAGAGTCCAAGTGAGAAAGCCGGTACAAAACGCTAAAGGCCGTTAAAAAGCTATTTTGAATTAATGGCTTTATATTTCCTAGTTTTCGAGAAAATTGAAAGTTACGACGACAATTTTTTTATATTTTTTTTTTATATTTTTTTTTTATAATTGTTGTTATCATTGTACTGTGTAGGCGATAGTAGTGTTTCTTTGAGTTTGAGGTTAATGAATGAATATATTCTTTGGACCTGCGAAGCAAGCGACCCAAGGTAATGTGTTAGTAGTATAAGTGACCCTTAGGTATAACATACTCAGTCCCCAGCCCAGGGCCGCAAGCTTTAGGCAGGAGAGGGGGTAAAGGTCCTCTTCTGTAGTTTTTTTTTTTTGTTTTTTTTTCAATATTTGAAAATCTAAATTATGACAAAGTGAAAGAGGCCTACTCCTACTCACTACGCATTGCGCAAACGAGGTCACATGGTCATTCACCCTAATTACGGAATTTGTATTATTAAATCGTATTTGGTCATGTTGACTTGTGGTTTCCTCAATGGTAAAATATCATATTTTTTGGTGAAAAACTTTTAGGAATTTAAACCTAAGAATAGCATCATCAAAAGACGTGGGGAAACGTGCAATTTGTGTTCTTTTCGAACAATTTTTCATCTTTTCATCTTTTCATCATATCTTTTGTTAATTATGTTTTTAAGTTTTAAAACCAGCATCGCAATGTCTCTATTCGTAAATTCCCTAAAGCTTTGCACCAAAAAAGATGATATTTTACCATTGAGGAAACCACAAGCACAACATACATATGACCAAATACGACTTAATAATACGAATTTCGTAATTGGGGTGATTGTAAAAATGCTAGTTGTCTCAAAATGCAATATATAAAGACAAAACCCAACAGCGAAAGCTATGCAGTCTAACTGCGAGTTTGTTATCATACGAAAAACTCAATTGGACTATGTTTTCTTTTCTATTTTTTCTCCATTGTTGACTCTTTTAGATTCAACTTTGGTAGTAATAAGTTCACTTCTGAGATCAGATATAATTTTGTATAGGCTGTTATGACTTCTACCGACTAACACCTTAAGTCAACGATGCCATGTTCTACATTATTCATGATGTCAAATTAGCACTACATTTGTGGAAATTCAAAAAAGTAAATATGCAGTTAATTGTAGCTTTTTAGTAGTAAATTAGTTGTGAAAAAAAAAAATTGTAGCTCTACTATTTTTTAAAAAAATGCTAGGTAGTGCTAACTTGATATCAACTTGGCACTACACTTTCTGAAATTCTAAAAACAAAGTACGCAGTTAATTCAAGCAGTAAATTAGTTGTGTAGAGAAAAATATTTCAAAAAATTTGTTGCCGTACTTAAAAAAAAAAAATAGGGGTAGGTAGTGCTAACTTGACACTGGTGAATTTAGCCATTAAAAAGGGAAATTCGAAAATAAAACATGCCATTATTTAAAGCTTTTTAATAGTAAATTAGTTGTGGAGAGAAAAAAAATCCAAAAAAATTTGTTGCCGTACTTTTTTTTTTTTAAATACGAGTAGGTAGTTCAACAGTGTCAAGTTAGCACTACCTACTCTTATTTTTTAAAAAAAGTACGGCAACAAATTGTTTGGATTTTTTTTCTCTCAACTACTTTTTTCTCTTACTACTAAAAAGCTTTAAATAATGGCATATTTTGTTCTCGAATTGCCCTTTTTAATGGCTACGTTCACCAGTGTCAAGTTAGCCCTACCTGCTCTTATTTAAAAAAAAAAATACGGCAACAAATTTTTTGGATTTTTTTTCTCTCCACAACTAATTTACTATTAAAAAGCTTTAAATAATGGCATGTTTTATTTTCGAATTTCCCTTTTTAATGGCTGAGGTCACCAGTGTCAAGTTAGCACTACCTACTCTAATTTTTTTTTTAAAGTACGGCAACAAATTTTTTGGATTTTTTTTCTCTCCACAACTAATTTACCACTAAAAAGCTTTAAATAATGGCGTGTTCTATTTTCGAATTTCCCTTTTTAATGGCTGAGTTCACCAGCGTCAAGTTAGCACTACCTACCCCTATTTTTTTTTTAAAGTACGCCGACAAATTTTTTTCTCTACACAACTAATTTACTACTTAATAGCTCAAATTAACTACGTACTTTGTTTTTAGAATTTCAGAATTTGTATTGCCAAGTTGATATCAAGTTAGCACTACATACTAATTTTTTTTTAAATATTAAAAATAGTACTCAAAACTATTTTTAGAATTTTTTTCTTTTCACAACTTATTTACTATTAAAAAGCTTCAACGAACTGCTCCCTTAGTTTTTGGAATTTCAGAAAGTGTAGTGCCAAGTTGATATTAAGTTAGCATTACTTACCATTTTTATAAAAAATAGTAGAGCTACAAATTTTTTTTTCCAAAACTAATTTACTACTAAAAAGCTACAATTAACTGCATATTTACTTTTTTGAATTTCTACAAATGTAGTGCTAACTTGACATACATACATTATTCTGCATTCATGGAAATGTCTCTTAATTTCGAGAGCTAGGTACTATACTTATTCAGTTTTACAAAATTCTGTGAAAAAAAAATTCAAAAATTTAAAAAAAAAACGCTCGTTTTGAAAGCAGAATTTGGACCCCAACCTTTTTTATTATTTTAAAGTATGCTGCACTAATTAAATATTACACACAACTTTCGATCAATATTCTTGGAGCCGGTTTTGAGAAAAATACAAAATTTTTTAACAGTTTATCAACAATTTTTTGGTTTAAATCGTTGAAAAAAAAAATATTTTCCTTTTTGGCTAAAAAATATTTGTATGGCAAGTACCTAAAGTTATTTCCAGTTAAGCAAAAAAAAAAAACCTGTGGGCGTTTATTACTCAAAAAATAATGAAAGGTACTGTACCAAATTTTAAGAAAATCCATTTCGCCGTTAGGCTGTATACAGAAATGCGAGACCCACTTTTTTCACGTTCCCTTTTTTTGAATTAAAGAAAAATTATATATATGTACAAATAAAAATTATAGCAGCCGTGTTTTTTGAAAGAGTGAGTAGCAACTCCGTAAAAGTTTTACACGGAAAACACAAACAAAATTCTTTATAATAGTATGTTTTGTGATTGATTTGCGTGTAAACATTTTGCTGAGTTGCTAGTTACTCTCTCAAAAATCAGGGCTAGTATAATTTATAAATTTTCGATAGAAAATCGACTCAATCTTACTTTTTATTTCGTCTATTAATAGATTCTTTGACAAGCAAACAATCAAGTATGGATGTTATTGACTTTATTTTCCATTTGAGACTCTATTATGCTTTTATATAATATGATTTGAAACTTAACAAAGAGGCCCCTGTTTAGGTCAGAGCACAGTCCAGCCCTGAAAATTTAATTGTGCACTTGGACTAGAGGTTCAATAAACTAGGTATCTAGATACAAGTATAGGCACTTTATTATTTTTCTTTTTATTTTAAACACTTAAACTAAAATCATATGTCTGATAGTCTAAACATTAAACAACAATTAACATTTTAATTGCTACTTCAAGCATACTAATGAATAGGGATATTAATTAAGATATACAAATTACCATACCCTTCGTACAACAACCCGTTTTAAAGGAAAACATGAGTTTTGCATCTATACACAACTCACAGAGCATAGCGACTTAACATAATTGAGTTTATAAATAATTTGCATAAATGCATCTGTTGCCATCACAATAGGAGTTTGCAATTATTTAAGAACAGTGTATAGGACATTATACAGTCGGTGCATCAAGTAGGTGTGACTTCCTAGAGAGTTTATTATTTTTAGTATTCGCCTGGCCGTACATTATCACCAGTGACATATTTGTAAGATCAGGCGAAAACTTCAAATAATAAATTAACAATTTCTCAAAAAACGATGAACAGTTTTAAATTGAGTCTTGAAGAAAAATATGAACTCTTAAATTACGCAGCTGTTTTTTTGGAGAAAAAATTATTTATGATAGAATGCTTGTGGAAAAAAAAAACGTCGGAGGCGCTCTAAGCCAGTCTCGAAAATTGGTCACCATTGGAATCATCTTATCTGAATTATCATTAGTTGGTATGAACGCAGTCTGTGGAAAAAAAAAACCTCCAGCATAGAAAAAGAATTTTTCAAATTAGCATCAAAAGCTAAAGACAAAGTTTTTTGACACTCTGGACTTTTCCTTAGAAGGTAGGTTGGTATCACAGTTTACAGAAAGCTATGTTTAAACCTTTTCTTGCCGCATAAACTTTAGATTCAAAAATTAAATCACAACAAATAATGCTAACTGCATGTTGTTGAATTTTGTATTTGCACTGCACATCACTCCTGGGACGACAAACCCGGTATGAAAAACAAAAAAAAAGTACTTGGTCATTGTTCCCATATCAAAACATTATAGTGCAGCGTACTGGACAACATTTAATTAACTTGGTTTATGTTCAAGTTTAATAGATATGCAGACAAAACAAAAATGACAAAAACTAACTCGAAAGATATTTGTATACTTACGTGCGAGTACGTAGAATGAAAAGCATAAAAAAGCTATTATACACATCATCAGTATACAAAAAACACATAACATACTGAGCTTATGCTCCCTCTGGTATCCATTAATAATAAAGTACATACACCAACTGGGTCGCACGTATCTACTTGATCTTATGTTGTTTTGTAACACAATCTTAACGATCACCCCAAATGAATTTCTGAGTTTATGTAATAGATATTCGTCGCTGCGGACGAGCTTCAGTTCTTAAGAAGCAATTTTATACGCTTCTAAAAATTAATTTTATACCGAGATGTATACTTTTGAAAAATTATAACTTCGATTATAATCGTCAGATCTTCTAGGTTATGGTCTTTAAATAAAGATAAAAGTCCAGACTACATTCCGGATAGAAATAATTTTAAGGGCAAAACAAATTTCATACTAAAAGGGTAGGCAAGGACCTCGTTAATTTGATTTTCACTTTTGTTAATTCAAAAGTCACTTCCCAGCTTCGTCCACCTAAAAACTAAAAAGTATCACTTGTCATGAATAAGTGCTTCTCGTCTAGCCATTCGGATTGGGCATAAAATTGTAGGTCCCTTCCATTCCTGCCCACATGAATGGTTGCGAGTTGTTAGCCACTAGGCCCTGGTTCTTCACGAGCCGTTCCGGTGCCCAATTTATTTTATTTATTATATATTTATGTATATAAAAAAAGTTTCAAAAATGTAAAAAAACGCGCGCTTTTTTACAATTTTGAAATTTTTTTTTTTAATATTCGCAGAATTTTGAAAAACAAAATTTTGAAAAGCAGAATTTTTAAAAAAGAATTTTAACCTAACTATACCAACGTGAACGATAGTCCTGTAATCACAGGTACTTTGCTCTTAGTTTCCTTGAGCAAACTGTATACCAACACAGAATATATGCTTTTGATCTGACACAGTATATAGTCTGCTCTTAATTAGAATGGGCGTTCTGTAGTCTATTCTAGGGCGCCGGAGCTCTGTACTGATATACAGTTTGGCAATACGCAACCGGTTTCCTCACTGGTCACTGCAAACTGAAAAGACACCTCAGTATTCTTGGCCTGGTTAGCAGTGCCACATGCAGATTCTGCAACGCTCATCGAGGAAACACCTGATCATACATTAAGGTAAATGCGATGCACTCGTGCAGCAAAAACATAGGTATCTTAGGCGTCACCAGATAGAAGAGAGCGAATTACCTTCTTTGAAAGTTCTCCAAATACTTAGGCCTTCATTATGAATAGCGAATCGAACGTTCGCCTAAAGGATTTCTTCCTTTTCCTTCGCATATACTAAATACGAATTTGTGTTTCTAATTGGAAAAATAATATTTCCACATTCATGTTCATCATTCTAACAAAATTAGTGAGTGATTCCGTGTCCCTTCCTCAAAACAATTGGGCTTTGGCAAGTTCAGGAAAGTGAGATCTAGAAATCAACCATTTTATCGACGCGGAAGACCTACAAATTTGTAAATCGATTGGCTTTTGTTTTAAAATACATATCAAATTATTTATTTTATAAGTTTTGCTTAAAATAAACTCTCTTTAAAATTTAGCTCTTTAACTTTTAATTCGATAGAGTTATCACATAGAATTTTAGTTCGATAAGTTTTGACTCTTTTAGCGAAAGTTCGCTATTTGTAATACAGTGATAATCAAATTCGCTAAAGTTTTGACATTTGAAGCGAACTTAACTTAAGCGAATCGCTATTCTTAATACGAAATTAGCGAATTCGCAAAGTTTTAAGTTCGATTCGGTGTTCATAATGAGGGTCTTAAGTTTCTTAAAGAAACAAATATGGAGGAAGAGCTATAAAATGAGCGATCTCATCTAGCTCTAGAAGGGGACATACAATACATCTTAAGGTCTGTACTTAAACCCGGTTCTAAGCAATAAATCAAAAAAAAAGTGTGGGAATATTATCCAAAACCATTAGGTACTAATTTTGAATAAAATCAATCCGTCTGTTCAGGCTGCATCGTCGAACCACAGACAGACAGGCCCACTTTTGCAAGTTTGAGGTAAGTTTTTTTTATGAATCCGTAACTTGCCATTTATAACATACCCATATTCATATCGCAAGTAAAAAAAGATTAAAGATTAAAGTCCATCTGACATTTGTGTAAAAAATACATACAAGAAGGGCATATTCTACATTGGTACCTATATTAGTCATAGCTACCTTTTTTTTCGTTTTATTCACAAAACTGCATTTTTGTCATGTTTTTTATCCTTAACGAACGCGACAACACCAAAAAAAAATCACCCACTTTCAGAGGCGGATCTAGGATTTGGCTGTGGAGGGGGCTTGGTGCTCAAACTTGATACTTACATTTTAATTAACGAAATTGGTTCTAAAATTAAAATTTAAAAAAATTGCCACTGTGCTAAACGAAGTCAATGTTTTGAAGATTTTTTAAAAAAATTTTCTTTTGTCGCAATTTTGAAAAAGTAAAAAAAAAAAAAATCAGAAAATTTTTGTGTGTGTCTACTGTAATTGGAGCCAGAATATTAAGTGGTGGTCCGATTTTCCTCAACTTCAAATTTGGAACAAAGCATTATCAGGTAGGTATTATCGTCTATAGGAGAATTTTTGTTAAAGGTCATCTAGAACAGACAGCTGTTAGTTAGGAACATTATGGCAAAATACCGGATTATGACATTTTTTGAGAAAATTGTGCCAATATTTTTCGTTCGTGTACCTAAATATTTATAACCAACCAAATAAATTTATCACTTTTGTTCTTTAAGACAAAAGAAGGGGAATGTAGTTAAACTTGTATTTAATTAACTTATAACAAATAATGTATGCCTTAAATTCCACGTTATAATCTTTTAACACAACAGTAATTAAGCAATTTCGTGTCTAGCCTTTAGTGAACTGCCCTTGTTTTTTTTTTAAAGTATAATTGCCGTTGGCCTTAGCTGGTTTAAAACTTAAGTCTCAAGGGAAACAATTCTACTTGCATTTTACATGCATCTTACGCTGTTAGGCTCAAACCCGTACTTTGTCCAATTCTCTTTGTGATAAAGACCCAGCTAGCTGCGATTTGTTTTCGTAAAACAATTTCCAATTCGATAGTTTTAGAGCTAAGCGCCGAAAATTCTCTCCACTTAGCTAAGTTTTTTTGCTTGTTGTTGCACTTAAAATGTTAATTGTTAAGCCCTGACTCCAATTTTCTTTTTATAATTTGTTTTCGATCCATAGGCCCCGAGTTTTTTTAATCAAATCTTTTTTAATCAAATTTCCATCGGACTTAACAGTCTTAAGACTTAAGGTTCAAAAATTCTACTGATTTTCTAAGCTTTTATGGAATTATTACTCGTTTTGTATGGGCTTTTATTTAATTCCCTTTGGACTCTAGCCCCATATTTTTGTTCATCCAATTCTTTTCGGACTTAGAAAAAACCATACAGAAGGTACATGAATATCAAACTCTAGTGGTTAAAAATATTTAAGAAAAATTCAAAACTCACGTTTTTAAGGTATTGCATATGATATGAAATGAAATCGGCTCTAGGGGGGGGGCTTAAGCCCCTATAGCCCCCCCTCTGGATCCGCCAATGCCCACTTTCATATTGCGAAATG
Organism: Melangyna quadrimaculata; assembly: GCA_949320155.1. Taxonomy (NCBI): domain Eukaryota; kingdom Metazoa; phylum Arthropoda; class Insecta; order Diptera; family Syrphidae; genus Melangyna; species Melangyna quadrimaculata. The sequence continues at coordinate 411,631,432 of OX439483.1, forward strand.
GTATTTTTTAATTAAATTCTCGTATAGTGGTAGGTACTTGTGGCTGACTTGTTAATTGAATTTTTTTTTGATCGCGTGCATGACTTCCGACAAAAAAATATACATAGGTATTGGCGTATGCCTTTTACAGCAAACAAGGACTAGTTGGGTTAGGGCTAACATACTTGTTTGAGAAATTAAAAATGATAAAAAGTCAAGAGTTATTGATATTATTTCTACAGTAATGTATAACACCCCGACTCCACAGGCCATGAACGATGTCCATAATCCAATCTACAATCCAATCCACAATCTGATTCGTATGGAATATGTCACTGCTTGGACATGGATTTTTGCGACTCCATTGAATTTTTTTTAGACATGTTTCATAGTCCGGCCATCGTTCATAGTCTGTGGAGGCTTCGGTTGTAAATTGCAGGATAACCGCTATCGACATAGACTAAAGTTGTAGGGCCGGTAAAAACTGTTTATTATTGAACTTGTGTAAATACAAAAAAAAAAAAACAAGAATCGGTTCTAATTTGACAAAGTCTAAGTCAATTAAAAGAAACGATACCAAAAATCATATGAACGAGATGAAACGAAAATTACATCAAAAGTTTTACAACTTAAAATGGGCCAGACTGTGGGACACCCTATATATAAATAGCAGTGTTCTTAATTGTTACTTAACATAGCATAGCCCTCTACATTGTAATGAGTAAGTGATGGATTATTATCAAGATGTCAAATGACATATGTCGTGCATTTGACAACTGAGACGACAGTTCAAAAAGAGAAAAATAAAAAAATCAAATAAATTTAATTACTATAAAATAAATCATTCCAACAGTTCTTCAACAAGAATAATGATTTAAATATCCCTTTCCTATATTATGTAAATTGGCTTGAGTCTTTCTTCTGCTTGCTCGCTCTCTAAATAAACATAAAAACACGTTTTAAACACATACATAACTCTATGCACAATATCAAGAATCAAGTATCTTTCCATGATTCTAGAGTCTAGACTCACGTCTGAGACTTGTCACATTCTCTTCCAATTGAGTGAATGTTATTTGTTTCTCTGGATGATTCCACTCGAATGTGACCTCAAAACACTCGATGTAATGATGATGAATATTGCAGCAGGAAATTGCTATGGATTGTTTTTTCAATAGTCCTCTCGACTTTTTTTTTTTTTTTTGTATTACAACATGCGTGCGTAGTTAGCTTTTATGTTGTGTTTTTATTTTTATTTTTTTTTGAAGATCATTCAATCATTTTATAGTGTCACATCCGTTAGATTTGAATTAAAGTTTAGACTTAAAGACACTTTTGAGATTAGCTATATAAGGGACACTAGAGTTTTATTTTAAAAGTACTTAGCTTAATGGTTGATTAATTGAAAGAAAGTCTTATTTGTATCGCTTGTCAAGTGCGTGGGCTTGTGGAACGAATTTATGTAAGTGCTGCGCTGCTGAATATTATAGAGGCAGAGAGGCACACGCATTGAAGCTATTTTTTTGTAAGGAAATCAATTGAATTTTAATGGAAGTGCAATAAAATTTGTTAGCAGCTTAGATATTATGTGGAATTCAGTAATTAGTGTATGGCAATGTGATATGCGTTAATTAATTTTAATGCGTTAGTTTTCAATTTGTTGGCTTATGCAACATCAGGCTTTTTTTTTTTTAATTTGGAACAAATTTGATTATAATTCGTATGTGAATTGTACTTGTTCTTAATATAGGTACTTCTTATTTGTATATTATGCGGGAGTTTGTTAAAATGATAATTATGACGAAATGTTTTTTTTGTACTTCGTTTCACATACGCCACCGTAAACCAGAAGCTTTATAAAAATTATTACACATCATCAATCTTGTGAACACTTAAAGTTCGGACATTTTGTTTTCGCATTGAAATGTTTATGATACTTTTTGTGTGTAATTTTTGTGGAAATCAAAAATTATTTATAATTATAACACAAACTAAAAAAAAAAAAAAAAATGCGCCATGCTTACTTTTTTGGACTTTTGACTTTTTGAACGTATCATGAAAGTAGCAGTTTTTTTTCGAAGACACATTTACGGCAGTTAATTGACAATTATTACTGGCATAGACAAAAGTTAATTTTACTTGATTAAGGTATACTAGACAAATATTGGTGTTATACAAAAAAATTAAAATACATAACTGGGTTGCACGAACTTGCTCTAATAATCAAGTGGCTTTTTTAAATTTCGAAAATTGAAATTCAAAAGAAAAATGAAATTTTATTTTAAAGGAGAATGGGCAAAAATGTATGGGAGCTGGTCTACCCACTCAACAACAATGTGTCATACATCGTTGAAAAGGTAATGACGTGTACATCAATTAATTATAAGGTCGTAAAGCTATAAACCATGGGGTTCGAATGATATTGCCCTTTAAAGCACCGAAAAAGACAGTAATGCAACTCTTCATTTGCAGCTTATTATTGCTGTTGAGTAGTTAGAAGAGTACACAATGAGGAAATGCATGATGGAAGTTGTTGGTTCTTTGAAGCCGATTATCTCATGAACCCCATGACTTAGAGCTTATCGGCCATATAATGAAATTATGCAATTGAATTTACCTTTTCAAAAACGTATAACACATTACTGTTGAGTCGGTAGACCATGTCCAATGAAGAATTACACTGTTATTTTATTTGCCGATTTTTAAGGCCAAATGCCTTTCGAACCCCATGGTCTACATCTTAACGGCTTGCAAAAAAATAAAGTACATGCCTTATACTTTGTAACGATATATGTCACATTTCTGTTGAGTAGGTGCAGCAGCTTCCAATGCGGAATTGCATTATTGCTTTTTTATGCATTTTTGCCAAATACCTTTCGCACCCAACTAGCTATACTATATCGGTTGTATACAAAAATTAAGTACACGCAGTTACCTTTTCACTGACGAATAACACATCACTGTTGAGTTGGTAGACCATTTACCAATGAGAAATTGCGTTATTATTGCTTTTGACGCTTTAATGCCAAATACCCCCATGGTTTAGAGCTAAATGGCCATATAATGAAATGAAGCACACGTAATAACCTTTAAAACGATGTATGACAGATTACTGTTGAGTTGGTAACAATCTTTTCAACGATGTATGGCAATTTACTGTGGGTGGTAAGACAAGTTGCAAATGATGAGTTGCACTACTGTCTTTTTCGGTGCTTTGAATGGCAATATCTTTCGAACTCCATGGTTTAGAGCTTTTAGTCCATATAATTAATTGATGTTCACGTCGTTACCTTTTCAACGATGAATGACACATTACTGTTGAGTAGGTAGACCACTTTGCCCATTCTCCTTTCTTTAATGCATTAGCTAGGCATACCTAGTATCCTGAGCTATTGGAAAATTGTATCGGAGTGGTATTCTATTTATCCCTGTTTATTTAATTTTATTAAAAATTATCTGCTCAAAAAACTTGCCCATTGTCCTTTGTATACCTAAATGATATTTTTTTACGAAAAAATAAAATCAAAGAAAAAAAAAAAAGAAAAAAAAAAAAGAAAAAATCAATTATACGCATCGTATTATTTTTACGTTTACTATAGGCTAATTTTGCAAACTAATGTTGTTGCTAAATTGAATCTAGTATTGCAGATTTTTACCAATAACTTGCTCTTGTTACAATAATAAATTAAACCATTTTAAAATCGGAAATTAACGCGCATATTTTTTAAAATTTGAGCACTTCGGTATTCATGCATTTTTTGTAGATATACCAGAGATGATTTAACTTTTCAAAAGTTATTTTCTTTCACATTTTGCATTAAAAATCAAAGTTAAATATTTGTTTTGTCTAAAAAATCTAATAGTTATTATAAGTTTTTATTGCTTATGTATTTCAGACTTAGTATTTCAGAAGATGCTAAATATCTAAGCGTAATTCTTGAAAAAAAGCTAAACCATGATCGCTTTTTACTCCTGTAACAGGATCTTTGGTAAGACCTGGGGTCCAAATTATAAGATCATAATGTGGATGTACACGGCCGTTATAAGACCGATCCTTACATATGGTAGCCTGGTTTGGTGGAGCGCGGTGGACAAATAAACTAATTATAAAACGCTAAATAAAGTTCAAAGACTAGCGTGTATAGGAATTACAGAGGCAATGAGTTCGACACCCACTGTGGGAATGGGAACGATACTCAAGCTTATAATCCCCTAGATCTACTTATACAAGAAACTGCGGCCTACAGTGCCCTAAGACTAAGCCAAGCCAATAGCTGAAAAAGGAACTCTGTAGGTCACGCGCAAATTATCAATAAATTTACGGAGGGGTATGTATGCACAGACTACAAAATACCCCGTACAGATTTTGAAATCCCTTTTTCTGTCTCCATCCACAAGAGAGGAATGGATGGAAGATGGATACGGGTGTAGGTGCGGGATTCTTTTCAGAAACCCTCAATTTAGCCAAATCTTATAAACTCCCCGATTACAGCAGTGTCTTCCAAGCGGAGGTTCTGGCAGTGATTAAGGATGCCGAGCAAATATTAATGATGGCGATATTACGAGCTGATATCACTTTTTACATTGACAGCCAGGCGGCGATTAAGGCCATCTCTGCCACAGAAATCAAATCCAAACTGGTTTCATGTTGTCGTGAAGAGCTTAAAGTTCTTGCCACACAGCACAACATCAGGCTCTGTTGGGTCCCCGGACACTGTGGAATTAAATGGAATGAAAAAGCAGATGTACTGGCAAGGACTGTTTTATCGTTAGATCAAAACAAAAATGGTTCAACAAATTAAAAAAACTTATTTATTTTGAAGTCAATAACAGCGCAAGCAACGTTTCTGACTGGGCCACTTCTGAATTTAAAATATTTGCAATAATAGTTTTTATGGTCCAAATGTCATTTCCGTCGCGTGTCTCCTCCTTATTTTAGCGCGGAAAATGCATTTTCTGTTTGTTTTTAAATGCATACATTTTAATTTGACCTGGTTCCAGGATTAAGAATATGTAATTAAATACAACTTCCCCAAAAAAATAAATCTATTTATTTGAAACAATTAACTTACAATCTTTCAAACATGTGTCTCCATGTATTTGCATCATTTCCGTTAAAAAATGTTAAATGTCTATAAATTCAAATTAACGGCCGTCAGATTATAGGATTTAGACTAAATGAAGAAACTCATTCCTGCTTTCTTTAAATATATTCAATGAAATGAGTGGGACATCAGTTTCGTGTGTTATTTTAAAGTAAGTGGTTGTATTCGTCACGTGTTTCATCAATTACGTCATTTCCGTAGGTGCATATAATTTTAGTAAGTGATTGTAAAAAAAAAATATTTTGCAACAGTCTTGTGAGGTTATGTTGCAGTTGGTTATACAAAATTAAAAAAAAATATTCTTTGTATTTTTCTTGTCTAAAAATTTTAAAAACATCGATTTTCGTCATTTCCGTCGCCTTTATTGGGTTACGGAGGGGAGAAAATGGTTACGGAAATGACTTTAGATGTGTTTTTTCTTACAACAATCATGAATTTATTGCAAATCTTTAAAATTTGTATGCATGCATTTAAAACCTCTAAAAGGCAATTGCAGACCATAAATCTGAGATAGGTGGGGAAGCGAAAATGTAACAAATTATTTATCTTTACTAGTTAAATGTCATTTCCGTACCACACAATCATTTCCGTAAATTGATTTATTTTAGATTTTAATAATTTTAAATAAATTCCTGTAATACTGTTAGTCTTTTAAATGCATCCTGAATCACACGGCCCTTTGTTACAAGGAACATTTTTGTACTGGTACGTTATCATTTCCGTATCGTAGGCGTCATTTCCGTATCAAGCCCAAATTCTCAAAAACGCTTAAAATCAAGTGCCCGCACTTTAAATCATTGATTTATGCTAAAAAAGGAGCTTTTAACAGAGAGTCACCCATTTATTTTACAGGGATGGTCCAATCCATCGGGGTATCACAAGGGATCAACATTGATCTAAGTGTGAAGGAAACAAGATCTACCGGCAGCCCATCAACCTAACCTACTTATGTTTTGGCACATATAATGAGCGAAAAGAACGGTGGAATTCATTCAATTGTAGTGGTGGTGTTCAAAAACGTAAGTTGAGCGAAAAAAAAAAAATACACTGACCAAAAAAATGCACATATCTTTTCTTTTGGTTGGGATAAAACTTTTTTTATCAGTTTTCAGGACGGTCATAAAGTCTTATATGAGTCCAGGGTTATCCATTCTGTACAGTCTGTTTATAGAGCAACTGAAATAGTACTGCATTTTAGCAGTTTTTTCAAACAAAAAATCTTATAAGGAAATTAAATAAATGGCTTCTTTTTGTGTAGCTCACGTATAAATTTTTATAATTAAACAATCTGATGTATTTAGTTTCAACAACATTGCATTTTACAAATAATGAAAAAATAGGTAGGTACCTTTACCTTCCTACTTTTATATTTTGAAACTGAATTTTGTTAAAGTCATCCTTACATATACCTACATAAGTCGTTCTGTATGAGTAACTAATCTAAAACTAACCACAAGATGAAATTCGTCCGATCCAATTGTACATTTTATTTTAAATATATGTATTTGTTTATTGGTTTTGAATTCAATAATTTATATGTATGTGTAGGTATCACATTGCCAGCGCTATGCAGTTTAACTTATAAGTAAAAAATTAAAGCCAAAAAATCACATTAACAGTTTTATACACCCACTAAATGTATATCTTACACTTCCCGTTTTATTCCAAATGTCTATTAGCTGCACCTTGAAAAAAAAGCATTGAATATTCATTAAAAATCAAAAATTATTATCATGAGCCATATCAGTGCGATCGCATTGGGTGGGATTTGAACAAAACTAAAATAATGTATTGATATTACTTTGTTTCCGTCGATCGAGAAGGCAAGTCTCTTTTGATGCCCACTCATGTGTATCTTTGAAATAATTTTATCCTAATTTGAGTGACTGAATGTGGGGTATTTTTGATATCTGATTTCAGGTTAACTTAGATGCGCGGTGGTGGTGATGGAGTGAATCTTTATTAACTGCAGACTTATAACCCATGTTTATGGTTCCGTATATGAGCTCAACGAAGCGTCAGAATGTGAAACTTTGAATCGTTATTTCGATATAGCTATGTCCATGTCTGTCTCTCTCTCTCTCTCTCTGTCGCCTTTTCTCATATCCTTTTAAGGAAATCAACAACGCCAATTTTGATTCTTTTAGATTTGAAACAAATGCATACAATGGGGCATATAGTAAAAGAAATTGGAATAAAATAAAATCAAACATCAGGTAACTAATACGCATTATCCGCCCATAAGGCCATAACGCAAAAACTATTGGGTATATTGAGACACGCTTTTTTAAATAGTAAATATTTGTAATATAGGCTAGTCAAAATACCTTTTAGTAAGGAACAATTGCGTTCACGGGTTTTTATTTTTGATTATGTTTGTCTGGAACTTCAGCTTGCTCAAACACACAAAATTAGACCAAATTCACCCATGCATTTCTGAGAGAATGGTCGCACTGGTCATTTTTCAATGTTTTTGGTATAACTCCTAAACTAAGCTGAATTTGATAATTTACCTCCAAACACTTTTTGTGGGAAATTAGATTTTCTACCATAATTGACAGTTTAAAAAAAAATTTATAAAAAAATTTAAACAGAAAAATGTAACAAAAACCAACCTAAAAAAATCAGAAAATCGTTGATTTTTAATTTTTTTTACTAAAATGCTCATAACTTTTGTTGTGCTAAAGATAGTGGGAAGACATAGGCCAATAAAAAAAAGGAGAGACTCAAGTCTATAATATGGTGCTTGGAAATTTTTTTTGACCAAAATTGGCGAAAATATAACCATTTAAAAATAACATTTTTTTTTTGTTATTTTTGCTTTTTTTGCTCGTAAGTCTCTTTTTTAGTTGCAATGCATTGGTACTATATGGCAAGTTTTCCATTCTTGAAATAATTCGATGTCGAGATTTTGATCAAATTAGTCATTACGATAATAGAGAAAACGAAAAATGTGGGTCCCGCAATTTTATCTGTCTGTCTGTTTATTTGTATGCAATCAGGCCTGCAGACTGTACAGATGGGTCGATTTAATTCAAACGTGTTGTGTTTTTTTAGGTATGTTATATAAAGAATATTGGATTTTTTTTTTGTTGACCAAAAATAACGGTACCTACCATACAACATTTAATAAGTTTTTTTGTAACGCAAGTTCATAAAAACACTGCGCGTATTTATGAAAGGTGTTTTATTGCAGATTGCCCTGTTTTTACATAATTTTGCGTGAAAAATAATAGCATACATGAATTCGAAAATATTTCAAAGCATATCAACAACATCTTTTGAAATTAAAATATCTGCAGTCGAAAGGTAAGCATTTTGCTTGTATTTACAAGAAGAATCTCGGTGTTAACATATTTCACGTTTTGAATAGCCTTTGCAAAAATATCGTAATGGATACCTGTATCTTTTGTTCTATAGATTTTAATAGTGAAACAAATAGGGTTTTTGGGGAAAAAGGTGTTGAAACTGTGAGGACTGCAAGTCTCAAGAGAGCTGATGGTAAATTTAAAATTTGGAGCAGGCAACCATCTCTTAAAGTACATATAACCTGCTACTACTCGTATGTAAATGCGAAAAATATTGCTGCATCTAAGAAGAGGAAAGCCAGTGAAAAGGACGTATCACCTCCAGGACTAAGTAGGATATATGAATATGGTTTTTGTTACATTTTTCTGTTTAAATTTTTTTATAAATTTTTTTAAACTGTCAATTATGGTAGAAAATCTAATTTTCCACAAAAAGTGTTTCGAGGTAAATTATCAAATTCAGCTTATTTTAGGAGTTATACCAAAAACATTGAAAAATGACCAGTGTGACCATTCTCTCAGAAATGCATGGGTGAATTTGGTCTAATTTTGTATTTTGAGCAAGCTGAAGTTCCAGACAAACATAATCAAAAATAAAAACCCGTGAACGCAATTGTTCCTTTCTTCCCTTCATTTTCCGGTATATTTACTAGCCTTATATGCCAGCGGTCGTTATAGAAGGTATTTTGTAACAGATACGCCATCCAAAATTCAGTCAAATATCAAGATACTGTAATTTGAATAGTCCTCTGACTAGTTTTTTTTTTTTGTCTGTAAAAATTTAAAACCAGCTATTTTAAAAAAGGTGAACTTTTAACCGACTAAATTAATTTTCTTCAAAAGACACTCATGCTTTTGAAGAGCTATTTTTTTCTATTTCATAATTATAAACATAAGTACTGTCCTACTGTGCAACTCATAAAAAGAGTCAGCATCGGTAGGTGACTCAACAAAAGCAGAAGTCAATTAATTGAAGTTTGCGTTTAAATTAAAACTAAAAAATGAGTTTGGAAAGCTTGTTTATTCGTTTGGAAAGAAGGCATAACAAAAGAAGAGGATAAATAGAATATATAGATATAATTTATGTTTGGATTCAGACGAACAGTCGGCGCGAGCGGCGGAAGTGCTCCGGAAATAGTTTTCGTTTGCCATTTTTAGCGGGATGATTGGATATTATATGTCTACGTCACCTTTATGTCTAGAGGTCAGAATCCCTTCCAACAACACAAAGAGGTCAATATCGTAAGAAATAAAATTCAAAACAATATGGTACACTGTGGCTTATACGTACTTTTCTTATTTTATTTTTAATACTTTTTGTAAACTTGTAGCAACAATTATTCCAAATTGTTCTTAAAAATCCAAAGAAATATAGAAATCGTTTTGTATTTTATGTTAATTCTTTATTTAAAAACAAAACCATTTTGATAATGTAAAAATTGCGTGCCTACTTACATACAAAAGTTTCTTTATGAAATAATTCGTGTAACCGGAATTACCGTTAAAGAATGGAATCCGTTAATGCTGACAATAACTAGTAAATGCCAGCATTAACTAGTTCGATCAGTTAAAATATGGAATTTTCTTCCAATTTGCAGGATTCCGGACTTTAACTATTTAATGTCGACATTAACGTATGCTGACTAGGTAATGTCGACATTAACATATGTATGCTGTACCTTTAAAGTGCGGAATGAAGAAAGCCTGGCAATTTCTTCAATATTTCATTACTAAAATTATATGCACCTACGGAAATTGATTAAACACGTGACGAATACAACCACTTACTTTAAAATTACACATGAAAATGATGTCCCACCCATTTAATTGAATATATTTCAAGCATGAATGAGTTTCTTTATTTAGTCTAAATCTTATAAACTGACGGCCGTTAATTTGAATTTATAAGCATTTAACATTTTTTTACGGAAATGATGCAAATACATGGAGACACATGTTTGAAAGTTAATTGTTTCAAATAAATAAATTTAATTTTTAGGGAAGTTGTATTACACTACATATTCTTAATCCTGGAACTCAGTCAAATTAAAATGTAATCATTTAAAAACAAACAAAAATCCATTTTCCGCGCTGAAACAAGGAGGAGACACGCGACGGAAATGATATTTGGACCATAAAAACAATTAAAAAATATCTGCAAATATTTAAAATTTAGAAGTGGCCCAGTTAGAAACTTTGCTTGCGCTGTTATTGACTTCAAAATAAATAAGTTTTTTTAATTTGTTGAACCATTTTTGGTCGGGGCCACGAAAAGGAGCTTTTAGTGAAGAACCCATACATACATATATTTGAAAGATTAGTTCTTTCAGGATCGGAAACACACTTTGGTCTGAAGCCAAAAAAAAAAAGGTTTATAAAAACAAGCCAACAAGCTACAACGGGTATTTGAAAAAAAAAGTTTGTTTGAAATTCTTGTTGTAAATAATGTTAAAACTTGTGAAAATTATAAAATAAGAATAAATATTGATTAAAATAAATTAAATATTAAAAAAAAAATTTTTTTTCTTTTATTTATAAAAAAATGTTTTTTTAAATTTATCACAACTAATATTTTAATTTTAAGCTACGCGTTTCGGAAGTAGGATGTCATCAGGGAGCTGTTTGCAACTGAACCAAAAGTTTTAAAATATTTAATTTGTTATTTATTTTAATTAATATTTAATCTTATTTTATAGTTTTCATAAAAACACACAAATGGAGACGTCAGAACCAATATGAAATTAAAACTTGTAAATAATTTTGAAACTTTGTTGAAGCTTCATAATAAAAACATGATAAATAGCAAGAACATCGATTTCGAGAAAATCAAAAACCAAAAAAATGTTTGAACGAGAGGTATAGGTAGGTTAACCAAGAATAAACATTTTTTCAAAAAAAACAAAACAAAACAAACAGTACCTAGACTTTGTCTATTTTAATTATTTGTTATTTTTTAAAACCATCGGTGTTGTTTAACAAAACAAAAAATAATATATTCCTTTTTGGCTATAAAAAATTGTATGGCAGATACCGTTATTCTTGGTCCAACTAAAAAAAAAATGAAAAAAATGTTGGCATATTACGCAAAAAACACTATACATTGAGTTAATAGCCGGAGAGCTGGCAACATATTTTTCGACCTCATCGGTACATGGATTACATGGATGAAAGTTTGGTCACAAAAAGATTTAGGGCCGTCAAACACAAAAATGTCACTCTTAGAGGCTTAGGTCTTGTATTTTTAAAACAATACAAATAAAGACCTAATCGGTCGAACCGGAGTGGCAGACTGTTGTTTTTTCGTATTTGATGGTCATAAATCTTTCTGTGACTAAAGTCTCAACCTTTTACGAAGTGAGGTTTGTAGGTTCTGAATAGACCAAGAACTAGCAACGGATGTACTTGCGCCACAATTATACAAATTTGGTTCTTGAGAGATTCATAGCCACTTTATACAAAAACAACAGACTGCCATTCTGGTTTAAAGCTGGCCACGAGACGAGACTCTGCGAGACTTTTGTAAGTCTCGTCTCGGTCTCGTTTAAATCGAAAATTTTCAGTCTCATCTCGGTCTCGTAAAGTTAAGTCTCGTCTCGGTTTCGTCTCCGAAAAATATGATTTCCGGCCAACTTGTTGATTATTGGAAAGAAATATTTTCGATTATCGTTTGACTATGTGCAGAAGAAAATAAATATTTAACTGAAATTATATTTTTTGATTTATTAGACTCCCTGTAAATTTCGGTCGAAAGATACAGTCTCGGCTCAGTCTCGTCTCGGTCACGTCTCGGTCTCGTCTCGGTCTCGGTCTCGTCTCGGATGCTTAAAAGCCAGTCTCGTCTCGTCTTGTCTCGGTCTCGTCATTCGAGACCGAGATCGAGACCGTGACTTTTCTCGTCTCGTGGCCAGCTCTACACCGGTTCAATCAATCAGGCCCTCATTTTTAATGTTTTAAAAATATAAGACCTAAGCCCTCGACCCGGAGTGTAAAAGTGCATTTTTTGCGCTTGAAGGCCCTCAAACTTTCTGTGTCCAATGTATTATCCATGTACCGATGAGGTCGACAAATATGTTGCCAGCTCTTAGTCTATAAAGGACCCTATCTAATTTCCAAATCATTTATCAATTGTTAAACTATTTTTCGAATACATTTTGGATAAACGCAAATTCACTTAAGATCCAAGTTTGATAAAAAAAAACTAAAAAAATATATATATGTTTCTGTTCATCAACATCACGTCATGAATACGAAACAGAGAAATATTTTGAGCACCTAGGTACATAAATATATACATATCAATCTGTCTAGAGACTAATGAAAAATTCTTATCGCAATAATTATTCGTTCTATTGTGATTCTTTTGTAATTGCCATTTTTAATCTACCCAAACATATTTTCACGTAGCAATATTTGTTTTTATCCTCGGTTGGATAGAAAATAAAATTATTAATTCTTTGTTCTACACAGTCACAACGAGTTGTTAAAAAAAAAAAGATTAATTTTTCAGACCTTCAGCTGTCTGTCAATGTGAAATACAAAATTTTGACTCAGAGATTCCCCTTCCTCATCATTATCGTCATCATCACATAGCTTTCAATTTTCCAGTGTAACGAAACTAAAAAGCGAGACCTCAAAATTTCTTTGTTTAGATACGGACATACGGTATTGAATAGAAATTGACGTACCTTTCTAGAATAAAAAGCCTAACTCGTTCCATTGGATGCATTGCTATTAAGTATAAAATGGAAAACGGACATTTTCATTCATCGTCATCCTCATACGAACATCGCCTAATCGAATGACTGATGGATGCCCACGAAAATGCGTTTTGTTTGGATGAATTGCATTTGCCATAGATTGTGTGTGGGTGATGGCGGTAATGATGATGATGATTCTGATGATGATGAACATCACATTGTTGTGCACTTACTGCATGCACAGCAAGAGGGAAATAAAATAAAGTGCTTTTTCGAGGGCACATTTCTATAAATTAATGAAAAAAAAAAAATTGAAGTGAGGGAATAAAATGCAATGGATGCGAATGAAAGAAAGCATTCGAGGTTATTGACTTACAAATGAGAATATATGTTTATGGGGGAGAGTTTGTTTACAATTTATTGTAATTTTTATCAAAATAGGTTAAATGTAGATTAAAATGTTAAAATCTATTAAAGAAATGCGTGACCCGATTGAAAGTAAAAAGATAAGTTTGTGTTTGAATTTTGTTGGGATGATATTTATGTTGATGTATGTTTTGTTCTTTATAAACTTAGCTTTTTTAAGAGGCTGATATAATAGAAAACCGAATTTATTTGTGTTTATGTCTTATTGTTTACATTATATAGGCAAGGTAATAGTGTTAACAGTTAAGACCAGTGAATCACTGGCAAATTTTAAATTTGTGTTTCCTCTCGTAATATTCCGGCCCAGGAAAATTAGATAAAAAAAATGTTCTTACTTCGAAAAAATTTCGAAAACGCTGAATTTTGGTAGAGAGCTTCATTTTTGTTTGCCTTTATCATTTCTTCAAAAGTACCCTTAATTTGGTGTGGAGCTAAAAGCTTTAGGGGCGTTGAAGGGTGTTGCGGTAAATTTTACCACAACAAGTTGCACTGGCCTATTTCTTTATCCATAACCCATTTAACCATCATCTCTGTTGTGGCTCTAAAATGCCCTTAGAGTTCAGTAGATACCTGGTTTCCATCAACCAGAGACCTGCTCTTAAAGTATTTTGGAAAAGCAACAATTACAGGTATTCAAACGAAATCGAGTGGAACTGTTGGTTCCAAAATACTATACTTTGTTTTCCATGCAGACGGACGGTCTCATGTTGATGTGCCGGCGGATGAGCTGAAGAAGTAAGCGAGTCAGGCGGACTCTTAATTAAATATTAATAAACAAAACATCATCCTAAATTTAACTTAACTTATCAATGTATGGTAATATGGGTCATTAACGCTTACAGCCGTATTTATTAGATTTCACTAATACTCGCTTCAACCTCGGAATAGTTAAACCGAGTCGAAGCACTTACTCCGGGTTTACGCCACGTCAAACTAATCCATATTTATAAAATATTTCCTCATCGGTTTTAGTTAAACTCTGGTTATTATAAACGTAAACAAACCTCAGCTGATTTCCATTATTATTCGCTTAAGTAGTTTAGTTATTGGTAGAGTTATATGTTGTAGTCATATTTTGGTAAAAAAAAATAACTAATAGATAATAAAAATAAATCAAAACGTTCTGAAAAACTGGGATAGCTCAAAAAAGGTATATTTAAATTTGTAAATATATGTATGTATATAATTTCCATATCACAACAGACAAAACTTAATATTTTTGTTTATGTTCATAGATATTTCTCGGACAACTAATCATCCCACAGTGTCATGTGATCTAAACGAGTTTTATACTGCTTTGGCCTTCTTCCAGTAATGTTTTACCATTTAAAGAATTTAAATGATGTATTAATATAAAATAAATATACACTCTTTCTTAGTAACAAAAATGAAAAAAATTGTTTGCACTCCTCTTTGTAAATTTCAGACGATGGCATGTCAAAATGACATTTAGAACTAAAACGGCTTTACTCCGGCTTTAAACCTCCTATGAACTAGTTTTAGCTTACTCCGCCTCTATTCCTGGTATATATTTTTTTTAAATAAGCTTTCCAGGTTTAGAGGCGTTGTAAAGTCGGGGTAACTTTACGCTGCCGCTAAACCGAGTTAATAAATAAGGCTGTTAGTGTCTAACTTTTTAAATTCTTAATTCTAGTTTTAAAGTATTGAATTGCCTATAGAACATCTATCGGAAGTTATTTAATAGAGTAGGGTTCACATTTTGAAAAATATGCCTTCCTTTATCTCTTCTCAAAAAAAATGTAGAATGGTTTAAATCACGCGCGTATAGTTTTTTTGTAACTGAGAAAATGCTCAGAATAAGCTTCTTCTTGATTTTAATTCTTTTGATTTTTCTAGAAAAATATAGTTTGGGTATGGGTCTGAACTCGACCATTAAGATTCGGCAAGTTTTGGAAAGACATCCAACAACTTGCTGAATCCGTGCATGTGAGCGTGAGTGTAAAGTTTCGCTGAGAGTCAACAACGGAGATTTCCTGGGAGCGAGGAGTCTTTCCAGAAAGCCGGTGTCCCGTGACCGACAATCACGAAAACGAATGGCTGAATGTATGAATGTGTGGGTGAATGAAATGGTCGAGGGAAGAAAGTTTTTAAGCTGGGAAAGTCACTCAGTTGAGAGCTAACTCAGCAACAAGTTGTGCAAGAAAAGAAAAAAATGAGATTCGAGGAAAATAGAAAGGAAAAAGATCGAGAAAAAGATTGGAAATTATTAAAAAGGAAAGTCGGAAATTAAGGACGAAGTTTGGAAATATTTTTAGAAGAAAAGGGATTCGAGGGGCGAAGAAACTAGGTGGAAAATTGCGAGGAGATAGAGGAATAAAAGACAGATAAGTAGAGTTGAAGATTTGATAAAATTATTTTGGTTAATTATTGTTAAAGTGAATAAATTTCCGATAGTGTTTTTTATTGATATAGTTTTAGCCCGGTTAAATTATAGTCCGGTTTAATTTCGTTTCAAACTCAATACAATTTTGGGACGCGTTATTTATTTCTTTTGTTCGGTGTTTACGGCCCAGTTTTACCTTGTTCTTTAGTGGCTAAACGGTTCTCCGTAAGCCTATTAAATTATTCGTGTATATTAAATTTAACTGAAAAGATCTTGGGTTTTAATCCTACAAAGGTTTCTCAAGCAATTTTAAATTCATTAAAAACTTTTTGAAAAAGTAAATTTACTCTTTAAATTCATTTTAAAATTCGTCGTTCTTGTTCGCTTCAAAAGATTTGTGATTTCCTTTCTTTCGAAAAAAAAACCACTGCGCCCATATTGTGAAAGTACACCCTGTACTTCACATTACATTTTTTATATAGCATCAATTTTTTTTATCCTTCTTTTTATTAATCGAATAGTTTATTTGATTAATAAAAAACCCACACATCGCTGAGCTACCGTGGTGGCAGCACCATTTGTGCTACCTGTTGTGGAATTCGATAAACGCGCCCATCGTCCAGTTGACAGTTGTTATTCACTTTTAATATTCTTTCGCCGCGACGCACACCGGTCACAGTGCATTTGTTCTTTTAATTAAATTATTGTTTGGATTCGGCAAATCCAATTGTGTTTCGTGGATAGTAAATCCACCATCATAAAATTTAAGTTAAACTCATCCTAAATTCGCGTTAATAATTTCACAACAAGGGGGTAAAATGTACTTATTTTCTAAATTACTCGAAAGCTGTTGGTTTTTTTGAAAAAAAAAAATTGTAGGTACACATTGTAGCTCATAAAATTCTAGAAAAAAAAGATAATAACACTTTTTTTCGTACAATTGATAGATTTGGAGAAAAACGGTCGGAAACATTTTGGTGCAGTACATTTAGTCAAAAAATGTAATATGAGATTTGGAAAAATACTTTCTATTAATCTACCAAGTTTCAAGAGTGATACCGGAAAGGAAATGCCACCATCTTGAAAAATCTGATTTTTCTTCAATGTTTAATAACTCTTGAGAAGTGTATTTTTCACAAAATAATCTAAAAAATATTTGTAGACATTAAACTTCACCCCTGTTCTGAATTCCGATTTTTTGTAATATCCTTTCGTTTTCAAATTCTAGGTGTTTTGAAATACTTTTCGTTTTCAATACTTAAGGAACGAGTGTGATTTGATTTTCGATGGAATTTAAAATGTTGACAGTGGCGTAGCTAGCTCTCGAGGGGCCCCGTATCAAGAATAATTTAAGGGCCCCTACAAAATTACAAATTTAACAAAAAACAATTTTTACAAAACAAACAAAAACACTCACAATAACTCATCCAGTACCTATATTTAATGGTACGATCCAGTACATTTAATGGTACATACATATGGTCTTTAAATAGGTACATAAACACACGTAGGTGCTATAAAACTTAAACTAACAGTAAAAAAAAACTTAAATAAAAATTTTTCTTGCCTTTATTGTTTCCGCTTATTTATTAATTAAAACATCTATTTCTGAAAAATGATTTTAATTTTTCAAGCTTTTCAACTTCTATGGACATGATCGCTAAGTCCGACAACCGTTCTTGTCGCATAGAAGTTCTCAAATAATTGTTTTATTATTTTTATCTTAGAGAATGTTACCGGAAGCGTCAAACATAAAAGGCATGCCGTTATTACTTCCGGAAAACTGGATGCAAGGCTATTGTGTTTAATTAGCAATAACTCTTTGAGTTTTGTTGACTGAATTTTCTGAATTTCCGATTTCAAACAGGACTTTAAAGCAATTAGTTGTTCAAAAAGATCAACTAACAGGTCCTCATTGTATTTAACACAGTTTTCCTGCTTCCTTTTCAACTTTTTTTCATTTGAAAGGTTAAAAGTTTTTCTGGTTGTAAAACTTCAAACAAATTACTTAGATCATTTTCGTTCTGAAATCTTTGCTCAGTTTGAGAAATGAAGTTATCTAAGCAGCAATTCTGCCGTCCAAAGTAAAAAGAGCATATCTCCATTTTTGTAGCTTTGAGATAAATGCGTTTTAATGTTTTTGGTATCTTTGAAAACCATACGAAAATGGATTCATGCCCATTTGATTTTGATTGTCATTTTGAGCCATTTGCAGTTGGAAATATGATTTTTTATAAATAAGACACTGTTTAACGATTCCAAACTCGATTTTTGGCGCTTAGTCCCTTTTTACTTAGGACGGCAGAATTATAGTTAAATAAACATTGACTTTGAAGCAAGATTCCGGGTTTGATATTCTCCCATCTTCTGATAAGTTGTCAAAAAGCGTTTCGTTATTTCTCTTCTTTTATTTTTAAAAACAGTTGTTATGTTACCCCCCACTCTTTTCCTAAATCTCTGGACTCTATAAGCAAACTTAAGAACGATTTTTGATTTCTTAATTCTGTAAGTCTATTGAAAAGATTACTTACTAAAATTCTTTCTTTTTGTAAATCATTGTCTTTATGCTGTACGGCTTTGGACACAGGGTCAATGATTTCGAATATAGAAGAAAAAACCGAGACCAACACCGTGAATTCGTAGCTCTCTAAAATGTTAATTATATGTTTATTTTCATCACATTCATCTTTTTTTTTTTTAACTAAATTAAGTTGGTTCAATGTTTTTATTTTTAATGAATAATTTTTCCGTACAGCGAATAAAGCGTCATTTCTTGATGACCGACTAGTAGGGCAAACCCTTTTAAGAGTTAATTTTATATTCCTCAGATGACTCGTTATTCAACATTGACCACCATTTTATGCTGTTGCCAAAAAAAAGGATATATTTTTTCCAAATTTTCAAAAAAATGTGACACTTCGAGGACGTGCTTTGCAGCATCAACGACTGGTGCAGTGCATCGACAAAAAAACACATTTTTTTGTAGATTCGAGTACCTATGAGAATTTCATGCAGAAAATTTTACTTGCGTTGGGATGAGTAGGTAGGTATATTAAAAAAAGAGAGAAAACAAATTTTTTGTATAGGGTGTAGCAAAAAATACCTGTCAAGAAAAGAGATTTTTTTTCAAATGTGTTTCAGTTTCTTACAAACTTATCTCGGTTTGGGGGCCCCGTATAATCAATACGGCGGATACCGCAGTAGCTACGCCCCTGACTTTTGATGACATTTAGAATTTATTTTAATTTTGTTGCTTGAATTGAAACTGTGAAAATTTAAAAATGTCACAATCTGTTCATATTCTAACAGTTAAAAAACCAAAAATCAAAAAACAGTTAAAACCAAAAATGGCAACTTGTTTTTTTCTTGTGTTCGTTGTTTTTATAAATTTTGTTTTCAGCTTTCGAAAGAAAAATAGGTTTGAATATTGGCTACTACGAAAGTGAAATTCGGAACACTTTTTTTTAATCCGTATGGAAATCAATTTCGTATACGGATTCAATGCGAAACGGAAATCAGAACAGGGGTGATTATCTACAAAATGACATATTAACGACTTCTGTACGTCAATTCGTTCTTAAGTTATGGCTGTCCAAAGTTGCACTCCATCAAAACATTTTCGACCGTTTTTCTCCAAATCTTTCAATTGTACGAAAAAAAAACTGTTATAATCTTTATTGTGTAGAATTGTATGAGCTACAATTTGTACCTTAATTTTTTTTTCAAAAGAACTTATAGCTTACGAGTAATTTAGAAAAAAGTGCATTTTGCTCCCTTAACCCCCTAAAACTTTTTGTTCCACCCCAAATTTAGAGTACTTTTGAGGAAATGTTAAGGACAAAAATAGTAAAGCTCTCCAACAACATTCAGCTTTGTCGGAATTTGTTCAAAGTGAATATCTATTATTTTCCTGGAATAATAAGGAAGGGCGATCTTATTACAGCGAAAGAATTAAGAAGCCAAAAATGATCCACGCTTTACACGTTTACCATCAACTAAATTTCTACTTACTTTATTAAAGGTAGGTACACATAAATGAGGATGTATATGTATATTATAGAAAAATCTCACCTGAAAATAAAAGAGAAAAATATGTTAGCACATTCTATTTGTAATAAAGTATAAAAAATTCCAACTAAATTAAATGCTGAAAGTCTTATTTAATTTCAAGTATCTTCATGAACTTTCAAAGTTCTATTTACCCACTTTCTTTCGACGAAAATTACCCAAGGATATGTTAGTTTTGGCGAAAGGAAAAAAGTGGAAAATAAAAAGTTTGTCTGAATTTTTAGATTTTAAGGACCCGAATTTAAGGCCGTAGCCAAATAAATATTATGCACATAAACCCCCCCCAATATATTTGTCTGACTTGGTATGATTTTCCAAAAAAAAGTACGTTTTTGTAATCTCTATTCCTCAGTGTTGCTCACCATTCGCAAGTTTTGGAAAATATTATTATTATCAAGAGCAATGGGGTCAAGTTCTTTTACCATCCGGTTTTCAGTTTTCACCAAGAATTGTTAGAAATTATTAAATTAAAAAAAAAAAATTTAGTACTTAGTTAGGGGCCAGTTATAGCTATCATTGAAAACCATCATTGAAAAAGTTAGCTGCTGATTTTGAGACCCTTGGAAAGTTTAATCATTGAATATTTTAATGCAGAAATATAGCTTACGACTTCAAAATTATTTCTCCTCCAAAAAAAAAATCATTTTGAAAATCATTTTATCTTCCCCATTACGTAACTTTTAATTTTGTCAATGATCATTGGTAAGGTAGTTCATCATTGAAAAATTAAAAGTAATTTTATGAGAAAAGTTGTGCAAAATTGAATTTTGTTTTACCTAGAAATAAATATTAAGTAAATTAGCTTTACTTTGGCATCAAAATAATCACCTATTTTTTCTTCATAATCTCTCAAAGTTGACAATTAATATTTTCAATGATGGTTTTCAATGATAGCTATAACTGGCCCCTTAGGTGTATTTAAAAAAAAATATTTGAATTTTTTGTTGAAATTGTTTGAGTTTGAAAATTAATTTTAAAAACTGTTCCTTAAAACAACTTTATCTAAAAAGAGAATTAAAAAAGGTGTTTCTGGCTTTATAAAAAGGTATACATGGAATTGTTAATATTATACCTTTCTTTTCATATTTTTTTTCTTTTTAAGTCAATTATTTTTGTAAATTGGCATTCCCATCTTAACAGAGCGAAATACCTCTCTCCTCTCTCTCATACGATTTTTTCTTTGTCTCGACCCGACCTACGCACTCTAGGTACATAATTTGTTTCTCAGTTGTTTTTATTGCATTGATTTTTGATGTGTAAACATCTTAGCGCTAGGTATTAAGAAAAAAACAAACTCTCGGTATGGGTAAACTTGAAAGAGGAAAAACAAAATTACGGATACGCCACCATCTTGTTTATTTAGATTTTTAACTAATGGATGCGAATGGTTCGTGTATTGAATAGAGGAAATTGAGATAATGTGGTAAATGTCGGTAATGTGGTTGGGAATAGTAATACACCAACCAAGCCAACGGTTTGTGCATTAAATAGTGTCGGGAAAATTATCATCATCATATAATTGTGGAAAATGCAGTTTTTTAAGGCATGGTGCAACTGTTATGATTTTAAGGTCTAAATTGGGTATGATTTTAAGAGTTGCCACATTCTCTAAAAGTACCTTTTTCTGAAAGTGGAGGGTGAGGTTAGAAACAAAATTAAATACATATTTACGCTCAGCCCTGAATCACATGAAATAACATAACATGTTCGATGGGCGCCTTTGGCAATCTCATCAGTTTACTATATACTGTAATCTATAGTATAAACTATATACTACACTGATGTTTACACATTATCCCCTTGAGTCCCGGTACTCACACATTTTTTTTCTTAAGTTAAGACATTCGTGTTAATTTAACAGCATAATTAATAAATTGTCCGTCGTGTAAAGATTTCTGTGTAGATTTTATAAACCTGTGCTGATTTAACATGACGTTTAAATCTTACATTTTATTAGAAAGTTAGCACGATCAAACGTCTTGAAAAATTACAACCTGATAATGGCTATTTTTCTTTTTCTTTGAGTCTATTTCACTAAAAAATGTTTGCTTATACGAAACATTAATATTCAAGTACAACTTTAACGCTTAAGTGCTATTTGCTCGCCACTTACTAATATGTGCTTCTGTCGATATTAAATATCTAATTTTCTAACAGAAAATAATAATTTTTTGAGTTCGAACTTTTCGATCGATACTTATATGAAATAAGTCTGAGGTAAAACGAAACCCCCAAGTTAGGATAAAGTTAACTACTTATTCGTTTATAAATTACATTTTGGATTATTTACCGGAAAAGTTTTGTTTTTCTACTAGGTTGGTACACCCACTCAAAATAAAATAATAAACTTTAATTTTGGTATTAACTTGCGCTAGGAAAACAACCTAAATATAAAATATCCAATTCATTTCAAATAAAATGACTATACAAGCTGGTCTGGTCAATGCAGTCTAACATCCTTCTCGGAATGGTCATATGAGTAAGAGCATTGACCAAAATTATGGAACTCCGGTTCTTTTTGTATCCTGCGCCCACTCGCAAGCGCTCAGTTTGCATTTTTTTTTTGTTTACTTTAGAAATCGATTGCGGCTGGAGTTGTCTCTCCTTCTTATTTCCCAGACAGATTTAATATTCAAAGTAAATAACTTGCTAGGAATATTCTCGACTTCCTCCCATCGTCCCATCGCATCAGTGAATGTCCCCTTTATTTCTATTTAAACATTATTTTTATTTAGGTATGCAGTTTGTATCTTTTTGTAAGTTTATTTCCTTCCTTTTGTGTGTGTTAGTCGCTATGTGTCATGGTCGCGAATGGGTGAGTCATGCTATTTTCCGCCTACGATTATTTTTTTTGTTCAAGAAGCTTTATAATGAAAATCTAAATTCCTTACTACAAGTAAAAATAGGTATTCGCAAATACAGTGGTTTTAAAGTTGTGTACAGGCATAGGTTAGCTATGTCCAGTCTATGTCATATATTTAATTTGCCGAAGACTGTTGCGTCATCGAATCAAGGTCGTAAAATCAGTGAATTGAAAAAATCACAGTGAAGTTTTTGCAAAAAGAACAAAGGTTCATCGAGCTGCATTTGATTTAAAAAACACTTGCTCTGCACACCCAAGAAGCTTTAAGAAGTGGCTGTAATTCGAAAAAAAGTCAATAATGTGATTTGCTGACAGTTTGACTGGTACTTTCAGATTTGCTATAAATGGTGACAGTTACCTCTTTTACACACCACGAAGTACCACACCGAAGCATAGACGGCTTTCACACAAGGAAACTGAGTTGCCAGAAACTGGCTAGTTTGTTGGTGAGAAGGGTGTGAGGGGAAATTTGTTGTCTTCCTTTTACGCCCTTCTCGCCTAGAAACTAAAAATCGCCGGCAACTCAGTTTCCTTGTGTGAAAGGGGTCATATTGTCGGCAAGGTTTTTTGGTCGTGTAAAAGGGAAATATGTCGACAAAGCAGTTCGAACTATGGAAATCGAAGTAGTGCACCGGCATGCCGTGTGAAAAAGAGCGAACTAGTGCTTCGACGCAGTTTTGTGTGTTGTTAATTGTTTTTTTTTTCAACTGCTGTATTTATCCCGTTAGTTTTAAATTAAGTTTTTAATTGCAATAAAATATGGAATTCAAACAGGAAAAATGTGTTTGGGTGCATTCTGAAATATCTTTTTTCAGAACAATTCGAAACTTTTTTCTTTAATTTGACAACTATACCCTTTGACCTCTTATTTTTGACATAATTCTGTGTCGACACAGTGGCGTGTAAATGCCTATATAGAAACGGAGTACTTTGTCGATCGATGATTTACTCTGAAAACTTGAGTTAGCAAGACAATTATCATTATCGAAAATTAAAAGGAAACTTTTACCAAAAGTACAAAACCTATGTTCTATACTGACCTGCTAACTTGAGTGACATTTGAATAAAGGCAATTCTACATTGTGAAACTACAAGTTTAAGTCCAGAGAGGTCTATCCCCTCTTGTTCCTACAGGGTGATTCACCTAAGATGTGTTTTTTTAAATTATTTTTTTTTTTCAAAAACTGTTTATTAAAACAAATAAAGGAAAATCTTGCGGTTGCAAGCCTAACATCCTCAGTCGGATGTACACCATGATGGTAAGACCCATCATTACCTATGGTGCGGTTGATTGGCACAAACGAAACGAATTAGTAACAACTAGGAAAGCTCTAGAAAAATTACAAAGGCTCGCATGTTTATGTATAACTGGAGCAATGAGAACTTCCCCTACAGAAGCTATGGAGGTTATCCTCCATCTATCTTCTCTACAAGAGAAGATAGATAGAAGAAGTAAGTGCTGCAAAGGGAGCCATTATGAGATTTGTCAAAGAGGGAACGGGGACTGGAAAATGCATCAATCTGAGGGAAAGAGACTGTATTCCGAATTCCTCAACAACAAACCTTATTTGACATTCCAAGAGATGGTATGATTAAAAAATATAACTTCGTGAAAAACTTTCAAATGAAGCTAAGTTGCAAAAAAGAATCCAAATGCCATCAAGTGGTAGACTGATGGATCGAGAATGACAGAAGGAACTGGTGCGGAAATTTCTGGGCGAAGAACCAAACTTTCCACACCGGTGGGACAGTCCTCTAGCATTTTTCAAGCTGAAGTACAAGCGATAGGAACATGCGCAGGTCAAAATCTCGAAAAGAATTACAATAAACAAAACATAGCCATTATGTCAGATAGCCAAGCCGCACTCAAAGCTCTGAGCTTCTATTCCAACCGGTCTAAGCAGGTATGGGAATGTGTAGGATAAATTAACTAGGAAAAAATAACACTGTCACACTCCATTGGGTACCTGGCCACGTATGTGTCCAGGGCAACGAAGAGGCAGACTCCCTAGCAAAAATAGGTGCAACGACTCCCTTAACGGGACCTGAACCATATTGCGGAATAGGAGAAAACGTGATAAGAAACAAAATCAAAAAAGAAGAGGAGGCAATAAGATCAAAAACTTTAAAAGAACTCCCAAAGCTAAGACAGGCTAAACTATTACTTGGGAATTATAACCACCAACGTTTTACAGACTGTATCAGATTAAGTAGAAACAACCTTAGAATTATAACGGGTCTCCTCACTATGGACACTGCAAACACCTAAGTATACTTGGCCTAGTAAGTAGTGCCATATGCAGGTTCTGTGACACAGATGCGGAAACGCGCGCTGGACCATATTCTAGGCAGATGAAGCAGACTCAAACATCAAAGAAAACAGTACCTGGAGCGACTTACCATCTCTTAAAATACTTCAATTCTTTAGAGGAATACATTTGGAGGAAGAGCTGTAAGAGTGCAGGCGTCATCCAGCTCTAGGTGGGGGGCACAATAGATCTCAAGGTTGCAGTGCAATATCCCTCAAGTTTTCTATTCATTCATATATCAGTGCATTAAATGTATTGCCGTTGTTTTTAATAATTTTTTTTCTGTTTTAAGTAATTTTTTAAAGAAAATTTCCCCTGCCGCCTAAACGAGGGGAAATAGAACCCCCTCTCGTACGATTTCTTTCTTGTCTCGACTTAACCTATACGCTCAAGCTTTTTTACACACCTTAGGTGAACCAGCCTGTATAAACTAATTCACTATAGCACCCTGGGGTTTGGGGCCAGTTATAGCTATAATTGAAAACCATAATTGAAAACATTAATCGTCAATTTTGAGACATTTTGAAGAAAAAATATGTGATTATTTTGATGCCAAAGTAAAGCTAATTGACTTAATATTTATTTCTATGTAAAACAAAATTCAATTTTGCACAATTTTTTCTCATAAAATGACTTTTAATTTTTCAATGATGAACTACCTTACCATTGATCATTGAAAAAATTAAAAGTTACATTATGGGGAAGATATGGGTCAAAATTATTTTTTTTTGGAAGAAACATAATTTTGAAGTCCTAAGCTATATTTCTGCATTAAAATACTCAATGATTAAACTTTCGAAGTTTCTCAAAATCAACAATTAACTTTTTCAATAATGGTTTCTAATGATAGCTATAACTGGGCCCTTAGGGTCGTAAAAATGAGAGGAACTATAATTTAAACTTCAAAAATAAAGTTTTTTTTTTCTCGAAAAAAATCTTTTTTTCTCTACTGCATTCGCTCACTATTCTATCTATGTATCTATGTAGATACTGTGCATACAATTGTGTCAATTATTTTTTAACGAGACTTCGAAAAAAGGTGTCGTAAAAAGAAACTACAAAACAAATACACACTTCATATAACATAATTTCTCTTTGTTTTATTTTGTAATTATTATTTTTTTTTTATTTAAGTAGATACCTAGTACTATACTCATATATTACATATATTATGAACAATATAATAATTGAAGGAAGAGAATGTGGACAAATTGCGTTCGCGACCCACATTTTTGATAAAATGCTTTTCTTTATCACTACATACGTAAATGTATGGTTTAATTATGTGCGGTGATATTCAGTCATTATAAATGAAAGATTAAGATTTGTAAATTCCGTTGCATTATGATTTTTGCTTCTTGTGTGTGTAAAATTAAGTTTAACATTAAATTTATATCAACTAACGTGATGTGGGAGTGTTTTTGACATTTAAAAAAAATTAAAAAGAATTGTTTACTAGTAGTTAGGGCGTTAGGGGCATCAACCTTGGACTTCATCCTGACCGGATGACATTAAGTACGTCAATATCCTAACTTTATTTGTAAGAAGTCTTGTCACGGTGGCAACACTGGTAGATCGAAGATATGAGGGTTACCTCCTGACCCGGTTATAACAGCGAAATTCCAGATATATTGACCCATACATCGAGAACCAGACATCGGGCGATAACACGGAATGTCTCATTGGATTCTGAAAACTTGAATTCATAGGAAGATTTTATTTTTGTTGGACCCTTTGCAACCCTTGCGTGCTGGGGCGCAAAATACCCTCGGTGGATAAGGGTTTTTATTTGTCAGAAACTCCAGTTCAATTAAAAAAAAAAAATAAATAAAAAAAAAATATATATCGGGTGGCATGAAGAACCAGGGCCTATAGTGACTTACAACTCGCAACCATTCCTGTGTGCGCCTGTCGACAGGAATGGAAGGGACCTACAATTTTATGCCGAATCCGAACGGCTAGACGAGAAGCACTTATTCGTGACAAGTGATACTCTTGGAGGATTTGTTAATTCCTCGCAAGAGGCAGTAGCCCTGAAAAAAACTTTTTAGTTTTAAGGTGGACGAGGCTGGGGAGCGAACCCAGACCTCCATCGTGACAGTCGAACGCACTAACCATTACGCTACGGGCTACTACAGTCTAAATAAAAAAGCTTCTTTTAAATCCAGAAATAAAAATCTAAGTAAGTTGTAGCAATTAATATTCAGAATCGATATAATAAGTTGTAGCATTAAGGATACTTACTTAGGTCCTCGGACCTATTACGTCCGTGATGTTTCCCTTACGGGACATAGGGCCTCCACTACACCTACGCGCCATCGTGTACGATTTCTTGAAATATATTTCAGCTCTCTCCAACTTTTCCCCAGTCGTGCCGATTCCTGTTCGACCGTTCTTCGCCATGTACTTTTAGGCCGGCCCACTTGTCTTCCCTCCTGTGTGAGCGGGTTCCACTGCATTGCTTGAGATGCAATGAACCGATCGCCTTTTCGAAGCGTATGGCCACTTTCTTCTTCGTATAATAGAGTCTATGGGCTCCTGACCCGTTCTCGCATGAAGTTCGGCATTGGAGATACGGTTGGGCCAGAATATCCTCAAGATGTTTCGTAGACATCTATTAACGAAGGTTTGCAGCTTTCTAGTGACAGTTTCAGTGACTTTCCAAGTGCTGCATCCGTAAAGCAGAACGGATTCAACATTGGAGCGGAACAGTCGTAGCTTGGTCTTTAAGCTAAAAGAGTTGTTTCTCCATATTTTGGACAGCATTCCGAACGTAGCCTTTGCTTTTCTGATTCGGCTGTTTACATCCAGTTCAGTTCCGCCACCCGTAGAGACAATACTCCCAAGATATTGGAAATCCTCTACCATCTCTACCGGTTGTCCAGAAATATTTACTTGGATTGATGAGGAAGTTCCAAGGCTGAACCTTTTAGTTTTTGCCGAGTTGATCTTAAGCCCTACGATTTCTGCTTCTCTCTCCACCCTTGTTGTCATTTGATGGAGATCCA
Source organism: Melangyna quadrimaculata (assembly GCA_949320155.1). NCBI lineage: Eukaryota > Metazoa > Arthropoda > Insecta > Diptera > Syrphidae > Melangyna > Melangyna quadrimaculata. The sequence goes on from OX439483.1 coordinate 411,659,539, forward strand.
TGATCCTATGAGAGAGTAAGCATACGTCGTCCGCGTAGTCCAGATGTTTGAGGTGAGATTGCAGAGTCCACTGAATTCCTCCATTTCCACTTGACAAAGCTGCGTGCAGTACGTCACTTATCACCAACAGGAACAGTATTGGTGACAGTATACAGCCTTGCCTAACTCCACTTTTGATTTCAAACTCCTCTGACAGCCTACCTTTGTGCAAAACGTGACACTTGGATCCATCATATGTAGCCTTGATAATAGCAACCAATTTATCGGGGATGCCCCTCCTGAGCAAAGCAAGCCAAATAAATTGTCTATTGACACTGTCGAACGCCTTTTCAAAATCGATGAACAGCAGGTGAAGTGGTGATCGATATTCAACGCACTGTTCGATGATGATCCGCAAGGTGCTGATGTGATCCACACAGGAAGATCCAGTGCGGAAACCTGCTTGTTCGGCGTCGAGTGTGTCTTCGAGCTGGTCTTTAATTCGGTCCAATACTATCCTTGCTATTATCTTGGCTACTGCAGGCAGAACGCTTCCTCTCCAGTTTTCACACTGTGTGGGATATCCTTTCTTTGGGAGCTTGGCAATCATTCCTTTTTTCCACTCTTCAGGAAAGCTCTCTGTTTCCCAAGCTCTCTTAATAAGTGGGTGCAGTAGCTCGCTCGATGTTGTTGGGGCTGCTCCTAAGAGCTCTGCAGGAATACCGTCAAGTCCAACCGCTTTGTTGTTCTTCAGTGCTTTGATGGCGGTGATAATTTCTTCTTTACTGGGGGGGGGGGTACGGTGCGTATTCGGGAAATTGTTACTTCGGGTAGCTCAGTGGGAATAGGGTTCACTTCACTGGCGAAAACGCGGTTTAAAACCGCAGAAAAGTGTTCCCTCCACCTTATGAGCTGGTCCTCATCCGAAATTAGCAGGGATCCGTTTGTGTCTTTAACCAGGTGTTGTTTAGAGCTCTGGACACCAGTGAGCTCTTTGGTAATTCTGTAGACGGTCCTACTGTCACACCTACTAGCGGCTTCTTCTGCTTCTGTAGCAAATGCGTTGATGTAGTTACGCTTATCACGTCGCACACTACGGTGAACTTCCCTCATCTTCATGCGGTACATAGACTCAAGCTCGTTTCTCCTTGCTGCTGGGGTAGCTGCGATGCGAGCTTTAAGGTGTTTTCTTTCTTCGATCCTTGCACAAGTTTCGTCGGAAAGCCAAGCACTATTTCTCCCTTGCGCCCGGCCGACTATACTTTCAGTACCGGATATGAACACATTTTTCACAGCACACCAATGATTTTCGATGGATGTGGTTTCCGTGCTGCTGATTGCGTTCAATCCTTGTGTGGGGTGGTCCCCTAGTTGTTGGCGCACTGCGGGATCCTTTAGTCTATCTGTATTAAACTTGGGCTTTAAGGATAACCCAACTTAATGAACACAAAGAAACGAAAGCGAATAACAATATATCAGGCATGAGTATGGAAACATTCAAACAAATACTGGATGAAAAAAAAAACAAAGAACTTTGCAAGGAACTCGCGTCGAAGGCTGCTCTACAGTACAGCTGCTTGTAGTTGAATTATCTAGCATCAAGATAAAATATGGAGAAATTAATAACAAATTTCAACAGCTAGAATCACGAAACAAGCAGTAAGAATTGCATGTGGACAAAATTACGCTAAAAAACACCGAATCAAATCACATCGTGCATCTACCTAATGATCAAAACATTAACATGAATGACAGGACAAAATCCATATTTGCTAAGTTACTTGGTAACAGGAATGACGTAGAAACTGCATATAGCATCCCTAGTCGAGACCAAAGATCTAAAACAGTGATCGTCAAAATGAGATGTTGAGAATCCGTTTGGGCAGTACTTCAAAACACGTCAAAGCTCAAGGAGAAGAACATTCGTGTTACCAAGGAAATGCCTTACAACATGCGCAGAAGGAGAGCCAAGCATGTGGCGATCAGAAAAGCACAACTTGTGGCAAGCACACAAAAGAAAATTGTTCTAAGAGACGACAGGCTTCATCTTGAAGACCAAATATTCACTTGGGACAATTTAGAAGGACTTAAATGTGGTCACGAGAATGGATTAAGGGTTTTAGGTAGAATTTTGGGCTCTCTGCCTAAATGTCTTGAAAATTTATTAAATAAACTTCTTAATCAAAACAATCTGTATCAAATGTCAACAAAAAGTTGAGCTCAAACGTCAAAAGGACCGCATTCAGAAACTTCATCATCATGTCAATTAACAAAAACATCCGCTGTATTGGGGATCTTTGATGTACGTTTACACGAGCAAGCTAATTGAGGTTCACACGTCTATCAGAAAGATACAGAAATGAATGAATCTTAGAATTATAAGTTATAATGTCTCTGGACTGAAAAATAAGTTAGAACTCGATGATTTTTTTAATTATATTTATGATTGTGATGTTATTTCATTATTTGAAACCTATGTATCAAATAAGGATGAAATAATGAGCGAATTCGTAATTGTCTGCCAAGCTTAGATCTGCAAAGTTTGTGTTCGTAAACAAAAATTGAATTCTGACTTCAGTAGGCCTGCAAAACAATCTGTATCAAATGTCAACAAAAAGTTGAGCTCAAACGTCAAAAGGACCGCATTCAGAAACTTCATCATCATGTCAATTAACAAAAACATCCGCTGTATTGGGGATCTTTGATGTACGTTTACACGAGCAAGCTAATTGAGGTTCACACGTCTATCAGAAAGATACAGAAATGAATGAATCTTAGAATTATAAGTTATAATGTCTCTGGACTGAAAAATAAGTTAGAACTCAATGATTTTTTTAATTATATTTATGATTGTGATGTTATTTTATTATTTGAAACCTATGTATCAAATAAGGATGAAATAATGAGCGAATTCGTAATCGTCTGACTAACTTAGATTTGCAAAGTTTGTGTTCGTAAACAAAAATTGAATTCTGACTTCAGTAGGCCTGCAAAACAAATTACGTTCGTAAACATCAAAAGTACACAGAAATCAAGTCGGCGTCGGGCAGTTTGTGCAGAAAAAAAAACAGTCTGCTAAAAAAAAGTAATTTCTGCTGAAAAAAAAATTGAAATTAAAACAGAAAAACATGTAGGTAGAGGGTGGGCCATCTAGTGGTTTCTTTTTGAATTATAAGAATTGACACTGACAGCTGTTTCCCAATTGAAATCCTGACAGAAAGTCAGTATTATACCTCCGCGGAACGAAACGTTTTCGCTTCACGCTTGAAGAACATTGGGAAATATTGAAAACCTATTTCTAAAGTGTGAAGCTGTGTGAAAATCATCTTTTTCCATTTTCATCTCGGCGGCTTCGTTAACAAACGAAATTGCCGCATCTTGGGCTAGGAAAACCCGCACGTTACTGTCGAGTTTGGTTTGAATTGTGGAGTGGTGGCATTTTTGGATCATTTTTCTTCGAAAACTAGGCTGGGAACAATGTTTCGGTCAACGTTATTACAGAGCCATGTTAACCGATTTTTTTTACTGAATTTAAAGACATGAATTAAGACGACCTCTGGTTAATGCAGGATGGCGCCCCAGTCACACACCCCATACCACAATCGATCTTTTGCGCACCAAATTCCCAAATCGTGTTATCAGCCGTCTTGGCAATGTCAATTGGCCGATGCGATTTGTACATTTTTGTTGTGGGGAACCGTGAAGGACCGATGTTATGTCAACAATCCGGAAATAATTCAAGCACTTAAGGAAAATATCATCCAAGCAATCCGTGAGCTACAGCCCGAAACCATCAACAAGATTTTGGAAAATTGGAGTGACCGTATGCGCTACTGCGAAGCCAGCCGAGGCAGCCACTTGAATGACATTGTGTTTCATATATTGATGGGAATGTTTGTTGTAATGAATAAGGCCATAATGCATGGACAAAAATAATTTGTTGTCATTTTATTGCATTTTTAAAAAAGAAACTTGTATTTGGCCCACCCTGTATATGCAATGGCTTCGAAGTACATATATCATTAGGATATTTGTCTATCACAGCATATTTCGTTTTTTTTTATAATCAGATTTTTTTAGAAATAATTTTTTGCGCTGCGAGGTTAACGAGTGCAAATTTATACAAAAACTGCCGACTGCTTACTTTCTGCGGGCAGAAGAAAAATAAAATCGATACGCAGAAGCTAAGCAGACATTCGGCAGATCTGCCGCAGATTTCTGCGATTACAAACTCTCCCAATGTTTAAAAATGAATTTGCAAAGTATGAAGTTAAGTGGAAATTCGCTGTCAAAACAAGTATATTTGGAAGAGGAAGCAACTGAAATAAATCCCTTAACTTTGCGAAAAAAAACTTATTTATTGAAAGTACATACTAAGAATTCCCCTTTTAACAGCAGAAAACTATATTTAATTTATTGAAGGTTTTGAATGAACAACAACCACTTGTGTTAACTACCACCGAGTATTATATAGGCTGGAATTATTGCAATTTCATGGCTGCCACACCAATCATCAGATTCCTTTAGTGGTGCTTAGTCTATAGTTCCAGTTTTAATTTATAAATTATTTTGCCGTCAACTGGATTTGAACCTAGACCAAGCTTCCTCAGAGGCCGCTGCACTACGCATTGCAACACCGAGGTCACCTGATCGTGCCCATCCAACTGAAGGTTTTTTTCTAAATTTACCATTGCATTTGGACAACTAGCTTTATTTAATTTAATTGTTTAATTTATTACAATTTACAAATTGAAACCAAACCAAGGAAAATATCATGTAGGTACCTTACTATTTAAATTATCATATTGTATGCATCTAATCAAATAAACCGCATTGTAGCTACTAAACCAGCTAAGAAAAGCTTTGACTAAGCGTTTATTTATAAGCTCTTGTTTGTCTTTTAAACGAAAATTTGTAGTTTATCATAAATATCTTGTTTTAATGAATATTTTTATTAAACAAAAAAACAGCTTGAATGTCTTTCGTAAACAACAAAAAGCAAACAAAAACGAAGTAAAACTATCAAAATTTACGAGTATAAAACAATGATTGGCTGGAGGTAATGCAGAACAAGTTTGGCGGAATTAATAAAAAGAAACATAGATACCTATATTGCCTGAAGTAAAGTTTTATTTTTAATATAATAATAACTATCATAATTTGAATTAAAATATCAAGTTTTTTTTTTTAAGTTGGAAATTGCTAGGTTCAGGTGGGTTCCTTACTTATTTAAAAATGTATCGCTTATGTTTTTGATCATTTAAAGTACACGCCAAAAAGAAAAATATTTAATTTGTGCCTGCAACTATGTTTGTTATTGTAATTTTATCGAATGACGTTAGTTGCATTTCGATCATCAAACATTATCAGCAAATCTTATTTGGTTTTATGAATAAAACAGAAACCAACTATCAATTCCATTTTTGGGTGTACGTACGTGTTAAATTTGTCAAAAAATGCAATTATTCTTATAAATATGTAGGTAGTTTAAAATTTGCATGAGCACCTACTCAACCTTACACTACATGGAGAACCTACTCTTAGCAAGTGCTCTGTTTTTTTTTTGCATACTAAAATAGTTAAACAACCGATTTATTACTAGTAAGAATTACTTAATAAAAGAGACTTTTGTGAAATTAAGCAGCCAGTAATCAGGAGGGGTTAACATTGTTAATACAAAAAAAAATAGTTTTAAATTTTGTACCTACAACTACAACACCAATTATTATTTCCCTAGTTAATGACTCATCATAATATATTCCTATTGCCCTTAACGACTGTTGACTTAGAAAGTAAATTAACATGTCTAAGCTTTTATTTAACCTCTGTTAGTAGAAATATGCCAAACAAAAAAAAAAAATCTTTAAACGAGAGCGGGTATTAATGCTGTGTTCGCATCATTAGCTTGCAAATTACTACAGTCACTCACTTCTTTTCTCATTATGTCTGCTCAATGAAACTAAATAACAACGACCACTTGAACTTTACTAATAAAGCCTACTAAACTCATTCATACACCTAATAACCCTATGTATGTACGAGTGAGTATGAAGACGAACATCTGTAGATATAACACGTTCATAGTTAACAAGTCGTATTTCATCATAATCGTCTTTCAATCATTTTTTTAAACGTCAGCTATGTATGATGTGGCATCAGAAGAACCTACATAAACAACAAAGTGGGCACTTAAATAATATAAGTACAGTCACGGTTAAAAGAAACAGTCGTAAAAAAAAACAACAAAAAAAAACACATTCGACTGATTAACTCAGGTGTTAGCTGATACACGGTTGTTCATTTGATAAATTCACTTGTTTGATTGCACATATTTATGCTGAGTGAAAAATCTTCCCAGTCTTTATCATCATAAAAGTTGAAGTAATTCAATACATGTGTCACACAATATCAATGATTCCTGAAAAGTGTGCTTGTGTTAAAACTATTGCTTTGCAAAGTACGCCTGTGTGTTCTATTAAGTTACCCGTGCCCTAAACGTCATATTTGGCGAGTTAAAAGTAATCATCTCGCTATCACATGTCACACATATACTGAAACTACAAGTTTAAACACAGAACACTAGCATATTAAATTTTCTAAAAAAATTATTACATGCACTTTGTTTTGTATTGGTATTAATTTAGAAAATAATTCTAGGGGCATTTAAGAGAAGTATACCGTTTTTGCATTATCTATCGAACCAACACCTCGATACTGGTTTTCGTCACAAATTTCGACTCCACTCTGGTCCCAGAGCGAGATCAAATCAGTTAAAGCTCATTTCGACTTGATGCCCCATTACAAAGTTTCAAGCTGGTTTCAGTACCTCATTTAAATATGGTATATTACATTATGACGCTGACGCTAGGGTCTTAACTCTTTTCGAAGTTAAAACATAGTTTATTGAAAAATATGCACGCAAAATGTTAAAATATGCATTTATAACAAAAATATGCATTTTGCATAAAATATGAAAATATGCAATTGAAATATGAAAATATTCACTTGAAATATGATAATATGCATTTATAATGAAAATATGCATTTATAACAAAAATATGCATTTTGGATTAAATATGAAAATATGCATTTTGCATAAAATATAAAAATATGCACTTCAAATATGAAAATATGCATTTATTACAAAAATATGCATTTATAACAAAAGTTGTTACATATTTGCTGTACATAATGTAGGTTCATATGCATTTATAACAAATGTGAAAATATGCACTTAAAATATGAAAATATGCACTTATTATTAAAATACGCATTTTGCATACAATATGAAAATAAGCTCTTAAAATATAAACATATATTTGTTATGTAAATATGCATTTAACAAATATATGCATTTTGCATAAAGTATGAACATATCACTTAAAATATGAAAATATGCATTTATAACAAAAATATGCATTTTGCATAAAATATGAAAATATGCAATTGAAATATGAAAATATAATATGAATATGCATTTATAATGAAAATATGCATTTATAACAAAAATATGCATTTTGGATTAAATATGAAAATATGCATTTTGCATAAAATATAAAAATATGCTTTCAAATATGAAAATACGCATTTATTACAAAAATATGCATTTATAACAAAAAAGTTATTTTGCATAAAATATGAAAATATGCACTTAAGACATGTACATATTTGTTGTACATAATGTAGGTACATATGCATTTATAACGAATATATGCATTTTGCATAAAATGTGAAAATATGCACAAAATATGCATTTATTATTAAAATACGCATTTTGCATACAATATGAAAATAAGCACTTAAAATATAAAAATATATTTGTTATTAAAATATGAATTTAACAAATATATGCATTTTGCATAAAATATGAAAATATCACTTGAAATATAAAAATATGCATTTATAACAAAAATATGCATTTTGCATAAACTATGAAAATATGCATTTATTATCCATATCCATTTATTATGAAAGTATGCATTTATAACAAAAATATGCATTTTGCATTAAATATGGAAATATGCTTTTTGCACAAAATATAAAAATATGCACTTCAAATATGAAAATATGCATTTATTATTAAAATACGCATTTTGCATTCAATATGAAAATAAGCACTTAAAATATAATCATATATTTGTTATGTAAATATGCATTTAACAAATATATGCATTTTGCATAAAGTATGAAAATATCACTTAAAATATGAAAATATGCATTTATAACAAAAATATGCATTCTGCATAAAATATGCATTTTGAATAAAATATGCACTAACGATAGAATGCCATTTTAAAGAAAATATCTGACTCGTAAAAATAATTTTGTCGTAGGCTTTTAATTGTTGTGAGAAAAAACATGCATTTGCATATATTAATCTGAGCCCTAAGCTCTATTTTTTTATTTTTTTAAAAGTTTATTTTTTGATTTTAGTAACAGTTTCCTAGATAAACGTGGAAAGAAAAAACAGAAAGAATACATTTTTCCTTTCACTGCCACAAACGCTCATGTCGGAATGTTGGGGATTTTTTAAGATCTTCCATTAAAATCCAAGTGTGCCGTCACATCTCAAAGGTGAAGGCATCTTACAAACTTACAGCTTAGTGAAAGCTGACAAAAAAAAACTGCTTCCAAAATATACAAATAAAGACCTGACCTGAGCAAACAGTGCTCTCAAGAACATTTGCAGAACCTTTAACTCCAAAAAAAAATTGTTGAAAAACTACTATAGACAAGGAAAGGAATACATTTTGGTTTAAACTGTCGTGGAAAACGAATGAAATATAGAATCGAAATATTTAAAAATAATTGCGCAAAATTTTAAACAGCCTATTATTAACGGTTTAGTATGATACTACTTAACATTTTATTAATTCTTTAACAGTTGACTAAAATTTTCTAAATTTTAAATACTTTCTAACAAGTATCATAATAAACCAATTTCCTTTATAAACTTCAGCTGAACACGTCCAAAAAAGTGACAGCATTTCAAAACGTCAAAGTGTCATATAGATTTAGTACGATACTAAAAGATAAAATAGCCATTTCATGATTTTAACTTTAGTAAAATTTTAGGAGATAGTACGATGCTTGATGGTGGATTTACATGTATCTTCGTCTGACTTCTGCAAAAAAAAAAGGGGATGCAAAATTCAAATTTACATAAGTTGGATAGAGAAAGAACATATAAATGCAGAAGATCTTTGTACATGCAGATTATAGGAAGTGCCATAATGAAAATATGAAGACGAACATGTTCATCTTCTTGATGGTTCTTTTGCACACGTACGGATTTTTGGCATACATCTGTCCCGCTCTACTTTTCTTCATGTTTGCAGACGAAGTGAAGTAGAGCGGGACAGATGTATGCCAAAAATCCGAGCGTGAACATGTTCGTCTTTATATCTGCATTATGGCACTTCCTATAATCTGTATGTACGAAGATCTTCTGCATTTTGGTGTTCTGTCTCTACCCAACAAATGTTAATTTTAATTTTGCATCCCCTCTTTTTTTTTTGCAGAAGTCAGACGCAGATACTTGTAAATCCACCATAACTCGTTTAAAATTAGCAAAATACAATTTTTAACCTAGTATCATACTAGAAATGATTCAACATTGTAATAAAATAATTTTAATTAATTGCGAAAAAATTGCGTCACCCTTATTTTGAGCATATAAATATGGACTAGGTCAATAACAATATGATATAATAATCATAGAATACAATATTTTTTTTTGACGGTGACTGTTAAGTTCAAACACTACAACTACAACAGTGCATTCATCTGTCACACACACACGCATTCATCTGTCCCACACAGGGTGAACCAGTGAGGTTAGCTGAATTACAAAATTGCTGTATTTTTTGTTGTCTTTCTATTTTGCAAGCCTTGTTGCTCTAGTAACTTTTTGTCTTTGTTTCGAAAATCTTTTCAAATTTTAATAATAAGGTTAACTAACTTAACTTTTGATCCCTAAATTAATTGCAGACAGGACAGACGTTTCATTCATTAATTTTTCTTTTCATAACATACCTACATACATATATGTATGTATATTAACGATACACCAATGTTTTTCTTGTTTTAATAAAAGTTTTGCAATTTTCTTTATTTTAATTTTTACACAATTTTAAGTCACAATATATACAAAACAAGTGTTTGAAGGTTATTTTAATAACAGAAAAAAAAGCTTATTTACTTGGGTGTGACTCATTGTGATAATAAATAAATTGAACAACAATTAATTAGGCTAGGATGTAATTTCACTTATAGGTAGGTAGGTACGTATATATGTAATTGAAATGGAGAATGGAATGACTGTTTTTCTTTTTAAAATATTTTAAAATTGATTCTAAGCGGAACTTTGTTCTGAACTTGATTGACACATCAATAAGTTCTATTATTCTATAAGTTAATAGAAATATATATGTACTTAATTGCTGCTATGAATAATTGTCAAAGATGGCGTAACGACTAGGCACACTTCTGATTATGCAAATTGAATGTCGGATTCCTTAAAATTAGCCAAATAAAAATGCACTTGAAGCTAACGGGTGATTTTTTAGCTGGTTTGTTTTGGCAACACTGGTTTTGACAGCTGACGTGTGTTTAGTACCTTGTGTCACTGTCAAACAGCTTCAGTTTGGTTTGCAATTTAACCATGTATCGTCTTACAAATGAACAACGCTTGCAAATTATTGAATTTTACTATCAAAATTCGTGCTCGGTTCGAAATGTTCATCGCGCGCTGCTTCCATTTTATGGTCGGCATTCTCGACCTTCTGAGCAGTCTATTCGGAAGATTGTGACCAAATTTCGCACCAAATTTACTTTGTTGGACATTAAACCACCAACACGTTTACGTACTGTGCGTAGTGAAGAAAATATTGCGGCCGTATCAGCTAGTGTGACAGAAGACCGCGAAATGTCGATTCGGCGCCGTTCCCAGCAGTTAGGCCTTTGTTACAGCACTACGTGGAAAATTTTGCGGAAGGATTTGGGCGTAAAGCCTTTTAAGATACAGCTGGTGCAAGAAATAAAGCCAGCCGACCTACCACAACGCCGAATTTTTGGTGAATGGGCTCTTGGAAAGCTGGCCGAGGATCCGCTTTTTTATCGAAAAATTGTGTTCAGCGATGAGGCTCATTTTTGGTTGAATGGGTACGTAAATAAGCAAAATTGCCGCATTTGGAGTGAAGATCGGCAGAAGCATTGCAACGGCTACCAATGCATCCCGAAAAAGCCACTGTTTGGTGCGGTTTATGGGCCGGCGGCATTATTGGGCCATATTTCTTCAAAGATGATGCGAATCGCAGCGTTACTGTCAATGGTGAACGCTACCGAGCGATGATAACAAACTTTTTTTTGCCCGAAATGGAAGTTCTTGACTTGCATGATATGTGGTTTCAACAAGACGGTGCCACATGCCACACAGCACGCGAAACAATGGCGCAATTGCGGGGCGAGTTTGGTGAACAGTTAATTTCACGTTTCGGGCCGGTCAATTGGCCGCCTAGATCGTGCGATTTGACACCATTAGACTATTTTTTGTGGGGGTATGTCGAGGCTAATGTCTATAGGGACAAGCCCGCTTCGATTGACGCACTGGAAGCCAACATCCATGCATTCATTCGTGAGATACCCGCCGATATGTGTGAAAGAGTATGCCAAAATTGGACTCAGCGGATGGGCTACCTGAGACGCAGCCGCGGTCAACATTTGCATGAAATTATCTTTAAACATTAAATTGCAAGGTTCAAACTATCGATTCAAATAAATATTTCATTCATTTTTTCGAATTTGTTGTGTTTTTTTTTTTTTAAAGTTCTAAACCTCTTAAAAAATCACCCATTATTAAGTGACCTAGAATTTTAAACTTAAGTTTGATTTAATACAAAAATAAATAAGTAGGTACACGCTAATTAGGGTGGGTCAAATCGAACAAAATTGTTTTGATTTTGATGATAGCATGAGAAGTTGGTTGCTCTTGTGGCTCAAACTAATTCTGTAAACAAAATTAAATTTTTACCTTTAAATGCCCCTCATCGCTTTATTTGTTCTTTTTTGATCTCAAACTCTGGAAGTACATAACCTACTTCCTTTACTTTACTAAAACAAAGATCTTAAGGTTCAATTAAAGATAAAAGCTACCCTTCAAAAGATAATCAGTCATAAAGTTATAAAGATTTCTCTCAAAAACGACAAAGTTTTGTTAAACACGCAAGCGATGCTTTTCATTACAATCAAAAGTAGGATAGGTACGTAGGATCTATTTTTTTCCTTTTAGGCCTCTATTCTCCTCTCGATTATACTGAAGAAGATGGACTTCTATCACCTTCAATGTTAATATGACGGAGTGAAAACTATGCAGCCTAACTGCTGCGAAATCACGAGAAAACACCTTTGAATGAAATTTAATTCTTTACCACTGTCAAATCTTTCATACAATCTCCCTCCATACACATATGCAACGAATTAAGCGGTGATAACGGAGAGGAGAAAAAGAAAGAACCCGAATGAATCACATCTAACTTGTGTGTGTCTTGTAAAAATACTAGTTGTCCAAATGCAATTGTTAATGAAACACCTTTATTTGGATGGACACGATCAGGTGACCTCGGTGGTGCAATGCTTAACGGCATCTGAGGTAGCTTGGTCTAGGTTCAACTGCAGCTGACAGCAAAATAATTTATTTAAATTCAAAATTCGAACTATGGAATAAGTAACACTAAAAAAGGAATCTGATGATTGGTGTGGAAGCCATGAAATTGCAATAATTCTAGCCTAATGTAATACTTGGCGGTAGCCAACACAAGTGGTTGTAATACATTCAAAACCTTCAAAAACTACTTGTACTTGGTACCTCTACAAGAATCCGTTATAATTTTTCGCCAACTATTAGCGTCTCAAATCCATCAATTTTTATCAAAAGCGACCATTTTGCGATAGCTCAAGGGCGAGTCAAAAAACCTTTAGGCATACACTAATAGTTGCACGCAGTAATTTGTGCAAAAAAAAATGCTAAAATCGATCCACTGTATTACCTACTTAATTATATTTAAGTACATTTTCAAAAAATATATTATTTTTTTTTTAATTGTGATTTAAAACTAGCTAGATAATTACCCAGAAACGTGTGTGCAGATCTTAGCGTTCGACACGTAAGCCTCGTTCTTTCCAGGCCACCATTTACAGTACATATTTATTAGATATGCTAAAACGTCCAAAATAGTTCTTAAAAGCTGCAAATATGCTCCGGGCTGACAAAATGCCAAGTTTCTGTCTAGTTTGGGCAAACCCCTAGTATGTTTTAAGTTGGGGAAATCTAGATGAGGAAAACTTGTCAGATACTTGGCAAGCCCCTGTTCACATTCCCAGCCTCGTCCACATATAAATTAAAAAGTCACTAGGCCTTGGTTCTTCACGAGCCGTTGCGCCACTTTTGGTTATTTAGTTATTTTAGCAAATAGATTTAATAAAAATAAAACAAAACGTTCTGAAAAACTGGGATAGTTCTCAAAAGGTATGTAAATATTTGTACCTATAAAGGGTTTTCCGTTAAGGGCGGGTCGATTTTAAAATTGAATAAAACAAGTTATGAGACATCAATAAGGTTGTATCTTTATTTGAGAGCCCTACAAATGACATTATGTGTGAAATATAACATCGTTCAAATGCCCGCCGCGGCTTTGCTGGGTGGCGCGGCTTCGAAAAGTCCAGCTTTCGATAACTTTGGTGCATAAATCAGGCTGTATTTGACCGATGGCATCGACTTTTGTCTTTGAGGTCCGCGGTGGTTTGTAGCTTATTCGCATAGACCTTTGACTTAAGAAAGCCCCACAAGAAAAAGTCCAAAGGGGTCAAATCACACGATCTTGGTGGCCAATTCACGTCGCCTCGGCGCGAGATAACCATGCCATGAAACCGCTCGTGCAGAATATCTATTGTGTCTTGAGCTGTGTGGCATGTAGCACCATCCTGTTGAAACCATGTGTCTTCGGTATCCATATCATCCAATTAAGGCCGCAAGAAGTTGCTTATCATCGACCTATAGCTATCGCCGTTGACGGCCAGCATCATTTTCAAAGAATTACGGACCGACGCGACGCCAGCCCAAAATCTACACCAAACAGTAACTTTATTTGGAGGCATTGGCACCTCGTGAATCTCGCGTGGATTCGTGTCGTCCCAAATCTGGCAATTTTGCTTATTCACATATCCATTCATCCAAAAATGGGACTCATCGCTAAAGATGATGTTTCGACCAAAATTCGGATCAACTTCCAACTGCTCCAAAAACCCAATTTGCACGTGTTGCTCGACGCTGTAACTTACCATGAGGATTTGTCTTTAGTAACTGATTAAAACACGATATTTGACAAAAAGCAAGAGAAATCATATGGCCGCTACGAGCTGTCAAAATAAACCCGTCCCTATTGGAAAACCCTTCATTTTGCAGATTACAATAGATAAAAACAAATATTTTTGTTTATGTTCATAGATATTTCTCCGACAGCTAATCATCTCTCAAGTGCCATGGGATCTAAACGAGTTTTGTACTGCATTGGCCTTTTCTTTCTTCCAGTTTAATGTTAAACCGTTTAAAGAGTTTAAATGATTTATTAATATAAAATAAATATCCATTTTTTTGTTGTAACAAAAAGAAAAACAATTGTTTGCACTCCTGTTTGTAAGTTTCAGACGATGTCATGTCAAAATGACATTTCGATACTAGAACGGCTTTACTCCGGCCTTAAACCTCCTACGAAACAGTTTAAGCTTACTCCGCCTCTATTCCTGGTATATATTTTTTATATAAGCTTTTCAGGTTTGACGCCGTCGCGTCGTCGCTAAACCGAGTTAATAAATAAGGCTGATAGTAGATTATTACTTCTTTTACAAACTAATTATGAACACGGTTCTGTTAATGATATTTCGATGGAAGTTTGACTGTTATATGAACGTGTAAATGTATTTACAATTTTTATCTACAAACAAGTAGGTATGGATTGCTTTTTAATTATAATGAAACATGTGAAAGTGGATCGTTAACAAAAAATTAGTTATTTTTGAAAGTTTGATCATTTGGTCTGGAACAACTGACAAAAGTGGTTTAAGCAATTCGTACTCATGTATTTAAATTATTAACAAAATGACATCGAAATATTAATTTCGACTAAAAGTGAAATTAGCTGCATCTCGCATTTAGCCGACAATATGTGGGGTGCTAATATTATTTAAAATCCCTGATTAAAAATCATTTTTTGACTTCATTTAAATGTATCCAATAAATAAATTATTTATTTCATTTATTGTTTTGCCAATTTTGTGGAATAGGTACATAATAAATAAAGTATCTATCTAAACTGATTTGTAAAACTATAGCATTGTTGTTATATCCAAGGTATTGAATCAACGGTTTTTTTTATGGAATTAGTGATATTTAAATTCATGAAACGCGATCTCTTATATGTTCTTGCTCGTATTGCTTTAACAACATAATACAAATTGTGACGCAAAAAACCGTTATTCATTAAAAAAGGCCAATTAAACTTTTCATGGTTTTTTGTTTTCTTTTTTTTTTTATACGAATGAATAAACAATCTGAAGGCTAAAAAAAAAACACAAGAAAATATGAATCATCTTTGTCTTTGGTATTTTATTTCATCGGTGATAATCGTGATGATGTTGAAAGCCCCATAGTGTGTTTTTTTTTTAATGAAAGAAAAAAATTAAACACCTGGTTAGGCATCCGCCATAAGCAGCTGAACTATAAGTTAGTTCAACAAGAGAACATTGCCATGTTGGAGGTTTTTGTTTTGTTGTTTTTTTTTTGAACAAATAACAACAAACAATAAACAACAATGAGTTCCCGGATTCCCTGAATTGAATCTTGATGAAAAAATGGCGCAGCGTCAGATTGCTTTCAGAGCAGAGATCATTGAATTGCAGTTATTTTTGTTTTCTTCTTCTTTTTTGTATAAAATTGTGTTTTCCTTTATAAGAAAAACCGGTAATTATAATACCTATATGGCTACGCATACAATGTAGGTATGAGGGGAAACTTAAATAAAATTAAGTGTAGCTCGCGAGAGATAGATTCCAAAGAACTAACAGGTGACAGACTGACAGATGATAATAAACTGTATACAAAGACAACAACTCATCACTGAGCTTGTTGACAGACGATGATCCAGGGTTGTCAATGGTCTATATGGGTGATTCTCTGTTAAAAGCTCCCTTTTAGCACCCAAAATTTCCCCTACCTAGATTTAAGAAAAAATTATGTAGATTCAAGTGTTGTTATAAATTATGGAATAAATTAATGATTTAAAGTGCGGGCACTTCATTTTAGGCGTTTTTGAGAATTTGAGCTTGATACGGAAATGACGCCTTCGATACGGAAATGATAATGTATCAGTACAAAACTTTTCCTTATAAAATATTCCTTGTATCAAGGGCCGTGTGATTCAGGATGCATTTAAAAGACGTACGGTATTACAGGAATTTATTTAAAATTATTAAAATCTAAATTAAATCGATTTACGGAAATGATTGTGTGGTACGGAAATGACATTTAACTAGTAAAAATGAATAATTTGTTACGTTTTCGCTTCACGAGCTATCTCAGATTTACGGTCTGCCGTTGCCTTTTAGCTGTTTTAAATGCATGCACAAAAATTTTAATGATTTGCAATAAACTCATGATTTTTTTAAAGAAAAAACAGATCGAAAGTCATTTCCGTAACCATTTTCTCATCGCCGTAACCCAATAACGGAGACGGAAATGACGCGACGGAAATCGATGTTTTTAAATTTTTTAGACAAGAAAAATAGAAAGTATATTTTTTTTTATATTTTTTATAACTAACTGTTGCTTGTTCACAAGAATGTTACAAAATATTTTTTTTTTTACTATCACTTACTAAAATTATATGCACCTACGGAAATGACGAAATTGATGAAACACGTGACGAATACTTACTTTAAAATTACACACGAAACTGATGTCCCACCCATTTATTTGAATATATTTCAAAGAAAGCGGGAATGAGTTTCTTCATTTAGTCTAAATCCTATAAACTGACGGCCGTTAATTTGAATTTATAAGCATTTAACATTTTTTTACGGAAATAATGCAAATACATGGAGACACATGTTTGAAAGTTTGTAAGTTGATTGTTTCAAATAAATAAATTTAATTTTTAGGGAAGTTGTATTTAACTACATATTCTTAATCCTGGAACTCAATCAAATTAAAATGTATGCATTTAAAAACAAACAAAAAATCCATTTTTCCGCGCTGAAACAAGGAGGAGACACCCGACGGAAATGACATTTGGACCATAAAAACAATTATAAAATATCTGCAAACATTTAAAATTTAGAAGTGGCCTAGTTAGAAACGTTGCTTGCGCTGTTATTGACTTCAAAATAAATAAGTTTTTTTTTAATTTCTTGAACCATTTTTGGACGAGGCCACGAAAATGAGCTTTTAGTGGAGAATCACCCATATTTATTTTGGAGAAGGAGAACTTCTTAACTTATAATTTGCTACAAAGTGAAATAAATAAATAAATACATCAATTAAGTAGAAGACTTAGCATTATTGAATTGAACCGGGACGAGACGCCAATTTTTAAGGACTAAAGGCCGTTAAAAGCTATTTTGAATCAATAATTCAACAAGTCCAATTAAACAATGCTTAGTCTTCTACTTAGTAGTAGCCCGTAGCGTAATGGTTAGTGCGTTCGACTTTCACGCTGGATGTCTGGGTTCGCTTCCCAGCCTCGTCCACCTAAACTTAAAAGTTTTTTTTTCAGGGCTACTGCCTCTTGCGAGGAATTGACAAATCCTCCAAGAGTATCACTTGTCACGAATAAGTGCTTCTCGTCTAGCCGTTCGGATTCGGCATTAAATTGTAGGTCCCTTCCATTCCTGTCGAAAGGCGCACACAGGAATTGTTGCGAGTTGTTAGTCATTAGGCCCTGGTTCTTCACGAGCCGTTGTGCCACCCAATTTATTTATATTTGATTTATTTAAGTCTTCTACTTGGATGAAGTATTTCAGAAGTATAGAATTTGTATTATAAAAAAACCATTCATATGTAAACAATGCCAGGCCACGGGTAACTTCTAATTGGGTTGGATATAGGTCACAATTGATTTTCGCTGTAAAATCGATGTAAGCTGGACTAAACTTAATAAAAATTGCACCTTGACAATGCCCTCACTGTCAACTGAAGAGTCTAAGTGAGAACACCGGGACGAAACGTCAATTTTAAAGGACTAAAGGCCGTTAAAAGCTATGTTGAACCATTTTATATTTTAAAATATTAGCTTTGTTTTTCAGGAGCGTGTAAAGCCACTCAGCAAAATGTTTACACGCAAACAATAACAAACAAAAATTACAAATAATTTTGTTATGTTTGTAAACATTTAGCTAAGTTGCTATAAACACTCCTAAAACAAACACTGTTACTGTTCTTCGTTGAACTAAAATTTTTTTTACTTAATGCACTTATTTTCTTTAAACCTGTACAATTTTCTTTTTAATCTTGTACAATTTGAATCTTTTCTGAAGGGTCGGGGGGTCAGATATTAAAATTAAGCTGGTTGCGTAGCTGCGGAATGTTGAAATCGATTTTAAATTGCTTGATATCTGTAGTAGGGCTGGCCACGAGACGAGACTCTGCGAGACTTTTGTAAGTCTCGTCTCGGTCTCGTTAAAATCGAAAATTTTCAGTCTCGTCTCGGTCTCGTATCGGTCTCGTATAATTAATTATCTCCTCGGTCTCGTCTCCAAAAAATACGATTTCCGGACAAACTGTTGATTATTGGAACGAAATATTTTCGATTATCGTTTGAATATGTGCAGAAGAATATAAAAGGCAATCTCGTTTCGTCTCGGTCTCGTCATACGAGCACGAGATCGAGACCGAGACTTTTCTCGTCTCGTGACCAGCCCTAATCTGTAGCTTATTATTGTCAATCTTTTATTTTTATATTCATTGTCATGATGTCATGTTGACATCACTGATAACGTTAAACATTAAACTATCTATAGATACTAACTGAGGTAAACGGGTATCTTTGTAACTTTACTGGTTTGATTAAGCGTCGTCGTCCAAGGCGATTAAAGCCATCAGTGTTGTAGCTTGTGAAATATGTATAGTGAGGTATACAATTAATTTTGGTTAGAAACAACTTTGTTTAATTTTTTAAAACAACTAAATCGGTAGAAAAAAGAAAACAAACCAACCACTCCAACCAACAACGGGATTTGGTTTTTGATTAAATCTATTGGTACAAGAAATATAAGTATTAAACAAAATAAGGCTACCTACGTTATGTGGTTATGTCAAATGAACATTTTTTGTTCAACAACATTTGGTCAACAAATTTTTTCACGAAAATTTTCTACACTCTTTCAAAAATTTTAATTTAAAAACTTATTAAAATAAAGCTAGCCTTAAGTTGCCAAATGTAAGGATAACAGGGATGTACCTTCTTGGCTAAAAAAATTCCAAGTTTATGTCTAGTTTGGGCTAGACACTAGTATGTTTTCAGTTCGGGAAACCTAGACAAGGAAAACTTGTCAAATACTTGGCAAGACCTTGCTGGATTCAAATGCGTTGTTTTGAGGGTTGTTGTGTTAAACGTTTCACGACTTTAAATTAAAACCTTTTAAAAAATACCCATTTTTTTTTTTTCAAAAAATGCTATTTTTGCATAAAATCGATGCTCGTAGTGTTTCTGTGTTTTTAAGAAACAAAGAACTTAATTCGCGCCTACAAATAAATTGCACGACTGGATCGCACAAACTTGCTCTTGCAGCTAATAACTTTACTGTAGCTAGAAATTGGCAATATTATGTTATTGACGTAAAAAAAAAGTGTTAAAAAAGTTTAAATATAAATTATTACATTTTTTCTAAATTCATTATTTAAATAACTAAACAAAAAATTAAATAGATAAGATGTTAAAAAAATGTACTATGTTTTAAACTAAAATAGGCTTCCTATTTTTGGTTGAAAACGATGAAGACATTTGTGAGAAATTTGAAAAAAAAACGCTTCTATAAGAGGACCCGTTAATAACCGTTAATGGCAAAATTAAATTCCCCTCTAGGGAATCTCCAAATATTCTTAATGCCAAAGTTAAAAGAAAATCTTTTAGTTTAGTATGCAGGTCGAGGTACAGACAGACAAGACATTTCGCATTCTCTATCATCGTAATGTGAGGGAAAATTATTAGCTCGAGTTCGATTACGATTACAAATCTAAAACTTGCCCTATAATACCTACGTATGTATCAAGGATTGTTTTAAGAAAAAATCAGAACTACCAATAAATCATTATTGAACAAAACTATACAGAAAATGTTCGTTTTGATTTTTTCTTAGACGTAGCCAGTTTATCAGTTGGCTATTTTATCGAAACTTTCTTAATTTTGTAGCAACGAAAATACTTTCCAATAAAACGCTTCAAATTGGTGTCAAATGGCTAATGCTAGAATTTGTTTGATTTGCTTGCTTAACAATTTTTTGTCGCAGTTGAGTAATTGAAAAAAAATGTTGAAAAATCATTTATACGACGCTCAAAAATTTAGGTTTCTGTTTGACTTTCAATTGAAATTGCATACGAATCGTTGATGGAACACAACCAAGTGCGCTTGTTCAGTGCGGGTTATAGGTTATCCGTTTAAATAAGATCAGATAAAAGTTGAACATGTTTTCTGTACTTAGATAATCTGAACAAATATGAATAGTAATAAATCATCCGAAATTAAAATAGGCAGCAAATATTCGAACCTACACTGTGATTGAAAATTGACATTCGTAGAAGAACTTTTTGTTGAACTGGTCGAAGAAAAGGCGGAGTGTTTAATAACAACTACCAGAAACGTGATTTAGAGCTACCAATTTCAACTACCAGAAAACATAACAACTTCCACTTAAAACAGTCCCTGGTATGTATGTATATCGCAAGTTAAAAAAAAATCTTGGTCCACCCTATAGGGTACCTGTCAAACTCTTGGTTTGCCAAGCCCTATGGTCACAGCAATATCACAGACTTGGTTCCAATGGAAATGTTTTTGACTTTCACTGACTACTGCAACCCTACAATGAGTATCAGTAAGGATTTCAAAGTTAAATTTCCATCCAGGAAGGATTGGAATGATAACGTCGTGACGAAAGATTTCGACACAACTATCTTTACTGATGGCTCAAAGATGGAGTGTGGCGTTGGTACAGGAATCTTCTCTGAGTTTCTAAATGTATCTAGGTCCTTTCGGCTACCTGACCTTGCTAACGACTTTCAAGCTGAATTGCTGGCAATCAGGGAAGCTTGCAAGTTACTTAAAGCAGATCCAAACCAAAACCGTAATGCAGCTATTATTA
This sequence comes from Melangyna quadrimaculata, assembly GCA_949320155.1. NCBI lineage: Eukaryota > Metazoa > Arthropoda > Insecta > Diptera > Syrphidae > Melangyna > Melangyna quadrimaculata. The sequence goes on from OX439483.1 coordinate 411,680,923, forward strand.
AAGACAGTCAAGCGGCTGTTAAAGCCATTAATTCAGCTACAGCATCCTCCAAACTAGTCCAGCAATGCCGGAATGAGCTTGCGGGTCTGAACACTGACCTCAATGTCACTCTTATCTGGGTCCCGGGTCACAGTGGCATTGAGGGCAATGAACGGGCTGACGAGCTGGTCAGGCAAGGTTCAGCCCTTCATGGCTCACTTGCGGAAAGAGTCAACATTCCGCTTGGAGTTTTGAAGGGCAACATTCTCTCAATTTATCTTACTAAAGCAAACCGTAGGTGGAGCAGTTTATCAAACTGTATTATATCTAGGAAGATTTGGCCCACCTATGACAAGAACCGAACAATTGATCTAATACGCAGACCCAGTGAAGACATAGCCAGGGTAGTTGCAACCTGTAGCGGACACTGGCCAATAGGAGGGCATGCAGCGAAGCTGGGCATACCTCACAATACTCACTGTCGGAGCTGTGAGGACCAGCAGGAAAAAGAAACAGTAGTTCATTTCCTCTGCAAATGCCCTGCTCTGGCCAAAGCTAGAGAACAGTCACTCGGAAGAGCATTCTTTGACAACATTAACGAACTTTCTGAAATGAAGATCAAAGACTTGATTTCTTTTCTCAACGCGATGAAATGGCTACTTCTGCATTATACCTTCCGTCGATTCCCTATGATCACAAGATAGTGGACTAGGGTTCTGGTGGGGGTTTGTGGTGCACAGCGGCCGGATGATCATCCAATCAGATCAGTGGACGCTCCAGTGCCAGCCAACGAACTGCCTAGTGGGCTTACTGTGGATGGTGCGGGTGCGGGTGCTGATCTGGTTGAGTGAGTGATCCATTTTCTGATGATTGTGCTAAAAGCTACAACAAAATCCTATTCTAAACTAAATAAAAAGGGACGATATCCTGAGGATATGCCCATATTTTCTCTCTTCAATTCCATCCACAGGTTCAAACGAGTTATGGTATCAAAACGGCGCACTTCAGCGCTAATTGGGCTATGGGCTAGACTGCCCGTGGCCGCCATTTCTACCTACCTACCTATAGGGAACCTGTCAAAAATTGATACATATTTACTTGTTTTTATAATTTCCTCGATATGTACAAATATTACATAACAATAAGGTAATTACCTTGTATCTACTATACACCGTTAATGTATTACTACATTCTAGTTATGCAATTTTAAACTTTTCTTTACACGGTTAAACATTGTAACTTTTTGTATGTGTTTTTCGGAACTTACCGCGTATTTAATAAGAAATATTTATTTATTTCTACTTCCCGACGTTTCGAAGAAATTGCATTCTTCGTGGTCACGGGATAAGACTGACGTTTGATCAAGCCAGATCACTTGCTACCGAAAAGTTTTATGATAGTCAGAGAAGCTATTGAAATAAGAAAACATAAAAAACTTCAACAGAGATGCGAGCTTCAAACTATCAACAACATGGGATCCATTAGTTAGTAAGCTCAAACCGACAAAAATAGCAAACGAATTGCCTGACGTTGTAAGCTTTGTATGCACACAAGAATATGCACACTCAATACAACATGATCCAAATTGCCTTGTACCTACTCCCATTGAAAGTGCACCAACAACATCGCACAGGTACAACTTAAGAACAAGAGAACAACAACATACGTCAAACGTCAATCTTATCCCGTGACCACGAAGAATGCAATTTCTTCGAAACGTCGGGAAGTAGAAATAAATAAATATTTCTTATTAAATACACGGTAAGTTCCGAAAAAAACATAAAAAAGTTACATTCTAGTTGTTAACTACAAGAAAACAAGTTCGTGAGAAGCAGTCTTGTATTTTGTTCAATTCACGAAAGTTGACAAAGCTTTAATTATAAAAAACAAGTCACGGTCGGGTGTATTATCGATATTATAAATATTCCAGAAATTTTGTTTGTCCAAATATGAAACTAACTGGCAATTAAAAACAAGAGAAATCAATTGCCCAAGGTTCCAAATTATGCCCATTTGCATTCAACATCTAGCTTCACCACATACACCTTATATCAACTTAACAATATGTATCCTGGCTATTTATGTGAAAATGTTGTACTTAAGTTATTGATTATAATTTAAGAAATCGAAATGACCTACGAATTGCTAGAACAAGAACTGTAAGAGGTCAGCGAACTATATTTTATATAGGTTACCTTTAAGTTATTCAAACAAAAACTAACTGAATATGTACAAAGTTTTTATTAATAATAAAATAATACAATAATTTAAAAAAAATATGAATATAAGATTCAGAAAAGTAAACAACTCCAAGTTTAATAATATGTAAGTGAAAAATTGTAAAGATGAAAACTAAATAGCTTTTGAAGCTAAATAAAATGTATTCAATTCAATAATAAAAAAAAAACAGAACAATGCATATATTGACCTGTAGCCTGACTTTAAAAAAAATTTACCAACATAAGAGATCTCAATGTGTTATTTTTAACGTCCAAGAACCAAAGTCTGAACATGTCTACTTCCAGACAACAAAGCGAAGGGTATTTTCTCTCCAGGTATCTATGCTCAGCCAAAAACGGCAGACATTTCAAGATTAAAGTACAGTCAACTGTCAATCAAAAGATACGTCAAGTATCTGAAGGCATAGGTAAAATTCAACTAAGCGTATAATGCCTTTTAACCCGCCAAGCAGCTGCAGTGCTAAAAAATGCAAACTACAAAATTCACTTCCACATACCTTTTGCACAGGGTGGGGCGTGGTTACTTCCTTATTTGAAACTCTCGCTACCGAACGGCTATTTATAGTAGAACGTTGGTTTATTGCGCGTTTGAAAGGTCGTTATCTAAGGTTTTTGTTACGAATAGTTCAGTGTCAACAATGCAGTGTACACGGATCGTCCAAAGACCCTTTGTCATCTAAAAAACTGACATGGGCACAAATATGCTGGAAAAGTGGACTTAAACATTTCAAATTCCGGGTATCTCCGTGCATTGACGAACACGGTGTCCACCTTTGAGATATTGGTTTTAAACCCCATTCAAATAAAACTTTAAGCGCAGGTACCCCTGTACACAGAAAAAATAATTAACTCGATACTGCCAATACTTTTTGTGTTATTATTTATTTTAAATAAGGAAGTAACAACGCCCCACCCTGTACATTTCATGCTGACAAAATATAGGTACCTCTGCAATTTGTTTCAAAATGTTCAATAAATCGCAAAATCTTTATAATATGAATACCTCGCTGTTGCCATTTTTGTAGTTCTTCTTATCTTGAGTATAAATAAATCAGAGAGTTACAACTTTGTTGATATATTGGGCGTTAGAGAATATAGGTACCGATAATTTGAAAATATCAAAATAAATTAATTCTTATCTTATTCAAACATACTTGTTTCAATTCCAACACTCCATTGTTAAAATTTGAAAACTGCCATAAATTTCGAATCAGTTTAGCACTTCATGTATACACTTCACACCTTTTGTTTTCATTTTCATAGTTAGTTCATTCGTACTACAAGTTTGCTTCGAGTAGGTTGGTACCCATACGGCTATACCTACAAACAGTTTAATGAACTTCCTTCTCAAACAAGGCGACACAAAAAAAAAAATGAAAAGTAGGTATGTATATCTTATCTTTGAAATGTTAATTGTATATCCAATAATAGAAGTGTCAATTGTGTCTTGAAACAAATGAAAATACATACACTTTCTTCGTCGTCAGAGATAATTTCAATGCAAATAGTTGCGCCACCACCAGCTGTGATATTTCTTAACAGGTAGATGGGTATAGGTAGAACTCCAGAAAAGCATCGTTACTATAATTTATTATTTTCTGAGATAAAAGAACTTAAGGCAATAAAAAAAGAGGGTAAACTAGTTACCTACCCATATAAATGTACTACCTATAATATATCTTTTGTTCAAGCAGAAGTACCTAGTCTACCTTATGTAGGTATATTTGAAGAGCACACTCTTGTGCTATGCAAGTTCTTTTCATAGAATCTTATAGTAAAAGGGACCACACCGCAAGTTAAATTTAAAATTTGTACCCATCTGCACCTGCACCCTTGGTTGATGGAAATTATTTTCACTGTTGTTGTTTTTATTTTTTCGTACATTGATGATCATCATAGTTAGTTTTTGAGTTGGGTTAATTTCATGGTGTTTGCTGGTGGTCACGCTGTTTAAATTTGCCAGTCTAGGGACTAGGTACTCAAAAAAAATAGCAAGAACAAAAAGAACTAGATGACCTGAGTGCACTTGGTTTGTTTTCATTTTCTAAACTTCTATACTCTGTTTTATGGTACCTATACACGTCAAAAGGCAACTACTGCAGTATAGAGCACTCAACCAAAAAGGAAAAAAAAAAATAGTAAAGTCTCAAGGTTCTCATGTTTAAAATGCTTCATTTTTTTTCCATCTAAATAAAGCTGAATGTATACAAGTTTTTTTTTCTGGGGCAAACACCATACATACATATATACAAAAATAAGTAGGTAGGTACTTTGGTGGAGTCTTTAAATCTTTCCGGGAGATAAAAATCGATTTTTTTTTTTATCTTTTAAGGCGCCAAGATTTTCCCATGTAGAGATTTGAAATTGATTTATTTTGTCAATATTGCCAACAAAACAAAAAAAAAGTCGAACATGAACAATTCTTGTAAGATTACTGCTTAAGTAGTTTAGTAAACTTTAATTTGAGTATACTGTTGTCTAAGAACTACTGACTGTTATTTAAAAGAAGATAAAACTGTTATGTTTACTATTTTGAGTGGTTATAAACAAACTTACCTAATAATAAATTCGTGGTTGACTTAGGCAGGAATTATTATGTTTCAAACGAATGCGAATGAGAGCACTAATTCACATCAAGGCTTAATCTCCAACATACATGCAATGTAAGTTCATAGATTATAATGCGCTAAAAGTCCCATAGAACAAAGGAGACAGACGTTGACTACAAAGACAGATTTTAGGTACGAGATGTATTTATGTACCTATGTATTTTATTGCGACTAGATTACATACATAAGTATTTGGTTTTACATAAATTAATTATTTTAAAGCCGACTTAGAATTGGTCTGGCTGTCAATGCAATATAATACTTATTTCTAAAAAAATTAACAAGAAAATCAAATTATAAACTTCGCAGTTATAGAAAAAAAACAGGTTAGCTCAATCGAAACATGACAGATACATCTAGGTACGAGATTCTCACATTATGTTTGACTTAAGCGACGTATCAGCAAACGGGCCTAAGGCCATATAAGTGGCATTTTTGCTTTCTACATTATCTCTTTTGTTTCTATTTTGACCAGTTTAGACCAGTTTAGTAAAAATGTAATAGTCTAAGAGCTGACAGCAAATTGTTGGTTTGGAGGTATAACCAAAATTTGCGAACATGTACATATTTTGAGGTACTAGGGCCACGATTTAAAATTCAACCGTCTGGCAGGATTATTTTGTCGCCGGGGCTGGAGGTTGAAAACCACGATATTTCTAATTTTGGTTTAGAGTATATAACCACTTATGTTAAGTAAAGAGAACTACGCTCCCATCAAGAATTTCGGGGTCCCAGACGATTTGAGTGTCGCCCGACCCAGACAGATGCCCTCCAAGGCCCATAGGGGCCAAAACAAACTTTCTATTTTGAAGGTATAACCATATAAATTATATCGAAAAATCAGGAAAAATCTCCTCATTACAAATGTACATGTCCCCCAGACGGTTAAAGAGCCGCCACACCCTACCAGACGCCCTCCAAGGCCCATAGCCGCGAAAAACAACTTTTGATTTCAAAGTTATAGCCATATAAATTATATATCGAAAAATTAGCAAAAATATCCTCATTACAAATATGAATATCCCTGACGGTTAAAGTGTCGCCATACCTAGCCAGGCAGCATCCAAAGGCCCACGGGGGCGAAAACAAATTTTTGATTTGGAAGAACAAAATTAATGATACACCAAAAAATCATAAAAATCATCGCCTCATTACAAATATATAGGTCCCAGACGGTTAATGGGTCGCCATACCTAGCCAGACGGCCTCCAAAGACCACTCCCACCCAGATGCTCTAAAACTTTTTAAAATTAAAGCCCACTCCAATGATTTTTCAAAGATCTCTAGAATTTAACATTTTTTTACGGAAATGATGCAAATACATGGAGACATATAATTGAAAGTTTCTAAGTTAATTGTTTCAAATAAATAAATTTAATTTTTAGGGAATTGTATTTAACTTCATATTCTTAATCCTGGAACTCAGTCAAATTATAATTTATGCATTTAAAAACAAACAAAAAATCCATTTTTCTGCGCTGAAACAAGGAGCAGACACGCGACGGAAATGACATTTGGACATAAAAAACAATTATTTTTCTTTTAAATACCTGCAAATATTTAAAATTTAGAAATGGACCAGTTACAAACGTTGTTTGCGCTGTTATTGACTTCAAAATAGATACCCATACTATTTGGGGTTGAAAATATTTTTAGCTTATTCCTAATTTAGTAACGAAGAAAATGGTTGTACATTTATTACGGACTGATCCTTAAATAGATACAAACAAAAATATAAACAAAAAATAGAAAATGTTTGTTTCACTTTTTATGATACTAAAATATTTTTACCTCAAGCAGGTTAAATGACCAATGACCCAGAGCAAAAGTCATGAATTGTTCATACCTTTTATCAAAAAGTAAAATATTGATCTGTGTTGAAGTGCATAAGTTTTTCTTTAAAAAAGGCAGTCTTTCTGACTTATAAGTTATTACAACTTAATAAACCGAGAGCTGGCAGCAGATTTTGGTCGTGACCTGGTGAAGGTGATAACGAATACGTTCGTCTGCCAGCATATAGTGGCCCCGTTACCACGTAAAAGTGCATCAAAAGTATAACTTTTCTGAAAATTGATACCGACTGGGAAACCATTTCAAATGTAAAATACAACTTGACGCCATCAACTCCCTGATTACAAAAATGGTTTGGACAGACGTGTAGGTGGCCGCCCCAAAAAACCCAGACAGACGTCCCCAAAAAAACGCTTTTTTGACGTTTTTAGGCTTTTGGGAAGCCACCTGAAATTGGTCTAAGCTTTTAGCCATGGACTCCCTGAGTGTGGATATGTACGTGACAGACGTCTAAGTGGCCCCGAAACCCCCTACAGAAGTCCCTGAAATCGCTTTTTTTTGTTGCGTTTTTTTGTCAAAAAATAACCACTTGAAATGTATGACAAACGAAAGATCTTGACCCCCTGAGTGCGAAAATGTACATATGACAGACGTGTAAGTGGCCGCAAAACCCCCGACAGACGCGATTAAAGTCGCGGAATTTTTATTGAAATTTCTAGATTATTGATGTATGCCACCAAAATGTATCGCAAAGGTCTTGACTACCAGAGTTTTAATATATAAAAAGAAGTAGTTTTTATTGTCACCCAACAGCTGGAATGTCACGAAATAAATCGCCGATTTTTTATTTTATATTTTTAGTAATAGGATTTTGAGGGAAAGCACTTGAAATGCATCGCAATCAAAAGGTCTTGACCAAAATAAATTAAAATGGAAGTGACAGACGTTTGTGTGGCCCCAAACAACTGACAGCCGCGATATGTTATTATTTTTTTTTTTAAATTGTATATTAGTGGTAGATTCTTCAAATGTTTACCAATTAGATAAAAGGTTTTGACTCAAGAAAGTAATTTTATAAGTTACAGGCGTTTGAGTTACGCGAAACTGCTGAAAAGAGCGATAAAAGTCGCGGATGTAATTACTATTTTATCAAACAGATTAT